>OZ008349.1:14094757-14809603 GCA_963931975.1 Cataclysta lemnata | reverse complement strand
GACCGGAAGAACTTAAAGGATCGTGTATGACAAATTCCTTTTCATTACACACGATACGGTTATGTATCCGGTCAGGTAGAACTGAAGGCATAACTGCCCGTGTATAAGGCCCATATGTGTACGAATGAACCGCACTGAGTCAGTTTGGCCTGATCCGATTGGTCTCTCCGTGTATGGTAGTAACACATATGAATCTTCAAGACAAAACCCGAAAACCCCATGCGATAGAATCCTGAGCGTTAGCGAGGGAATCAGAAGAGTACGAGGTTAAAAATCTTTTGCACTCGAGTGCAACACGTAACTTTTCATCCCACCTCAGCAAGGAAATGGCTAAATGCACAAAAAAAAAATACAATCACATTAACAATTGCAGTTTCAGTCATTTCTGTTTTCACCCAGACATTTTCACAACACACACCCATCCACCCAGACATACCCCCATCCATTCACCCAGACACACCCATAACTTCCACTCCGAAACACCCACAACACCTACCCATCCACCCAGACACACCCACCACAATATTATTTTCTATTAAACCCTTGTACGTAATAAATCCGGGACGATCAATCAGCTTGAGTCAAACACATTGATTTTCTGTGCGTTTTTGTTCCGTTGCTAGGACAAACAAATCAAATAGGCATAAAAACGCTTTTAAATATGACTCAAGCATCAAGCAAGCATTGTCGACGATCAAAATGTTTGAAGCATGCTCAAATCTAGGTACGTGATTGACGCCTAGCTGTCTCGGAACTCGGAACCTCAAAGGTTTCGACAATATTATAAAGTAAAAAGAAAATAGCGCGAAAAGCAAATTACAAAAAAGTACAAAAGAAGGTTCCGAGTCTGAGTTTTTAACAAATTAAAAAAGGTTGCATGCTAAATTCGGCAATATGGAGGTAGAATTAAATAGGTTTACTGATGTTTTGAATTCACAAACTTATGTAGTGCACACGATCTTCTGAATTCAAACTTACTTTAACTTATCAAATTACATATCACGTTTCGCAAATTCACTTTACAACCTAATTATAAAATAATTTGTGTGCCGACAGAAGGTAGCTACTGACCTTTCCAGACTCGATTCTAGCTAAAATAGCTTCGGGCGTGTCGTCTCCTGTTGATGCGAACGGCGTTCGACCTGATAGCATTATGTAGGCCAGGACACCTGCAAAGAAAAATAGTTTTCTTAAAATTAAACCAAGTGTTAAAAACAAATAAGAAACCCGCTGTGGAAGCGCACTTGTTGCATTTTAGTCACAACGTGTAGCAGGGCGTCTTCAGGAGCCCGTTCTCACTAGCCTTACTAGCTTTAGTCTAGCCTTACCCAGGCTCCAGATGTCGCAGGCGGCGTCGTAGCCGGCGCGCTTGAGCACCTCGGGCGCCACGAAGTTGGCCGTGTAGCAGGGCGTCATCAGGAGCCCGTTCTCACTAGCCTTACTAGCTTTAGTCTAGCCTTACCCAGGCTCCAGATGTCGCAGGCGGCGTCGTAGCCGGCGCGCTTGAGCACCTCGGGCGCCACGAAGTTGGCCGTGTAGCAGGGCGTCATCAGGAGCCCGTTCTCACTAGCCTTACTAGCTTTAGTCTAGCCTTACCCAGGCTCCAGATGTCGCAGGCGGCGTCGTAGCCGGCGCGCTTGAGCACCTCGGGCGCCACGAAGTTGGCCGTGTAGCAGGGCGTCATCAGGAGCCCGTTCTCACTAGCCTTACTAGCTTTAGTCTAGCCTTACCCAGGCTCCAGATGTCGCAGGCGGCGTCGTAGCCGGCGCGCTTGAGCACCTCGGGCGCCACGAAGTTGGCCGTGTAGCAGGGCGTCATCAGGAGCCCGTTCTCACTAGCCTTACTAGCTTTAGTCTAGCCTTACCCAGGCTCCAGATGTCGCAGGCGGCGTCGTAGCCGGCGCGCTTGAGCACCTCGGGCGCCACGAAGTTGGCCGTGTAGCAGGGCGTCATCAGGAGCCCGTTCTCACTAGCCTTACTAGCTTTAGTCTAGCCTTACCCAGGCTCCAGATGTCGCAGGCGGCGTCGTAGCCGGCGCGCTTGAGCACCTCGGGCGCCACGAAGTTGGCCGTGTAGCAGGGCGTCATCAGGAGCCCGTTCTCACTAGCCTTACTAGCTTTAGTCTAGCCTTACCCAGGCTCCAGATGTCGCAGGCGGCGTCGTAGCCGGCGCGCTTGAGCACCTCGGGCGCCACGAAGTTGGCCGTGTAGCAGGGCGTCATCAGGAGCCCGTTCTCACTAGCCTTACTAGCTTTAGTCTAGCCTTACCCAGGCTCCAGATGTCGCAGGCGGCGTCGTAGCCGGCGCGCTTGAGCACCTCGGGCGCCACGAAGTTGGCCGTGTAGCAGGGCGTCATCAGGAGCCCGTTCTCACTAGCCTTACTAGCTTTAGTCTAGCCTTACCCAGGCTCCAGATGTCGCAGGCGGCGTCGTAGCCGGCGCGCTTGAGCACCTCGGGCGCCACGAAGTTGGCCGTGTAGCAGGGCGTCATCAGGAGCCCGTTCTCACTAGCCTTACTAGCTTTAGTCTAGCCTTACCCAGGCTCCAGATGTCGCAGGCGGCGTCGTAGCCGGCGCGCTTGAGCACCTCGGGCGCCACGAAGTTGGCCGTGTAGCAGGGCGTCATCAGGAGCCCGTTCTCACTAGCCTTACTAGCTTTAGTCTAGCCTTACCCAGGCTCCAGATGTCGCAGGCGGCGTCGTAGCCGGCGCGCTTGAGCACCTCGGGCGCCACGAAGTTGGCCGTGTAGCAGGGCGTCATCAGGAGCCCGTTCTCACTAGCCTTACTAGCTTTAGTCTAGCCTTACCCAGGCTCCAGATGTCGCAGGCGGCGTCGTAGCCGGCGCGCTTGAGCACCTCGGGCGCCACGAAGTTGGCCGTGTAGCAGGGCGTCATCAGGAGCCCGTTCTCACTAGCCTTACTAGCTTTAGTCTAGCCTTACCCAGGCTCCAGATGTCGCAGGCGGCGTCGTAGCCGGCGCGCTTGAGCACCTCGGGCGCCACGAAGTTGGCCGTGTAGCAGGGCGTCATCAGGAGCCCGTTCTCACTAGCCTTACTAGCTTTAGTCTAGCCTTACCCAGGCTCCAGATGTCGCAGGCGGCGTCGTAGCCGGCGCGCTTGAGCACCTCGGGCGCCACGAAGTTGGCCGTGTAGCAGGGCGTCATCAGGAGCCCGTTCTCACTAGCCTTACTAGCTTTAGTCTAGCCTTACCCAGGCTCCAGATGTCGCAGGCGGCGTCGTAGCCGGCGCGCTTGAGCACCTCGGGCGCCACGAAGTTGGCCGTGTAGCAGGGCGTCATCAGGAGCCCGTTCTCACTAGCCTTACTAGCTTTAGTCTAGCCTTACCCAGGCTCCAGATGTCGCAGGCGGCGTCGTAGCCGGCGCGCTTGAGCACCTCGGGCGCCACGAAGTTGGCCGTGTAGCAGGGCGTCATCAGGAGCCCGTTCTCGGCGCGGAGCTGTTTCGCCAGACCAAAGTCCACCAGGCGGATGTCCTCGGGCCGCCGCTCTGCGGTCGCGAACAGGATGTTCGACGGCTTTATGTCTCTGTGGAGAGGGAGAAATTACATTGATTATGATGTATTTACATAGTTTTCTGAGATCTTATATATGTGGGGACATTAGTGTGCAAAACATATGTAAATGTAAATATGTCGTTTTACCATATAAACAGTACCTATGCATAACTGTATGTCTGTGGAGGTAGTGTTGTTGCCACCGTACCTAGCTGTACAGGTAGTCTTGCCACCGTACCTGTACAGGTAGTCTTGTCACCGTACCTGTGCAGGTAGTCCTGTCACCGTACCTCTACACGACCGTATGTATGTACAGTTAGTCCCGCCACCGTACCAGCGCAAAACTAGTTACACAACTACGCAGCTACCCCGGCCCCCGTACCTGTGCACTACAGTGCGCCTGCGCAGGTAGTCCCGCCACCGTACCAGCGCACAACTAGTTACACAACTACGCAGCTACCCCCGCCCCCGTACCTGTGCACTACGGTGTGCCTGTGCAGGTAGTGCACGGCGTGCAGCACGTTGCGCAATATAGGCGCCGCCTCGTGCTCCGGCAGCGTGCGCCGCCTCGTGATGTGCTCGAGCAGCTCGCCGCCGCGGCACAGCTCGGTCACGGCCAGTATGCGCCCGCCCTCCTCGTACACGCCGCGCAGCGTGATGATGTGCGGGTGCTGGCTGTACCTGGGCACCGGAAAGGTAGCCGAGTTAGCACCGACATAGAGCGGATTCTAAGATAGTCTTATTACAACCCTTTAGCCGAGTATTCGATTTTAATCTTAACATTATATAAATGTTAGAAAAATTAGTACAAAGATTTTGGTGGTTAGAAAAAGAATATCGAAAAATTATATGGTCTTGATGCGGGGATCGAACCCGCGTCCGCTGCTATCCGGGCAGGTGCCTGACCGCTCGGCCAACCAAGACCGTCCATGTTTTGGTGTCTTGGTTGGCCGAGCGGTCAGGCCCCGATCCCCGCATCAAGACCGTAATTTTTCGAAATTCTTTTTCTAACCACCAAAATCTTTGTACTTTAGCCGAGTATTTTGCTGGACCAGCACACGACTTAGCACCGACATAGAGCAGATTCTATAGTCTTATCACAACACTGTGGCCGAGTACTTTACACCAAGTAAAAAATTATAAAAACGCACGTTTGTGACAGATTTTATGAAACATAAACGAGAAACGTCAACATTTATTCTGGTAAGTAAAATGAAATTTGACAATTAAATTTTTTACATCGTTTTTTTTAATATGCTCTTCAAAATTTCAAATGTCATATTGGATATCGTGACTCCACTTTTTATTTTGAAGGAGGCTGTTGGCCGAATAGCATTTACAGCATCTACCGGGTTTTTTGGGGAAGGCGAAGACCTTGTCCTAAAGACAAACTTGTGCTCAAGCCTTGCAGTCGAACACTCCTTGTGAGGGTGCCTCCACAGCAGGCGTCCCCAATGGGGGGGACGGCTTCTCCCGAGGGAGATATACGGCCGCGAAGAGCCTCCAAGTAGGCACACAAAGTAAATCTTGGTCTTTCGTGTCGTATTGCTTACTAACAGTATGACGTCATGAGCCGAAACATAAAAATAAGTTTTTAATGCTACTACGTTAATACGACCTCAGGATTGATATAAGTTAAAAAAAAGGGTGTAATATTTAAATAAGAAACAAAAATGAATAATAATAATATGTGTTTACCTTAGCAGGATTTCAATTTCTTCCCTAGGATCGTACTGAAGTTTGTCCATGATTTTCACGGCGTATTGTGTCTTGGATGTCTTGTGTTCACAGAGGCGGACGACGGAGAAGGATCCCGTGCCAAGTTCCCCCATGAGTCTAAAAAAAATTAAAACATTATTATTTGTTATCGTTCCTTTATTACAAGTCTGGTGGTGTCGAGATTGGCGAATTGTGAGATTGTACACATACATTCATAAATCACGCCTATATCCCCGAAGGGGTAGGCAGAGGTGATCTAGCACCCACGTTTCGCCAATTATGTTAGGTCCCATGTAATAGGTGGCGAGCCTATTGCCATTTATCGGGCACAAAAGTCGCAGTACATTGCCATTGCTAGGTGGTATAAGAGGAACGCTGCTGCCCATTCCTCATCACTGATTTATCCTTAGTCACCTTGTACGACACCCACGGGAGAGATTTGGGGTGGTGACAATTGTATTCTACTCTGCGTCACCACACGGCGGAAAATACAAACATATTTAATAAGTTGGGGAGCAAGGTTCTTCGCATGTTATATGAAATGTCAAGACATTTTTTTTTTCAAAGTTTATTTTCATACATACATAAATCACGCCTATATCCCCGAGGTGCCGGGTCCATAGTGTGGCAGAGGGGCAAGTCACTGGCAACGATTGGGACTTGTGACCCAAGTGTAGGTTTACGGGATCCCTTTACAACATGTCAACACTCGCCTTCGCGCCCCGACTTCCCTCTCTGCCCAGCAACATTTGATAAGATTCTGTGAGTAATAGACCCACGTTCCAGTGTAGAACTGACGCAAGCTCTAGACAAGCCAAGGCCTTTTAATAATTAATATAGGGATTACTAAAGTAATGAATGAATGAATAATATATAATAATATATAATATGAAGTAATGAATGGCCGTGTGGTGACGGCAGAGTAGAATACAATTGTCACCACCCCAAGTCTCTCCCGTGGGTGTCGTACAAGGCGACTAAGGATAAATCAGCGATGAGGAATGGGCAGCAGCGTTCCTCTTATACCACCTAGCAATAGTACTGCGAGTTTTGTGCCCGATAAATGGCAATAGGCTCGCCACCTATTATATGGGACCTAACATAATTGGCGAAATGTGGGTGCTAGTTCACCTCTGCGTACCCCTTCGGGGATATAGGCGTGATTTATGTATGTATGAATGAATAGAGGAGCTCGCTAGCGCAGGGGCATAGCACGCTTGGCCTGCGATTGCGTAAACAATGTTCGCTTAGGCCGGTCATTGCTTCGGAAGGCGCGTTAAGCCGTTGGTCCCGGCTGCATCTGCAGTCCTTAATACCCACCAACCCACACTGGGCTAGCGTAGTAATTCTTCCATTCAAAGGGAAGGCCTGTGCCCCAACAGTGGGGACATTAAAAGGGCTGGTGTTGGTGTTGATACGGATTAAGCTGGTATACCCCTCGCTCCCACGATTGCGCGCCGATCATGGTTTATTCATGGAATCGAAGCCTAGATTGATCACACCAAACATGAACAAAAGAACTTCGATCGACAAACCTGTATTCGTCAAAGAAGTTGTTCCTGTTGACGAACCCGGACCAGAACTCCTCCGTGGAGTTCTTGTTGCTCTGCGTCACGTGGTTCTGGTTCTGGTTCGTGATCGTCTTGTTGTTTGTGTCGTCGTTGAGCAAACACGGCGCGACGAAGCTGAATCCCCTGTAATAACAAGTGCTTAATGTAGCGGCTTAGTTTCACTCGTAGCTATAGGTTTCCTGTGTATTTTGCTTAAGACCCGTTTATTGTGGTGACGGCAGAGCAGAATACAATTGTCACCACCCCTATCTCTTGCGTGGGTGTAGTACAAGGCGACTAACGGTAAACACAGCGATAAGTAATGGGCAGCAGCATTCTTTTATACCTTCTAGCAAAATACTGCGGTATTTTGCTATTACATGGGGCCTAACTTAACTGGCGAAAAGTGGGTGTTTAATACACCTCTGCCTAGCCCTTCGGGAATATACGCGTGTTTTATGTATGTATGTATGTACGTTTATTGCTAATTACTAATGATACCGCGGTCTTTTATTGAGATGTATTTGTTCTCTTCCCCAAATCTCTTAACTCTTAAATAACAGAAGTTGCTAAGCAACTAAGCTGCAGTACGTCTATCTTCAACTGTTGATAGTATACTGGGACCCGCCTTAAGAGTAAAGACAGCGATGAATAGGTACTTGGGAAGCAGCGTTCCAGTTATATAACCTAGCAATGTAGATGGCAAAAGCCTTCTCCACCTATTACATGGGACTACATAGAAAATTTGAAGTTTTAATTCATATTCACCTACGCCTTTCCCTATATTTTTCTCCATAATATGCAGACAGTGATAGTGACACGTCAAATTCTCATGGAATTCGTATGATCCGTTGGAATCACCACTAGTATTTACGAATGTAAGATATTTTGTTATCTTATCACGTGTCAGTCAGTCTACTGTAATACTCTTGAGATAATGCAGCTAGAAAACTGTCCATTGATGCGAGATGTACATTTTTAAATAACAACAATCACTGCATGGAAAAATTTTGTTTGCCAAATCACTATATAAAGAAATGTTTTGAGTGAATGTGTAAAACAGCAGAAGATACCAAAGAATCTTCTATAATAAGTATCGTTAATTGAATAAAATGCTGATCTAGTTTAAAATTAAATGAAATGGTGATCTATTTCAAGCGTTAACCACAACAGCGAGGCTATAATCTCAGGCTATTGGATAATAATTTATAATAAGCTTTATTTCACAGTTCAAAGGTAGTCATTGTCTAACAATATTGATTGATAATGAACCTTTTTTTCAGTAACTCGATACAATATAGGGTATGACGAAGCTACGCTTCTAATTGTGACAAGAGGCCCAACCTGTAAACCAGCCTATCCTATTTTTTATAGGGCAAAAAGGATAGATAACTTAAAAGGCGTATGTCTCACTATTGATTGTAAAAAACCATCATTGTTGCTATCTTTATGCAATAGTATTGATAATAATGTTGTTACTGTGATAGTGATAGATAAAAATGTACTTACCTAACTCGTTTCTAGCTCTCTGTTATACACACACACACACACCCAAACACAAGCGATAACTATGGCCTCTCACATTTCTTAAAATTAAAATCCAGATCCTGAAATGACAGCAGCGCTCCTCTTATAGCACCTAGCAATATACTGCGAGTTACGTGCCCAATAGATGGCAATAGGCTCATTGCCTATTACATGGGACGTAACATAATATAATCAGCGAACCTTTGCCTACCCCTTCGGGGAAAAATAGGATTGATTTCTATATGTAGGTATGTACAGAAACAGCTAGTGCAACTATACTGTCTAAAACTGTGATATTTATATCTACGGAATATTTTTCTCACTTAAGGGGCTTACTAACGCCATCAACCTTGGCTCGATTGCCAATCAAATCAATTAAATTGTGAACATTTGATTAATTTGTGGACAGTGTTTTATTATGACGCGCTCTCTGGACTTCAATCAATCTACAGATGGAGCGATTGAAGTGAGAATTCTTTAGCGATCATTACCGGTAGGACGCTATAACTTTCACTGGAGCTCTTCATAATGAGCAATGCATAATGAAAAGCCTCTTACCCAGGAATACAGAAACGCTACTCAAATTTTGAGCACTGCTTTAAAAGTTCAGTGGACAATACCTGTCAGAACTTGTATGGAAAAACGTCAATTTTGACAATACTTAAGTTTAGCAGGCCTCAAACTTTGAGTAGCGTTATTCGGGGGTAACTCGCGCGTGCTTCAGGAAAAGGTCTTACTAAATATCCCCGGAAAATTTTCCTCGGTTCATGGCCTTACAAACGCCAACGGCCTTCGATCGATAGTCAATCAAATTAATTTGATTGACTATCGATTGAACAGTTTTATATGATGCTATCTGGGGACGTACAATGCAATCAGGAAATTTTATTGTGGTCCACGTGGTGGCGAAACACAATTACCATCCATCACCTCTAACCAGAGGCTGTGCGTATATGTGAGAATGGGCAACAGAGATATTGCGATTAACTTTCTCGGTAGACAGTTCCTCCTTCTTCTTCTGCCTGCCTTTTTCCTACTCCAACTGCCGCACTCAGAGTCGTCAATTAACTTTAATGAGTATTTAATGTCAAAAATTTTAATTTAAATCTAGACCATAGACCCGGCAAGAATAGCGACTAGTTTTGAATTGTCATTTTTTGACGTTAAGTACTCATTAACGTTATTTGACGTCTCTGAGTGCGGCAGTAAGTGACGGCACAACAAATGTCTTCTTCTTCCACTCTCCTCTATTAGACTTGAGCTCAGCATGAACTCCCAGGCGAGAGATCCCGAGCCAATTCCGTCCATGTTTTGGAGTTTTTTTCTATATCGATCTCGAAGCCTTCATTAGACCATCCTGCCCGGCTAGCATGACCCATACACGATATGATATAGCCATTTATCGCGTTAAACTTACAAGAATTATTGAATTTTCGGTTCAAAGCGATAAATGGGTATATCTTTATGACATAGCTTTCTTTATATAGCTATCTTTATGATATAGCCTTAGAGGCTTATCATCATCATCATCATCATCAACCCATGTTTGTCCAGTGTTGGACATAGGTCTCTCCTAATGCACGCCACTGCTCCCGATTTTCGGCCACTCTCATCCAGCCCACTCCAGCCAGTCTACGAATGTCATCATCCCATCTTGTCACAGGGCGTCCTACATTACGTTTACCGAGTCGCGGTCTCCACTCAAGAACTTTACGGCTCCAACGGCCGTCAGTTCTGCGGCTAATGTGACCAGCCCACTGCCACTTCAGTTTGCTGATTCGGTGGGCTATGTCGGTAACTCTGGTTCTCTGACGGATTACATCATTTCTGATACGGTCCTTCAGAGATACTCCGAGCATAGCCCTTTCCATAGCTCTCTGAGCGACTTTAAACAGGTGGACTAGTCCAGCCGTGAGTGTCCACGTCTCGGCGCCGTATGTCATAACTGGTAAGACGCACTGGTCCAAGACTTTCGACTTGAGACATTGAGGGATGGGTGACGAGAAGACTTGACGAAGCTTACGAAATGCTGCCCAGCCTAACCGAATTCTTCTATTGGCTTCTCTCTCGAAGTTGTTTCTGCCTAATTGGAGCGTTTGTCCGAGATAGACATATTCTTGAACAACCTCGAGAGGTACTCCATTAACAGCTCGTTGAACATGACCTTGGTTTTATCCAAGTTGGTTTTATCCTTGGCTTATGCTATTTTTTAATTTTTTTTATTCTATATTTTATTTAGGGCCGGTATTTCAATAGCAACTTATCTTGAATTGATCCTGGATTTATAATAAGTACGACCTATGTGTATTTCAAAGTAGGATTAAAATTAAACGGCACTTAAACTCCACCTTAACTAGCCTTAATCTAAGCGGAGGATTTCTGTCGCTTAAGTTCCGATCCAGGATTGTCATCTGGTTACTTTAGAAAAGTTGCTTCATGATAATTTATTTTTGACCCACAAAAAGCAACACGCTGGTTAGAAATTATGGCTAGTTGAGATAATATTGTACCTATGTAGATAAGTACGCGAATTAATAAAATACCATCCTAAACAGCATTTTTAGTTTGTGTTATGTGCCAATTTGTTATATATTTTATAGTAACATTTTAGAAAGAGGGCTAAAACCAAGGATACACACCTCTATAGTACAAGTACCCAAGCCAGAGCGCCGATTAAAAGAACTTTTATTAAAAAAAAGTCAATGTCAATGCCGCGAATTTGTCTTGCTGCTAGGTATTATAAATTATTTTTTGTTTAGAATCGTTTTAGAATGGATAAAAAACGATGCGCCAACTTCACTGCAATAGAGTTTTTATTTTAATTCTCTCTATATTTTAGGGAAGGAAAAGGGCCTTCTAGCCCATACAGCCAAGTCTTTAGTGTATATTTTATCTGTAGTCTTATGAAATAATGAGTGGGTGAAATGTATGAATGAAATGAATTTTACGTTAAAATATGGGTGTCACACATTTTAACGTATCTAGAGAGTGCTTGGCGCGAATTGAATGTTAACAGAGTTCATGATGGTGACTGATGAAATGGATAAAACCACTTTTTATAGTGATCTTCACCACAACATCAAACACATCATAAGACTTGTTTTCAATGATTCTGCATAATTGCACATCAACACGGATGCTTGTGCATCAAAATAACACCACTTTCACTGCACAAAATCCACTCTGAACCAATTTTATAGTTATTGAAAAAAAATCTGACTGACACCACGAAACGCGCCAAACACTCTCAGTGCAAAAGAGATAAATAGTTTGCACATGTGTCCAAAGAGTATTTAATACACTTGCATGTGTCATGTATCAGTCAATGTCACCAAATGACAACTAAAATCATAGACAAATGACTTATTTTGTTTGTTATGTTGCAATATTGCAATTAATCTTAGATTAGTTAAGGTGAGGAAGATCCGCATTGAAATACGCTACTGTCGTTCAAAAGTGAAACTTAGCTTAAATGTAGGACTTAACTTAAGCATTAAGATAAGGTAATATTGAAATACCGGCCCTTATTCTATTATTCAAGTCAGGCTTATTCAAGTGTTAAACTCCAATGATTTTTGACTGTTCAACGCTATAAATGGCTATCATATCGTGTTTCGTGGTCATGATAGCCGGGCTGAGGTGTCCACTCTGTGGTGACTTTTGCCCAGCGATTTGGATGCATACGGCATAATGATAAATGTCCCATTTGAGCTTCGCGGTTTTAGCACCTACATCGGCAATAAGCTTGTATTTTATGTTAATATTATTCAATATCGTACGCGCGACTGAGCTAACCTACCTACTGCATAGAGAGAAGCCTCATCATAACGTACAGGGTCAGTCACGTGTGCACTCTGCGATAATTACTACGTGGAAACATTACAACCCTATCGCCACGTATGTGTGATATCACAAGGCAAATAATTAACGTTCGTAAAAGCCAAGGCCCTAGCAAACGCAGTAGGGAAACAATTATGTGCATCTTTGTTCTATTTTCTAACAGAAGTTCGTGTTTGTTCTGATTAAGTTAGTAAACGGTCAGTATATACGATGCCATGGATTTATATTTGCTATCCATAGACAGATAAACCTACCACAGTTACATGGAAACTTCTGATAAACAAAACATTAAAGCTAACATTTATCTATCATTGAATATTGAAATTCACCGTTATACTATTATAATAATCACTAAGCAAGTAATTGAAACATTTTTTAATGTATGTGACACTAAATTGCATTAAGTTACTACCATCTGTTACATGTTTTATTTTACTTAGCACAGATTACAGGAACATAGATTACAAGCTCCTAATTACAGATTGTGAAATCAGAGATGTAAAACATTCTTGTTTGATGTCAATCAGTTCCCTAATAAAGATTATTTATTAAACTTTTTTTAATAATTTACACCTACAATAGGGTCATAAGTCCCTAGAGCTGCTCCTGATTTCCCTCTCTGTCACACTACGGTTAAGAGTTTTAAAGAGACGAATCTTTTAGAAGACTCAGACGCTATTAGTACTTTTAGAAATAACAGTCTCCCATTTATCTAGGTAGAATCTGAAGTGTTTACAAAGAACTTGCGTCTACAGAGGGAACTTGAGTGTTATTATTTTAAGACTTTAGACTCAACAACACTGCACACAACAATACAACTAAATTTTATTAAAATTGGAACCTAAGATAAAGGCACAAGGCCTTGGAAAAGATTGACAATAGAAAAGTTATTTACTGGTTTCGCACTTGTTTACGATTGGTTTAATATATTTGAACTATTCCAATGAGATAATTAACCGTGTAATTGCCAGAGATTGTTTATGAATGTGTTGTTATGACGTCGCGGCGCTGTTTCTATTATAGTTAATTGCGTAATACAATATGCACGGGTTTGGTGTTTCACTGATTGATTAGGTAGGTATATTATACGCATCAAATGAGGCATTTTGATAAAAATCAATTACGAGTCAGATATTCAAATGCCTGTTTTATTATTAAAAAAATATATAGTTATAGACAGATACCCGAAGAGTTGGTTGGTGGTTGGAAGGTTGGTGTTAGACAGACCGGCTGTAAAACCTAAGCCAGAACCTTGAGCAGTATGGATTGGAATGTTGTCATCACAATAACTCTCCGTTCATCGGTCCCTCGATATGGTCCGTTCCGTCTCTTTTCTATATCTTTTTGATGATGGATGATACGAATCAAAAGAGAGTGGAAGGCTTGATGACGTCTGACCGATATGAATGGAAGAGGAAACACACTGTGCCGACTCCAGATAGACTTGGAACAGGGCAGGGAGAAGAAGATTTGTTTATAACTCTTCTTCTTCCTGTCCTCTTTCTATTTTAGAGAGTAATTATTTGGTAGTTTTGGTTTTACAGTATGCCACCTGCTGACACCAACCCTATTGGGGTATCTAATGACTCCATGAAATGGCTGTGACGAAATAAAAGCCAATATGCAACGAAATTACGAAATAATGTTGAGAAGTAGACAAAATAAATAGTAAGAAACATGTTTCGAAAATCAAGTAATAGCCTGGTTAATTAATTAAGCAATCATTTAATAACCTTGTCCGACACCCGGGAAAGCGGGGGTGGTGACAATTGCATTCTGCTCTGCCGTCACAACACGACAATAATTGACATGCTATTTATTAAGCAATTACTGGCAGGTTTTTCCTGTAGTAATTGGGATTGCTATTAAATATTGCATTACATTACAGCAAACCATCATGATAGTCGGATATTATCGCGTCATTCAACATTTTAAAAATACCTAGCCCATTAATTTATCATTTAAAAACAGCGATGGATCTAATTTCATGTCGAAATAGAAATGGTTCCCAGTTTTTTTCTTTTAATTAAGTAACTTTGTGAAGAAATAAGTATAAAACTGATCAGTCATAAAGTATTTTGATTAATTTAGTTTGATTGTTGGAAAAATTCTTACAACTCAAAAATAGATCAGAATTTTTTTTGAGAAATTATGTTCTGGCGGAACATTTAACAAACTTGTTGGCTGCGTGGTTTAGCAAGCCGCTAGGATTGATTCACTGACTGATTCAGTTTGTTTTTCTAAATTTTGTGTACCTTTTTGTGTTGGTACTTTATGTTTATGATTATTTTAAACTAGCCGAAAAGATGTTGTTTTATTGAATTTTTATTTAATATTGGAGTGTCATTTATAGTAAAGGCACTCTAGCACGCACGTGGACAAAATGTCTCTCCACCGCTTGACAGTGTTATGTCTCGAGATTTAGTGGGAGTTCGAACGAGAGGAAAATATTTTCTTTCCTCTGTCGAGTCGAGTAATTTTTCTTAATTACTCGACTCGACGGAGCAATTTTCGTAAATCGAGGATTGTTTTGTCAGTTTTGACATGACAAATTTTTCCTTGAGATTGAGTCAAGTGGAGGAAATTTCGAGGAAACGACTCTGCATATAATAAATAAATAAATATTTTTACACTCACACCTATCATCTAGCCCAAAGTAAGTAGCCTAAGCACTTGTGTTATGGATACTGGATGACGGACATATTTTTAATATAATTATGTATATAAATGTTGAAAATATACTACATAAACATACACACAACCATGACTACTCGGGAACAAACACTTGTGGTCATCACAAAGTTTGCCCCCACCAGGATTCGAACCCGGGACCAGTTGGCCAATACCCAGCGATCTGAGCAATCGACCAAGGCGGCCGTATATTGGGTGTAAGCTTACCTGAACAGCTCGTGGGCGTTGGCCGAGGCAGGCACCCCGGGAGAGTCCCTCGGTGTGCGGCAAGTGAATTCGGAATCGAAATAGAATGCGTCATCTGCCCTCGACACTGCGGGCCGAAAAGGTGGCACTACCTGGTGCAGATAAAAAACAGACGAATAAGTCACACATCTCTCCCATGGGTGTCATACAAGGTGGGTAATAATCACATACATACAGTCTCGTACAAATTCAAAATTTAAATTCAAATTTCTTTATTGCGATACACAGGTTACATTGATGTTACATTAATAAATTGATCCTACTGTGATCTGCTATCAAAGCATGCAATGCATACAGAAAGCAGTAATATTAAATACTTGTCGGTTAGTAAGAAAATTTCTTCAAATAGATAACACACAAGCTCATACGTCATCTGCTTCCTCACAATTACAAACTTAATATACCACCTAGCAATATACTGCGCTTCTATGTGCCCGATAGATGGCAATAGGCTCGCTACCTGGTACTTGTTACATGGGAACTAACTTAATTGGCGAAAAGTGGGTGTTTTAATTCAACTCTGCGCGCTAGTATTAAGATTGCGTAAACTAAGCAATGTTCGCTAAAGCCGGTCATTGGATGGGTGATCAAAAATTTATTTTCTCGAGATCCACCGTGCTTCGGAAGTCATGTTAAGCCGTTGGTCCCGGCTGCATCTGCAATCGTTAATACCCACCAACACGCACTGGGCTAACGTGGTGCATTATGTTATGGCCTATCCTCTCTATATTTTTCCATCCATATTGAAGGCCTGTGCCCCAGCTGTGTGGATAAACCTTAGTGTTTTGTAATAAGATTTAAAAACAATGAAACAACAGTAACTAGTGTCAACAGTAGTAACAATAAAAATAATGAGTTATGTTTCCTTAATACTCACCTCTTTCTTCAACAATGCATCCCAATCAATATTTGCGAAGAATTCATGACTCTTAATATCTTCAATTCCGTTAGCGCTTGCACCCAGTCTATATAAACAAATTGATAGGTATTTAATGATATTATGTATTTAAACTTTGGGCTTGTTGATAATTTTATTACTAAACATATTGTGATGGATGTATAGTGTAGGTATAAAATACAAATACATAATTAAAATAACCCTTACCTATTTTGAGGATTTCTCTTAAATAAGGCTCTTAATAATGATTGTGCTTCTTCACTAAGGTTTGAAGGCATACCCAATTTAGCTTTCAATATTTGTGTCATTGTCTCATGTCTGGTTGACCCATGGAATGGTAGGTTACCAGTTAACATTTCAAACTAAAAAAACATATTATAATTGTTACACATAAGATCAATTTAGATTATAAATAATGTGTGTGAGTAAGCAATTGTAACAAGAGCTATCATTATGATAGTGTTTACTTCCAATTAAAAAGTCAAACACCAAATGGATATATAAATATTATTATATACATTACCATAAGTACACCAAAAGACCACCAGTCTGCTGCAAATGTATGGCCTCTCCTGTTAACAACTTCGGGAGCCATGTATTCCACAGTCCCGCAAAAGCTGTAGGCCTTATCACTGCTAGGAGGCAGTTTTGACAAACCAAAATCTGTGAGGGCAATATGTCCATCAGCGTCTAACAATATGTTCTCTGGTTTGAGATCCCTGTATATAATTCCCAATTTATGTACATGTTCCAGAGCTAACGCCAGCTCTGCCAAATAGAATTTAACATCTTCTTCTGTAAACATTACCTGGAAATAAATATAAATATATTCCAAGAAATCAAGGAACTCAGTATCATTTTGAAAAACAGCATATTATAGAATAATTTTTTTGTACCTTAATATAATAATTAACTTAGTTAAATATTACCTACCTCTTTACTCAGTCTGGAGAATAAATCACCTCCACGAAGAAAATCTAATATTAAGTATAGTTTCCCTGCTGTTTGAAATGCATAGTGCAATTTTACTATAAAAGGGTGGCCCATTTCAACTAAAATATTCCTTTCCATTTTCGTTCTCTCTCTATCCCTGACTTTCAATGTTGCTTTTTTAAGTACCTGAATAAAAATTTTTTTATTAGTAAGTAAGTATATCAAGTTTACTTCAATAACAAAAAAATATGTATTTGAATTTTCCTCAAAAGACATTTGTTGATAAAGTGAACTGCACAATAAAAAGCTGCTTATCATTAAAAAAAAGCTTAAATTCAATAATTTAAATTGCAGAACAACACTTTTGTTTGTGACAATTACAAATAAATAATTCACGGTTCACAGTTCCAGACCTATACCATTGAGTTCTTTGATGAATATGTTTAAGTCAGATAATCTCGCAGACTATCATAGGATTGTTATAATTTAAAAATTGAATTTGTTGGATAAAAAAAAATTAAATGATATGACATTGAGTAGGTCTATTCAAGACTAAAGTTATCTCAAAATAAATATAGTAGGTTTAAAAATATTGGACTTGGATTTAAAAAAATACTTACTTTCATTGCATACAGAGTACCAGCATCAGCACCAGAAACTTTTCTAACTAAAAACACTTTTCCAAAGGAACCTTCGCCTAGCACTTTGAGCAATTCAAATTGAGATGGGTCAGCTTTCTCATGTCCTTCTTTGACAACATCCTGGAGTTCTATTTCTCTCTCATAGTTGATCTCATTTGAATCTGTGCTGTCAGCTGTAGAAGCTTGGCGGGACTCTGCTGAGTTCTCCACAACCATTGGAAGACTGTTTGCTTGCTGAATATAATTACAAAGGAATATTTAATTAGGTATGGTTCAGGATCACAAAGTCTAACAGTAAAACAATATGTACAAAATTAAATAATAAACCACAAGAAAATGAAAATAAAATCGGTAATTAACTATGACGGGATAAAATCATTAAATACATTATTAATTAAAATACAAAGTGGGCGTAGACGACAAAATTCGATTGATCCGCGTTGGAATAACGAGAAATAGAACACTCACTATACACGTTCTTTCCAACAACACGGATGAGTAACCGTAGTAGGAAAAACCTTTACTATAACTCCTGCATAATTAGCTACGCAAACAAATTGAGAAACATACCGTGCCGTCCACGGCATTCTGCATACGCCACGGGTCCGAGGTATTCGCCAAAGGCATTGTGCTTAGTTTCAAGCCGTGTTCATCCAAAGGTATAACTAATAAAATTATAGCAAATTCAATTAAAGAAAGTGCAATCCTGTAAAAGACACCAGTTGATAAATACTTGCAAATTATTGCAACCCCAGAGAACGAGCGACCGAGGTCCCTGTTGTCATTTTGGTATTTGACACCTGACTGACGGACGGTCTTGCTTGATTGACGGTCGACGAAGATTGACTGTTACTTTTTTTTTTTTTTTTTTTTTAATTCTCCCTATATTTTAGGGAAGGCAAAGGGTCTAGCCCGTACAGCCAAGTCTTTAGTGTATATTTTATCTGTAGTCTTATGAAATAATGAGTGGGTGAAATGTATGAATGAAATGAATTTTACATTAAAATATTGGTGCCACATATTTTAACGCATCTAGGGAGTGCTTGGCGCGAATTGAATGGTAACAGAGTTAATGATGGTGCTTGATGAAATGGATAAAACCACTTTTTGTAGTGATCTTCACCACAACATCAAACACATCATGAGACTTATTTTCGATGATTCTGCATAATTGCACTGTAGTGTATCATTCATAATCTACTAATAACGAAATAAAACCAGATGAAAATAGACTCAAACCATTACTGGACATACCTATACATGGCAAAAAACGAAGAAAGCAATGAATCAAAACCAATATTTACAAGCATTGCAAGATATCTACGGCCAGAACGATTTGACACAGAACCGCATACATCTCAAGCAGATTTGAAATGGAGTCACTGGTTAGCAACTTTTAACAATTTCTTAGAGGAAGAGCATATACAAATACCATCTGAATTAAAATTAAGACTCTTGATAAACCACTTATCTCCAACAATTTTTTCGATAATAAGAGACTGTAAAAAGTTTGAAGATGCCATAAATATTTTAAATGCCGCTTACATCAAACCCAAAAATGAAATATATTCTCGCCATGTATTATCTTCACGGAAACAACAAGGCGGTGAAACAATATCGGAATACATACAAATATTGAAAAATTTAGCTCATGATTGCACCTTTAAAAATGTCACTGCCGACGAGTACAAACAAGAATATATTCGAGACTCTTTTATATCTGGCCTTAAATCACAATCAATGCGGCAAAGATTACTTGAAAACCACGACTTATCTTTAGATGACGCTTTCAAACAGGCTATGACGTTCGAATCTGCTGAAAAGGACAGCATGGCATTTGCGTCTACTTCTTCAAACATACCACTAGTTAATGCCGTCACCGCCGAATCACCATTGTCAAATGAGATGCCACCGTGTCCTAATATCGCTGCAGCAACGCAACGAAAGCGACGTTGCTTCTTCTGTGGATCAAGTACTATACACCAGCGCGTCAAATGCCCTGCATACAGTAGTAACTGCCAATTGTGTTCCAAAAAAGGCCATTATGCTAGCGTTTGTCGTTCTGTCAAGCAAAATGAAAACTCCATGAATGCAGTCACGACGAACACTGAAGAAGTAGCGTGCATAACAGCAGCATTCCCAAGCAATTTACAAAAGGCGATAATTTCTATACTACTCAACGATATCCACGTCGATGCACTTGTAGATACTGGAAGCTCAACAAGTTTTATTAATGCCAGTCTTGCAGACTCTTTAAGATTGAAGAAAAAGAAAATATCACAATCAGTAACATTAGCATCACTGTCTCAAACATCATTTGTCAATGGTCTGTGCTACGCAACTATCGAAATAAACAATCACAAGTACAGACAACACCCGTTGCTTGTTATCAACCATCTATGTGCCGATGTAATAATTGGTCACGACATCCTAAAGCACCACGAATCACTAAAGTTCAATTTTGGAGGTGACAAGAAGCCGATAGAAATATGCAGCGTAATACAGGCATCCGTTCCGCCAGTCTCTATCTTTTCTAATTTAAATAACAACATATCTCCGATTGCAATTAAGTCTAAAACATTTTCTGAGTCAGACGAACAATTTATTAAAGGAGAAATAGATACTTTGTTGAAAGATGGAGTCATTGAACTTAGTATATCACCATGGAGAGCACAAGTCTTGGTAACTGGCGGCACTACACACCGAAAACGTATGGTGATTGATTATTCTCGTACTATTAACCGCTTCACTGAATTGGATGCTTTTCCCTTACCTAAAATTGAATCAATAATTTCGAAAGTGGCGAAATTCAATTTCTTTAGTCAAATCGATTTGAAATCTGCATACCACCAAGTGCCTATTCTGAAAAGAGAACGACCTTTAACAGCATTCGAAGCATGTGGGAATTTATACCAATTTACTCGTATACCCTTTGGTGTAACCAATGGAGTTGCCGCTTTCCAAAGAACTCTTCAATACATCATAGAAAATGACCACTTATCAGGGACGTTTGCTTACTTAGATGACGTTACTATTTGTGGAAAGACAAAAGAAGATCACGATAAAAATTTAGCTCGTTTCATGGACGCTGTTGCAAATTACAAATTAACACTTAATATGGATAAATGTAAATTCGCAACCACTGAGATCAATCTGCTTGGCTATACTATTACTAATAACGAAATAAAACCAGATGAAAATAGACTCAAACCATTACTGGACATACCTATACCTAAAGATAGCACTTCCTTAAAAAAGGTACTTGGCATGTTTGCCCATTATTCCAGGTGGATCCCAAATTTTTCAGCTAAAATTCAACCACTCATTCATGAAAAACCACCTCTTGGTGAAGAATCTTGCCAAGTGTTTAATAATCTAAAATCGGAAATTGCTAAAGCTGCCTTGGTGAGTATAAATGAAACTGACTTACTTACAGTAGAAACTGACGCTTCCGAATACGCCATTGCTGGAACTCTGTCACAAAATAATAGACCAGTCGCATTCTTTTCCCGATCACTAAACGAATCAGAAAAGAAACAATCATCAATTGAAAAGGAAGCGTGTGCCATTGTCGAGTCATTGAGAAGATGGCGTCATTATTTGCTTGGAAGACATTTTTTACTCCTGACAGATCAACAATCAGTCGCTTTTATGATGAAACACCATAATAGTAAAATAAAAAATGAAAAAATTGAGAGATGGCGCTTAGAGTTGTCTTGCTACAAATACGACATTTTATATAGGCCTGGGAAAGATAATGTTCCTGCCGACGCTTTGTCAAGAGTATGTGCCAGCTTAGATAACAATAACAGGCTATACGAACTACACAAATTACTTTGTCATCCTGGGATTGTACGAATGTGGCACTGGATTAGGTCTAAAAACTTACCTTATACACTGAACGATGTAAAATCAATGACCACATCCTGCACTGTATGTTCTGAAATCAAACCAAGGTTTAATACATGCAAAAGTCAATTGATTAAGTCTACAGAACCATTTCAAAGGTTAAGCATTGATTTTAAAGGCCCTATTCCATCAAAATCTAGAAATATTTATATACTTACAATAATTGACGAGTACTCGAGATTTCCATTCGCTTATCCATGTTCAGATGTGTCAACTGAAACGGTTATAAAATGCTTGAAAGACTTATTTTATACTTTTGGAGCTCCAACATACATTCACACAGACAGAGGAGCGGCCTTCATGTCTAAGGAATTAAAACAATTTCTTATGAATTACGGTATTGCTTCTAGTCGTACTACACCATATAACCCTGAAGGTAACGGCCAAGTTGAAAGACTTAACGGCACACTCTGGAAAACCATTCAACTTTGTCTGAAGTCTAACGGCCTAAGCTGCGAAGATTGGGAACGAGTATTGCCTATAGCTCTACATTCGATTCGATCTCTACTATGCACTGCAACAAACGAGACACCTCATGAACGATTATTCCGTCATACACGTCGTACGCCTACCGGTGAGACTATACCATCGTGGATGCTAACACCAGGCCCTGTCCTAATGAAAAGGAATGTCAGAGCATCTAAATACGATCCACTAGTAGAAGAAGTCGAATTGATCCAAGGGAATCCATATTATTCGTATGTTCGGTTGCCTGACGGTCGTGAGACTACCATATCGAATAGACATTTAGCGCGATTGCCAGTAGACGATTATGATGAAGACGAACCATCACCTAATAACATGGAAGAAGATTTAGTATGTCCTACAGAAGAAGAAGCTAAAGATAATAATGATGAAACATTAGCTCCTTCTGGAGAAAGTACCGAATGTATTCGGCGCTCTACTAGAAACAAGAAAGTTCCTACCTATCTTAAGGACTACAACGTGTATTAATTTTATTTTAAGTACTTTTAATTAGTGATAGATTATGGGAGGGTGAATGTAGTGTATCATTCATAATCTATGATCTTATGTTATGTTACTATGGAGACACTTATAAACACGTCAAACATTGTCTTAGATTTTAAAGCTGAATAAAGCCAATGTACTATTGGTTTTGTCTTTATTTATCATGCACATCAACACGGATGCTTGTGCATCAAAATAACACCACTTTCACTGCACAAAATCCACTCTGTAACAATTTTTGAATTAGTGAAAATAAATCTGACTGACACCACGAAACGCGCCAAACACTCAATCTGTTTTTTTTTTTGTTAAATTCTCCCTATATTTTAGGGAAGGCAAAGGGTCTAGCCCGTACAGCCAAGTCTTTAGTGTATATTTTATCTGTAGTCTTATGAAATAATGAGTGGGTGAAATGTATGAATGAAATGAATTTTACATTAAAATATTGGTGCCACATATTTTAACGCATCTAGGGAGTGCTTGGCGCGAATTGAATGGTAACAGAGTTAATGATGGTGCTTGATGAAATGGATAAAACCACTTTTTGTAGTGATCTTCACCACAACATCAAACACATCATGAGACTTATTTTCGATGATTCTGCATAATTGCACATCAACACGGATGCTTGTGCATCAAAATAACACCACTTTCACTGCACAAAATCCACTCTGTAACAATTTTTGAATTAGTGAAAATAAATCTGACTGACACCACGAAACGCGCCAAACACTCAATCTGTTTTTTTTTTGTTAAATTCTCCCTATATTTTAGGGAAGGCAAAGGGTCTAGCCCATACAGCCAAGTCTTTAGTGTATATTTTATCTGTAATCTTATGAAATAATGAGTGGGTGAAAGTATGAATGAAATGAATTTTACGTTAAAATATGGGTGCCACATATTTTAACGCATCTAGGGAGTGCTTGGCGCGAATTGAATGGTAACAGAGTTAATGATGGTGCTTGATGAAATGGATAAAACCACTTTTTATAGTGATCTTCACCACAACATCAAACACATCATGAGACTTATTTTCGATGATTCTGCATAATTGCACATCAACACGGATGCTTGTGCATCAAAATAACACCACTTTCACTTCACAAAATCCACTCTGTAACAATTTTTGAATTAGTGAAAATAAATCTGACTGACACCAAGAAACGCGCCAAACACTCCACTTTTTATTTTTATTCTCTTAAATTCTCCCTATATTTTAGGGAAGGCAAAGGGTCTAGCCCATACAGCCATGTTTTTAGTGTATATTTTATCTGTAGTCATATGAAATAATGAGTTGGTAAATTTGTATGAATGAAATGAAGTTTACCTTAAAATATGGGTGTCATACATTTTAACGCATCTAGGAATTTCGGTCGCAAAGCAAGCGAGTGTAACCTACATAGTGTCTTTAGTATTTGATATTCTTTTATGTGTCAAAATGTCAGTTTCATAAATGATTCATTGCCATAGAGGACAATAATACTACAGATATTCATTGCTTTCGAAATCTCTGTACAACAAAATAGTGTTTTTTTCTATCGTGTAAATAAAAGTCTGTTTTATAAGTATTTAAGTGTTTACTCCATCGCGCTAAAGCTTCCACATCATCTCCGCACTCTGCCCTACAACAGGTTATGGTTTAGCTGCAATTTAGCTGAAAGATGGAGATTTCGACTTTCAAGTACAGCATTGCACCACTCGAAGATAAAAGCAACTGGGATACGTGGAAGTATAAAATGCTTATCATACTAAAGAGCATACCTCGCGCTCTCGAAATAATTGAAGGCAGACTTACCTCGGATAAAGAAAGTGAAGCCAGTGTAACCGGTGGATCCGCCGCCGCTACCGTGTCGGAATTGACGAAAGCCGACTCTACTGCTCTTTTCTTTATCACCAACAACATGACTGAAGAAATGCTACGAAAAGTAATGAGATTTACGTCCGCTAGAGAAATTTGGTTAGAACTTCATCGAATGTTCGACGGAACAAACGAAGATAAGTCCTTCCAATTATGTATGAGTTTCTTTGGACTGAGAAATGATCCAGCTGACGACGCAGCAACTCATATGTCAAAATTGAAAAACATTTGGACCTCATTGAATAAAGAGCTCGGCGAAGATAAGAAGCTTCCGGATCTTCTTCTCATATGCAAAACGCTCGACACACTGGGAGAAGAATACATTCAATTCAAGAGTGGATGGTTAATGTGTCCAACGTCCGAACGAACCATTGACAACCTAACCGATCGTCTGTGCGTGTTCGAAAGGAGCTTGATGGTACAAAGATTTTGGGGTTAGAAAAAGAATTTCGAAAAATTATGATCTTGAGGCGGGGATAATTTTTCGAAATTCTTTTTCTAACCCCAAAATCTTTGTACTAATTTTTCTAACATTTATATAATGTTAAAATTAAAATCGAAGAGCTTGATGGTGTCTACCGTGCCACCAGAACAAGAGGCCTTAGCAACAAAGAGCACACAGAATGAGACAAAGAAAAAGAATAAGGATGCAAAGATAAAATGCAACTACTGCTCCGTTAAAGGTCACCGCGTGAAGGATTGCAAAAGATGGCTTCAAGATGGCAAACCTCCGAAAAGCAGTAACCCGCCTTCCTCTTCTTCATCTCAAAAGGAATCTCAAGTAGTGGAATCGATGTACCTACAAGCGGAAGTACTGACAACAGATCATGAAGTATCGACGACTTCATCGAGTACAGTCAACTGGTACGTTGATAACGGCGCCACATGCCACGTCAGCAATCGCGGAAATCTATTTCAAACTTTCCAAACCTTTGACCAGATGCACACCGTCTCTACAGCTAATGGCAATGCATTGCAAGCTAAAGGCAAAGGGAATATCATGATCAAATCAGAGGTACGTGGAAAAGTTTACGAGATTACTCTGAAAGACGTGTGGTACGTGCCACAGATCGCAAAGAACCTGTTCTCTGTTTTAGCTGCTCATGACTGCAACTCAAAAAGCAAATTTGAGTCCACACCAACGAGCTGCACCATGTCAACACGCGGCGAAGTTAAAATTACGGGTGTACGCAGCATAAGCGGAGGCTTATATAAGCTAAACGTAAAGAGCGTCTTTCCTAAGAGAAACTTAGAGGTGAATCTCCTACTAACGAAGACGCAGCTTTACCACGAGCGATTCGTACATCAGAACAAGCGTCATGTACGACAATTTGTAAAACAGGAGTTAGGAGTAGACCTTCCTAAAGATGAAAGCATCTGCGAAAGTTGCATATTCGGCAAGTAGCATAGAATGAAGTTTGGTATCCGACCTAGAGCTTCAAAACCCGGCGAGCTTGTACACAGCGATGTATGCGGACCATTCCCTAACTCATTTACAAATCTACGCTACTTTGTGCTATTTAAAGATGACTTCACCGGCTATGGTTACGTTTACTTCCTGAAAGCCAAGTCAGAAGTAAAGCAAAAGATGCAGGAATTCATCGCCGAAGCAAGAAACACTGGTCATTCGATCGAGACACTCCTGAGTGACAATGGCGGCGAGTTTGATAACAAGGATGTGCGTGATATCCTCGTCATGCATGGGATCAGACACAGGCTAACTATGCCATACACTCCCGAGCAAAACGGACGCAGTGAGAGGGATAATAGAACCTTGGTCGAGGCTGCCAGGACTATAATGCACAGCGGAGGTTTCCATGAGAAGCTTTGGGCCGAAATAATTAGATCGGTCGCCTACGTTCTCAACAGAACCGGTCCTTCCCGTACGGAGAATAAAGCACCGCACGAATTATGGCATGGAAATAAGCCGAAAGTTGCCCATTTACGCATCTCGGGCTGCAGAGCCTACGTCCATGTCCCCAAACAGAAGCGCAAGAAACTCCATGAAAGCCCTCAAAGTAAGATTAATAGGATACGACAACGATGATGGCTATCGTATCTGGTGCGATGACAACACAATGATTCGGTCACGAGACGTAATCTTTGATGAGAAACCGCTTGATAGAACTCAATGCGAAGACGTTGTGCCCACGACAACGAAGCAAGACACGCCTTTTAATCAAGTAGATTTAAAAGTGACATTCAATCAGGAACGCAATGACGACAGTCAAGATCTCACACCAAGCCATCACATCGGAAACTCGATACCTGATCTACAAGAGCAAGGTCGTGTACCGCAGATAAGAGATGACAGATCGATTGAATTTGACGAGGAAAATTTTGATTATGGTGAAATGTCTAGATCACCGAGCACAACTTTTTACGAAGCTGATGCCGATTTAGGAAATGCATCTGACTAAGAAGATGAAGCACCGGAACCTAGATACGACCTGCGTGACAGGAGCACCATTCGTCCTCCAGAGAAAGTCAAAGACTGCTGTGCACTTACCGACGAAGAAGCTGAACCCACTACGTTCAAAGAAGCTATGAAGAGCCCGCATAAAGACGAGTGGATCAAAGCTATGCTGAAAGAGATAGATTCTTTGAAAGAGAACAATACATGGGTCCTTCAAAAACTTCCTCAGGATCGAAAAGCCATACCATGCAAATGGGTTTATAAGATAAAGAGAAACCCGGATGGCTCTATAGATAAATATAAAGCGCATCTGGTTGCAAAAGGATTCAGACAACGCAAAGGAATAGACAACGAGGAAACATACAGTCCTGTAGCCAGATTTGCAACCATACGATCACTACTAAGTGTTGCTGCAAGTGAAAGGATGTACCTAACACAGTTCGACTGCCTTTCTCTATGGTGAGCTCGAAGAAGAGCTGTACATGCAACAACCTGAAGGTTTTCACGATGGCTCTACCCAAGTTTGTCATTTGAACAGAAGTCTGTACGGATTGAAGCAGGCGCCCCGCTGCTGGAATCATCGTTTCCATAAAGTACTGACTGAACTCGCATTCACACAGAGTACTGCAGATCCGTGCCTATACACAAAGAAAGTAGGGGGGAAACTGATATTACTTACCTTATATGTTGACGACGGATTAGTGGCCGCTTCAGACAAACAGCTTGCTGATGACGTTTTAGAGAACCTGAAAATAAAACTTAAAATTACGACAAACAGCGCGACATTCTACTTAGGAATGGAGATCAATCAGTGTAAAGACGGCACGATCGTAATTCACCAGGAAGCATATACAAAGAAGATACTTGAACGCTTTAACATGGCTAACTGTAATCCTATCTCAACGCCGATGGACGCCACAGAAAAATCGTCTGCATTACAATTAAAAACGGAGAAAGGAGACACCGAGGAGAATAATTTCCCCTATCGCGAAGCCGTTGGTGCATTAGCATACCTTATGGTCGCAACCCGTCCTAATATCGCCTATGCTGTAGGCGTAGTATCGCGAAACCTGGAAAAGCCAACCAGAAGTGACTGGAACAGAGTCAAACGTATACTGCGTTACCTAAAAGGAACTACGTCTCTTGGGATCCAGTATAAGCCTAAGACCCTGACAAAGCCAGAACTGGCAGGATATAGCGACGCCGATTATGGTGGTGATGCTACTACCGGACGATCTACCACTGGAATTGTATGCCTATATGCCGGATGTCCAGTATCATGGACAAGCAGGAGGCAAACTCCGTAGCTCTGTCCACTACTGAAGCGGAGTTAGTGGCTGCCAGTGAAGGAGCCAGAGAGTTAGTTTGGCTCAAAAGGATTATGGAAGATTTGACAAACATGAAGAGTGTCCCGAATCTTCATGTGGATAATGAAGCTGCCGTACGATTGGCACATAACCCTGAATTTCACAAACGGACTAAGCATATACGCATCCGCCATTTCTATGTTCGGGAACTTGTGTCAGAAGGAGCAATCTTCGTTAAAAGGATTGGGACTTGAGATCAGATAGCAGATATCATGACAAAAGGACTACCGAAGCCCACCTTTGTGAATATTAGGTTGGCACTAGCATTGCTTTAGAGGGCGTGTTGAAGTAGGTCGCAAAGCAAGCGAGTGTAACCTACATATCAAATAATATCAAATACTAAATATTTGATATTATTTGATATTCTTTTATGTGTCAAAATGTCACTTTCATAAATGGTTAATTGCTTTCGAAATCTCTGTACAACAAAATAGTGTTTTTTTTCTATCGTGTAAATAAAAGTCTGTTGTATAAGTATTTAAGTGTTTACTCCATCGTGCTAAACTTCCACATCATCTCCGCACTCTGCCCTACAACATATTTTTTCTATAGTCTCATAAAATAATGAGTGGGTGAAATTTATGAATGAAATGAATTTTACGTTAAAATATGGGTGTCGCACATTTTAACGCATCTAGGGAGTGCTTGGCGCGAATTGAATGGTAACAGAGTTCATGGGTGACTGACGAAATGGAAACTAACCACTTTTAATAGTGATCATCTTCACCACAACATCAAACACATCCTATGACTTGTTTTCAATGATTCTGCATAATTGCACATCAACACGGATGCTTGTGCATCAAAATAACACCACTTTCACTGCACAAAATCCACTCTGTAATAATTTTTGAATTACCGAAAATAAATCTGACTGTTGTTTCCAGTCTATTTAGGGTCGGCGTTGTATGTTTCCTCTTCCATTCATATGGGTCAGGCGTCATCAAGCCATCCATCCATCATACCGTAGAGGTTGCTAGTGATGAATGAATGTATAGGAAAGAGACGGAACGGACCATGTCGAGAGATCAATGAACGGAGAGAGTGATTGGTATGACAACATTCCAATTCATAATACTGCTCAAGATTTTGGCTTACTTTTTACAGCCAACCCCCTGCATGACACTAACCCTCTTTGGGTAATTGACAACATTTAATTTTTTCAACATACCTTTAATATGATGTTATATGAAATTAAACCGAAAATGAAGACATCCATATTTTTGAATTTCGTCGTTTTCATACAAAAAATCATGATTGAAATACCGGTCATTCTAAACAGACGTAAGCGCCAAATGTATGCTGTTGTTGATGCTTGGCCTCTACCATTCAGGTGCCCCAAGGCATTGTTCTACACGGGGCAATCTCCCTTAGTCGACTTTTACGTCACTCATGGGAGCTTGTACCTATTAAGGGCCGGTAGGTCAGCGTAAATAGTAGATTTTCCATCAAGTGCACAAAACGAATCATTTTTGTCCGAGACTTTTAGCAGCCCGAGCCAAAGGCGAGGGCTGATAGTAATGTTGAGGATAAAAATGGTTTTGTGGACGAGGTAGAAACTCTGCTTTTCACTTCGATTGCGAGGAAATAAATCAGAATTTCTCATAACATTTCTTAAAATTCAAACAAAAATTAGTACTTTAGTACAGTTTTGAATACTGACGGAAATTGTTTTTCCCATTGATACTAGGCTTGGGCTGCAGGCATATACAGCCAAGTATTAAATTAATTTTGAAATAATAATTTTCTTAAATTAATTTAATAACCTACCGTACCTGCTTGAATTAAAATTGTAATATATTTTATGTCTTAAAAAACACATTAGGCAAATAAATTTAAGTAAATATTAAAAAATAACAAATTCTATCTCTGAATTTCTTATTGTGTTTGGCTGCATGGCTCATTTTCTTTGCCTTATTATCGACACATTTATGAGTAGATACGTTAATGCTCTAGAGCACAAAATTCGATTTTGTGCAGCCTATATGCTGCACAAATAAGCACTTTCAGAGCATGAGAAGTGAAAAAGTATTTTACTCACTGCTAAGCACGGTCGGGTGTATTACATGCGATTGTGTTCCTTAGTGCAACAATTTAAGGTCTATTTTCCTACGCACTAAGAAAATACTTGCAAGTATTTTGAACCCTGGTTTTCAGCCCTGGTATTTGTTTGCTGGCGCACCAGGGCGCCCTGGTACAGGGTTTTGCAAGTACGACCCATGCCTATTTTGAATACTAAAGGAAATTGTTTTTCCCATTGTTATTAGGCTTGGGCTGCAGACCTATACAGCCAAGTATTAAATTAATTTTGAAATAATAATTTTCTTAAATTAATTTAATACTTACCGTACCTACTTGAATTAAAATTTTAATTTATTTTATGTTTTAAAAAACACATTAGGCAAATAAATTAAGTAAATATTAAAAAATAACAAATTCTTTGTCTGAGTATGGCTGCATAGCTCATTTTCTTCGCCTTAATATAGATACTTTTATGAGTAGATACGTTAATGCTCTAGAGCACAAAATTCGATTTTGTGCAGCCTATATCCTGCACAAACAAGCACTTTCAGAGCATGAGAAGTGAAATAGGTATTTAGCGCCGTCCCGGCCGCGCGGAACTTACTTCGCGCCGCCGGGACTTTGGTGAACTCACTAATGCCCTCTCCAGTGACATAGTATAAAAATAAGCAGTAGAATATTGTTATTCAAATTAAACAATGCTTTTTTTATGAATCGTTATTTTGTGGCTTTGTTCATTTTATTAATGTATTTTTATTTGTAATACTTATTTGGCTCTCAATTACTACTAAAAATGGAGCTGTATTGTTTTTCGAGTTCATGTATTGTAAATATGTATTACGAGAGTTTCTTTATTCCACCATTACTTCTTAATGTCTCAAAAGATTGAGACGCATGGTAAAATTTACAAATGGGATTAGTTATTGAGATAAGACCCGATTCAAAACCAAATTCTGTTCATTACATGTTGTTAGGTCAAATAAATCACAAATCTGATAATGCTTGACATCAATCAGCTTGAGTCAAGCACGATCATATTCTATGTGTTTCTGTTCATTAAATGTTGCTAGGTCAAATAATTCACAAATCTTATAATGCTTGACATCAATCAGCTTGACTCAAGCATCAATCAGCTTGAGTCAAGCACGATCATTTTCTATGTATTTCTGTTCATTACATGTTGTTAGGTCAAATAAATCACAAATCTGATAATGCTTGACATCAATCAGCTTGAGTCAAGCACGATCTTTTTCTATGTGCTTCTGTTCATTACATGTTGTTAGGACAAATAATTCACAAATCTTATAATGCTTGACATCAATCAGCTTGACTCAAGCATCAATCAGCTTGAGTCAAGCACGATCATTTTCTATGTGTTTCTGTTCATTACATGTTGTTAGGTCAAATAAATCACAAATCTGATAATGCTTGACATCAATCAGCTTGAGTCAAGCACGATCATATTCTATGTGTTTCTGTTCATTAAATGTTGCGAGGTCAAATAATTCACAAATCTTATAATGCTTGACATCAATCAGCTTGACTCAAGCATCAATCAGCTTGAGTCAAGCACGATCATTTTCTATGTGTTTCTGTTCATTACATGTTGTTAGGTCAAATAAATCACAAATCTGATAATGCTTGACATTAATCAGCTTGACAAGCATCAATCAGCTTGAGTCAAGCACGATCATTTTCTATGTGTTTCTGTTCATTACATGTTGTTAGGTCAAATAAATCACAAATCTGATAATGCTTGACATCAATCAGCTTGAGTCAAGCACGATCATATTCTATGTGTTTCTGTTGATTAAATGTTGCTAGGTCAAATAAATTACAAATTTTATAATGCTTGACATCAATCAGCTTGACTCAAGCATCAATCAGCTTGAGTCAAGCACGATCATTTTCTATGTATTTCTGTTTGTGTAGAGTAGAATATAATTGTCACCACCCCAAACCTCTCCCGTGGGTGTCGTAGAAGGCGACTAAGGATAAATCAGTGATGAGGAATTGGCAGCAGCATTCCCCTTATACCTAGCAACTAGCAAAGTACTGCGACTTTTGTGCCCGATAAATGGCAATAGGCTCGCCACCTATTACATGGGACCTAGCCTAATTGGCGAAGCGTGGGTGCTAGTTCACCTCTGCCTACCCCTTCGGGGATATTGGCGTGAATTATGTATGTATGTATGTATTTTTAATTAAATTTTGCCCAACACTGCCAAACACACTGTGCTTCCGAAGCACGATGGAACTCGAAGAAAGGAACTTGGTCACCCATCTAATGAACGGCTTTAGCAACCATTGCTTAGTTTACGAAATCGCCAAGCGCTCTATACCACTTCGCTAGCGAGCTCGACAAAATATGATTTATTCGATTTTAATTTTAACATTATATAAATGTTAGAAAAATTAGTACAAAGATTTTGGGGTTAGAAAAAGAATTTCGAAAAATTATGATCTTGAGGCGGGAATCGAACCCGCGTCCGCTGCTATCCGGGCAGGTGCCTGACCGCTCGGCCACCCAAGATACTAATTAACTTGCCGAAATTCTTCTAACCTTTATACTTCACGTTGTAAGCCAACGGGTACCCTCGCAATGTAGAAATAAATTTCAAACATTCCAAAGCAGATATTTTTACAAATACCGTGCGTTCGGTTAAGCTTGGGTTTGCTTTATAAACTATTCGATTTTAATTTTAACATTATATAAATGTTAGAAAAATTAGTACAAAGATTTTGGGGTTAGAAAAAGAATTTCGAAAAATTATGATCTTGAGGCGGGAATCGAACCCGCGTCCGCTGCTATCCGGGCAGGTGCCTGACCGCTCGGCCACCCAAGATACTAATTAACTTGCCGAAATTCTTCTAACCTTTACACTTCACGTTGTAAGCCAACGGGTACCCTCGCAATGTAGAAATAAATTTCAAACATTCCAAAGCAGATATTTTTACAAATACCGTGCGTTCGGTTAAGCTTGGGTTTGCTTTATAAACTATTCGATTTTAATTTTAACATTATATAAATGTTAGAAAAATTAGTACAAAGATTTTGGGGTTAGAAAAAGAATTTCGAAAAATTATGATCTTGAGGCGGGAATCGAACCCGCGTCCGCTGCTATCCGGGCAGGTGCCTGACCGCTCGGCCACCCAAGATACTAATTAACTTGCCGAAATTCTTCTAACCTTTACACTTCACGTTGTAAGCCAACGGGTACCCTCGCAATGTAGAAATAAATTTCAAACATTCCAAAGCAGATATTTTTACAAATACCGTGCGTTCGGTTAAGCTTGGGTTTGCTTTTGATAAAATATGATTTATCAAAAATCATACCTATCTCCAGCCGATATTCTTTTACTATGGCATTATGATAGTATTTTAGGCATGACGTCAGAAGTTCATTGATGGTGCACGATAAAAGCGAAGCGGAAAAAATTCAAAAAATTGGCACAGGTCCGTCATCCGAGAGCACCAACGTGCGACTGATCGGGCCTGCCGAGCTGTTGCGTTCGCGCATTTTATAGGTATTTAAACATTATAATTAAAACAATTATTTTATCAAGTTTAACCCTGCGAATTTGTCTATAAATATTTAATGGCTTTAATTGTGCGCAAGAATTAAATTTAATTTATCAATAGTTTCGTCATAATATTGAAAAAATGTTAGTAAAAAGGGGTTGCTTTGGGATTTTTTTCTATCGAGTGAAGTTTATTAAATCTTATAAGTGAATGCGAATTTGACTAGAATAAATCCTTAACTTATACATATATTTTTTTCAGACTTGTAAACACTATGTTGAATGTCTTAGATTGTTTTAAAAGTTGCCTATTACGGCCCACAGGGCCTTAAATACTTCAATAAAGGATTGCAAGTCCTTATGCCGTGTGCATATATAGCCATTGAGTTATAAAGTAAACGCTAGTAATAGTAGTTCAATGTATATAGCCCTATTACTCGGTCGGGACATAAAATAATTGGCGAAACGTGGGTGTTAATTCACCCCTGTCTAACCCTTCGGGGATAAATAGGTGTGGTGTGGTTTATTTAAGTAGACCCTATAGACGCGTTGGCAGATAAGCATATTCGCCGGTTAAGCTGACGTTACGTAATTACTACGGTTTCTTCAGTGCACTTTCCCTATAAAGCCACCACACCATTGCAATAGCTTCTAGCTAGGTGCTTGAGAAACAACCAAGTTTGCACTATTGCGCCGTGTACCGGTTTGTGCACTTGCTATTCCCTGGTAGCTTTCCCAGTGTGCAATTTGGTTGCATGTTGTAAACACTGTATTAAAGCTTTGGTTTATTTTTTTCTATAACATCAACAAATGTGACCATGGACGCCGACGGTGAGTAACTTAGATGAGTTTAAATACATACCTGCATTAAATCACGCCTATATTCCACAAGGGGTAGGCAGAGTTGAATTAAAAACGCCAACTTTTTGCGAACTGATTTAGGAACAATAAATAGGTTGTGAGCCTATTGCCATCTATCGGGCCTATCAATAATAATAATAATAAATATTGCCTAAAGCCTACTTTAGTCTGGTGTTTAAAATCAAGTTAATTGTTTTTCATTAGCTTTTTTAACTGCTGTCTCGACTTGAAGGGACGCAAGTTCTGTCCCCTTAACCTTAAACCTATCTTATTTAATTCCAAATCTTTGTACAGGTAAACTGTAGCAATAAAGTTTTATTTGAATGTTAATTACTTTATCTATGTTATAAATCATACTTGAAACATCAGTTTTGGCATATCATTTACAGATTGTGCTTAGAAATCAACCTATAAATATTTTAATTATTTTTTAGGATAATGTCCCATTACGGCACTAACAAAACGATATACAGAGGTAATTTTATTAATTAATTTAGAATCTTCTGAAATGTAATTACGGGTACGTCCAAAGACGAACGTTACTAACCCACATACTTAACATACTTAAGTCACTCCTATCTCCCCTAAGGGGTAGGTAGAGGTGAATCAACTCCCACGTCAATTAGGTTAGGCCCCAAGTGGCGAGCCTATTGCCATGTTTCGGGAACACAGTATTGCTAGCTGCTGTATAAGATTCTGCTGTCCATTTACTCATTGCTGTCTAACCCTTATTCGCCTTTTACACCTACGACGGGGAGACGGGGAGATACCTACATATGGCACTGCGTACATACCTGGATGGAGTACCTACATACGACAAATTAACATTTGCTAATTCTTTTCAGAAAATACTACTGTCACACAAAAATTGCCGTGCGATGTCGATGACCTAACATCGAGAACTATCGGCGATTTTGGAAGCTGGCAATTGCGTATTAGCATTTTAATGGCGTTGTTGAAGCTCCCAATGGCCTGGTACCAACTGAACATTATATTCATGGCGCCACCACAAGATTTTTGGTGTAGGAAACCAGAAGTGATGGCACATTACTCCGAAGAAGAATGGCGACGGATTTGTTTACCAGTTAGTTTCAACAATTGTCTATGAGGAGTTTTATGGACGCAGTGGCTAAGATACGCCATGGCCGGTTTTTGTATGGGTGATAAATTATCTAGCGACCATCCGTGCTTCGGAAGGCACGTTAAGCCGTTGATTCCGGCTGTATCTGCAGTCGTTAATACCCACCAACCCGCACTGGGCCAGCGTGGTAGGTTGCGGCCCTTCTCCCTATATTATTTATTATTATTTTGTGTAATTGAAACACCACTGAGTTGTTGGACTTGTAAAAACTGCAAGCAATCGAATGATCGAATGATGACGCTAGCGCAGTGGCATATATAGCGCGCTTGGCCTGCGATTGCGTTAACTTAGCAATTTTCGCTAAGGCCGGTCATTGGATGGGTGACCAAAAATTTATTATCTCGAGTTCCTCCGTGCTTCGGAAGGCACGTTAAGTAGTTGGTCCCGATTGTCCCACCAACCCGCACTGGGCCAGCGTGGTGGGTTTTGGCTCAATCTCCCTATATTCTTCCATCCATAGGGGAGCCCTGTGCCCCACAATGGGAACATTAAAGGGCTGATGATGATGGACGTAAAAGGGTAGTATTAGAATAGGATATAATTGTTTTTGTTTTCCAGCATACAGAGGAACATCCGTGTTTAATATTTGACCCAGATATTTTGTCAATCGCACCAGGGATAGAGAGGCATCTGGTGCCACTGGTGGAATGTAAACAATTCGTCTACAACGACACCGTATTCAAAAGTACTATCACTTCTGAATGGAACTTGGTCTGCTCCAAGCATTGGTTGGTTCACGTACGTAGCTAATTAAATTACAATTCCAACTTACTTATTTTTGCATTGATGAAAAAAGCAAGAAGAGACTCTTTCTGTCGCACTCAGAGACGTCAAATAACGTTAATGAGTACTTAACGTCAAAAAATGACTGGCTATTCTTGCCGGATCTATGGTCTATATTTGAATTTAAATTTTTGACATTAAATACTCATTAAATTTAATTGACGTCTCTGAGTGCGGCAGTTTATGCTCAATGTCTTAACCTAGAGTTTATAGCGAACGATGCCTTAGGTTTTTTCATTGCTTTCCAAAACTAGTATGCTAGTTCTACTATGCTAGTTCTAGTTCAGTTTATACCAGGCCTTTGGTAGTGGACTAACCCGCACTGGGGAAGCGTGGAGGGTTATGGCCCAATCTCCCTATATTCTTTTATCCATAAGGAAGGTCCGTGCCCCAGCATTGAGGACATTAGGGCGTTGCGTGCCTCTGACGCAATATATGGCGCCATGCACCACAGTCACTAACCATGCAATATTGCGTCACTGGCATTGAATGTGTTATGGGCTGGTGATGGTGATGATCAATATGCCTAATAAACGCATTATTGAAGTCCATAACCGTGTTGATTTCAGCTTACTCAAATAGTCATGATGTGGGGAGTACTTCTTGGCGGCATAATCTTTGGCGTGTTGGCGGACAAATATGGCCGGAGGATACCCCTTATTGCTGCAATAGCAATTCAGAGTATGGCCAGCTACGCCGCCAGCATATTCCCGTGGTACTGGGGGTGGCTTTCGATATGGTTTATTCTGGCCCTTTGTTCCGGTGGCTTGGGCATCATCTCATTTGTTATGTGCATGGAGGTAAGCCTACGCGGTATAAGTTCTTCTTCCTGCCTTGTCCCCAGTCTATCTGGGTCGGCGCATATGTTTCCTCTTCCATTCATATCGGTGAGACGTCATCAAGCTATCCACGCCCTTTTGATTCGATTTGATGAGGAGAAAGATTTGCAGGAGATGATACCACTAGCTTTGACAGTGAAAGAGATTTCAATGCAGGCAAAAGTTATGGTTCTTGAAGGTAAGGGAGGACAAAATGAAATGAAAATGATTGGACATGAGAAGGTTCAGTAGGTGAAATTGTGTTCGGCACGGCAGAAAAAACTTCAGCCTGTAGAAAAATCAGGCAGCTTTGAACGCGAGACTGTCATATTTTCTTTCTTTATTTTCATGAACGTTCTTTATCGCGCCGAAAGTCTACATTTATATTTTGAAAACGTATGTGTATTGTTACTGTGTTTAATCATCACAATTACTTTCAGTCTGTAAGTGGTAAATGGCGAACTACGATCCCCATACTGTATCAGTTGCCATTCGGTTTTGGAAGCGCTATAATGGCGGGATTCGCTTACTTCCTTCGGGATTGGAGGAAATTGGAATTCGCCTTGGCCTCCCTGTCCGCGTTTTATGTCTTGTATTGGTTCTGGATTCCGGAATCACCTAGGTGGCTATTGGCGACGGGACAAACAGAAAAAGCGCTGGGTAAGTGCCCTAATCCCACATTTTCATAGATGCTAACGCATAGGTAGACGCTATATTTGATTTTTTGAGGGATTTAATTCTGCACTCAGAGACTTCAATAAACTTTAATGAGTACTTAATACCAAAAAAGCAATAAAAACTAGACCATATTAGATCCGACAAGAATAGCGACTAGTTTATGAATTGACCTCTTTTTGTATTATGTATGTTTTGTGTATTATGTTGCAGAAGTTTTAAGAAAAGCTGCAGTACAGAATGGTAGAGAAAGTGATTTTAGAAACACGGAACACCTTTTGCCGAAATGTAAAGGGCAGAAACGGTATGGTCCCGGATTTGTTGCGTTCTTCAAACTGAAAAATATGAGACAGAAAACGTTACTGTTGTCGGCGAACTGGTAATGAAAGTACCTATTTGTATATTATTTCGATTTGTTCCTTGTCATCGTCATCATCATCACCAGCCTTTTTAATGTCCCCACTGCTGGGGCACAGGCCTTCCCTATGGATGGAAGAATATAGGGAGATTGGGCCATAACCCACCACGCTGGCCCAGTGCGGGTTGGTCACCCACCAATCTTGTCCTTATGTTAGTCATTAATGTGCAATGAACAAGGGATTCTAAAATAAATAAATTCGAACCGTAAACTACGATGATGAATCAAGAACGATTATACTACACTATGTTAAATTACCAGCTAAGTCCAAAAAACCTTGGTTTGTCTTAAGTCTAGAGCTTTCGTGAGTTCTACACTGCGTGTGTACACTGTGTGTTCTACACTGCCTAAGGCTGCTCTCCCAGAATCTTACCAAATTAAACGGGGTTTTCATTAGATGGGCATGCCTGCCAGACATACCCGCCGGCCCTCGCTTCTATAGGCCAGACTGATAGGCCGGTCCTACACTAGGCAAACATCGCACAGTACGATAGATAGAATAGAAGCGAGGTCCGGCGAGTTGTCTGATAAAAATTACGTGTAAAAGAGTAAAAAGCTCGTGGTGATGATAAAAATTACAATGTGTAATAATGTGTATTGTTTTCTTATATTTGCACGAGCACCACACATTTGAATATATTTATTATTTACCCGACGTTTCGATCACCACTGTAAAGTGATCGAAACGTCGGGTAAATAATAAATATGCCAAACAAACACCTTATTATACGCGATTATATTATATCTTATCCGTAAAAGTTATTTTATTTCAAATTACAATGTATTTCCTGTTTCTAGGTTCTGTACAGGCCTGGCATTTTATACTTTTTCTCAATACCTCGGTCTGCTGGGAGGCAATATTTTCCTGACAGTGGGAATCAGTGGCGTAATCTACGTCCCTGGAGGCGTAATATGCGTTTTCGTCGTGGCGAAAGTGGGCCGAAAAACCACGGTCTGGATATTCCAAGTTCTGACAGCACTTTGCTTTGTAATGATATTGGTAGTACCCAAACACGTGTTCACAAATGATTGGCCGCGATTGCTGTTTGCGGGCATCGGGTTTGGAGGGTTGGCGGTAAGATAGCTTTTAAATTACGGTCAGCAACTAAATCGGACATTCATCTTTATTAATTAGTAACGCAATTTTGGACTTTTGATATGAAATCTTACAGCGATTACTATGTGCAACAGCTTTCCTCTTATACCATGGGCATAGGCCTCGGTCGGTCCGATCGGTCCTGCGCTGCCCGCATCCTATTGCCCTGGCGCTCCCCACCAACCCGCACTGGGCCTGCGTCCCTTCAAATCCCCCCCGCCTCCCCAATTTCGTTGCTGACCGTACACGTTCCAACGCCCAACGCCTGGCATCTGCCTCATTAATTTTATTCTTTTTCATCGCCAGGGGTCAGTGCCGGCGTTGTACCTTTATTCAGGCGAGCTGTTCCCAACGCTGGGCAGGAACGCGGGCATGGGGGGCGTCACCACATTCGCCCGTGTCGCCGCCATGGTGGCGCCGGCCGTGGTGGGCATGGAGAGCGTCATGCCGGACCTGCCCCTGATGCTACTGGCAGTTGTGGCGTTCGCGCAGCTGTTCCTAATCCTGCCGCTGCCTGAAACTAAAGACTATCCTTTGCCCGACACGATAGAACAGGCCGAACAATTTACAAGGTATATTGTTTTAAGCTTACGTGGTCACTTCCATTCTTTTTCTTATCACCAAAATCTTTGTACAAATTTTTCTAACATTTATATAATGTTGAAATTAAAATCGAATCTACAAGGTAGGTATCATTTTATTTGTATGAATGATGAATCATTTTATTTGTATTTGTAAGTCTACCCAAGGGCGAATCCAGGGGCGGGTCGTGGGGGTTATGACTCATGACCCACCAGCTGAGCTGGGTCCAGGAACTGGGTTGACTGGTGCAGATCCCAGACTTTCCCCGCTTAAAGGGCTAGGAGGAACACCGGAGTGGTTTAGTGGGTATTGCTGGCGCTTCGTGCGCGAGCGAGTACCACACACGACAGTCGCCTAGCTAGCGGCTGGTATTGTGCGTAAATACATTCCACTCCGATAAAAAAGGGGTTTAGGACCTAGGTGGACCACTGTTGATCGATTGACTTGTGAGGCGTATGCTGTCTACCTCAACCTGTCTAGAAGAGTTATAAACGTATCGAGGAATGGGCATGACGGACGTGGGATATTAGTAACTGGCAACTACATAGCACCTCAATAAGCTTGCAAAATGTCGGTGTCAATACACACCTGCCTCCTTACTACTTTCCTAATAGGTCAACATTCCAATAAACATGACATCCTATCCAAATGAGAGCATAAGGTTAAAAGTCTTTTGGGATGAGCATTTCTGAATGTAGTAGACCAAAGAGGATATAGTAGACCTAATGAACCTAAAGAGAATATGAGCACCACTTAAGAATAAGTGCATTCAATCACAAATTATGTCTTTGTTTTTCAGAAAAAGCACACAAAGGGATCAAAGGAATTCTCAAGGAAAATCGAAATTTGATTACACATGATATAAAAAGTTTATTATAAATAATGTCATACATATCATGTCAATACCGAAGTAACGTACAAAAAGTGCGATTAGCAATGTTTTGAGTTGGGAAATAAATACATTAATATAATATACTTAAGACTTACATTTAACACGCAAGTTTTCATAAAATGGTACCTATGGCAATTCTAATTATGCCAAAAACCAGCTTGTGGCATAGACAGGTAGGTAGGTACGTTACAATAATAATCGGTACAGACAAAAACACATGAGGTTACCCAAGGATCACCTTTTTAAAATTAACTTTGGCACTTTACGTCTAATTTTTATCCCAAATTCACTATCAAAATGTCGGCATTGACAGTTTTGGATAACGTAATGTGCTGTTGACTGACTGTACATGCAAGGACAACCAATCTATCATATTAGGTAAGTTCCAAGATTTATAAACTTACCGTTACTATAACCAAGAATCTGAGCTTTGGAAACGTTTGTGCAGAACCGATTAGATTATCTACTAAAGACGCGACTACTGAAAAAAGGCAATACTATCTTTGTATTTATAAGAGTCGTTACTCGCACAATAGGATGTTTAAAGGTCTATGATTTTTTACTCAGTGACTATTAAAGTATCATACTCGCCACATATAAATTCTTGGTTATAATTAGATATTATTTTAATATCTAGTCTTAATATACTAACAAACATACTTAGCATCTGCTAGCAATTACCATATTGGTATGATAAACACGGGACTTAACCCCTTTTTGGAACATGTTGTAGTAGATACAATTCGATGAACCTATCTCAATGATTACTTTGTACTGAATGCACTGAATGCGTGATGTTAAGTTCGCAATCGTATTTTGCATTAGATACTTGAATATGTATCTATCAGTATCATATCTACAAGCAAATTTCCCCAAATTTTGCTAAGTGTGCTTAGTGGCAGCGCTTGGGACTTGTGACCAAAGTGTATGTTTACGCCGTAAACTTTACAGGATACCTTCACACCATGTCAAAACTCACTTTCGCCACCCGCCTTTTCTCTATGCCCAGCATTCCAGGTGTTTCAAAAATAAACCCGTAGGTATATAAAATGATTCCAGCTTAAACTGTTTAGGGGGTAAGGTGTGAACCTTACTAATTTTTCTATGTTAAACTGTTAATTAGAAGAAAGGACACAATGAAGTGTATACAGAGTATTACGAAAATCCGAAATAAAACATGACTTGTCATAGTTCCATCAGAAAGGAACACACTAATATATGGCACAATCTAGAGGCCAAGTGTGAAGAACACCCAGGTCTTGACAGATTATAACTTTTACAGGTGGTACAAAGTTTAAGGTTTTAGGCTTAATACGTGCTGGTACGTCTTCTATGCTGGTCTTGGAGCGAACAAATAACGTAGAATAGCCCCGACTCATCCCATGGGTGTCGTTAAAGTCGACTAAGGGACATTGCCCGGTGTAGACCAATAAGCACCTTGGAGCACCCGAATGGTGGAGGGCAAACTATCAACAACAGCATACCCAAAGAGGGTTAGTGTCAGTAAGGCGGCCGGCGTTAGTGTCAGGCAGGCTCATTCCAATCACTCTCTCCGATCATCTGTCTTTCGACATGGTCCGTTCCGTCTCTTTTCTATACACTCAATTATCACTAGCACCTTTACGGTGTGATGGATGATATAAATCAAAAGGTGGATGGCTTGATGACGTCTGACCGATATGAATGGAAGAGGAAATATATTGCGCCAACCCCAGATAGACTGGGAACAGGGCAGGTAGAATAAGATAGATGAAGACGTACTGGTACGTATTAAGTCTATACCCAAAGAGGGTTGGTGTCAGGGAGGCAGCCGGCTGTAAAACCTAAGCCAAAACCTTGAGCAGTATGGATTGGAGTGTTGTCATCCAATCACTCTCTCCGTACATTGGTCTCTCGACATGGTCAGTTTCGGTCTCTTTTCTATAATTCATTCATCACTAGCATCTTTCTGGTGCGATGGATGATATGAATCAAAAGCGAGTAGATGGTTTGATGACGTCTGACGTGAATAGAAGACGAAACATACTGCGCCGACCCTGCGTCTAGCCAAGCGGTAAATCACACTTCAATTTTTACTAAAATATATTTCGGACTTCTGTACACACACTGTTTATTGAAACCACTGAGAGTAAATAAAGTTCTTCCGTAAGGAGATATAATATTGTCATTACAAATACACTTATAACAGTTTAATTTTTTTTGTTAGATTCTTAAGATTTACACCATTTTTGTGGACTAGAAAGAAATTTAAGTTTGTATCCATTTAATTGCATTCTATTATCTTAAACATACACTTTTATAAGTTAAAATTACATCATTATTATACATAAAGCTACAATACAAACATTTGGTGCTGGTTTATTATCTACTAGTTTTGACGAAAATGGTTGTATAGAGAATCGTATAATATACATCTAATGTATAAGATAATATAATATACATCTAAAGTATAAGATTTAAGAAGTATAATTTCGCATCGAAAAATATTAGACAGTATGAGATCTACTCAGAGTGTCTCAAAAAGTGAATGAAAAGGCCTGAGCCGTTTACCCTTTTTAATCAACCCACCCCTTTATTGTGACAGCTGATAAGCTTTTAAGCCCTCAGGGTTAGTTCTTATAAGACTTTCAAATCAAAAGCTTGACATCTAAACATTGTTGGATTTTTACAAAGCTTTTATTTATTTTTCAAATTGTTTAACGCTCAAGCTTTTTTTAAGAAATAGAGCTCTAGAAAAACTTTGAACTGTTTGAAATAAAAATGTTTCTGACCTTTTATTCTCTGTTCATTTTTTTAACATTTATGTATATTGTGAATTGGTTAAGCAATAAACTCATTATCATCAATGTCTTTGACATTTATTTTATCACAAAATGGTTTGAAACCTTTTTAATTCAATTCAATAGTATAAAACCATAATAGTTCTATTAATTAGTATATTAATAGAACTTTAATTTATAATTAATAGTGTTTTCATTAGCTTGACCTTCAAGTGGGTACAGGCTTAGTAGGTAATACCGAGGCCAAAAAAAGGGTCATGCCCATTTTCAGTGACCAACTTTTAATGCACCACTACACCCGTAAAGTTTAGGGATAAAAAGCTTGAACCGTTTCAATCACTAGTCTCAAATATATGTACAAAAAAATTTAATTTACTTGTACTACATGAAAATAAAATGCATCTCAGACTTGTCTAAAAAATGGAATACAGTTTAATCTTTCTTCTTATTTGAAGTTTGGATTTTTATGTTTTCAATCCGATGTAACAGCGTTGGGTGGGAATGATACCAGGCAGAATAAAGTTTATCATAAATCGGATAGTCTAAGTTATCTTTACCAAGTTTTATCAATGCTGACCTCAGCTCATCAGGATAGTCTAATGACACTGCAAAGTTATCAGCTTCAAACTCGAATTTTCTTGAGAGTACAGTAATAAAGAAAGATAATAATGAATTGTATGGGGCAAGAATCATCTGCAATACAACACTGAGACCAATAATTATCGGTTCATGACCAGGAGGAAAGCCTATGGCCGTATACAATGTTGAATATTTGAATAAGAAGCCAAATGCTGTGAAAAGCATGAAGAGGTTTACTTCTGTAAGTACAATTGACTTGTATATGTGGCTGCAGCTCCAGTGCCCAAGCTCATGAGCTAGGACGCCCAGTATTTCACTTTCTGTGCAGCCGGTAGTTTTCTTTTTCTCTTCATCATACTTTTCAAGCAGTGTGTCAAATAATACAATCCTCTTAGCACCAAATAGACCACTAAAGTAAGCGTTGCTATGAGCTGATCTCTTTGATCCTTCTACAATAAACACTTGAGAAAGAGGAAAATTGAGTCTAGATGCCAGATTCTCAATTCCTTTCCTCAGAGAACCTTCTGGTAAGGGGACAAATTTGTCAAACAAGGGAGCTATGACTGAAGGGTAAATTGTCAAGAGGATTAATGTAGCGACTGTTGTGAATAGCCACAACCAAACCACAAACATTTTACCACCAATTAATATTATGTAAATTGCTGCAGATAAGATTGGCAAAGAGATTATAATGCTCAGTGAAACTGATTTAATTTGGTCTTTAATAAAAAATCCTACAGTTTGTTTGTTGAAACCATGCTTCTCTTCTAGCACAAAGGTGGCATAAATAGTAAAAGGTATGTTGATGACAAAGTTGAACAATGTTACAATTGTCATGAATACACCACTTACAAATATTTCACTTTCTGATTTAACATTTAACACTTGCGCAATTTCTTCAGATTTTTGCCAAGCAGGATAAGTCCACCTATTGTACAGAATGGCTGTAGTTACTATGATGCTGTAAAGTTCTTTGGTAAGCTTAAAATTTGACTTATCTATTGCATACAGTCTCGCCTTCTTGAATGACTCCTCGTTGAGCATTTCTTTCAAGTCATCAGGAATGGTGTTGTTTGTTTTATATATCTTCAACTAGAACAAAAAGGAAAGTTATTAATATAATTCTTTCCAGCCTTCTATGCTTGCCTGGGAGCGAACAAATAACATATAATAGGCCAGCCCCAACTCATCCCATGGGTGTCATAAAAGTCGACTAAGGGAAATTGCCCGTTGTAGACCAATAAGCACCTTGGGGCACCCGGTGTCCGTAGTACTCGGACATGTTCAGTCAAAAGCACATCAAGTAACCACAATATGTCAAATTTTCTCATTCGTCTTTGGGTTTTACGGTAAACGAGTTAAGGTTGACAATTGTTTGTAGATATTAGACAGTTTTGTATATTCTGATGAGCTGATCACGGTACAAAGCTTCAGTAGGCTACCCGGCAGTCAGCCAGGTGCACAGAACGCTATACTCCTAGCGGAGAATACAGAAGACCCCGGAACAGCAACAAATACTTCTAACCTAAAAAGATATTTACCTGTCGCAATGTTAGATAAGACTCCCATAAAAACTCGACCCAGGAGAATAACAGAATCAAAAACACAATGACGTCTTCGCTTATAGCCATCTTGTAATGTCTTTACGATCCTTTTAGATTAATTATCTCTTAATTGATGTGTGATGGATTTTCTATATGTCAAGTTTTCTGAATCCCGGCCTCGCCGTACACAGGCCACAAGCAGTGATTATCAGACAAAAAACCACACAAAAATCAATATTGTCCAGCCAGCCGCCAGCCAAACCGGAATTCGCTTACAAAGAGTATATAACGACTTACGTAGTATTGTATTCTCTTTGGTATTTAATACACTTCGCTTAGCAAAAATGACATTTAATTTAATAATTTATTTTGCCGTTTGGCAAGGCAACAGAATTTAGCTTATACCGCCATGTCTTCAGAATTATATTTTGATTATTCCCTCAATAAAATTGAAATACCCGTGTTTACAAATAAATGTCTTCTTGCAGTTCTTCTTCATAGTATTTACGACATCTGACTGCTCTGTGGACGTCACGTCAGGAGTGGCGTTCGTTAATAAAATATCAGACATTCAGAAATTCTAATAGGGAATGGCGTCAGAATTCTTGAACCTATTTATTGTTCGACAATATTAACGTCTTTATAATGTGTTGTCTAGCACAAAAACAAACTCATTAACTGTTTTTTTAATATAATTAACGTTCACACACATCTATTCTAATATTATAAAGCTGAAGAGTTTGTTTGTTTGGTTTCAGATTACTGACTCAAATTCCACTTCATCCCACTGCAGCGGGATGTGGATAAAATCTCTATCCACCACTTGACAGTTTTATGTCTCGGGATTTAGTAGGAGCTAGAGCGAGAGGAAAAATTTTTTTTTCCCTCGAGGATATTTTGTCTACGTCCCGTGTTAAGCCTACTAATGGGCAAAGGTCTCCCCCCAACTCTCCATCTCGAGTAAGTAAGTATAATACGAACTTATCAAAATTAACCAAATAAAATTCTAATAATCGAACAGGAACCATATTTTAGTTTCAAATTATACAATATTGCTTGTAGAGCATATTACAAGCATCTACCATGTTCATACGTAACTACATAAATAGTTTAGTACGCTGCTCGGAACATAACAAGACATTTCAATTAAGAATGGAATTGCCTGCTGGCAGCACTGTTGGGGTTTCCATCCCGTCCACTTTAATGACCTACAATTTTCCGTATAAATAGAAAATTCTGCAATTTCTTTACCACTTTTCGGTTTGTACTTACAACAGGCGCACACCATGAATTTCCGTAAAAGTTTATTCATTTTTGAAATTGGACTGTTGTTGATAACAACATGTCTCGCAGAGGAAACATGTGAAACTATGCCGACCGAAATACATGTTACGAAAGGTACAGTCGGGTAATCAAGTTATTTAAACTTTTATACAAATAAAAATTATACGAATTATTGGTAATTTTTCAGAGGAATTCGATGAAATGGGCAGACTAGTGAGGTCATGCAGCGGTGAAGTCAATGTGAATAAATGCGAGGGCATGTGTAGTAGTCAAGTTCAACCGTCCGTTTCTACCCCTACAGGATTTCTAAAGGTATTTTGATCAGTTTATTTATTGATCGTCATCTTTCTGCCCTGTTCCCAGTTTACCTGGGGTCAGCGCAGTATGTTTGCCCTTCCATCCATATCGGTCAGCAGACGTCATCAAGCTATCCAATCCCTTCATATCACCCATTACACCGAAGAGGTGCTAGTGATGATGAATAAATGTATTGAAAAGCAATGGAAAGTATCATGTAGAGAGACCGATAAACAGAGAGAGTGTTTGGGATGATGACATAAGGTTTAATCCCAAGCTCAAGGTTTTGGCTGAGGTTTTCTGCCGGCAGCCTGCCTGATACCAACACTCTTTGGGTATGCTATTTTTGATGGTTTGCCCTCAACTAATCGGGTTGTATCGCACAAATAAATAATTAATTGCATGCCAGATAGATGGCAATAGGCTCGCCACCTATTAAACGCCTCCTCTGTATATTCCTTTCAAGATAAATAGGCGTGACTTATGTTTGTTCTTTATTTTTCAGGAGTGTTTCTGTTGCCGCGAGAATTTCCTTCGTGAACGCTTAGTCACACTTACACACTGCTATGACCCCGATGGTGTTAGACTCGAAGATGAAGAGTTAGCCATCATGGAGGTACGACTGCGAGAACCGGATGACTGCAGATGCTATAAATGTGGAGACTTCAGTCGATAGTTGAAAAAATCGAATCGTTTACCTTCTTTTGAAGTGTTAGAGAACTGCCAGTCTAAATTACATGATTGAATTTAAATTGTTAACTATTGTGTAACTTGCATATTTTGATCAAGGCCTTTATGATGTTTGAAATAAAATTATTAATGATTCCATAATTTTTTTTTTTTTTTTTCCCTTTGATTGAGTAGGTAGGTATTGCAGGCAATAAAGCCGTCAGATTACCACATTATGTGAAGTACACTTAACTTTGTGTTTTACGCCGAACAAGCTAAGTTTGAGATATTTAACAGCTTTTATTTATAGCCTGTTGTGATGTTGACGTTCAGCAATAAAACATATTACTTAGTAACTGTAGCCGCGTGGTGACGTGGTGACGGCAGAGTAGAATACAATTATTACCATCACCCGAAATCTCTCCCATGGGTGTCGTACAAGGCGACTTAGGATAAAACAGTGATGACGAGCAGTGCAGCAGTGATGGGCAGCAGCGTTCCTCTTATACCATCATCTAGCATGTACTGCGACTTTTGTGCCCAATAAATGGCAATAAGCTGCTACCTATTCCTATCCTAACGTTATTGGCGAAACGTGAGTGCTAATTCACCTCTGCTTACCCCTTCGGGGATATAGGCGTGATTTGTGTATGTATGTAGAAAAAAAAAAATTTGCATCACCGACTCTTCAGTGAAAACAGTAATGGATAAGTAAATAGTTCGAGTTTTAGTTAAAAACTGTCAAAAAAAGTTAGCGAATAGGCCTACAGGTGGGCGTGGATCGTTCCATGCTACACGCATACTTAGATTACCCCCGAAGGTAGAAAGAGGTGCATTAACTCCTACATTATGGTCAAACGTGTTTTCATCATCGTCCAGGTTAGTTACGCCCGTTGAGCGGTAGCTCATGGCTCGGTCATGCTACCACTTTAGCCACAGGGCTCCCCTTCGCCCCCTGAGCTCGTCCCCGGTGTCGGGTGGAGGATGTAATCATGGGCGAGCCTATTGTATGTACTCACTACGACCGTCTCAGTATTGCTAGTGGTGTTTAAGGAATGCTACTGGCCATTCCTCATCATATCGACAATTCGAAAACCACGCTGCATTCAACAACACATATTGTCGATGTAGGAGCTAAAACATAATACACCATAAGCCATTATACTCAATGCTTTTGAACTTCACCTTAGATCGCCGGGGGAGATTGAAAACCAGCGCGGTCCGAGAGAATTACTCTCTTGACTGCATAGCTGAATCTCCTCCGTTGCCTTTGTTAAGATATTACATTAATTAAATTCAAAAAGGGCAATAAAACTGATTTTCTTTCTTTCTTTCATTATTGTTAAAAACTGAACTCTGATACTCCGTAGTCTGATTTGCTATGTCATGTACTCGTCGACACTAAATTAATGTCACACCTGACCAGAAAGTGGCATTTGCCGCCCCCTACGCGTACGGAAAATCCCACTTCCTGGTATGACATAAAATCTTTTACTTACCTCGGGCGGTAAAAAAGAAAGCCTCAGATCGCATAGTCAAATTGTATTTGCAATCTGGGAAATTTGTTCTAACGCCCTTGGTAATGTAAATAAATATACTGTTATCCGTTAGTTACCTAGGCAATGAGTCCAGACTTTTACATACATAAATCATGCTTTTCTCCCTTATAGGGTACCCAGAGGTGCCAGCTATTCCATGTCCTAAGTTATAGGGGTCAGCCTATTGCCATTCACCGGCAACTTTAAAAGTAGTAATTTGCTAGATGATGCCTCCTATTCCTCGTTATAGACCCACGAGAGATACGGGTGGGGACTATTGTATTCTTTTCTGCCGTCGCCCTTTTCTTCTTTATCAAACATTTTTTATTTGGGCTGTGGGTTGGGTGGTCAGTTTTGAAGCTATACTATTTTTACTCTGAGTATTTACGTAATAATAAAAAAAGGGTTAGTGTAGCCCACGCGAAGAAAGCTAATCTCGTATAAAGAAAGACGAGCTCGATCGCAGTGGCTAGACATGTAAAGTAAGCAATATTCGCTAGGACCGGTCTTTGGATACTGAGCAAAAATATGTTTTCAAGACTTCCTCCGTGCTTTTGAAGGCACGTTGGTTCTGGTGTATCTGTCGTGGCCAAATCGTAGAATTGATCACTTTATGATGTGGCCGACCATTTCATGAAATGGTGGCATTTCATGAAAAGGCCAACTAAAACTGACCATATCATGATAATGGTCTGGTCAGATCAATGAATAAACAACGTTTAACGATATGAACAGCTAAACGCATGGCTATTTCATGATATGGCCAAACATTATTAATCATATCGTAAAATAGTTACATTAACCACCGTAAGAGGCGCTTATTTCGATTTGTTTTTGTTATGCATCATGGCGGCGGACAATTAACCTATCAAACAAACTAATAACATTGTTGTAATGGAAGATAAAAGTGCAGTGAAATGTCGTTACGTCATCAAATTACAAGAATTTTACGTTTTAAGTCGCTCAAAAAACGAGCGCAACGTAAAAATACCAAACATTTACTACAGTAATGATATGGCCAAACTTCGATGGACATATCATCAAACGTTGACGTTTCAACGATATGGTCAGTTTTACCTGGCCATTTCATGAAATGCCACCATTTCATGAAATAGTCGGCCACATCATGAAGTGATCAATTCTACGATTTGGCCACGACATATCCACCACTTCGCACTGGGTCAGCGTTTAGTGGACTATGTCACATTCGCCCTATATTCTTCCATGCATAGAGCAATAAAGCCCTTTGGCTCAGTAGCGGAGATTAGAGGGCTGGTGGTAATGAAGATGAAGTAGTTCGAAGCTTTAGTGGCATAGTTGAAATAAACATTTAAATACCAAAAAAGCTGAAGCATTGGTTAATTATTTCCTTTCCTAGTGGTCGGTTGTAATCCAATAATTTACGGATCCTCCGAAATACTCCTAAAATTCTGTTTCTGTTTACATCTGTCTAGTTTCCTTCAGTCGAGGTCTATGCTAAATACTAGGAAGTTGTTACCATTAATTACAACTTTGCCATTAACAAATTTAGTCTATCTTTCATACTGGTGGCCTATCGCCTAACTCGATTGCTGATGATAGCTTTAAAGCAATGCATTGCTTACGGCTATCAATTTAGCTAGCAACCATCTTGAATGTTTAGGCGGTACGGATTTTCTTCCAAATTCATACAAAATCATTCGGTGATCATTCATTCAAAGCTATCGCTGATAGTTTAGGTACATTTGGTGCGAAATTACAGCATGACGTCATAAACTATAGCTTTGCTTTAGCAATCGAGTTAGGCGGTAGGCCCCCTGGTCTGTGAGTGAAAAAATAACACAATGTGTGCCAGCCCTGACTTACCTCAGGGGTGTCGTAAAAGTCGACTAAAGGATATTGCCCAATGTAGACCAATAAGTGTTCGGGACTCTTTCGAAGTATCCCATACAATAAGAATTGGTCTCTCGACACGGTCCTTTTCATTACTTTTCTACACATTCATTCATCACTAACACGTTTCCGGCGTGATGAATGATATGAATCAAAAGGGAATGGATGGTTTGACGACGTCTGACCTATGCGAATAGAAGAGGAGCATACTGCGGTTCCCAGACAAACTGTGAACAGGGCAGGAAGAAAAATTCGGTTATAATATAACAAACAAATAATTCGGACATTTAATAAATAAAACATCACTGACGCCCGTCGAGATAAACACTCGAACGCGGTTAGAGCATCATGTAATAGCTTTGTTCGCTGTTGGCTAAATGAATTTCGATGTCACCCTGCAAGTGGCCTCGGTCTCGGGGTTTGTTCTCTCCCTGATTTAATATAAAAGCAGGAGACATTTTAATACTTTGTCATACAATTTGAAAGGGTGGTACTGTGAAGACGTATTGCCTGTTATACGTAAATTCCCTTACAAAATGATTACTCTGAGAATTATGCTTTGTGTATTATTGGTCCATATGTGCCATATTCAGAATAAGGTGAAGGGTCAGGAGTTGCATATCATGTCTTCCGGTTAGTTAATATTCTATAGCTGTTTAATATTCAGCATTAGGGCAAAACTACTAAGCGCTAACAATTTACTATTTTTTCACAGGCCAAGAGTGTCAGATGACTCCAGTTATTCACGTTTTAAGGCATCCCGGATGCAAGCCGAAGGCAATACCTTCGTTTGCTTGTATAGGTAAATGTACAAGCTATGTACAAGTAAGTAATATTTGATTTTTATTACATTATATAAATGTTAGAAAATTTATTTAAAAAAAGTCAATATAAATTTAAAAAATTCTATCCTGTTGCGGGAAACGATCCCGCGTCATGCGCAATCTGCGGAAGCTGCCTACATTATTCAGCCACTCGCCAGCCTGATTCTGTTGTTTAACGTAATAATCGTATTAAAGATGATGGTGTTTTAATGGTAGGTGTTGCTTTTTAGCACAGTTCCGGTTGGCACAGTTTTTAAACAGAAACAAAACAATATTTCTTAAGTCATTTGTTTTTGCTATGTCTATGCATTCTTGATTTTCCAGGAACTGGGGGCCTACTCTGGAACTCCGAACGAACGAACGAACATCTATCCGTCTTTCTCACGCCACTGCGTGTTAAAATAAGAGCGACAAAGACGCAACGACTCGATCGAACGAAATAAACTTCTAGAGTAGCGCCTCTGTTAATGATAATGAACTTGGCGAAATTTCTAAGCCTTTGAACAGCACGTTGTAAGCCAACGGTCCGGGTAGTCTAACCTCGTCATGTAGAAAATATAAACGCGGACGCGGATTCAATTCCCGTATCGAGATATTACTTTTCGTAAAGTTTTGCCCACTGGGAGCTTTAACAATATTCCAGACTACAGTAAATAAGCGTGACATCAAATTTCACCAAGGAAGAGGTGCCATTGCTCTACCTCTAATTTAATTTAAAAATCTCTGATAATATTACTTCTTTCAGGTGTCGGGCAGTAAAATATGGCAGATGGAGCGCACCTGTAATTGCTGCCAAGAATCTGGAGAGAGGGAAGCTTCTGTGGTGCTATTTTGTCCTAAAGCAAAGTCAGAGGAAAAAAGGTTTATGAAGGTAATTCATTAATTAATTACATAAGAAGTAATGTTATTGTGTAAAAACTTTGTGTAATTGTTGCATTATAAACTGTCTCCAAACACGCGTCACTTGGCAGAACTAGGAATCAAAGGAAATATTAAAACAAATAAAGTAACGATTATGTGAGCAGTTCTAAGCCTGATTGTACTTTATACAGAGTTATTTTTAAAACACCAAAAACCTCGCAGGAGTAGCAGATAGCTAACATCATAAGCAACAATGTCTATTTTACGACTTTTGATGATTCGTAAGATTTAACTTTCATACAAAAATAAATACTAATTTAATTTACGGCTCTAAAAGTGAATAACTCTACGTACACCTACTTGCATCGGCATTAAGCAGCGCGCGGGCATAGCGTAGCGTCGTCCTTTCGTTTATGAATAAAAGCATAGACGTATAAATGTTAGGACAGTACAATAAAAACTTAAAAAAATATTTTTTGTGGAATGTATTGCGTTATATTAAAACTCATAAAACAAACGTTGTTGTTTATGATGTTAACTATCTAGTCATGGGAGGTTTTTGGTGTTTTAAAAATAACCCTGTATAGCTTAGCACACAGCTGCTGTTAATTTATACAATCCGCCTCACCTATTCGTTTAGTTGGACGTTATATGGATAGACAAAAATAAAACACTTGTAGGGTAAGTTCAACCAAATCGGACATGCTGCCAATCATGTAACTACTCTTTAGAAACTTTTGGAATAATAAAATAAAATAGGACTACAATACTGAAATCTGAAAAAGAAAGAGCAGTTTAATTAAAAATATAGCTAGACATTAGGGTCAATTCTGACATGATTCTCTAAACTTAAAACTAAATTTAATATCAGTCTCTCCTTTTCATTCTATATTGAGAATGACAGAGAAATACTGTTGTCAAATTAGTCTTAGGTTTAGAGAACCATGGTCAGAATCGACCCAAATATATTATTTTCAACCAGCTATTAGGTTAGTAGGTAGAAGGAAGAAGTAGGTACACCTTTGTATACTTCATCGGGGATAACAAGTAATATGAATAGTTTAGTAATATGAATTTTAATTGTACAGGGGTATTTTTTTGCCTGACGTATTAGCCTGATGTATTTTTACAGGTAATGACCAAAGCTCCATTGGAATGTATGTGCCGTCCGTGTGGAAGTATCGACGAAAACTCAATCGTGCCACAAGAAATTGCGGGATATGCAGAGGAAGGCCCTCTTCATAATCATTTTAGGAAATCCTTGTAAAGTCTGACTTAAAGTCCGTTGTTGATTGGTATAATTATAAGAGTTAAAATAAAAGGCCTTGATCATTATGTTTGTTTTTTTTATTATCATTCTTAATACACATTAAGTACCTATCTATTTATTCTTCCTGTGGCGTTATCACATTATATACATTGTAGGCATTGAACTACTATTACTAGCGTAATTGTAGGTAATTTTTTTTGTCTATTCACTTACAAAATGATTAACATGCTCTAATTTCATGTTTAATTAATGACTAACGATACTGAAAGAAAGAAAGAAGATGTGCCTTTATACAACAACTATTATTACTGCTGTTTTTTCATTTTCATTTTCATTTTCAATGATAATTTTATAAATGTTTTAGCTAAACAATGAAAACACTCTAAATCAAGAATTTCAGTATTTTACTTATAAAAAATGAATCTTACAACGACTTATTTTCCATGTTTCTGACTTTACGAGAAAAGATAAGAAAATAATTTTTTTTTGCCATTGTTTAGTGCTCTTAATGACTGTGTTGACTGACAAGAAATAGGCTTATAACAAGTTTGTCGCCACAACTGGGGACTAGTGTTGTATGTTTAAATAAATACTAAAGACAAGGCTGTATGATTAAGATATCGTTGCCATCCCAAATGGAAAAATAAATTAAAATAAGTAAATAATGAAATGTCACTGTCAAATTGTTGTCAATGTCAATCGGTAAGTTTGTTTTGTTTTCTATTCACTTCAACTCTTCGATAAAATAAAGACTATTTAAAGTCTGCGATTTTTGTATTAATATCTATAAAAAGATATCGGAAATGAGTCGCCGAAAGCGTACAAAGGTATTTATTTTTATACTTTATTCAGAAATGTTTATCATTGTTTTGGTATTTTAAACATAGAGGTTATGTTTTGATGAAATAGGTTGAGAATCGCGAGTTAGACGAAAAGCTTAAACAGGATGACTCCGAATCTGATCAGTCCGAAAGGAGTAAGGTTATATCTTCAAGCCCCAAATCGCTTGGAGTCCGCCGGGAGTCCTCTTCCAGCCGCACACCCGATGTTAAGGAATCAAAAAAAGAGGAAAAAATTGTTATAGAAGAAACGAAAGTTGATGATATTGAAGAAATAAACTACAGGGAAATGCTTAATAGGTGTGGTATCCATTTATGCTAATTTCCTAATGAGCTCGATAGTGCAGTGGCTTGGCGTGCTTGGCCTGCCAATGCATAAACTAAGCAATGGTCTCTAAGACCGGTCATTGGATGGGAGACCAGAAATTTATTATCTCTAGTCCCACCATGCTTTGGAAGCCATGTTAGGTTGTTATTCCTGGCTGCATATGCAGTTGTTAATAACTAACAATCGGCACTGCCGGTATGTTGGGTGGTTATCCTTATATTTTTCCATCCATAAGGAATCCCAGCAGAGTCCCAGCAGAGGCTACATTAATCCCAGTCCCAGCAGAGGCTACATTAATAAGCTGATGATTATGCTAATTTACCAGGTTATTATTCTTTATTGTATTCTTGAGAATAGTCTGTTTTAAATTTTTTTTTATGATTCTAGTCTTGAAGGAGCAGCTTTCCAATCAAGATTGCCTTTTGACAAGATGTCATCTTTAGAAGCTGAATGTTTTGCTGACTTACAAGGGCCTTCTAGTAATGCTTTCATTCAAATCCGAAACCGCATACTGAAATTATGGTTTGAAGATCCCAAGAAACAGCTTACCCAAGAGTTCTCTGTTCAGAAAATGGAAGTATGTTATTGAGTTATTTATATTTGTAGCCAACTTTATGTCAATTTTGTATACTTCATCAATGACTTTTAAAATGGTCTTCTATGCATAAGTGTATTACAAGATATTGGACAATGAAGAAAAATCACTTCGAATAGATACAAACATTGTAAACTTTTACTTGGTATTTAGACAAATTATTATTAACTATTAATATGTTTTTTGTTGTAACAATGTGCTTTAAAAATACTAAGATAAGATAATTATACATATTAAATCCAATATCAAGCCTTGTATACTGTTGTCAGTTCCCATAGAGTATTTAGTAGTATTTGTACTGATTGTAATGATTTTGAATTTAATTAAAATTTTGTCTCCTATGATTTTTTTTGACTCTCCAGGTATATTAGGCAAGAATGTAAATAGACTTTTGGTAGTCTCATTTGTTGTTTTGTTGACATTTAATCTTTGTATACCTGAATGAAAAAATTAAACCTCTACATTCATTGTCATTTCAGCACCTTCTTTAATTGAATCAGATTTCTATCTGAGTTAGTTTTGTTAAATGGTATCATTGTTTCAATTAGATAAAGATAAATAAAGGATACTATACTATTTTCAGTATGAGACATGTAGATTGTTGTTTTTTACATTATAGGCTCCCTACAATGGTGATCCAGTACTAGTAATGAGGACACATGCATTCCTTGAGAGGCATGGATTTATTAACTATGGCATATATGAACGCCTTACCCCAATTCCCACTCCATCAAAAGGGAAACAGCGGCCCAAAGTCATTATTATTGGAGCTGGTAAGAGAATGTATTTATAATTTTTTCTAACCTATTTTCATAATATATAAAATAACAAAAGGCATAAAATTTACATCATCTGATCACATCAGATGATGGAATGTTATTTACTTAAGCAGTGTGGTGACGGCAGAGCAGAATAAGATAATCACCATCCCCATGTCTCCCGTGCCCGTGGGTGTCGTACAAGGCGACTAAGGGTAAAGACAGCAATAAGTAACGGGCAGCAGTATTCCGTTTATACCACCTAGCAATATACTGTGACTTACATGCCCGATACATAACAATAGGCTTGCCACTACATGAGACCTAGCATTTGGCGAAAGATGGGTGTTATTTCACTTTTGCCTGCCCTTTTGGGGATATAGGCGTGATTTATGTATGTATATGTGTTTCAAGACTACCTCATTCCATACCTCAATACTCAATATCTTACCGTTTAATTTCTAATTGCAGGGGTCTCAGGCTTAGCAGCAGCACGCCAGTTACAGTCCTTTGGATGTGAGGTTGTCATTTTGGAAGGACGTGACAGAGTGGGAGGCCGGATTGTGACTTATAGAAAAGGGCCTTATGTTGCTGATTTAGGTAATTTTGTTTTTTAAAGGTATCATTTATTTGTGTATATTTTATATAGAAGAATGATGTGTAAATAAAAATAAAAAATTTGAAAATAAAAAAGTAAATTCAAGTTAAAATGTAAATTCTTGTCTAGTCTTGATATTATGATATATTAGTTTTATTTAATTTTTATAACAAATTGCATAAAAGTTAATCATTTTGCATTTTTTAAATAATTAATTTGACACAATGTTAATTTAATATTATGTCAATTTATAAGAAACTATCAAGCCCCTCAATTTAGCGGATGATTCATTTCGATCCACTTCCCGCTAAGTTTGGTTGCATTATAATAAGTTTGTTAGTTAATCAATGCAGATTTAAACCTTATACATAATGGCTTTATTTATATCATAGCAATGTTTTAATAGTGGGGGTGTAAAAAGAAAAAGAAAAGATGTCCGTGAATATATATTTTTGATTGATTTCTAGGTGCTATGGTGGTAACAGGCCTGGGTGGAAATCCTGTCACCACTCTATCGGTTCAAATGAACATGGAATTGCACAAAATAAAACAAAAGTGCCCTCTCTACGAAGCAACAGGAAATCAGGTGCCGAAGCATAAAGACGAAATGGTATGTGTGATTATGTGATACTTACTATACAGTTGTGTTACTTGTCTGATCTCTTTTCCTATATTAGGTGTGTGGCCCTGTTTATTACTAAAAAAGTTATGGACATGAATTCCATAACTGACCTAACTTACTTGGTTAGAAGTAGCTGACCTAACTTTTCTTCATAGTTTGTTTAATGGTAAAACTGATTGCAGCGATCTACTATCGAGATTAAAAATTCGAGTACCCATTCGCGCTAACATTAGGAGAAACTATTTAAAATTTCACATAGATTCATGTTCTACAAATTACAGGCAGAATTCATATTTCAATTGAGTACTTAGAATTTTCAACCATAATCACGCTTAGGATGTGGACTTGTTTACTACGGGAACTAATTATTTCAAAAATAAAATTATTAATATGAATATATAATTTTTTACTAATATGTATTCTTTTCTATTGTAAAGGTTATATTTCTTTTCTATTGCATAGGTTTAATATTGATAAGAATGTTATTTTATATTATAAATTATTCCTAATTTTTGCATGCATGTATATTGTATAACTTAGGACTTTTTTTGTTGATTATTTGTGACAACTGTCTAAGGCATACTTATTCTATAGAACATAATGTATACTAGTTTTAAATGCTGTTTGTTTTCCATGAAATAAATAAATGAATAACTTTTTAGTCGCATCCGTCTCATAACATGTCCACACCAAGCCTAAGGGCGCATCGTTTCTGTCACTGGCGCTTTCCGACATGTTCTCATGTATTTTATTCATTTTCGTCTCTCCACATATTCATCCGAACATCAACATTCTCATCTCGGCAGCATGCATTTTTCTAACACTGCCAACATTCTGATCCATACAATTAAGTACCCAAAGAAGGTTGGTGTCAGGCAGGCGGCCGGCTGTAAAACCTAAGCCAAAACCTTGAGCAGTATGGATTGGAATGTTGTCATTCCAATCACTCTCTCCGTTCGTCGGTCTCTCGACATAGTCTTTTCTGTATCTTTTCTATACATTAATTTATCATTATCACCTTTACGATGTGATAGATGATATGAATCAAAAGGTATTGGTTGGCTTGATGATGTCTGACCGATATGAATGGAAGAGGAAACATACTGCGCCGACCCCAGATGGGAACAGTGGCCGTACCATGAAGTATTAGTGCGATCCAAACGCGGCTGACAAAACGGGACGCCGCTCTACTCGGCTTCTATCGTTGTCTCACTTTAGCAATGGGAATTGAGTCGCGTTTAGAGTTGGTGGTAAGGCCCCAGGGGAGGAAGAAGAAGAAGACAAATAATGACGTAGGATTTTAACCAATAGACTAGTTGGAAAGCAAGGCTTATAGAGTATTAAATAGACCTCCTTAAACCTTCCTCAACCATTCGATAGACCCGCAAACTCAAGGAGATTACATAATAATTATTTATGTCTAAATTTTTCAGGTGGAGCGCGAATTCAACCGCCTCCTCGATGCCACGTCTTACCTGTCGCATCAGGTGGACTTCAATTACTACAATGACACACCGGTTTCTCTCGGTCAAGCACTCGAATGGGTCATTAAGCTACAACAGAAGAGCGTTAAACATAAGCAGGTACCTATAATACTATAATAAACTATAATACTATCAACATTATTATTTTTGATTTTAATTTGAACATTATACATGGGGTATAGGCATGTTTTTCTTACGTGTCTACTTTACCCAAAATAAATTATATTTTTATAAAAACGTTCGATTTTGATAGAAAAAACATGTTTTGAATAATGCAATTTAAAATTTCCGCCAAAACGCCAAAATAGCAATGGCGTCTGTGTGACGTCACTATTCCGTGAAAAGGCCAGTTTCTATATTAAACTAGTGAATTTGATTGGCAAATAAAATGTCAAAACGAGATAACTAAATAATGACGTCACGCGGCATTTTAGCAAATATGGCCGATTACTAAGTTTGTACTTTTATTTTTATAAAATAAATATCAATCACAAGTATAATCTGATAACAAGTGACTATTAAAGAATCCCCTTATCCTAAATTATTATTATAAATCATTATATATTATATTATCAGTGATTCTTTGTAAGTGTCATCATCCCTATTATTATAGTAATATTATTAGGGTATTATTATAAAACATGGACTAAAGGTAGTCATGGTTTTACTTTGATGTTAACTCTGTCTTTCATTCAGTAGATAATAGTGACAGCATCAGTTTTAAACTATGATCCTACTATTTTTTGCTCAGAATATTACTAGATTTACCCTTTTTTGCTCTGAATATTTTGTTATGTAGTTTTTATATTTTTTTAGATCCAACATTTGAAGGCAGTTATAACGCTACAGGACAAGCTTAAAACGAATATCAACAAGTAAGTATAAAGGCTTTATCTTTGGAGCATTTTTAAATTTTCCATGTAATGTAGGTAGTTTTGAAGCAATACCCGTAATATATAAGTATTTTCCGTCAATACCCATTTATCTATAGATTTTATTCGGTTCCAATGCTTTTCTCGGCTTCGCTGTGTGGTAGTTCAGAATGCAATTGTCAATTTGTCACCACCCCCATCTCTCCCGTGGCTGTCGCACATAGCGACTAAGGGTGTAAAGATATTGATAAGTAATCGATCTACATTCCCGATAAATGGCAACAGGCTCGCCACCTATTACATGGGACCCAACAAAAATGGCCTAACTTAACCCATTTCGGGGATAAATATGCGTAATTTGAGGCGCGGCTTATGTAGCTGCACACACAAAAAATTTTTATGAAAATGGCTTCAGCCGTTTCGAAGGAGTATGATAATTTCTCGTATGTATTTCTCGCCTATTCGATACTTACTGCCGCACTCAGAGACGTCAAATAACGTTAATGAGTACTTAACGTCAAAAAATGACAATTCAAAACTAGTCGCTATTCTTGCCGGGTCTATGGTCTAGATTTGAATGCAAATAAAGATATTTGAATTTGAATGAAAATTTTTGACATTAAATACTCATTAAAGTTAATTGACGTATCTGAGTTCGGCAGTTACATATTGTCATGATGACATATTGTCATAATTTAATATTTTTTTTGTCACACCTGACCATAAAGTGGCTTTTTCCGCGTACTACGCACGTAAAATCCCACTTCGTGGTCAGGGGGTGACATAAAATTATTAACTCACTTCGGGCGGTAAAAAAGAAAGCCTAAGCCGAAACGCATTTTAAACGATACATTCTATGTTTTACCGCCCTTCGTATATTATTACTACTACTACACTCGTTCGTCTTTCCAGAATGGCCGACATCCAAGAACTGCTGAAATCAATGAAAGCGGAAAAGGACGCTTTGCTCGTGGAAAGAGAGAAGGGTGCGACAGGAGATGCGAGCATCCTGCAAGAGTTCAACTTGAGGCGGTTGAACAGAGAAATGAACCTGCTCTGCAATGAGTATACCACTCTGGTCACTCAGAATTCGAGTATAGAGGAGAAACTTACTCACCTGGAATCGAATCCTCCAAGGTAATAAAGTTTGTCTTTTTACAAAGATTTTGGGGTTAGAAAAAGAATTTCGAAAAATTATGATCTTGAGGCGGGAATAGAACCCGCGTCCGCTGCTATCCGGGCAGGTGCCTGACCGCTCGGCCACCCAAGACACTAATTAACTTGCCGAAATTCTTCTAACCTTTACACTTCACGTTGTAAGCCAACGGGTACCCTCGCAATGTAGAAATAAATTTCAAACATTCCAAAGCAGATATTTTTACAAATACCATGCGTTCGGTTAAGCTTGGGTTTGCTTTATAAACTATTCGATTTTTAATTTTAACATTATATAAATGTTAGAAAAATTAGTACAAAGATTTTGGTGGTTAGAAAAAGAATTTCGAAAAATTATGATCTTGAGGCGGGAATCGAACCCGCGTCCGCTGCTATCCGGGCAGGTGCCTGACCGCTCGGCCACCCAAGACACTAATTAACTTGCCGAAATTCTTCTAACCTTTACACTTCACGTTGTAAGCCAACGGGTACCCTCGCAATGTAGAAATAAATTTCAAACATTCCAAAGCAGATATTTTTACAAATACTGTGCGTTCGGTTAAGCTTGGCTTTGCTTTATAAACTAAACTAATCGAATAGTTTGTCTTTTTATTTATGAAAGGTACACATAGTACTAATTAGTTAATTCACCTCACACCAGCCCTGCTAGCATGACCACTCAAACACGATATGATATAGCCATTTATGACGTTGAACTTACAAAAATCATTAGATTTTTTGCAGGTTAAAGTAATAAATGGCTATATCTTTACGATATAGCCTTAGAGGCTTATTCAAATTTTCAATTCAGGCTTATTTAAGTGTTGAAATCCAATTATTTTTGTCAACGCGATAAAAGGTTATATCATATCGTGTTTGGGTGGTCATTCTAGCCGGAGGAGGCTGGAGGAGCTCGCTAGCGCAAAAGCATAGCGCGCTTGGCCTGCGATTGCGAAAACTAAGCAATGTTCGCTAAGGCCGGTCATTGGACGGGGGACCAAAAATTTATTATCTCGAGTTCCTCCGTGCTTCGGAAGGCACGTAAAGCTGGTGGTCCCGGCTACATCTGCAGTCGTTAATACCCACCAACCCGCACTGGGCCAGCGTGGTGGGTTATGGCCCAATCTCGCTATATATTCTTCCATCCATAGGGAAGGCCCGTGCCCCAGCAGTGGGGACATTAAATGGCTGGTGATGATAATGATGATGATCTGTAACTGTGCTGGGGACCTGAAAAAACTGGTGATTATGATGATGACGGGACAAGGCCTGTGTCCCAGCAGCGTGGACATTAAACGGCTGGTGTGTTGATGATGATGATGATGACGCCTTTGCCCCCAGCTCCGTGTACCTGTCGGTGCGGGACCGGCAGATCCTGGACTGGCACTTTGCCAACCTGGAGTTCGCGAACGCCACGCCCCTCGGCAACCTGTCTTTGAAGCACTGGGACCAGGACGACGACTTCGAGTTCACCGGGAACCATCTGACAGGTAGGCCTTGTTGTAAGCGGACAGGAGACTGATGAGATTGGATTAAAACTGAGATATCGACATAACAGTTACCTGCTTCGTGTATGTCGTTTGTTCAACTCAATTAGCGATGATATTGATATAGATCTATTTTGCAACAGTACTGCCACGCTGGGACGAGCATTGGCAGATAAACTATTTGAAACGTACCAGAACAAAAGTTGGTAATTGGGCTGATATTGTCTAACAATGTAACACAATGTCTAATTTTTCCCCCTGGTTTTCCCCAAGGATTTTTTTTTTCTATTTATTTGTGGAGATTTGTTAATGGCTTTTAGTTACTAAGCAGATATCTACATACATACATACATACATCACGCCTATATCCCCGAAGGGGTAGGCAGAGGTGAACTAGCACCCACGATTCGCCAATTATGTTAGGTCCCATGTAATAGGTGGCGAGCCTATTGCCATTTATGGGGCACAAAAGTCGCAGTACATTGCTAGGTGGTATAAGAGGAACGCTGCTGCCCATTCCTTATCACTGATTTATCCTTAGTCGCCTTGTACGACACCCACGGGAGAGATTTGGGGTGGTGACAATTGTATTCTACTCTGCCGTCACCACACGGCCTTGCCGTCACCACATGGCCGATTCCATCTTCAGCCCTTATCTTCACCTACCATCAGGTGAGATGAAGCTTACTTCATACGTTGTTTTAACGTATCCCGAAATAAATTATATTTTTGTACAAACTTAAGATTTTGATAGATAAAACATCTTATGAATAACGCAAATTCAAAATATTTTTTTTATGTTTTTATAAACTCGAGCACTGTTCTGTGTAAAATAATTTCTTTACGCCTAAGGACACAACGTGTGAACCTAAATTTGCACCATTTACATCATGAAAGCGGATAAGGAGACTCGAGGTATTCAAAAAGTATTATTAACACCGAAATATTGACAGTCAATTATAAAAAGAAACGACACGACGGCTAAAGGTGTTGCAAATAATAAAGTGAGTCACGATATGTGAGAACAAAGGTAGAATTCAACAACTGTAAAAAGATTTGGTCTTCCTTCTATAATGTTTCAAGCAAACGCAGACGGAGATGATAAAGACTATTCATTTGTAATTGTACAGTTAGCCGCAGGGAGCCCGATAAACTTGCCACATGCAAATTGAACCTTATTATCAAGCGCTCATTGTTAACCAAACGCCGATAAGCACACACCGAAGCCGTTCTCGACGGTACACATACACACATAATTAGGTTCAAGACTTCGACGTAAGAATCAAACGTACCCTGTAATCATCCGTGGCATTTGAACGCAAATGGGACGCATACGTTTGGTCATTAATCACCAATACAGCTAACGACGCATGATCGATGACAAAATGGTATTGTACGCGGTACATTCTAACTAGATGTATGTAGTGAGTTTCTCGTGTAGGTTTTTAAATGCTTTACCAAGTACTATTTTGATTTTTAGTTTTGACATTATAGAATGTGTAATGTTGAAGAATTTTTGTAAAGAAAAAGGGGTCCAGAAAAATATTGTAAACTAAGCAATTTTCGCAAAGGCTGGTTATTGGTGCAGGAAAATGATTGGCTCAAACTATACATTGATAATTCTTTCTGCTCTTAACCCGCTCTAGGCGGGGTCGGCACAACATGTCTTCTTCTTCCACTCCTTTCTGTCCTTCACCAATTCATCATTCACTCCTCTCGCTATCATATCCTCCTTTACACAATCCATCCATCTCTTCTTTAGTCTTTCTCTTCTTCCACGTACTTACCTAATATTCTGGCAACATAGCTTTAATTTCTTCACATAACATGACCACACCATCCAAGTCTATTACCCCGCTGTCTCCCAGTCACTGGCGCTACTTTCAAATTTCCCCTTATTGTGATTAGGTAAACGTTCAGTTTGTTTAAAAGGTACTATTTTGGATTCATTTCATTTTATTTGATTAGATTGTAATTTGTAGTCCTTCATACTCAAACGCAGCTTTTTTCGCCGATGCATTGGATACATTTTCAACCGTTTCAAACTAGTAGGAGGTAGGATTTTTTCCAAGTCCACCTGGCTGGCTAGCCGTTAACAAAATCTGTCAGAAAGAGTGTTTGGCGCGTTTCGTGGTGTCAGTCAGATTTATTTTCGCTAATTCAAAAATTGTTACAGAGAAGTGGTGTTATTTTGATGCACAAGCATTCGTGTTGATGTGCAATTATGCAGAATCATTGAAAATAAGTCTTGTGATGGTGTTTGATGTTGTGGTGAAAACCACGTAAAAAGTGGTTTTGATCACTTCATCAAGCACCATCATGAACTCTGTTACCATTCAATTCGCCCCAAGCACTCCCTAGATGCGTTAAAATGTGTGACATCCATATTTTAACGTAATATTCATTTCATTCATAATTTCATCCACTCATTATTTCATAAAACTACAGATAAAATATACACTAAAGACATGGCTAGACCCTTTGCCTTCCCTAAAATATAGGGAGAATTTAACAAAAAAAAAAAAACAAAATCTGTCGCCATAGTAATAATGTTAACAGCATTATATTGTGTTTCGAAAATTTGTGATAAGATAGCCCATTTGTTGTCTTCATCAGGTGAGATGAAGGTCAAGTTATCGTATTTACCTCCTAAAAAAAATTGTTTCTATTTTAGGTAATAGTTTTGATGCAGCCTTTCTCCTCCGACCGATTCGCCGAAAAAGCTTACGGAAAACCGCACTGCACTGAGTGCACATGTCAAAGAGATGCGCGAATGAGTTGGTTGTTGGGCCACCGTTTTGGCTGCAGGCACCAAGGGCCGGCTCGTTACGTCCAAGGCATTTGCTGGCCTCTAGCGTTCCTCCGTGTCAATAATTACTGTCATTCCCCGCCACTAATTTCCACCTTCCACCGATGAATTACGTACGCACTCTAGTGATGTAACGAATGTAAATACTTGAGCATTCGCGAATGCGAATATATCTGCTGCCGATAATGCGAATGTTGAGTTTTTTTTATTTGGCGCCAATTAGTTTTCGCGGAAGGCGCGTTCCGTTTTATCCGGCTTTTTACTTAATTTTTTTTACTTTTTATAAAAAGCTGCTTTTCCTGTTATTTCCTACATATCTGCTTAAAAAGAATTAAGTTCTAATGAGAAGTTAATTGTTATTTAGTAGTATAAATGAAAAACAAGAAATGAATGGATTTCTTACTAACCTAATATTATGTTTTTTTACGATGTTCATATTCGCAAAACCTTCGTCCGAACTTTGCGAATGCGAATATTCAAAAATATGCGAATATTCCCGAATGCGAATGTGAATATTCGCGAATGCGAATACAAATATTCGTTACACCACTAGTACGCACTCCTTGATTTCTCTGAATTGTAATAATGAGCGATACGCGAACTGCACTTAGCTACTTTACACGAGTATGAATAATGTCGATGTGTTCTGCCCGCTAATCATGTTGGTTTTGGTTCGAACGACGTTAATTATCGTGTACCTACAACGTCGGCTATGAATTGATTTTTTTGTTGTTAGGTTAGTTAGAGGCAATGAGCATGCGCAAGAGTTAGAGTGGTGTTTAGAGAGCAATTGAAAATTACCCGCCAATTGATGTGTTCATAACAGTACTGTGTGTGTTACGATTAGGTAACGATCGATAGGCATAATATTATGGGGGCGACCAAGCTCGTCAGTTTTTATGTAGTTCCTTTCCATTTTTCCTCCGATTTTGTACGATGTGGTCCAAACACGGGGGTATACTTATTTGCATACACCCGAGTGGATATAATGGAACTTAGGTTTTCACCTACAATTTCAGGTAACAGACAATCAGACTGAATGCAAAACATACATAAATATGTCACGCCTTTCTCCGACAGCGACAGCTTCTTTTCACTTGCTACGATCTTTACATACTTCTTTCGCTTCATCCAATCTCATTACTGTCCTCATACATGCCCCTCGGTTGCTCTGGCCCTTTTTTAATATACTTTCAATTTGAATAAGAAAGATCCGCCTAGGGCTTCTCCTGCCCATGCAAAATATTTTGCAAATGATGTAATTGTGTCGTGAAAGTATAACCGCTTCGGGTGGCCTTCCCCTGATAGCACCACAGAAGCTTCTATTTCTCCAAATTCTCGCTCTAGAGAATTCGACATAGTATACATAATCTCCGTTGGCTTACAACGTGAAGTGTAAAGATCAAATATTTTCGGCAAGTTTTCCGAGTGGCATAGGCATCAGCCCGGATCGCAGTGGACGCGGGTTCGTTTCCCGCATCAAGAGTATAATTTTTCCAAGTTTTCCTAACCACAATATTCTTTCGACATAAGTAATAATAAATATTTATCCGTTCCGCTCCACTGTTTAAAATGGTTAGTGCCTTAAATATTGAGCCTCCTTAGCTCACCTGAATGTATGTATATCTGACATTGTCTTCGTCTCCGAATCAGCATAAAAAGTGAACGGCTGGTGCTCGCGTTGTAATTCACCACGGCGGGTGATATGTATCGGGACATTGCCGACGCCTCTCCTGTACATTCGGCACATGAGTAAATAAACGGAACAGAGAATAACCTTCATACAACCGCGCGAATCGGTTGCACTACTACAAGCATGTGTGCGTTGCCACTGGCCGATGTCGCGCACGCGGCGAGACTGGAAAAACCCGGTTTAAGGCGCACAGCTAGTTGCATACCCTCAGAGCGCTGACGCTCTACGTCCGATCCGAATCCGAGAAAAAATGGTATAGAAAACTCAGACAAAGATCGGATGTAGTGCGTAAGGTACCATAGAAATAGTTCTACGGCTACAACGGACCGTGGAAATCACGAATTTGGATCGCACGTAGTGCGTAAGCGCTCTCAGGGTCAGTGCGACGGAGTACTTAGGAAGCTTTTACTCTGTTCGGTTTATTTAGTCATGTGCATTGGGGCCGGGGCAGTGCGTCGTCGGCCATACTTCCCTCGGCTCCCCCGGTGCCCGCGTGGGTAGTTGAAAAATGACATCTTGATTGTTGTGCGTTATTCCACTCATGAGAATGTCGGGCCGAGTCGTCGCGTGCGCCGCCATTGTGCCCGAGGCCCGGAGCCCTACAAATTGAACGATTGTTAACCGTTCCATGGAAATGCTCCTATCGTGACTTGTCACGGAATTATTGTACACAACCGTACTATTTTGTTAGAGTGCGGCACTTTATGTGGATGGCTAACGTATTTATTGGCTGTTGTGGAATCGTGGAAACTTGCGAACACCATTTTCACTTTGTGTCCTCTTCGTTCGGCGTGACCCTTATTTTGTACAGTTATTGATGCCATTTAGCGGACGTATATAGTGTATTAGCAACGTTATTTAAATGTGAGCCGGCAACAATGCTATTTCGTAATATCTGCGCAGTAGTGCGCAGCAATATGTCGTCGCCTTTTATTGCTGCTCGCGCTGTTACTTACAATTTTGACCCTTGAGCCTTGACTTTAAATCAATGGAAGCGGCATTCATTTATTATCCTTTTCCATTTATTAATTATAATTATGTTCACGCGAAGTTTCGTTTTAATATTATTGCTTAGATTTATGGACAAAACAAATAAATCATTAGCAATTATGCTTAATTTAAATTTGCGGACGGGTCCGTCCGTATATCACGAGTGTCAAAGTACCGGTGTAGATGAATTATGAGCTATTCCGCTGTTCGCCGGAGACAAAATGTCATCTGAAACAAGTCCCGAGGTGGCGTCCGGGGCCAAACGATCGGTCTTTGGCGGGTTGGCGGGCCAACGAGTTTTTGATAGCACCACGCGTGGCGCACAGCCTATAAAGGTGCGTTTACACGGACTACTAAAATTGCTCAACTCCTGTCAATACTCGTCAACTATGACGTCACTACCACATCAAGCAATTTAGGATGGCAACGTGTAGCAACGCTGCTGCTGAGATACGGCCACAACAACTGTAAAAACTAGGCAATACGCCTGTTCCTTTTCGTGAAAACGAGACGTAGACGTTTAGGTATACGAAATACGTATAAATAAACGTGATAGAAAGTAAATTGACTAAAGATTCCAAACCGATGGGATATTCAGGAACTCCTATTCTCGATATTGAGAAATGTGGAATATATGGAGCAACTGGAAGCAATATGCTTGTGATTGCTCGAGGTTGCTCCAGATTGCTCCATTACAGTTGCCAAGCAATTGTTGCCAAAAAAATTGCCCGAGCAAGAGCACCTTAATGAATGCGATGCGATGCGGCCACGTCTTACCTCATTTATCACGGGCTCTATGAATAAAATATCTCGACGCGCTGCCTTTAGGATAGCCTGGTCGTGCCGGGAACGCGGCACGTTGCGATTGCGATCTCCCAGTCCGGTAATAGTTGTGCTCTGTGCAGAGATTCTCCGTTTTGTCTGGTGTGAAACATCGCCGTCGGATATTGCGCTCTTAGGGTGCAAATCGGCAATATATTTTGTGCCGTGAATCTTGACGTCAATCTACTTTCCACTGTGAACGTCGCCGCAGAAATACCTAAGTAGCCCTCAAACAGTGTTATAACTAGGAAGGCAAGAGGCTAATCTATTTGTATGAAAAGAATAAAAATGTATGAAACTGACGTATTACCACATGAATCAATAAACGGAGCAGAGAATAATTTTGTCAACTGGCCGCTAGGCGAGACTGGAAAAAACCGGTTTACGCTCGCACAACCAGTTGACAAGCTTTCACTTTGTTCCGTTTATTTACTCATGTGGTATTACTGAGAAAACACGATGGCGACCGTCGTGTCAAATGTAAGAGTAGTTGTCGAAAATTGACGTTCGATAGAAGCGTTGTATCGTTTCCTACTTGGCTAGGCCGGGTGGTTCGCATTTATTCGCAGGCTACGCATTTATTTACGCAAAAGGTGAAGGTCCTGAAAATATGACAGACGTATAAGCAGTAAGCACCTTGGGTCATGGTCTTGGAACGGAAAACCACCAACAATAGCATATCCAAAGAGGGTTGGTGTTATGCATAAAGCCTAAGCCAACACCTTGAGCAACAGGAATTCGAATGTTGTCATCCCAATCAGTCTCTCCTTCATCGGTCTCTTGACATGGTCCTTTTCATCACTTGTTGACGGTGACTCCTTGTGGCGACGGCTGGTCAGAATACAATTGGCACCCCACCCATCTCTCTCTCTCTCTCTACCATATATCGGGTACATAAATCGCAGTATATTGCTAGGTGGTATGAGAGGAATGCTGCTGCCCATTACTCATCGATGTCTTTACCCTTAGTCGCCTTGTTCGACACCCACGGGAGAGACGGGGATGTATTGTATTGTATAGACGGCCGGCTTGGTCGAAAGCTCAGGTCGCTGGGTATTGGCCAAGTGGTCCCGTCTTCGAATCCCAGTATAGGGGCAAATTTTGTGATGAACACAAATATTTGTTCCCGAGTCATGGTTGTGTATATATGTTTATGTAGTAAATTTTGAATATTTGTATACATAATAAATAATTGATATTGAAATATATCCGTCATCTAGTATCCATAACACAAGTGCTTAGGCTACTTTGGGCTAGCTAGATGATAGGTGTTAGTGTAAAAATATTTAATATATGTAAATAGAGCTGTATAATAGTGTTGGGTTTTGCAACCCGCGCGTGCGCCCGTCGGCACACGCATGCCTGGTTGCCGCCTGAGTCACGAGCCTCTCGAGGACATCAATCGCGACGGCCCAGCCGCGGAGGCGTCGGGGGCGTGACGCATAGGCAATGAGCCGGCGAACGGCTCTATTAGCCCGCCATTGTTCCCCCGCGTAGAGTTCGCTCCACAAAAGAAGTCCCTCGAATAACATTATTTTCGCTCTTATTGCAAAGAGTTAAGGTTGAAGCCAATGGACTTCTTTCGTGGAGCGAACTCTACGTGTCGGTTGCGCAAGCGACGCATTGTTCGCGACGGGCTTTCACTGTGCGCCGGTGACGTCACAACGTCATAAGCGCTCGCGACCCAAATACTTTCGGTGTTAGATGTAGTGCAATTTGCGGTTGTTGGGCTCGAAGGATCTATAGCGCAGTGTCATAGCGGGATTACGTAAACTAAGCAATGGTCGCTAAGGCCGGTCATTCGATGGGTGACCAAAAATGTACTGTCGCGAGTTCCTCCTATGCCGTCTAAAGTCTTCTATGCTGGCCTGGGAGCGAACAAATAACGAAGAATAGGCCAACCCTGACTGATCCCGTGGGTGTCGTAAAAGTCGACTAAGGGAGATTGCCCGGTCGGTGTAGACCAATAAGCACCTAGGGGCACCCAATGGTGGAGGGCAAACCACCAACAGCAGCATGCCCAAAGAGGGTTGGTGTCAGGCAGGCGGCCGGCTGTTAAACCTAAACCAAAACTGAGGAGTATAGATTGGAATGTTGTAATTTCAACCTCTCTCTCCGTTCATCGGTCTCTCGACATGGTCCGTTATCAAAATCAATCGCCATAATAATAATGTTAACATCATTATTGTGTTCCGACCGCGTGTCTGATAAGATAGCCAGCCCCTCTGTGGTTGAGGGTTCCAGATGAAGCTCGATTCCATCTTCCCTGATCGTCACTTACCATCAGGCGAGATAAAGTGCAAGAGCTTCCCTGTCCAGTATAAAAAAAGAACGCGTGTGACCCGTGTATTTCTGGACTGAGTCACAAGAGTTTTCGTCTCAGCGATAATATGTCCTGCGGTAGACAATAAATAAGGGTTAGTGGTTCATCGCGATAGGTGCTCTCAGCAGTGCTTTGCTTCGTCGCCCGTCGGGGCGAGGATTTATGCGGTGTGTCGGCGGCACTTTGTGCGTCTAATTGACAAGTGCTCTGCCGATAGGGCGTTACGCTAACGGGTACGCTGGTATATAGCACCTTGTTGGTCACCGTAGCTTGCCATAGCTGTAATGAAATATGGTGGTGCGGTGTCGGTTCTGCGAGACGCTTCTTATAGGGATGGTGGCACTAACAGTAAATCACTGAAGTAATTATTTATAAAAATCATTTATGTTTTATAAAATAAAAAACATTAGCAATCCTCCATTTGGTCTAACGCCGAATGCCGTCAATATTTTTTTACATATTTTTTGCCAATCAAAATCACTATAGGTACTGTCATGTTTTACGCTATAGTGACGTCACACAGACGCCATTGCTGTTTTGGCGGAAATTTTCATTTGCATTATTCAAAACATGTTTTTTTTACAAAAAATAATTTATCCTAGTTAAATTAGATACACGTAGAAACCACTTAGTGTACTTTTACAAAATTAGTCATATCATATCTATTGGGTGGGTGATCAAAAATTTATTCTCTTGATTCCCCCCTCCCCTGGAGCTCCTCTGATCTCACACCTGAAATATGCAAAATAGGCTAATATTAGTGAAATTTGAAGGTAGTTTGAAACATTGCCGACTTTGTTGTTGATATCGAAACAATAACAAATAATTGCTTTCCGACAACAATACAATCCGAGTTGGTACACGCCTGCGACGGCTTCTCACGTCTGGCCTTTGTTTAATTATTTACGTGTTAATAGTCTAACCTGACATTATTAAAACGTTATCTACATAATTATAGCAGTGTATGCACGGGAATTGGCATTATTTATAGTTCCCGCCATTGAAGTATGACAAAATACAAGTTGAGTTAAATTATTAAAGGAAAAAGTCTTGAAGAAACTGAGTTTTGGGAGATTGAAACATTTCGCTGTACATAATTATACCAAACACGTATAATTTATAACAGCTATTACTTTTGATAATTGTGTTAGTTTTGCTTCATGCAAAATTGAACTCTCGGTGCAAGCGATTTGTGTAATACAATTTGCATCGGACACAGTAGTGGTTTTATTACCGAGAATTGACCATTATCGGTGCGCATTTGCACGTTCAGCCGTCATTCTGTTTAAAATATTGTTTCCAGAGCGCAATCTGTCTGTTTGTTAGATTAGAGGCTTGGTAAGTAAATAGTCGGAAGTGGCTTTGATTTACTGTTTTAAATAAATGTTTGGAAAAGGCATGGTTTTTTAGAAATTCAACTGTGCGACTCTCTTTCTTAGCCAAGCGTAAGAGAGTTGCAGAATAAGGGAATAGTTGATAATAATAATAGTTAATAGTTGATAATATATTGGTAAAGGAGTATGTGGATGACATGAATGAAATGATAGTCAAGAGGAGTACGTAGGAGGAAATTCGCCGACCCCAAACGAAATGGAAAGGGGCAAGAGAATGATGTAAGGAGTATGTGGATAGTGTCGTATAAACTGAACTTACTGATGATGGAGGGAGTGAGCGGTAAACTCGGATGTCGGCAATGAACTCATTTGTGACTGATCTCTATCGCTGGTTAGATGATAAATAACGCAGCCACAGAGGACCATTGAAAATGAATTTAATTTCAACTTTGTAATCATATTCATTCAAAATTTGATTATCCTGTGCTAGTTCGAATCGGGCCTCCGCTTAAACTTTCCTTTCATAGTAAAAGTTGTAATCCTCTTTGTGAATCCTAATTGAATATACTGTTATGCTAATACTCTGATTTCCCATCTTATTTCGTTAATAGAGGTCTGTGGTAAACCAATTAAAGGGAACGTTTGTGGATTACTCAACTTTCCGTACACGAATAGTTGGTGGGCTCCGCTCGTGCTTACATGGGAAATTAAACGTTTATCTAAGCCTTTATGGAAATAGTGCGTCGAAAGCCTATTGTCATCAGAATACCTTATAATTAAACGGGGATTGGATTTGTTTAGCGTGATTCATTGTAGAACTTGAGTTGAAATGATATAGCTGTTTAAATTAATGTAACTTACATGGAAATTAGAAGAGGCTGGGAGAAATATGAAGTAGATGGACATAATTTAGTCTAAAAAGGAAAAACTTTATCTTTGTGCAAATACAAAAGTTTAGTTGCAGAATATACCATTTAATAATCAACATTAAATAGTTGGGTACATGTTTTTCGCCTGCTTACAGACATGGCAAAATATTTAAAGGATTAGGAATCATTAAAAAACTTAGAAACCTTAAAATAAAACTATTAAAACTAATTTTGCCGATCCAATCCTTGCCATCCTGTGCACATTTCCGTGCAAAATAAACTAATGATGTCGTTTTGTGTCTAAAAGCATTTTTGAATGCACGAGAAAAACCTTTTTACAACACTATTCATTTATTCCTTTGCTACTTAGCGTGGAAATTGAGATAGATTTACGCGAAATTGATGAATCGATATAATATTATTATCCAATAACATTTTCACTATTGACGTAAATAAGTAGGAGCCGAATTGTATATGCGTAGGTAATCAATAATTGGTACACCGTTACTTCGGTGAAATTATACGTCTGGTTGATTAAACGCTAAGCACTTAATTGGCAATAAAGGAGCTATTCGACTGACTCATTAGCTAATTACTAACTAGGTGTTGAGTGCGAGTACGTACTACGGAAAATATAATTGTGGGTAGAGTTGAACAATATACATAATTGGTTGCTATGCCATTACAGGCTCAGCCATAATTGATGATGGGTATTGATGTTTTTATGGCCTAAGTCTTAACCTGTGACCATGATCGCTTCTGCCTTTTACTTAATACCATAGTTAGCTGGTGCTAATTATAATAGTATTACTGGAAATAATGTTAACTGGTTTGGTCTAATGATCAGATGCGCTAGCCTAGGATGGATCCTGGATTGGATTCTGCAAATGTTTGTTTGTTCTTGAATCTTACTTGTTATATTTAACTATGCTACATTTTATTGTTATTATTTAATTTTATGTAGATTTATCATCTAGCACCTATCCAAAAGTCATGCCTTAAGCTGCTTACTATTTTTTTAACACGATTGCAGAAATGTTTGCATTTGGAGGCGACTTTGCGTAAGTCTTATTCACATAAAATCACAAACACAGAATCTCCCGAATTATGAATTTATTTCATTATTTGAAATTATCCATACAAATTCTGTCATGTATTGTCCACTTAATTTTGTGCTTAAAATTTGTGTAGCGTTTTTGTATTCGGGGGTATGTTTTTGAGTTGCGTCTCTCCTGTATTATTTGAGCGATTTTACCCCAAGATGATTCTACTGTTGTTTACACAGGGTTGTGTTACCAATGCTCATACTGCGGCATTGCATTTTCCCCTTTATTACCCCTCCGCATGGCTCAACATTCCCGCAGCGGACTCGGTCGCCTTTAATGGTAGCATGTTGCGGTTTTATTAGCGTTGTTGCCGTCCGAACTACATTCCGCAACATCTTGTATTGCATACACTTGGATGTTTATTGCTTTTGAGTTTTTCATTGGTTCATCTTGTCGTGTTTGCGGCTATAGAAGGTTCAGAGGAGTTTGGTGGGTACCTCTATAGCGACGTTTCTTCTGTTATTGTATTCATCATCTTCTTCCTGCCCTGTTTATCTAGGGTCAGACATCCACGCCCTTTTGGTGAATATCGTCCATCACACTGGGAAGGTGCTAGTTGTTAATAAATATAGTAGAGTAGGTAACGGAAATGACCATGTCGAGAGACTGATGAACGCAAAGAGTGATTGAGATAACAACAAACTGCCCAAGATTTGCTTGGCTTAATTAAATTGTGCCTTCGTCTAATATGTCCTTTGATTTCAAATTGGCAGACTTTTTTATCTGGGGTGGTCATTTATCTGACTTATAAGTTGCAATCGAGCTTTGAAAAATGCTCCAATTTGAAAACGTAACATTTATTTGAATGAATGAAATGTAAGTAAATATTACAAGATGATTTATTCGAAACCTCGCGATTGAACATGATGAATTACACACCACTTACCGCTTTCCGTACAGGCGCAAAGCTTCACGCTACGCGAAAAGCCAACGTGATAAATTTTCGCGGCATATATCACGTCGTAGGCATAAGCTGGTTCGCCTGGTGGTAGGACTTCATTCAAGTCCGCTTGGCTAGCTACCACCATGTTATCAAAAATCTGTCGCCATAATAATAATGTCAACAGCATTATTGTGTTCCGAAAATTATTGTGATAAGATTGCCAGCCCCTCTGTGGTTGAGGGTTCCAGGTGATTTCATCTTCAGCTCTTGTCGCCACTTACCATCAGGTGAGATGAAGAGCAAGAGCTTCCCTGTCTAGCATAAAAAAGCACGGGTACTCGCACTTTGGACTACTTCATAGTTCTCTGGGGATTTGTTCAGTGCGGGCAGTCAGTGCAGCGCAGCGTGAATTGCGGAAATCCATTACAGTTTTGCCAGCATTACCCGGTGGCTCCATTCCTTTTTTTGTTCGCTGACTGTATGCACACAAAAACAAAATTGTCGCTTATCGTTAAAAAAGCATTTGGCCGCTCTGCCACTGTGTAATTGTACTGTGCGGTTCTGGTCTCTCTCAAATGTTGCTTTGTTTCGAAAATAGTGGTACAACAACAGTGGTGGACTGGAGCTGACTAGCTAAATATCGCTTGATACAAAATATTAATTAATTTTATTTTAGGGTTCATCAAGTCTTCGAAGTAATGAGGTGTATTAGAACTACTCTCAACGCTCCAAGAATTATAAACTCGAATTGATTAGTGTAACCCAAAATTAATGTCCGTACAAAATTACATACACACACCTGTTCATCCCCGAAAGGCCGAAGGCTGGAAAGTGTACCTGCAAAATGCTGCTGGTCATTCCTCATCATACACTTTTTTTCACCCTTTATCGCCTTGACAGGCGTGGGATGGTCTGGTGACGATCGTATGCTGCTCTGCCGTCACCGTACGGCACTTATGTGCCTTAGCCTATGTGCTTATGATTTATACTGTGTAGTTAGGTTGTGAAAGAAAAGAAGTTAAATAATCGCAGGAAATAATGTTTTATCGAAATTACTATGGCTGGATTAGTATTAGAAAATTGCGATACAGAACAAATTCTCTGAACTCAAGTCGGTGGCATTTGAATTTTGAAATCTGGACGGTTGCGCAAACACTTGCAAACCCATAAATCTGTGACATGCTTTATGCAAAACGGATTGGCCGGCCGAAACGACATCTGGGCTACCTATGTCGCAGCATTAATTAGTTGTTAATTGGTATCAAGTTGCCGGTCACGTCGGCCGGATTGTGTCGATTCGGGGATTTGCATGCGGCAGTGTCGCTTAATAGACGATTTATGTATGGCGTTGTAGGTACCAGATGTTGCGGACTCTGCCCGAAACCACAGTATACCCGGAACAGTAGTATAACTGCTGCTTGCGTTCCCGCCCGGCACATGCGAGCGCGAATGTGCCGGGCGGGAACGAGCAGGTGCGATCACACCCAACGCACGGCCCAGACTGCCGCCCCCTTATGCTCCCGTATTTTATGGCAATGTGTGCGTCACAGTGCGTCGCTGAGCACGAAAGCACACATTTTAATGGGCAGCGGCCAGTTTGTATGAAGACGGGGACGGGGCCTGCAGAAACATCGGTTCATACAAAATGTACCATGAAGGACAATCATGTCACAGAGTCCCAGACGGGACATGTACGGGGCGTTTTGAACGTGAGAGGCCCCGTCCACGTCCCGTCCGTGGTATTTTCCCGTTACGTATGCGGAGACCTTTACTGTTCTCGGTATACTGTGCCGAAACTGTCCAGACTCCAGATGTTGCTGGCTGGACGCAAAATGAAACACGTTAGCGCTTTGGCGGGCGTCAGTCCCCTTTTTGCCCGCGCCGCCTGTGCAAGGCCATTTATCAACTTTTTACGGGAGAGCTTGTTTTAATTTATGCTCACACTTCCGAGTTGTACTATCTCCGACCTCATTTGCGAGCTCTCCGGCCGTGCGACGTGGACAAGTCTCTCTCCACCACTTGACAGGGTTTGTCTCAGGATTTCGTGGCGGTTAGAGCGAGAGGAAAAGATTTTCTTTCCCCCGAAGGAGATGTGTCCACGGTACGGCCACTGTTGCTGTTTAGCTAACCAACACCTCACTCAGGAAGTTTATGTCGTGGTAAACTTCCGGAAGTTTGTGTCGTGGTAAACTTTTGCTCGGCGCTTAGATTGGTTGGTTGCGGCGTCGGTTTGTGATAGGACTGACATGCCTTTTTGTACTGCTAGTTGGTACCAAAACTTAGCACTTAGTTCGCCAGCAAGCTGAGTGTATAATGTAAGTTGAGATCGATTTAAGAATTTCATCATCATTATCACCAAACTTTTGATGTTTCAGTTATGTAATTGCGATTTGTGGGAAATCTGGTGCTAAATTTACTAAGTGACTGCAATTTCATAATAACTCGTCGAAAATGATGGGTTACTCTAGAGCTCTGACGCGTTTAGTATCAACTTTGGTATTAAATGCGTCGGGGTCAGCGCTTCGTTGGCAGATGGAGTGATAAAGGAGTTTTGGAGACTCATCATAGCCTGTGGCATACTTCTCTATTGAACACCTGGGTTTTCGGTGTCTAGCGTCTTGACGATACATAATCATACCAGATATGAATAAACGTATTTTGGTTTTGATTTTAGTGTAGGTACCCACAGCTGCGACAATGGCCTTCACTGTACCTAAATGGAAGAACACAGAGAGATTCGGTCACAACCCTCCACGCTGGCCCAGTGCCGATTGATAGTTTTTTCCAGGAATTTTTGGATTTAGCTTGCATCTATTTTCTTGCAGTTAATAAGATTCTTCTTAAAGAGGTGAATAGATTGCGTTTGCGTAACCAAGTCGCTCGAGTAAGTTATGCGGAGAAATGTCACAGGTGCATAATGAAATTTGTCGCCGTGCTCTGTCTTGTTGTTTTCTTGATAAACTCGAGTGAAATATGCAAAAATGGACGTATGCTAATATAGTAGATTATATTTAAATGTGCACTGCTCACTTTCGAATAGCTCACTCTGTGTGCAATGCTATTGATTTGCGGTTTCTGTCGTATAATAATTTAGCTAAGAGAACGCTGTCATGAATGTGTAACCGTTGCATTAATGGTCTGTTAGAGACAAAAGCCTTACATTAATAATTGATTTATTTATTTTTTCTACGTGTCACTTTCTCCGAGAAAATTGCCATATCACAAAAATATGGAAATGGATTGGAATTGCGATGAAATTTCAATGCTGCGTTTTTTTTTGTTAGTACAGTTTATTATAGAGTTTATAGAGTTATGCAGATTTGGAGTTAAATCCTATATTCAACATAAAAAATTGAGACAGTTACCTTCCATAAACCTCCTTTTTTCATTGCAGACGACGCGGGTTTGAGTCCCGAAAAATTTGTGAGCGATAAAGAAAATGTTAATGATATTTAAATTAGTCAGGTATTAATAGCTCTGTCTGAATGCCGTAGGCAAGGCTTTTGACCTAGAAGAGTCCTCACAAACACTATTAAGCAAACTAATTAAAACTTTGCGTAATTAATTGCAAGTTCTTAAACGACCCTCATTTACTTTGACTAATTTTAATTCGATTACAAACGGACGGAGTCATTCGTCAGTCTGGCGGCATTTTAAAGGTCCCCGCTGCAATTACATCCGATGCTTGTCTGCGCGCGCATCTGATAACGCAACTGAAAAATGTTCGCGTACTTAATTAAATTCAGAATTTTTACCCCATACATACCTACTACCTACCATTGCAGAGATATTATCGAAGTCGGGCCGCTAAAATCGCACTTAATCTTATTTAAAACATTAATTAGATCACATTTGCTTTTAGGGTTCAGTTCAGTGTTATTAATTATATACTGCAACATTTTCGTCCTAAAATTATCTTCTTCCTGCGCAGTATGTTTTTCTCTTACATTCAATCGGCCAGACGTGTCATCCTCTCCCTTTTGATTAATATCATCCATAAGACCGGAAAGGCACTAGTGATGAATGAATCTTTAGAAAAGAGACGTAAAGGACCATGTCGAGAGATCGATGAACGGTGAGAGCTCTTAGGATTACAACATTCCAATCCATACTGCTCAAGGTTAGGTTTTATAGCCGGCCACCTGCCTGATACCAACATTTGCATTCTGTATATTGTTTTAAGCTATACCACCACCACAGCAATACCACGTACCTGGATTTTCGATATTTCGGCACAGTTACATGCACCATGGTCACCATGTGCAACTGTGCCGAAATATCGGAATCATAACAAAATCCAGGTACGTGGTATAAATCCCGTTTTTTCACAATTTGCATTCTGCTCTGACAAATGTATTCTGCTCTAACAATCGTATTCTGCTCTGCCTTCACCACGCGGCTTCTATTATTTCAACTAGGTACTTATATTACTTCGATCTCTAACTACATTTATAAACAAATACATTGACATTATAATTATGGCATCGCAATCAAGAGTCAATTGCCGCATTTATACAGACTAATGATCGTTTGTTCAAATTTCTTTTTAATTGGATCCACTTTATTGTGTAGGTATGCTATACGACGTGTGGGGTGCAGGTGCGTCTAAAAAGTAATGCTGTGTCTACACGAGCCTAATGCGCGATATTCATTCATTGAGCGAAATATATTTATATTGGGTAAGATGTAATCTTTATTAGTTAATGCCGTGTGGTGACGGCAGAAGTGTACAAATGTCACCATCCCTAATTCTCTCTTGGTCATATAATGTGACAAAACCCCGCAATGTAAAAAAGATAAAAAATGCATTTCTACCATCCAAAGCAGAGTGGTATAGATAGGCCCGGATTACGCTGGTTCGATTCCCGCCCACATCAATACTATAAAATTTCAAACTTTTCCTAAGCATAAATTTCTTTGTCTTATTAATAATAACTTAAGTTTTAACACTGTAAACATTGTTGTAGAGTCAAGGCGTGCAACCGTGTGCACCCAGCTTTGTTCTATTCAGTCCAGTTCTCAAACGGCAACTTGATTGGTCGCCACAAACTGCTGCCCGTACAAATTTCGCTTTTATATTAACTTTTGCTCGGTGAATTTCTGTTCAACTGCTCTGAGTCGAGTCCAGTGGGCGGTGGAGTGGCAAACTTTTAATCCCGTGCACTGTGCGGACACCGCTCTTCGTGTGTATCGCGTCCAACGATATACGTTTTAATTATATGTACATACATACATACATAAATCACGCCTATATCCCCGAAGGGGTAGGCAGAGGTGAACTAGCACCCACGTTTCGCCAATTATGTGAAGTCTCATGTAAAAGGTGGCGAGCCTATTGCCATTTATCGGGCACAAAAATTGGCAGTACATTGCTAGGTGGTATAAGAGTAACGCTGCTGCCCATTCCTCATCACTGATTTATCCTTAGTCGCCTTGTACTATACCCTCAGGAGAGATTTGGTGTGGTGACAATTGTATTCTACTCTGCCGTCACCACACGGCACATGTACATATACATATTATACATGTACATATACACATGTACATATTATAGAAATAACGCATATTTATCCCCGAAGGGGCAGAATCGGGTCATTACCCACGCAGGGGATAAGTAATGGGCAGCAGCGTTCCTCTTCTGCCACCTAGTAATGTACTGCGATTTGCGTGCCCGATAGATGGCAATAATCTCGCCACCCTAACCTTACCTCATTGGCGACACGTGGCGTGGGTGTGAATTCACCTCTACCTACTCTTTCGGAGATGTAGGCATGATTTATGTATGTATGTACATGTAATTAAAACGTATATCGTTGGACGCGTCTATGTACGAGTACATATCTGTCAAGTGATTGGGGACCATGTACAATCATATCATATAAAACTTCCAAATTGGTGCTGAAGGGTTTAATCAAAGAGTTCTATGTATAATAAACTTTTCTAATAGACTCACCATTTTGACTTCAATTTTGTTGTGTATTTTCACAAAGCATCAGACTTCGCAAACAATTGAATACGCAATCAGAAGATTCGTGAACGAATTTCTAAAATAACTACTATTTATGAATATTCATATCGTGAATTCTGCAGCTCTATTCCAGATTAGTTTCGAAATTGCATGTTGTAATAAAATTCTTTATGTGGTCTGGATTCTCTAATCAAATTAGAGTAATAAAATGTTTAGGACGAAATCTATAGTATTATTCTAAACTTGGTTAAAATAGTCGAAAGAAGTTGCGCTATCGAGCTTAGTAGGTACTTAAATACCGGAGTTATTATGATTTATACTTCTTCGCATTATTTTTAAAATTTTGAATTCAAAATTCTATGTCTTTTTGAATCATGATTTGATTTCGTTACAATAAAAATTTGGTACTCATATTCTTTACATGAAAACAAGTTTTTACGAATATATTGATAAAGTCGCAAATCAAAAACGCTATTCTTTCAAAAATAAGTCTTAATAATATACCTACATTTTGAATACACAATGGTTGGGAGTGTTTTTCGAGCTGCGTCTATCTTTTATATTACATAATGTAACAAATTTCGTACTTTTGATTTCTAGTTTTGACAAATACAAGTAGTTAAGTGCACGATCTCATGAAAGCGTCTCAAATGCAAGTAGCTGTAGGTAATAGTGTTCGTGTCGGAGCTTGGTGGCAAATGTATCCAACATGAGAATTAGTTCTGCCGTGTGGTGACGGCAGAGTAGAATACAATTGTCACCATCCCAAATCTCTCCCGTGGGTGTCGTACAAGGCGACTAAGGATAAATCAGTGATGAGGAATGGGCAGCAGCGTTCCTCTTATACTACCGCCCTGACAATGTACTGCGACTTTTGTGCCCGATAAATGGCAATAGGCTCGCCACCTATTACATGGGACTTAACATAATTGGCGAAACGCGGGTGAGAATTCACCTCTGCCTACCCCTTCGGGGATATGGGCGTGATTTATGTATGTATGTATGTTTCGCCAGTAAGGATAGGTCCCATGTAATAGGTAGCGGCCATCTATTGGGCACATAAATCACAATTCGCAGTATATTGCTAGGTGGTACAAGAGGAATGCTCCTGCCCATTACTCATTGCTGTCTTTACCCTTAGTCGCCTTGTACGACACAAACATACATAAATCACGCCTATGTCCCCGAAGGGGTAGGCAGTGGTGAACTAGCATCCACGTTTCGTACGACACCCAACGGGATAATGGGGGTGGTGACAGTTGCACCTATTCCGCTCCGCCGTTACTACGGCAAATATTTTTTTTTATCTTAAAATATTACGAGAAAAAGAGGGCACAAAGATTCCAGGTTGGCCGAGTGGCCAACACAACAGCCCATTCCGTTCTGACGTCTTTTTAATTTTCTTCTTTGTAAGTAATTAATTTTGCCGTACCATTCATAAAGTTCTGTTCGCGCTGAAATGATACGCAAACACACGAGGGTTAGACGGGAAATCGCGCGAACGCACGCGGGCGGATAGCGGACTGGCATTCGACTCCTAAAAGCGTGTACCTACTTAACCGCGATGTAATTCCGGTAAAAGGTTCGGTCCGCCATCCGTTCTCCTCTTAATGTTTATTTAAGCGAAAAACTTCGACGCTCATTAACCGGATTGGCGGTTAATGAATCGACGGCTTAAGCGTATCATACACAACGAGGAAATAAAAATATATTTTTCACTTCTCATGCTCTGAAAGTGCTCATTTGTGCAGGATATAGGCTGCACAAAATCGAATTTTGTGCTCTAGAGCATTAACGTATCTACTCATAAATGTGTCTATATTAAGGCAAAGAAAATGAGCCATGCAGCCAAACACAATGAGAAATTCAGAGATAGAATTTGTTATATTTAAATATTTACTTAAATTTATTTGCCTAATGTGTTTTTAAGATATAAAAGATATTAAAATTTTAATTCAAGTAGGTACGGTAGGTTATTAAATTAACTTACGAAAATTATTATTTCAAAATTAATTTAATACTTGGCTGTATAGGTCTGCAGCCCAAACCTAATATCACTGGGAAAAACTTTTCCTTCGGTATCCAAAACTGTACTAATTTTAGTTTAAATTTTAAGAAATTTTATGATAAACTACTGTTTTATTTCCTCGCAATTGAAGTGAAAAGCAGAGTTTCTACCTCGTCCACAAAACCATTTTTATCCTCGACATTACTATCAGCCCTCGCCTTCGGCTCGGGCTGCTAAAAGTCTCGGACAAAAATGATTCGTTTTGTGCACTTGATGGAAAATCTACTATTTCACTTCTCATGCTCTGAAAGTGCTTATTTGTGCAGGATATAGGCTGCACAAAATCGAATTTTGTGCTCTAGAGCATTAACGTATCTACTCATAAATGTGTCTATATTAAGGCAAAGAAAATGAGCCATGCAGCCAAACACTAAGAAAATCAGAGATAAAATTTGTTATTTTTTTATATTTACTTAAATTTATTTGCCTAATGTGTTTTTTGAAAACATAAAAGATATTAACATTTTAATTCAAGTAGGTACGGTAGGTTATTAAATTAATTTAAGAAAATAATATTTCAAAATTAATTTAATACTTGGCTGTATAGGTCTGCAGCCCAAGCCTAATATCAATGGGAAAAACAATTCCCTTCAGTATTCAAAACTGTACTAATTTTAGTTTGAATTTTAAGAAATGTTATGATAAATTACCGTTTTATTTCCTCGCAATCGAAGTGAAAAGCAGAGTTTCTAACTCGTCCACAAAACCATTTTTATCCTCGACATTACTATCAGCCCTCGCCTTCGGCTTGGGCTGCTAAAAATCTCGGACAAAAATGATTCGTTTTGTGCACTTGATGGAAAATCTACTATTATATTCGACGTATCGCTCACCATACTATTCTACTGACCACCATACACAATGGAAAATATATTTTACCGTACAGTATCTTGAGATGAGCTCGCTAGCGTAGTGGCATAGCGCTCTCGGCCTGCGGTTGCGTAAACTAGGTCATTGGATGGGTGACCAAACATTTATTATCTAGAGTTCCTCCGTGCTTCGAAAGGCACGTTATTCCCGGCTGCATCTGTAGTCGTTAATACCCACCAACTCGCACTGGGCATGTGTGGTGGGCTATGGCCCATTCTTTCTATATTCTTCCATCCATAGGAAAGGCCTGTGCCCCAGCAGTGGGGACAGTAAAGGGCTGGTGATGATGATACCGGCCGATATACAAGAGACATTTTGACATGTTAACGACATCTTAAGATGTCGAAATGTAAGAAGTATGTTAAGATATGGAACGAATCAGGCGACTCGCAAGACGGCGTTCGATAGCCGTAGTTGCGATATATTATAGTATTTTACTTGTGTGGGGTCGTTTAAGATAATATATCTTTATATTAGACACTTTAATACATAATATTATATTCGCTGTGTATGACTCGCTTTGGAGCGACTCACGCCCGCCGATAATATCACACATAATTATCACACATCTCTTTCTTAAAGTGCGACTCGTGTTAACTCGTTTTTTAAGTCGAGGCGTCAACTCGACGGTTGGCTGAATAAACTTTGGGTTTTATAGGAGCCGGATAATTATCCGGCGTTAGTGCTACAGTTACTGTGGTCGCCTTCAGTATTGTTGCTGTATTTTTTTTTATTAGGACTAGGTACTAGTGCCTAGCTACTTCAGGCGTTGTGCCCACTGTCTGTAAGTCGTTAAAACCTTATTATATATCACTAAGGTTCAAATTATGGTGGCAACTATTTTACAACCGCTCCTATCAATGGTTAAAACAGTACAATACATATTGCATCTATTGACCCTAAGCTAAGGAAGTTTTTAGGCCCAAAGTATTGCTGTACAGCATTCGTTGCGTGGCTATATTGGAACTACACACTACGGACCCTATGGCCTAAGGCCTCTTTCATTCTTCGGCGTGTCGCCGGTTGCGTGCGAACGCGACCGGCACATTTAGTATGAAATTTCATAGTCATTCGTTGTTCCGCGTGCGGCTGGTTGTGTAGCTTCATACAAAATGCGCCGGTCGCCTCCGCGCGCGACTGGTACACACCGAAGAATAAAAGGGTAACTTAAATTAAATATTTACTTTAGAGATGGATTGAAAATTGTATTCTGCTTAGTCAACCACTACACGACTGTGATGTTCAAATTCAGAATCAATAAACAAAGCCGTGTGTGCTCAGCCAAAGAATAGCTAGGCCCCATCTAATGAGGTGTCTCATTAAATCCTCTTTATCTGGCTGCGGTTTCCTGCCGCATCGAGCCGCGGCTTCCGCTGGCGCCCAACGTGGGGCCGGCGCCATTTTTGCATTTAGCACCTCGCATAATGAGGTCTTGGATCGTGTACTTAGCGGTTCATTAAACTAAGCACCGGTCGCTAAGACCGGCCTTAGATTGATCATGATGACAAGAAGTTAGATTGTATAAAAAAGTAATAAAACACATTGGATGGGTGACCAAAAATTTATTATCTCGAGTTCCTCCGTGGATCCGAAGGTACGTTAAGCCGTTGGTCCCGGATGCATCTGCAGTCGATAATACCCACCAACCCGCACTGGGCCAGCATGTTGGGCTATGGCCCACGCTTCCTATATTTTCCATCCTTAAGAAAGGCCTGTGCACCAGCAGTGGGGACATTAAGGCTTCCGCTGGCGCCCAACGTGGGGCCTTTGCCTTTTTTGCATTTAGCACCTAGCATAATGAGGTCCTGGATCGTGTACTTAGTGGAACCATTTGAAATGTGCTAAAATGCAAGCTGCGAGATATAATTTCGTTGTTGTGGAAGATTTAATTTTACATTAGGCAAATTTCTGAGCGAAAGGACATTGTGTATTATTTATGTTTGAGACGATCTTTGTGAGAACTGTGCAGTTTTACTATTCGATGCTATCTATTTTCGATATTCTTACCCCCGACGCATTAGACGGCTAGCGTCTAATGCGTCGTTTTTTTACTACATTTAACAATGTGTGTTACTATACTACAATTGTTATATTCATGGTGTGAGATATACGTCGAGCATTATTTATCAATTATAAATGTATGGAAAATCATATTATAATTACTATTGAGAAATAATTATCGAGCTATTAACATTATAAGCTTACAGCAAAATCAAGGTAACAAAACCGCTGGAAGCTTAGAACAGATGATGCAGCTTAAAGGTGACAATCTGTCTGAATGCCGGAATGTAGAAAGCAGAACGAGACAGATAACGTTTCGGTCGCTTTTATGTGTTGTCAAGCTGTGATGTCGATTGTAAATAAACTACACATTTATTATAAAGAACCAACAAAAACAAACCTCTTATAAACCTCGTTGCCTTTGGCATTCTACGCGTATTATATTATTGATGGTTTTTGAAAATAATAATGGGATTCAAATTGTATTCCTTAGTTTCTTCCGTGTTTCGGAAGGCACGTTAAACAGTTGGCATCTGCAGTCAATAACACCACAGAATTATGATTATTAAATATAATGGAACCATCATTTTAATACTAATGAAGATTCACACATCGTTCCAAAATCCAAAGACGCATCTATATAATCGAAGGTGAGTTTATGCCTCACTTTAAATGCTATAAATGACTGCAGCTCGACCGACAATTTCTATGAAAATACTGGAACTACAATCGCATAATTCAATCACCATAAAATACGACTCTTTGTCTTATCGGAACGTCTACACATCAATTCCGGTCCCAAATTTGTCGTAATGCTTTTTAGTATGTACAGCGATTGCGCTCAATAAGAATTTTATATCTCCATTAAAGATTTCCAGATAAAGTCAAATGTAATAAAAGTACAATCGTTTCCACGCTGTTCTAAAATATGTAGCTATAAAAGGGTACGTTTATTGTCCGGCTCTCCAGTGTCGCTGTTCTGTTTTATACCGAATCTGTGCCCTGCTGTGGACCTTAATAAAACATCCCTAATAATTTGTCGCCTTCAAGCCGTGCAGACAATTAGACGCAATAAAATTCCCTACTCTCCGCTTTTATGAGGAGCGGTCTCGTATCAATTTTGTTTTTGCTCCGACGTTAGCTTGAGTTCAGGCTATGTCGGTCGTGTAGAGTCTCGTAATTTGTTCTGTTTTCATTGGTAGCACATTTAGTTAATGAGTTTCGAGGTCTTTGTTCGTCTGATAAAAGTTGTACGGTCTTACTTGAGACGTTAAGGAGGAAGAGGGGCGGCGTAGGGGTTGGATGCGGTGTGTAACCCATTTGTACTTGTTTATCAGGGAGATAAGTGTCTGTGAGTGTGCGGCGGCGTCCGGCGCTCGTCTCCACTCATTAGTTCTTAGAAAAGATAACGCCGGCTGGATCCTCCCTTAATTGCTGAACTATCTGTGCCGCCAGTGATTTACTGACGCCATTGTAAGACTAATAGAGCCGTGCTCTGTTTTTTGCATCTGATTGGTTTTTTTAAAGTTAAACCTAATTTTTATGCGGTTGTTTAAAAAAATGTAGGTAAGCGTCTGTATCAGTCACTTCAGTAATTAAATCCTTGAAAAAAGCTCAATGAACTTCACTTTTACTTATGTTCTGGCAAAACCGTAGTTGCCCCACGAAAGAGATTAGAATACAATACATCATCTCCTACCTACAGCATAGTGCCGAGACGACATGGGTTTCGACTTAAGGTATAAGCCGCACCGCGGAAAGAATGGCATTATAAGGGCGTGTAACCACTGGGTGTGGTAAGCGCATTATTGCAAAGCGCGTCGGGTGTCGGTTACTTGGTGGTGAGCAAGCGACGCTTCCCGAATGTACAATGCTCCCTAAGCTCCCGGGCGGACGTATTCACGGAATAAGTGCTTTTCTAGTCGGAATGAACATCGCTTTCGAGTCTAAAGATCCGTTTATATCTACCGACATTGAGCGTGTCAGAGACGAGACGGTAACTCATAGCATTCCATGGATTCACCGTGCAGGGGCCGGGTCCATAGAGAGGGAAGTCAGAGGCAGCGCCAGGGACTTGTGACCCAAGTGTAGGTTTACGGGGGCCCTTCACAACTAGTCAACACTATACAGTGTTTATTAACGTATTTATATCTATCGTACGTGGCCGCGCAGACACCGTCAGCAGTCGTATTCTCGTAGAGAATATTTTGCCTGCGCGGTTCATGTCGGTACGTGTCTGTGGCTACCTGCCGGGCAGTGTGAACAGAGTATCGGAACCGTACAGACGTCAGTCTTCGGTGTTACTGAGAGCGGCCGCGCCAGAAGACGGTGTCTGCCGATGTCTGACATGACACGACACTTGTTGGCACGCTATAAAGTTCGTTCCACAAAATAAGTCCCTCCAATAACATTATTTTCGCTATTATTCCAACGAGGTAAAGTTTAAGCCAAGGGACTTCTTTCGTGAAACGAACTTTAGATGTAAATAAACTGTGTCTGTGGATGTCTGCCACGGCACGTGTCTGTCACGCTCAATGTCGGTAGATATAACGGACCTTTATTCGGCAAAAACGGCCCACTTTCCTCTCAGGGCATTACCATACGAGTGGGGTACGCGGATGGGCAAGCGTTATAAAGATGTAGATTTTTGGAGTGTGCCGTAAGACGATTTCCCCCAGTCACTTAAGCCGTCAAAGTCGTTTGGGTTATTTTATGAGGCAGGGGAAGTCGTATGTATGCTGTCTGAAAGGGGCACTCTGGCGTAGGAAATAATTTAGCGAAATCAATATACTCCCAATAGCAATACCGTGTGGTGACGGCAGAGTAGAATACAATTGTCACCACCCCAAATCTCTCCCGTGGGTGTCGTACAAGGCGGCTAAAGATAAATTAGTGATGAGGAATGGGCGGCAGCGTTCCTCTTATACAACCTAGCAATAGTACTGCAATTTTTGTGCCCGATAAATGGCAATAGGCTCGCCACCTATTACATGGGTCCTAATAAACTATTACTCTCATTCCTTGGATTCACCGTGCGGGTGCCGGGTCCATTGTGTAGCAGCGCTTGGACTTATGATTGTGGACTTATGATTGTGATCTAAGTACAGTAAGGTTTACAGGATCCCTTTACAACATGCCAATTGCCAACACACACCTTTGCCACCCGACTTCTCTCTTAGCCCAACCATATTTGGTAAGATTCCGTGAGAGTCGCCTTAGACACACGTTCCAGTGTAGAACTTACGAAACTCTAGACGAGCCAAGGTCTTTAAGTAATGAATAGGGATTTAACTGGTTTACTTATTGTCAAAGAAATCAGTGTAGCCGTAGAAATGCAACAAACAGAGTTTCAGACAGACAGAGTATCTTACGAATTTATTATTCTGTATGGATGATTGGATATCCTATTAGGGGACGTCTTCGATGACTTTGTTCAGTTCAAGACGATTGAACTGTTTTGTACAAGTTACATCTGTTTCAAGCAGCTAATGTGCATGTTATGGGTCCGGAGGAACGCCCTCGTATGCAAATCTCATTGTCTCTAATGCTCGGCGTCGCCGTCGCCGCCCCCGTCGGCGGTGCTGCCTACGCGACATCCTCTCACACCATGAATATTTACAACACCATGATCCGCACCTATCTGATGTCTATCGCCGCGACCTTTACGAAATCTTCCACGGCCATCTAATAATGAAGTCATATGTTGTCGATCATCGTGAGGCAACGCAGCTTTTATATTGTGCCCAGTATCATGATAATCTATCTTAAGCACTTTCATTACATTTTGTTGCAGCTCTTTTGTATAATCGTGTGCTTTGAGAAGTGTGGCGTGTTTTTGGTATCGTGAATCAGTTTTGCAATGGAGGCTTATGATGCTATTGTGTTTAAAATTACATTTTTATTGAAATATGTACCAGTCTTGCCCTTGGCTTTGATTTCAGTAGGTATGTCAGTGTATTTTTTCTATATTTATCATTTGATAAATTATCTGATATTCAGGAAATTCATACTGCTTTGTTTCTTTTTCCTGTATCTCCCTTGCCGCACCGAATCGCATCGCAGAAATTCACTTTGCAGTTTTCTGCGTTCCGAATTCGCATCGCTCAATCGATTCCCAGTTATGTGTAACTAACTAACTAAAGATTCGTTGCCTCACGAGGTGTTTCGGTAGTGCAATATGGCGGTGCGCGCTCGTCTTAGCACGTAATACATAATATAGACGTGACATTTCGTGAGTATAACTTTCCCCGCGCCGTTACGTAATTCGTGATTGACGGTTTTAGCGTCGCAACGTGCTCGCCTATTGAGTACCGCTTTCCGTGTTGAAAGATCGCGAGATATTGAGATGTCACGATTGGTGCCTGTGTCACTTTTGTTGTGTTGTAATGTGATTTACTATTTACTGTGTTATTAGATTAACAACCCAGTGTGATGACGGCAGAATACAATTGTCACCACCCCAAATCTCTCCCGCGGGTACACAAGGCGACAAAGGATAAAAATGTGATAAGAAATGGGCAGCAGCGTTTCTCTTGTACCACCTAGCAATGTACTGCGACTTTTGTGCCCGATAAATGGCAATAGGCTCGCCACCTATTAAGTGGGACCAAACATATTTGGCGAAACGTGGGTGCAAATTCACCTCTGCCTACCCCTTCGGGGATATAGGCGTGATTTATGTATGTATGTAGATTAATAACCCGGCGTGGGTTGCTGTAGCCTTTTTTCGTATTACATGGCTTACACGGGGTCAGTGACTGGAGTCAGTGACTCGGTATTTCGGACTCAGTAACTGGCTACATACATGTAGACAGGATCAGACAGTAAGTCAATTGACTGTGGATTATTTACAGTGGTGGTTGTTACTGTAGGACTGTGGTGACAATGAGTTTAGTACAGAAACGTATGAAAATATTTGGTACAACAAACTGGCGGCGACTGCCCGAACGCCTCCATACAACGCCAGTCGCACTGCACTGACTTACTGGCCCCGAAAATACAACGGGTGGCTCTAGTCCCTAGACTGAGCGCCAGATAAGTCTGCTCGTAGTCAAAATTGAAACTATAGTCGGACAAGTTCGTGTGCGACCCTCCTGCGCTACGAGACGGGGCACGGTAGATGCTAGCGGGGGCGGGCGAGGCGGAGAGGAGCGAGTTTTCTGTCCTCCCCGCATCTCCCACCCCCGCTATCATCCAGAGCGCCCCGTCCCCGCCCCCGCCCCTGCCCCTGATACTGCAGTAAGGTCGCGCACGAGTTTGTCGGACTATAAAACTCCGCCTGCTATTTTGTTAGTCTAGCTGCCGCACGCAGAGACGTCAATTAACTTTAATGAGTATTTAATGTCAAAAATTTTCATTCAAATCTAGACCATAGACTCGGCAAGAATAGCGACTAGTTTTGAATTGTCATTTTTTGACGTTAAGTACTCATTAACGTTATTTGACGTCTCTGAGTGCGGCAGTTAGTGTGTTAATGTGTGCGAGCAGCGCCACCCTTCGCGTGCAGACTTATCTAGCGCGCACTCTACACGTACGGTACCAAGTCAGCGCTGGACTGGCTTACTGTAATGCCTTGTTACTGTATAAACCAGGCTTAATAGAAGCGAGGTCCGACGGGCATGCCCGTATAGTGAATTCCCAGCTTTACATACGTGTGTCTGACGCCCTCATAAATTGGAGTTCTTGTGGGGTCATAACAGCCGGAATTGTCGCCGTGCGGACAGACACACCGTTGACATGTATACGGTTATTAGCCAGGCAAACTTGTAAATTTCCACACCAAACTACACTGGGAGATCTTTATCTGGATAGGTAGGTACCTAAGCGCGATGTCGCCACGCCACTCGCGTCATTCCCTATTATTGTCGCCACGCTCGATTTTACGACCACCTATTCGACGTTCGCGGCCGGCGTAAAATCACTGTTTGCATACGACACGCTTTGTCGATTTAATTCGGTTACCTTATTCGATTGATGTCTGTCGGGTGCCGTGCGGTGAGAGGCGTGTCGTCTACCGTTTTTGTAGCTTCGTCGGATGAAAAGAACTAGGTACGTGAAGCCCAATCAATACGGTTGCAAGTACTGACATACATAGGAACATGAATCTTAACATCCACTTTTCGCCGATTATGTTAGGTCCAATATGATCCTGTTACCATCAATCGGGAAGGCAAATCGCAGTATATTGCTAGGTCGTATCAGCTCCCCATTATATACTCATCCCTGTTATAACCCTTTACCACACCCGCGGGAGAGAATGGTGACAATTCGCTTCTTAAATAGAAAATTTTGTGTCAAATTGGAAACTCTTTTCTTAAAAATAAGTCTTACTGCCGCACGCAGAGACGTCAATTAACTTTAATGAGTATTTAATGTCAAAAATTTTCATTCAAATCAAGATCATAGACCCAGCAAGAATAGCGACTACTTTTGAATTGTAATTTTTTGACGTTAAGTACCTACTCGTTAACGTTATTTGACGTCTCTGAGTGCGGCAGTTAAAGCCTTTTTAATTGTGCCGTTTTTCTATTAAAGGAACGAATTGTTTTCTGCTCTACAGACTTATTGCTGAAATACTTATATTTCGTATTCTGTAATACGAAAATGGAGTATTGCTATTGGTGGATTTTTCCTAGCGCACCGCTTAGCTACCTCGCACAACTCCGGTGGAAAAGCACCCTTACTTGTGGTAAACACCTACAAACTGCCTAATGGCAGCAATAACTGTAAATGTAATCACATTACAGCGCAGCCACATTCTATTTCCCCCGGCGCGTAATGAGAATTTATTCTGTCCCCCACAAACATAAAGCACGCGAAGCTTAGTTCGAACGTGACACTTAAATTGACTCCTAATACCATGGCAGTAGGCTCGCAATTTGTGAGACATCCAATAGTTTGAATGTAGCAGTAGATGGCTTTTTCTTTCTTCCTAGGATCCTTTAAAACGGATGGCCTTGAAGGTCGAAACATTGAGGGCGGTCAGAGTGCCACACTGCATTTGATTATCAACCAACTGCCACTCCCGTGTAGGTTGGTTTTTGCATATTATATAAATAATCACTGCCTTACCTTATCCCTAAAGTTACTCAAAACGCAATGGAATCATTTTACATTGGAACTTGCAAAAGGAAATATTCGCGGACCAATTTGATTAGGGTGAGCTGTCACCTAACCGGGTGAAAAACCTATGTCGTATGAAAAAATTTGGATAATTATTTAATTTTCTTTGTTGCACATGTAAAAAAAGATTTACGTGCAAGAGGATTTAGCAGTGTGGTGACGGCAGAGCAAAAAACACTTGCACCACCCTCATCTCTTCCGCGGGTGTCGTACAAGGCGAAATGAGTAATGGGCAGCAGCGTTCTTCTTAGAACACCTAGCAATAGTACTGTGACTTTTGTGCCCGATAAATGGCAATAGGCTCGCCACCTATTACATGGGACCTGATATAATTGGCGAAACGTGGATGCTAGTTCAGCTCTGCCTGCCCCTTCGGGGATACAGGCGTGATTTATGTATGTATGTATGTAGTAAGTGAATTCAATTCTGACCTCAATCTACCAGCGGCCAGATTAGAGTCATTACATGCATAATGATAACCGATGCATATCCTGTGTGTGTTTACCATAATGGCGGCAAGGACATCTCTCATTTAGCACAAGAAAGCCGCAACTCAAATAATACTAAGGATCATTGTGTGTTCTAAATTTATGACATTAAGACCTACTGTTGCAAAAGCCAATTTTGAGTTGTGTCTCTTTTGTATTTAAGAGCGATATGTGCGTGTCGGTTGCCAATTCACCCCTTCGGGCGAATGTGCTGAGCCGCAAATTCTAGTGGGCAGGGTCGCCCCAGGTGTTATGCTCCATTTTGCTGCAGCACAAGCGGATGCTTTAGTTTGTGACAAACTATTAAAGGCAGAAATTATAACCGGATAAGTGCCCGTAGCGGTTTGGATGCATATTATTAATGTAAGGAAGGTATTACCCCATAAAAATTTAGAGCGGAAAGTCAGAAAGTCGTCTACATACGATTTCGTTGTTGAAATTTGTATTTCGCATTAGGACGTTTTTTAATGTATTCTTCTGACTGCCAGATAATTTTCATAGAAAAAAACAAAAATATTATAAATAGTTAAATACACACAGAGAGACTTCAGAGGTTTTCTTAACATTGGTGATTGGAATATTTTTAATAAGCAATATGACTTTATTGTATGATTCCTTTTACAAAAAGACTGAAAAGAAGAAAAAGTCTGGAAAATTATTACATGTCCAAGTCTCCTTCTATAAATCAACAATTATTCTACTATAAATTCCAGTACCTATACTCTAATAATTCTAAAAATAAAATCGTGATAGAATTGAATTCAAGTAACTGTTGAATCACGCGCATCAAATATAAACATAAATCACGCCGTTATCCCCGAAGTAGGGGGTAGGCAGAGGTGAATTAACATCCACGTTTCGCCAATTAGGTTAGATCCCATGTAATGTGGCGCATGTAATTTAATGGTGGCGAGCCGATTGCCATTTATCGGGCACGAAAATCGCAATACATTGTTAGGCGCTCTAAGAGGAATGCTGCTGCCCATTACTCATTGCTGTATGAACCCTGAGTCGCCTTATTGTATTCTGTTTCGCCGTCACCAAACGACGGATGTAAATTCCACAGTCCAATTCATAATTCTTAAAATAAAATTAAGATCGAATTGAATTCAAGTACCTGTTAAATTTAATGTTTTAAAACAGCTCGGCACTTCCACAAAATTCCACACCCCATTTCCCACATGATATGTGCACTACTCGTGACTACTCGTAAGTCTTTACAGCCAACCATGCATTACGGTCACCTCGGCTATCTCTCGTGTGCAACCTCCGAATATTAATGGCCCTAATATTTCTCCCACTGTGCCGACCGACGACACGAAACTTGCCTGACGCCTGGATTAATATGGCCACGCAACTCCAAAGAAGATTGTACCAACTACTATTTGTTAATGTATAATGGCCTGTCATATGCATCTTATAGCACTTTGGATACTGAATGATTGTACTCGTCGTTTATAATTTCTTCGTCTTTTGCGTATTTTGGAGGATTTCTTCTATTATTAGGGATCGGATTGATGTGTTATTCTACATTTATAGTGCTATAACTTAATATTTTGAGGAAATTTACTATTTACAAATTTTGTCTGTTTAATCTTGATTTTCCATAAGTTCAAAATTAAATGGAAATGTTTTGAATCACCATTGTTATTCCTTAGCAGTTTCTTCTAAATCTAAACTTCTTATTAGTTCTATGTTGATTGAGACTTTTGAATTTAAATCAGCTGCTGTTATGTTAATCAAATAGTCTTACAGCTGTGTTCAAAGCGCTTACGCACTATCTTTGCGATCAAAATTAAGCGAATAGGTATTCGTTTCCCACTGTTTCTCTCTATCCGGGTGTCCGAGTTGCGAATCGTAATGGGCGTTTTTCCACTCACCGGCCCGGCACCGGGGAAGCAGAAATGTATGAAATATATGGCCATGTTTTTTCCACACCGGCGCCTGCAACGGCACGGCGGTGCTCTAGCTGGCCGGTAAAACTGCATGTGTATTGTGTATGTATTGTAGCCGTGTGCGTGTGTCCCCAATAACAAGCGTAAACCGGCAGCGACACCGGCCGTTGCCGGCGCAGTAGAAATACGAAGCCCGGCGCCGGTGCCGGACCGTTGAGTGGAAAAACGCCCAATAGCAATGTGCGGTGGTCCGATGCATCGTTCGGCACCTGCGACTCACGCGCCTTGCTCAAACCGATAATGAATACGAGTTAATTAAGCGACATTAGCTAGGACACAGCCTCCACACGACGAGAGATCCCGCTCGCGATATCCTTAACCCTTCTCGTTAACAATCTCCATACCGAATACCTGAGGTATTTCGGGATTTAGCGCTAGAAATAGATCAGACTCACCCCCTAATACTGAAACGCTACTCAAAGTTTGACTTTAATCCATACAAATTCTGACAGGTATTTTACACTTAACTTTATAAGCAATTCTCAAAATGTGAGTAGTGTTTCAGTATTCAGTTGGGGAAAAAGGGAACAAGTATTTTTTTTGCATTTGAGAAGAAGAATTTGTGAAGCAAAATTGTAGACTGGGTTTGGCAAAAACTGAACTCCATGCTATATTTCTTGCAGATAATCAGCTCTAATACATTTTTGAATTTTTCTATTTTACATAGGTACCCATAAATAACCTCTGTTTATCATTAAAGTAATAATTTCAAATCTACCAGAACAATAGGAAGTTAGTAATTCAAATATTTTATTCGTAGCTCATCTTATAGATAATGTCTATAATATCCAACTCTTATTAAAAAGATTGTTATCTCACATTTTATAAATGTTCTTAATCCGCAATAAATGTTGAAACACGAATAAAATCACTTGGCACAGCGTGATATTTTTTTTAAGTGCATTTTAATTTCTGCCTCCCGTGGTATTACATCTGTAATATAGATATAAACTCTGTATGTTACCGAATAATTATGGCTTTGTAAATTATCTTTGTTATGTTTATAATAAAAAAAATTGTACTGTATTAAATCTCTGGAGGAGCTCTACCTATAGCTCGGCCTGTCATTGCTTAAACTAAGCATTGAATGGGTGACCAAAAATTATTATCTCGGGTTCCTCCGTGCTTCCGAAGGCACTTAAGCCGATCCGGCTGCATCTGCAGACTTTAATTTAATACCCACCAATCCGCACTAAGCCAGCGTGGTGGGTTATGGCCCATTCTCGCTATATTCTTCCATCCATAGGATATATGGATGGAATACTATAAATGGGGCCTGTGCCCCAGTTATAGTGGGGGCATTAAAAAGCTGGTGACGATTATTAAATCTCTTACTGCCGCACTCAGAGACGTCAAATAACGTTAATGAGTACATAATGTCAAAAACTGAGAATTTAAAACTCGTCGCTATTTTTTCCGGGTCTATGGTCTCGATTTCAATGAATTTTTTTGACACTAAGTACTCATTAAAGTAAATTGACGTCTCTGAGTGCGGCAGTTAGAAAGTAGCATGCAAATTTCTCGAGAAATCCCCGCCTAAGTTAATAATAACAGCGTTAAACTAAATACGCCGCCGTGTGGTGACGGCAGAGTAGAATACAATTGTCACCTCCCCAAATCTCTCCCGTGGGTGTCGTACAAGGCGACTAAGGAAAAACCAGTGATGCGGAATGAGCAGCAGCGTTCCTCTTATACCACCTAGCAATGTACCTACTGCGAATTCTGTGCCCGATAAATGGCAATAGGCTCGCCACCTATTACATGGGATCTAACATAATTGGCGAAATGCGGGTGCTAGTTCACCTCTGCCTAGCCCTTCGGGGATATAGGCGTGATTTTTGTATGTATGTTAAACTAAATACGGGAATCGATAAACTACGTCGATGGCTCGTCTCAGGCGAATGATTTAATTATTGGAAGTTTGCAAGTCGTTATACTCTAGTAGGACACCGAGGTACGACGAACTCGATTCACGTGTCCAATACTGAGATTGATCGCTTCGTTCCACCTGAAGCAGATTCGTGCAATCGTGCACGTCTGATTTTGTATAATAATGTGGAGTTAGGGGAAATATACAGTGTCACACACGTAAAAAGTAATACAGTTTTTAATGGCAGGCTCCAATCCGTACTCGGCCAGTGGGGGATTTGGAAAGTTGAAAATCGGATGGACTCTTTATTATAGTCCTCCATTAATAGTTAGTCGGGTACATTTCAAGTTCTACCTAAAATTTTAGTGTGATTGTGATTATCATGCCAATATTATCACATTCCAATCCATATTCCTCAAGATTTTGGCTTAGGTTTTACAGCCGGCCGCCTGCCTGACGCCAACCCTCTTAGGATATGCTGCTGTTGGCTGTTTGCTCTCCACCATTCGTGTGCCCCAAGGTGCTCACTTGGCTACGGCAATCTCCCTTAGTCGACTTTTATGACACCCACGCGATGAGTCGGGGCTGGCACATTGTACCTATGTTACTTTTTCGCTCTCACATGGAAGACTCCTTGAAATTGTACATGACTATCGAATATTCTAATGTGATACGGATGAGTGAGATTTGCCGTGTGGCGACGGCAGAGTAGAATACAATTGTCACCACCCCAAATCTCTCCCGTGGGTGTCGTACAAGGCGACTAAGGATAAATCAGTGATGAGGAATGGGCAGCAGCGTTCCTCTTATACGCTGTTCTTTTCGTTCCCTGCGCACTCCCCTATTTTTTTCTTGGAGACACGGGTTTTCGTTACCTAGCGTCTTGACGATTCATAAGTGTATTGTAATCATACCAGATATGAATAAATGAATTTGACTTTGACTTTGACTTTGACTATACCATCTAGCTATGTACCTACTGCGACTTTTGTGCCCGATAAATGGCAATAGGCTCGCCACCTATTACATGGGACCTAACATAACTAGCGAGACGTGGGTGCTAGTTCACCTCTGCCTACATATAGGCGTGATTTATGTATGTATGTATGTATACGGATGAGCACTTATTAAAAGTAGCGACACGAGATCCATCTTTGTAGTTCGCTACCAACAAAATGGGTGATGTAACATGTACCGGCGTGCATTCCTCATGTCCCGACATTTACCACTCGGCTCATTTATCAGTGAGCAGTATTATAATGATGCATTGTTTCAGGTGAGTGGGCGTGGTGGTGTCGAACGTCGATGCGACCGATACACCTCGCAGATGACGCGATGGAGCAATCCCCGTGAGTTGTGTGCCGCTATGGTGTTCGAATTGTACCGTGTTAATGGTAACTGCAATAGCCATAACCAGTAGTAGGATTTTTAACATTCGTAGTATGTTGAAATCAAATATTGTTCGTATGTTCAATGTAGCGGCGATACATAACTTAGAAAAGTGCTTTGTATTTCATCGAATGTCTTTATCTATCTTTCGGGTTCAACGTGTTAACAAATACAGTTTTATCGTAGGTCTGGAACTATTATATTTTTTGGGAATTCTGTCTCGTGAACATCGATTGTAAAATCGTTTTAGTGAGAAATTACAAATCTTAATTTATCACCGGAAGCGTTTTCGGTATTGTCTAGAACCATTTCCATCCGGACCGTGATAGAGCGTGAGGACGATCGTCGGCAAATATTGGTTTGTTTGTGTTAACAATGAGTTTCCGAGTTTGTCAATTTGCACAGGCGCTAAATTTTGATCAGCGTCCCGGGATCGCTGCAAGGAGCCGCGTCCTCCGCTGAATTATGTAAGCTCGTGCTTGATATGATAAGGCGGGGGGCGATCGGAGCCGGTGCTCTCATTGTGTTGGCCACAATCTCGCGTATCGCGCGGGACTCGTGTCGGAATGCGAGTTTATTTTAATATTTAATAACTCCCGGGCGGCCGGAGATACCGTCTGCTTGGGGGCGATTCGCTGCTCGTTTCTCCGCTGTTATCGCTCCGCTTTTGTGTCACGCTTTCTCTCTTATTCGTTTTTCTTAATCAGCCCCGACATCGGCCGGTAATGGTTGCAAATCGAAGCTTGCCTTCGGTGCTTTATCAGCGTACATAAATTTACTTAAACTTAAACCTCGCTTAAAACACACTGCTTCCCCCGATGTGTTATTGTTGTTAACCCAACAAGGAGAGGCTGGTTTAGCCGGGCCCTTTGTTTGCTCGCGAATAAATTGTGCACATAATTACGCGGAATCACGAGTTCGCGCCGAAGCTTAGGAGAGCACCATCAGTTTCTTTGAGCTGTTACATTTGACGCGCTCCGACATAAATCGCTGGAGAGGGCGCCGTGCGCACGTGACGTGCAAATAAAAATACTAATTCAGCCGGGAATTTATCGTCTAATTGTTTCCGATTTATGATGCCACTGATATATTGTTGTGAGGCGCTGGCTGACCAGCTCAACTGCGCGGCATAAAGGTTAACGCTCATTGGACCCACTCGGCACCCGGCCAACACCGCCTCGACGCTCGGCGTTCACTGGTGGACGCCGCGTGTTCAACCAATGGACCGACCTGGAGTTACTAAGATCACACAGTAAATTATATTTTCGAACTTCTTCGGTATTTCTTTCTTTATCAATTTTTAAAGCAAATCATCATACTTCCGACACGTTAGAAAGAAAGCCTGGAAATGATGCTTCGCCTTGAGTTGTTTCGCGTGAACCGCTCGTGGGCCGCGCGTGTACGCCTCACGACCGAGGCGATCCGGAGGCGTCATGGAGTTTATGTAGTGAGCGCACATCCATATAAAGAATACTAACGCGCGACTCGAGGCGGGTCGGGTGCCGGGTGGGTCTAATGAGCGTCAACCTTAAAACTGGGTAACGAATACTGCAACAAGGCGTCGCGTCGTGACTCGCGCCCATTATATGTGTCGGGCGAAATTTCGTCGGCTCGGATTACTGCTTGTCTTATAGATAAATTTTAAGGCTTCTACATTATACACTAAAGTGTATTGTGTCCGAAATGTTTCAGGCTTAGCCTAGTATCTATCTACAGAGTTGATCTTACACGATTTGCAAGCTGGCTTTTGTTTTTCGAATACTATTCAGAATATTCGTATTTTCCTTTGCCGTTTGCAGAAAGTACAGAAAATTAAATGTGTCTTCTGTCATTCTTCTGGCAAAAAATATTTTAACGCGTAATTTTTTATTTTATACAGTCTAAACTACAAACACTCCCCCAAGTTTTAATGAGTTGCTTTTCTCTAATCGATGGTCAACCTCATCTGACGTGGCTTAAATTGCAAAATTTTAATAGTTTAATGTAGTAATCATATCATACACACTGTTGACTGTATATTACCCAAGAATTGCTTCATTTTGTTGTAATTTCGTAAATACTTATGCATGTTCGATAATTTTATAAATGTACCTTAAATTTTGTCTACATTTTAACATATGGAATTATGTGTTAGCATACATAGTTACATGTGTATTATTAATAGTATGTAGTACATAATGTACCCCTAGTAAGGGTACGTTCATTATAGGTCAGGTTAGCGCACTTTTTTCCAAATATGATCCAATACAGACTAAGCCATACCTAAGTATACTTAAATATCAAAAGTGGGGCAGTATGATATGCCGTTGTCCATGCAACCAATGGTTTTGGAAGCCAATTATAAAGCTGCGGTCCCACCCGACGCAATGGTATCTGTTGTCTCTAAAACTTTACTCAGATACTGTTTATTTAATAACTTGGATACTTTTCTTTATATCTCAATTATAATTAAAGCCTAACTTAAAAAACACTAATAATCTCAAAAATCTCATCAATATGAGCAATTTTACTATGGAAGCAACTGAAAAATCACAGAAAATAAATCAGCAAATGTTCGCACTTTAAAGCAAAGAAATGGTGTGATTTGTTTTAATAAAGAATATTTTAGCAATTTACTATTTTGAGTTCTTGCTTCGGATCGCACGACCGCACGATAATCCGTTGGTCTGGGCTGCATGCAATCAATCAATCGGGCTTAATCGCTATGGGAAAAGTACCCCAGCAGAGAGAACATTTAATTGTTGGTAATGATGATGCTGATGTATGTGTGTTTTCGAAAAAGGTGATTGCCCGATTTCAGACCCAACTCCGAATTCAGAATGAGATCAATCGAAGTAGTTATGGACTCCTCCCGGTGTGACCCCGCCGCAAATGTGTTTATGCACTTGACGGAGCAAGTTGCCGCTCGGAGCGAGAAGCCATTATGGTGCAACTTGATGTACTATATGGTGCGCCAACTCCCTTTGCCTTCAATAAACTAAGTTACCCACATTCGTTATTCGCCATAATTCACACCGGGCAACTAAATATTGGTTGGCTGGAGAGCAAAGTTTACAAGAGCAATATCTGTTTCTACTGTTCTGGGTACAAACGAGCAGGTTTATCGATCAATTATTGGAACTTATTTGACGATTGCAAATGAGTGTGATTTAATGGGGTGTCAAAAGTGGACTATAATTACCGAAATAATTATGTTAGCCGAGTGATGACGGCAGAGCAGAACACAATTGTCACTGACTTCTCACGTGGGTGTTGTCCATGGCGACTTAGGATGGGCATAGATAGGAATGGGCAGCAGCAGGATCCCTCGCAACACTCGCCTTGGCCACACAGACTTCTAACATTTATATAATGTTAAAATTATAATTGAATAAAGTACTTATTTATTGTTTTTTTAGCATGCTCCTTGGGAATGTTCGTTTCTCATGGTACAATCATCATAAGTACTTATGTGTATGCTACCGTTTATTCCGGGAACAGTCTTTGCTTGGCTGTTGTATTGTAATTAAGATAATATCATTTTATTACGACATTATCTGCCACAATAATTCATTACGCCCGCGATAATACATTAAGCGGGCTTTTATCGTAATGAATGCCGCGAAGTAGGTCAGAGGAACGAACAGGACCTGGGGAATAGTCCGCTTTTTAATCTCGCTGCTTTCGGCTCCTTGTAACAATTGCTTTTTATTTCTACCCGATTTCTGATAGACACAAACAGTTGAAAGGCGTGTCTGCGGTGCTCCCTTGCTTGCCAAACATTTTGACATTTCCAGCTCGTATATCTGTTTCCATTTATTGTACTGCATCAGACTGAGACAGGGAAGCACCGAAGGGAAAATGATTCAGTACACACGGTACTGTTTTGATGATTTCGGAATCCCCTCGCTGTATATACGTAGCGACATAGCTTCGTGTTACACAGCAAGATTTGCCTCCAATATTTTTTGCTACCCTCTATCGATTGAACGTAAAGAATTTAAGGTACTCTCGGCAACGTATCGACGGCCACGTTTACAAATTTGAGTGCGGCCCTGAGGCTTTGTATTAAAAGCCATTTTTGAACTGAGATCCTTTGAGCGATGTTCATAGCTTCTAAATTTCGCCCTACATCGAGTGTTTATGAAACGAAAAATATTTCGGGAATCTCGTTTATTGGCTTCCAGGCCGTTCCCCTGTCAATTTTATCCAGGTTTCATCTTTGCTTGTTTACATTGACTGTGCCGTACAATTAAATTTTATCACCGTTTAGCGAAACAATGGATTATTTGGTCGCGTATTCGATTGCGCAATTTCAATGTAATATAAATGCAGTCGTATTTTAAATTTAAGCTACAACTGCGGTGTATTAATTGCGCAGCGCGCTTCGATAACTATCTGCTGGAATTAGTTTATTGAAATATGTGCATGTGTCGGCCTTGGCCGGAAACAGTTGACATTTTGATTGTACTACCTACCCGTGTTTCGAGTCCTGAGGGTTCTTGGCAAAAACGAATTTTAGGGTAAAGCATTTTCCAGACAGTTATCCAAGCCACACAAAGATGTCGGACAGTCGTACGACCGTCATGTCGGACATATGTCGTGCGACCGCGGCATCCGGCGATTTCTTAATGTTTTTTCTTTTCTTTGAAACCATTGACGGCTTCATGTTTAGAGGCGTTTCACACAATTGAAATCATCGTTGTCGCACGGTGGACGACCAGCTTAAAGACCCTACGGTCACTGAGCACGGCACAGGCGTCCACGTCTGTTGCCTCTTGTAAACCTTAACCCTAAGTAATAAGGGCGGTTTTTAAAGTGACCTGTCACCTCTGAGGTGGTGCCACCTGCTATCTGATTACTCGGACCCACAAACAAATTGCGCGCCGATTCCGTTGCCCGTTCGAGGGGGGCGTGTTGCGAACAATTAAATTTTGGCCTGTTAAGCGATTTTGTTGGCGACCACGGATAAACTTAGTTTAATGCCTTATTTGATTGAATGTAGATTTCTACATTGAAGAACAAAATGAATGTAGAGAAATGGGCATGCAGAACGAAACCGCACTGAAGATTGTGATATAGTGATAGTTATGTTTGACAGCTCACTAATTCAAACCAAAATGATGCTTATGCAAATGGAAAACAGATAAAGCAAAGAAGGACCGACGCAATTTGAGAAAAACTTGAGGTAGATTCTATTCGATTTTTTGAACCACCCCACCCACTGTTGGGCATAGGCATCCCTTAAGGATTTCCTAGTCGATCGGTGCTGCACTGCTCGCATCCAGCGGCTTTCTGCGATCTTTATTTACTTCTGTTTCCGTGCCCGATAGATCACAAAAGGCTCGCTCATGGGACCTAACATAATTGGCGAAACGTGGGTGTTAAAAGGATTGTGAAGCTGTAAACTTTAGTACGGAAAGCGATATCATTTTTCATCGCGTAAATATACCTAGTCCAATTTTTGTTCAACGGAGTTAATTAAAAAAAAAAACGTATAGACTTAGATTAGGATGTACTGAACCTAAAAAGACTAATATTTTCTCATTTTGTAAACTTTTAGGGGAGTGAAAACGTTATCGCCCGAGACAAGGATTCAAAAAGGAAATGTAGCCATTACTAGAGCCGCATATCGGCACTTCACAATCCTCTTAATTCACCACAGATTAATTTATGTAATGTATGCTAAGGACAACTGTAATGACAAATTTTTACCTCCTTCAATCATCATCATCGCCATGCCCTTATCCCATCCTATTTATTGCAGTATGTCCTTTTTTCCATTCTCTTATGTCACTTGCCATCTCCTCATTCACATCCATCACCTTCATATCACACCTCACACATTCCATCCATCTTTGTGGTCTTCCTCTACTTCGACATCCATCAACATTCATGTTCATAGCTTTCTTACTCACATTCATGGTATCACGTCTCATAACATGTCCATGCCAAGCTAAACGGCTCCCTTTCATCTTCTCTGTTACTGGCGCCACTTTCAGACTCCCTCTTATGTACTCATTCCGTATTTTGTCCATTTTTGTCACTCCGCTTTGTCTCATTTTTACCTCCTTCAATGCTCTCAGTTTAGTCCAGGACTAAATTAACAGTTCTACATCCACATGTCACTAAACATAAACGTTCACTTAGATAATGTTCACTCGCATATCTGTTAAGAGGACGTGACGCGGGTCGTCATTATATTTATGGTTCTGTTTTTGCGGACGGAAGTTATCTCATTGGATCGCTAGCTTTATCTTTTCCCATTTATCAGGGAGTCCTCGTTGGTCTTATATGTTATGTTTAATTGTTGGACTGGACATAATTGTTACACCCTAAACTAACAAAGTTACTTGTGGTATAGATCTACTTCTTTTTGGTAGCTTGTACCCAAATTACTTGTTAATTAGTTAATTAGTGAACATTAATTTTCTACCAGCTACACTTCGGGGAAGGGGATATACTGCCGGTGAATCGGGTGTGTGTGTATATTATATTGTGCAATATGGCTGGGTGAAGAGAGAAGGCGGGATGGCGAAGGTGAGTGTTGACTAGTTGTGAAGGGGACCCGTAAAGCTACACTTGGCTCCCAAGTCCCAGGCGCTGCCACTGACTCCCCTCTCTGCGACACTATGGGCCCGGCACCCGCACGGTGAATCCATGGAATGCTAAGAGTTTTCGTCTCTTGCATATAGCCATGGAGATGGATGGGGATTTCAATTTTCACTTTTAGGACAATAAATTGTTCTGCCTTTATTTTCTTTGTCATATATGTATCTTTTTATTTTTATTTGAACATTTATATAACGTTCAAATAAAAATCAAATCATAAAAAAGCTATTTCCCGTGCATCGGAATTTGGTGTGCGCCGAACTGGCCCCCTGATTGCTCCGCGAATACACAAATGCGTAGATTGAATATGTTAATTGCAATTTGATATGCACAAAGCGCTTCATTCGCGGAACGGAACAAACGCACCGCGATATAACTAGATTGTTCAATATTGTTAACTGCCTTGCAATTGTTGTGTTGTAGTGAAGCTACCTGTGAGGTGCTCGATAGCGATTGCTGAAACTAAGCAACGTTCGCTGAGGTCGGACATTGGATGGGTGACCGAAAATATACTATCTCGAGTTCCTCCGTGCTTCGGAAGGCATGTTAAGCCAGGTGCATCTGCAATCGTTAATAGTCACCAATCCGCACTGGGCCAGCGTGGTTGGTTATTATTACTTAAAAAGATGGTGGTAGCTAGCCAGGCGGACTTGAAAGAAGTCCTACCACCAACCAAAAGGATGCTCCTAATCACAATAGTCAGATTTCTAAACAGTTCCTGTTGAGATTAACATCTTGTAAGTTTGACATTCAGCGTTGGCATTTCAAATGTCATACAGCATCCCACATTAGCATTCATTAATGAAAGGCATATTATGACTTTTGATAGGTTGGTCGCCCGGCTGAGTCAACGAACCCGCGCGAACAATGTGGCCGATCTCAGTTTGGACAAGAATACGTTTGGTGATATTGACAGGCTTTTGAAATTGCACTTAGGGTGCTTCTTTCTACACGTTGCAAGTAGCTGGAGCAAGTAAAGGTGCGAGCTATATATCAGCGCAAACAGCATGCATAAATTGACCAGTGTATAAATAAAGGCACCCCCGTGTAAAGTAAGTATCCCACTTACGCAAGCTACACGTGCATGCTGCCCGCGCGAGTACTTGAAGCGATTGAATTTGGAAATAGATTTTAAATGTTGCTACTTTTTGATTTTAATTCAGCCTCTCTGTGGTTGAGGATTCTTGATTTGTGTCTCTTTTATATTTAAGAAGCGGTGCAAATTGCAATATAATTATGACGAAGAAAGTACAGTACATAAGTGATGCGTCAGTCTTTTCAATCCGCGACGCACTACCAAGGCGACCACTCTGATCTCGGCGCCGCTCGATCATGAAAATATATCGCTCCATTCTGACGATCGCTATCGGGAGCGCTTCTTAATCGGTTTTCTTTCATATGAAAATAGACTTTGGATTTATTGCGCCATTCTGGTTGGTTTCCAGTTGGGAAAAACGTGATATACGCCTGGGCCGGTTCAAAATTGCACGCTAAACAAAAATTCAACGACGCAGCTAGCTCCGTATTTTAGGCGGGCGGCTCTCTCGCGGGCCCGCTGAAATATTGGCTATGAAAGAAAATTGCCTGGGGAAAGTGCGGCTGCGCTGATTCCCCATTTGGTATTCATTGTGTGCGGAAATTGATCGGGTCTCGCTCGACAGTGTTTCTAAAACGCAGCCTGTACTGTATGGGGAAGTAGTAGTCAAACTTTAAACGCACGATTTATGTGCAATTTTATCGATGAAAATACCGTAGACAGATACTCGAATGCTTAAGAAGAAATATGAAACACGTAATACGTGCCTGTAAAATATTACGGACAGCGATTTCCCTGGGCTACCATCATCAGATCCTGACTTGGTGACAATGGGATCATATGGGAAGCACTTGCCGGTTAAAAAAAAATAGGCGTAATTTATCTATACTATATGTATGTATTCAGCGAAAGAAATATGTAAGGTTCTGGCTGTTCCCAGTTCATCTGGGGTCGGCTCTGTATACTTCCTATTCCACTCGCATAGGTCAGACGTCATCATGCCATCTACTCCTTTATTCATATAATTTATCACACCGGAAAGGTGCTGAAATAATGTATAGAAAATTAATCTGCTACAATGAAGACCCGTGACCACGGCCGCAACAAGGCAACCGAAACGTCGGGTTAAGGTACATGTATCGCGATATATTTACAATGTTTATTGCGTGTATAGACCCATTTTCATTATACCAGATTAATGATGCAACGCGAAAGTTTAAAGTATAGAAAATTGATGTAAAGGACCATGACGTATATGTGTGTATTATCAGCACGAGTACGAACTACAGGTTTATTTTTTTTATACCTTCACGCTTTAATTAAGAGAATACTTTATAGGCGTCGATAAGATCTGCGACTGTTGAATTTGAAATTTAAAAGAGCAAATTCTTGGCAGCACTAAAAGGTTAAATGGAGACATTAGTGTTAATGTCGGACCAGTTTTTGAGTGTGGTCTTAAATTTTATTTGTGATGTGTAGGTGCACGCAACAAATGCCGTGTGGTGACGGCAGAGCAGAATAATAAATAAATAATAAATATGTTTACACTCACACCTATCATCTAGCCCAGAGTAAGTAGCCTAAGCACTTGTGTTATGGATACTAGATGACGGACATATTTTTAATATAATTACCTATGTATATAACTGTTGAAAATATATTACATAAATATATACACAACCATGACTCGGGAACAAACATTTGTGGTCATCACAAACTTTGCCCCTACCAGGATTCGAACCCGGGACCTCTTGGCCAATACCCAGCAATCTGAGCCGACCAAGGCGGCCGTCATAAGAATACAATTGTCACCACCCCCATTTCTCCCGTGGGTGTCGTACAAGGCGACTAAGGGTAAAGACAGCAATGAGTAATGGGCAACAGCTTTCTCTCATTCCACCTAGCAATATGAGTGTACTGCGTGTATGTGCCCGATATATGGCAATAGACATGGGACCTGACATAGTTGGCGAAACGTGGGTGCTAGTTCACCTCTTCCTACCCCTTTGGAGATATTTATGTATGTAGGTGCACGCCGTATGTCTTCACGAGGCGGGTTGATTTGGCGGGCGGTCGCGTTGGCAGATAACGCTACACGCATGTCCGCTGGCGACCATCGCTCGTAGCGGTGCGTGTTCGGTGCGCGCACGCATCGTAAATCTCGCGCCGCGGACAATGCGCGAACATTTGAGAACCGCTGTACGAACCCCACGGAGTTGCGGCTCTGTTACGACGAATCCTTATTATCCTAGTGTTCGCCGTGTCACCACCGCCATACCTTTCATAGGTTTCGTACAATGAGACTAAGGGTAAAGAGCGATGCGCTGAGATAACTTAATTGGCGAAAAGAGGGTGTTAATTCATCTCTGCTTCCCCTTCGGGTATACACCCGGGACTAACAGCGTGCCTACAACGTGCCTTCCGAAGCACGGAGGAACTCGAGATAATAAGTTTTTGGTCACCCATACAGTGACATTGCTTAGTTTCAGCAACTGTAGGTCGAGCGCGTTATTCGAGCTCCCTTGCCCATCTATTCAAACGAATAGAATACAAATGTAAATTTTTGACAGTTTTTCTTATATTTGATACGACGCGACGGTCGCCATGTTTTTTCTCTGTAATACGTCAGTTTCATACATTTATATTCTACAATAGATTGGCCCTTGTCTAGAGGAGCAGCTATCACTGATATGTCACGCCATTCGTCAGCGGATCATTTGTAATCAATGTAACAATGGTTTGTCAAATCAACATGCCGGCATTGCCTTCTCAATGAATACACTTAACCCTCAACACCATTCACGGGTAGTGGAGTCCTTCGTCGAGCGTTTTGTATATCTAAAAAGAAAAGTTATAAAAAAAATCTTAGTTCAAAGACCTTTTTTTTGTGTAGGTAGTACCTATGAAACATGTGAATAAACTCATTTTTATAGATTTATGACATTCAATACCAAATTAGTTTTCTTGGCGATATATAGTGTATGTCTGACATTCGTTTTAAAAAAGTAATTCAAGAAAAAGTGCTTTTTATATTTTATGAAGCAAAGATTCATAGGGACCTTTGGTCCCGCATAAGAGAATTTGTCTAGGCTGCAAATAACGTGTGTCGGTAAGGGTTAATTTATACACCGAGCTATACTCATTCTGCGGTTAAATATCACTCCGTCGCGCGAAGGAGTGTGTATCGAAATCTTGATATGTTAATTGAATGACGATTAGATTTGGCGTAACGAGGCGGTGCCGGGGATGCGCATCAATATTCGTCCGCGCCCACGCACGTGCTGGCGCGTGGGCATGCCGCAGATCTCGCGAGGTGCGTTCCTTAAAACTGCCACTCGCTACCTTTCATGTAACCCTTCCCTTATCTCCGTGAACACGCTCGTATTAAGTTACTCCAATTCACGATAAATACTCTGCACTGGGCCCAGTTTTAAGAGATCGACCCCGTTTTGCATTTAATTTATCGTGCAGGCGATAATTGTGTCCGTTTTAAATTCAAGAAAAAATTAAAAATTTCACTGGAATTTTTAACACAGTACCTACTCGGTCCCCCGGGTGAAATATCGAGGTTAATTATAACCCGAAGGAGCGCGCAATAATCTTACTTTAATTTCGAATTAACGTCGCCATGTGTCACGGAATTTTTTAACCCTCTCCCGCTCGGGTCCTGTTTGGCTAATATTAAAACGCACCATTTGCCCGCGCCTATAAAATGGCCTAACGGCGGCAGTTAATTTCGGCGGGGGCCCGTATATTTATTTTTTTAACGGAATGTCTGAAGTTTATTAAAGCAAATATTAGCTTACGCGTGCTATCATTTTATGCGAGGGTGTTGTTAGGAGTGTGTTGATATTTTATTTACTTTATCACCGGGCGGAGTCGTAGGGCTTTTGTGTCCGTAATGAAGGCCCCACTCTTTCCGAGATTTTGCCGGGTCACTAATTAAACACATCTGCTGCGCGGGCAATTGTATCTCCGGGAGAGTTTTCACATTTTCAGTTGGACATTTTCATGAGGTTTTTTGCTACAGCCGTCGCCATTTGTGCTGTTATTCTGGTAGTTTGTTGACGGGTCAGTGATTTTAATTTTGGAGTTTTGTGCACGAGGGCGCGTGTTTCATCGGTCTATGTGTGAGTTTAGGTTTACTTTTACGGCAATGGGTATTTTATGCATACCCATAACTTTTGTTCATTCAGACTATAATAATGATAATAATTATTTTACCCACATCTATTATAAACAACCCGGATTCGAGAACAAATATTTGTTCTCGAGTCGAGTCGAGTCAACTCACAAACATTTGCCCTTACCAGGATTCGAATCGGGGACCTCTTGGCCGATAGGCAGATAGTTCTGACCATTCGACCAAACAGGCAGTACTATATGCTATCAAAACGCTTAAGCTTTGTCGGAGCAGCACTTAATGCTGTCTTCTCAAGTATGTTTCATTTATTCCGCTAAGGGAACTCAGTATTCCCAACCACGTTTCGAAACAAGTTTCTTGTTCACGCGAAATAAAATCAAAATTTAGCTCTCGCAGAGCGAGCTATTATTTTTTCGTAACATTGCGCACGCGCATGTAAGTTGCCAAGCTCCACCGGACCCGTTTCAATGCGCGTCGGCCGTAGGTGTTATTGTATTTAATCTTATCCGAGTCACTATTGTGAATTGTGTATGCGGACAATTCGCGAAACACATTTCTCGGGGCGCTTTTGAGCGTTAAGTTATGACGCATGCCCAGTTCAGGGTTGGGCATGAATGGCGAGAGCTTCTTAACGCGTTTAAGGATTTATATATGATCTGATATTAAATCGTCAACTTCTTGGCCGGGTCCCTGTTTATCTGGGGTCGACGCAGTATGTTTCCTCTTCAATTCACGTAAGTCAGACGTTATCAAACCGTACACTCCCTTGTGATTCATACGATCCATCACACCGGAAATGCTAGTAATTAATGAATGTATAGTGTAGCAAGAAAAGACCATGACCGAGAGACCGCTGACCAGAGGGAGTAATTGAATTGACAATTCTATCTGCTCAAGGTTTTGTTTTAGGTTTTACACCCGAACGCCTGCCTGACACTAACCCTATTTGGGTATGCTGTTGTTGATGACTTTTACTCCACCGTGCGGCTGCCCTAAGACTACTCGCTTCAGGACCAGCGTGTGAGAAAAAAATATCCAATATTAAATCTTATAAATAAAAGGCATTTCAGCAAAATCTCTCACGACTCGTCATCATCGGCGGCTGTCCTAAGTACATTGACCTCTCGAATGACTTGTCTTTGGCTTGTCTTCCTTCGCTGAGGAGTTAATGTCTATAATCGCCACGCTGCCGGCCATATTGGTTGTACCAGTACTTTCTGCACCGGCGACGCTGACATCGGTGTATGCTGGATCTTATTACCACCATCTATCGGTCGCAAAAACTAGGACGGGATTAAACGCTTCCTTATAAATCTTATATTTGGACACTCTTACTGCCGCGTTCAGAGACGTCAATTAACTTTAATGAGTATTTAATGTCGAAAATTTTCATTTAAATCTAGACCATAGACCCGGCAAGAATAGCGACTACTTTTGAATTGTCATTTTTTGATGTTAAGTACTCATTAACGTTATTTGACGTCTCTGACTGCGGCAATTAGAATAATGAGAAAGTTAACGAGCCGGCAGCGTGGTGGGTTATGGCCCAAACTCACTATATTATTCTATCCATAGGAAAGGCCCGTGCCCCAGCAGTGGGGACATTAAAAGGGATGGTGGTAATGATAATGATGAATGAACCGGGCCGTTTGTAATAAGGGCGAATCCGTGTAACACCGCATCGAGTTTAATGGTTAATAAAGTCAGATTATTCAAGGCTTGATACCGTTTGATCGATATGAATGGTCGAACATACCAAATAGACTGGGAATAAGAAGAGGGAGACACGAGAAAAAGAAGAAACTCAGACTATTCATCCTCTAAATTTTACTAGGTATCTTGGTGTCGATCGGTAGTGCGTCTCAATTATTAAGCGTCAAACATTTCAATGGCGTTAAATCACTTCTTCCTTTTGGGGACAAAATGGGCGTGATTTATGTATGTACCTATGTATAAATAATGTATGCCTTTGGACTCACAAGATCTGTAGGGACCCCAGCCAGTAAATTGCGCGCGACAAATGAAATATGAATAGGCAACGTTTAATTGCGGGCCGGTGTGTCGTTACTCATGTGCATTCAAACGTTTCCTGTGGGCCTAGCACGGGGACGTGTACAAGTCTCTCTCCACCACTTGACAGTGGTTTGTCTCGGGATTTAGTGGGAGTGGAAAAGATTTTCTGTCCCCCAAGGAAGAGATGTGTCCACGTCCCGTGCTGCGGGGTCTGTCCGCGCAACTTGGAATGAGTGAGTGCATGAGTTTGTGTGTGAGTTTCGCGGTGGCCCGCGATCCAAGCCTCCCGGGGCCTGCCGTTCTCTAATAACAGTAATTAAGAGCTGACGTCCCGTTGGATGTAACGATGGGCTATGTTGTTACGATGGGACTTGCCGATGTCGACGTAGTTCTGCAAGGCGAGACGAAAACTCTTAGGTTATTATTTTATTGACATATTTTATTTCGGCTTTTCTCTCGCCGCGCTGTGACCTATTCAAGTTGTCATAGTACTTGTCAGTTTGGTACAAAGGTGGAGTAGCGCTAACGCCACTTGTAGACGTCCGTTTTTTCACCGGACAACGGACCGTGTTTTTTACCGGATTTAGCATTCCATGGATTCACCGTGCGGGTGCTGGGGCCATAGTGTGGCAGAGAGGAAATAATTATAAATGCTCACAATTTTGTAGTTTGCTTTGCCGTCACCACATGACAACAATATTCTATTCAAGTCTGTTGTTATTGCATTATCTAGAAGGTATACCTCAGCTATAATAAGCTGGCACTTACACATACAATATTGCATAACTAGCACCCAATGACCGTTTCGAAGAACTACCCATAAATAAGATAGGATGTCGACTCATAAGCGTTTAATTTTCTAAATACAACCCTTATTACGTCGGCAATTAAGCCTACGACAGCGTTTTAATTAGAATAACAACTATATGCGTATCAGGTCCTGATATCTTCATAAATAGTAACAATGTTGGTACGCTACGTTAGTATGGTAATGTTAATAAGCTAAGTATACGGCAGATAAGATATTTTCCATATTTTGGATTAAATTGTCAATTGACATGTTCCATTTAACAGGTGCATGTAAAATTAATTAACTTTTAGCATATTAATTTTAAAAATGACAAAGATTTTGGTGGTTAGATAAATAATTTCGAAAGGTATTGATCTTGAGGCGGGAATTGACCGTTGGCTTACAACGTGAAGTGTAAAGGTTAGAAGAATTTCGGCAAGTTAGTTAGTGTCTTGGGTGGCCGAGCGGTCAGGCACCTGCCCGGATAGCAGCGGACGCGGGTTCGATTCCCGCCTCGAGATCATAATTTTTCGAAATTATTTTTCTAACCACCAAAATCTTTGTACTTATTTTTCTAACATTTGTATAATGTTAAAATTTAAATCGAATAGTTTAAAAATGTCGTTTTATATTATTTTTCAAATTATATTTTGCTGCTCGTTATTTACCTTCGTTACACCAATTCAGACTGAAAAAATCCAATACAGTTCGTGGTAACGCAGAGCACAATCCAACAACGACCACAACCCTACACATCTAATTATGATGCTTTATGTACAGGTCATATAGACTTACACTTGAGTCACAAGTCCCAAGCGCTGGCACTGACTTCCCTCTCTGCAAGACTATGGACCCCGCACCCGCACGGTGACATGGAATGGTCAGTTTTCGTCTTTGAGTTCTTAATAAATAGTGCATCACAAAATTGGTCCCACAAGTACTATCGATGAGTATAAATAAGCGATGAGGAATGGGCAGCAGCGTTCCTCTTATATCACCTAGCAATATTACTGCGACTTTTGTGCCCGATAAATGGCAATAGGCTCGCTACCTATTCCATGGGACCTAACATAATTGGCGAAACGTGAGTGCTAGTTCACCTCTGCCTACCCCTTCGGGGATATAGGCGTAATTTATGTATGTATGTAAGTACTATCGTGGTGCTCGGAGGAGTAATTAGTTCATTTGCCGCCACTAGATGGTGCGGATCGTCTTTGGGCGCGAACTAGTCGATCGCAATCGGCGCTTGTTAGCCACCATTATGAATGCAAATTAAACAATTATAACACGGACCGATCTCGTACGGCCACATCTGGGATCCGATTGCGTGACCGCCACTGCCTGCGAGAAAATACATATGAAATGCCTGTGTTTTCACACCCTTCTGCAAGAGTTGTGTAATGGGGAGTTGTCTTATATTCTTTTACACGATTTAAGGATAAAGGATTGGAGGATTTAATGGGGATATTTTACAGAAAATGATTCCAACAACACTTAAGTGATAAAACGCTACATGAAAAACGTCCCAAAATATATTTTTAGTAAGTTGTTTTTATTTTTATTAAGTAAATGCTCGGCTTACGATTATCTACCTATATGTCGAAATCGTCGATTGAGATTTTATCAAAGGCTTAATTCCAAATGTTTGAGACCATTTGAAAAGTTTCTTACAATACTTCATAGATCACTAAAACAGTGTGATGGGGTGAGTTTTCAATTCGTCTTAGAACGTGCACAAGAGCACTATGGCGCGAACAAGATACGTACTCACACCAATCGAGATATCTGAGCAAATACGCAATCAGTTCCTAACCAGATCTTCCTAGTGTAAATTGTCATCACAGAAATCTGTGACGGAGCGCTTAGCGAAAATCGTTCTCCGAGATGAACTAACGGGGGATCTCACCTGGTTTCCTGGCTGCGTGACGCTGCGGTCCGCTCGCGGAATGTCGCCGCAGAGCCCCCCGCTAATGGGCCTTAATCAACTCCCTCGGCTTTCATCCAATCTCGTTAGCGAACTAAATTGACTTTCTTATTGCGCGCAGTTTCTCTCGCGCCACATGAGCCCCGTTCCTAAACACCCTAATCACTGAAGTTGAGTGCTGTGACAACGGTTTTGACTTGGATGTAGTCTGTTGGCCTCATGCCATTCTCTTGCGCGCTCACAAACGTTAGTTTGGTTGGTCACCCTACAGCAGCAAGCTGAAGCCCTTATACCACCTAGCAATGTACTACGATTTCCGTGCCCGATAAATGGCAATAGACTCATATCTATTACATGGGACCTAACCTAATTAGCGAAACGTGGGAGTGAGTTCACCTCTGCCTACTAATATCTGATATAGCTAACTGTTATAGGCGTGATTTATGTATGTATGTTAATCGCTGAAGTTAAGCCCCGTGAAAACGGATTTGGCTTGGACGTAGACTGTTGGCCTCATGTCATGTTGTGAAGTGGACACGAGCAGGCAGTATTGCCTTGAGCGCTCACAAACGTTAGTTTGGCTGATCACTCTACAGCAGCAAGCTGAACGAGTTGAAAGTTGGCCCCGTACAAGGAGCAAGCACGTCGGACTTATTAAAATGAAACGATTGAATATCATGGTATCTTCATCTTCCTACACTGCTCCCAGTTTGTCTGGGGTCGGCACAGAATGTATCAAAAGCGCTAGTGATTACTGAATGTATAGAGAAGTAATGGAATGGACCATGTCGCGAACCGATGAACGGAGAGTGTGATTGGCATGACAACATTTCAATCCATACAGCTGGATAATTTTGGTATGCTGTACTCTCTTTGAGTATGTTGTTTTTGGGGGTTTGCGATCCACCATTCACTTAGGGCAAGGACCTTAGTGCTTATTGGTCTACATCGGGCCTTAGTCGAGTCGGGGTGGGCAAAATCTACGTTATTTTTTCACTGCTAGGCCACCATGGAAAGATATCGTGGTAAGACAGCAGAATAAAACTTTCAGCAAACCCACTGCTTACTATTTACTTAAGTCTTCACGTAATAAATCGCTGTAACACATTTGCCTTTTGCCGTCAATACCAGTTCCACGTGGAACTAAGTCGAAGCACTCGGCAAAATAGGCGCACTAGCTGTGAGCGTCTAAATTGGCGTACACAGGCGCAATACCTTTAAGTGGTTTCGTGCGGAGATGGCCCTCTGATGGCTTCCTCCGATGCTGTTAGGCTCGTATCCCTTAATAACTCGGAGTAGGTTCCACTATAGCCTTCTAGATCTGAGAATTAATTATCTGCTCCGCTTATTCCAAGTGCTGGCTGGCATACACTTGACGCAATGCGTACGCCGAGCGAACTCCATAAGTTACGCCTCAAGCATGTGCAAGTTGTCGAAATCAGATTTTCGACTTGAAATTTACGAGTCTCGCTGGGATTGTAGGGAATGGGATGGTGCTATGAGTTAAGTTTCTGTTAGTGAGAGCCTTGCTTCGCGGTCAGTGCTTGGGGAGACGAGCTAGAGCTAGACAATTTGTAAGTGCTAAAGACCAGGGTCTGTTTTAGTACCTTAACTTTGTTATTATATTATATTAATTTGTGGCACGGAGAAGTTCGCAGAGATGTTTTTGCGTAGTTTGCTTCGAACAAGTGTGTTATTTTATAGAGCACTTTCATAACTAAACATACATACATACATAAATCATGCCTTTATCCCCGAAAGGGTAGGCAGAGGTGAATTAGCACCCACGTTTCCCCAATTATGTTAGGTCGCATACAATAGGTGGCGAGCCTATTGTCATTTATGGGGCACAAAAATCGCAGTACATTGCTAGGTGGTATAAGAGGAACGCTGCTGCCCATTCCTCATCACTGTTTTATCCTTATTTGCCTTGTACGACACCCACGGGAGAGATTTGGGGTTATGCCAATTGTATTCTACTCTGCCGTCACCACACGACACGTCACGTCATTACTAAAGGGTTTTCAAAATCACGTACCTATTATGTTGCGGGTATGATTTAAGCTATCACCAATTTAAATAGTTTTGTGTTGCCTTAATAATAGGGTTTGTCCCCAAAATAGTAGATCTGTCACCAGATTGTAGTTACCAAACAATATAAAATCAATTCCACAATAAATCATCGAGATGTAGGGTCTAGTACCAAATAAATGTTTTTGTATGTATTATAATAGGTTTGTCCTAATGAGTATATAACCAAACTAATTTAAATAGATCGCCAATAAATCAATATTATGTCACCAGACATAAAGACATTATGATAATTTAGGTTTGTCGTTATCATCGTCCCAACCAAAAGAGAGCTCCCTCATTACAGAAACGCTACTAAAATTTTGAGCATTGCTTATAAAGTTCAGTGGACAATACCTGTCAGAATTTTTATGGAAAAACATCAATTTTGGCAATACGTTATATAATAGCGTTTCTGTATTCGGGGGTTAAGTGGACAACACCTGTCAGGATTTGTAGGTATTGAAAAACGTCAATTTTGGCAATACTTAAATGTTAAGTAGGACTCAAATTTTGAATAGCGTTTCTGTATTCGGGGGTTAAGTGGACAACACCCATCAGAATTTGTAGGTTTTGAAAAACGTCAATATTGACAATACTTAAATGTTAAGTAGGACTTAAAATTTGAGTAGCTTTTCTGTATTCGGGGGTTAAGTGGACAACACCTGTCAGGATTTGTAGGTATTTAAAAACGTCAATTTTGAAAATACTTAAATGTTAAGCAGGACTCAAACTTTAAGAAGCGTTTCTGTATTCAGGCGCTAGACAAACAAAATAGTAGGCGGAATTTTAGTTCCAATTTTTTCCAACTTGGCTCCGCCTCTTTGAGCATATTTTTATTAAAATTGGATATCCATTTATTAAATTGGTAACGAATACAATTATTTTAGTAACTGAATGAAATAAAATGTAACTACTATTGGTGAAAAAATAACAAATAAAAAGGAGTCTCAGTCAGGAATCGATAATCGATCTATTTGGTAACAGATCTACTATTCTGAGCACAAATCTATTTTATTTGGTGACAGATCTACTATTCTGAGCACAAATCTATTTTATTTGGTGACAGATCTACTATTCTGAGCACAAATCTATTTTATTTGGTGACAGATCTACTATTCTGAGCACAAATCTATTTTATTTGGTGACAGATCTACTATTCTGAGCACAAATCTATTTTATTTGGTGACAGATCTACTATTCTGAGCACAAATCTATTTTATTTGGTGACAGATCTACTATTCTGAGCACAAATCTATTTTATTTGGTGACAGATCTACTATTCTGAGGACAAAGCTATTATTTATGTAATAAAACTCTTATTATAAGAACGAAGTTAATATTCATGTTATGCTCTAATATTTTATTGGTAACCCATCTCTTATTTTGGACATATAATATATTAACATTAATTGGATAATTCATACCTGGTAACACTTTTTGTTTATCTGATAACAAAAATATTTCTTGGTGATAGATCTATTTATTTGGTGATACTATTTGATGACAAATATAAATTCTGGTGACAAAAAATATAGTTCCCTTATGTTGCGAAACACTACTAAGCCCAAACGTTGGAACGAATTCTTCACTTCGAAATGTGTGTGTTGAAGATTAAAAGCTGGATGGATCGAATGTAACACCGATCTTTTTTCTTGAGATGCTGGCATCAATAAAATATTGGTCACCCATCCGATAATTCAGATAAACGGAAGTGGGAACGTGGCATTGCGCCCAGCTCCTTGAGTGTTTGTTTGTAGAGTAATCGCTCGGAATCTGGCACACACCATGTAGCCGTGATTGCTGTTTGCGTATCGGCTTTATGGTTGTGTAAAGATGGCGTCGTTAACGAATCGTGTCAACCGACCGCCGGTGGTCGGCTCCTGCGCCTAACTATTATTATTATTTAAACCCTGGCACACTTTGGTAAATTAATTTCCGCTCCGAAATTGCATAAAGCTGCAGCTTTGAATGTGACCGCTCTTTAATCACCCGCGTTTATTGGCCGCCGCATATATTTTATGTGATTTTACAAGAGGCCCATAAACGGTTTTACGGCAACACCTAACAAGCGGAGTGGCCGCAAATTGAAAGTAACCGCAAAGTTTAATTTGTCGTCACGCAATCGGGATGCGACTCATTATTGTGCACGTTGCGTTTAGCGGTTGGGTTGTTTTGTTTGCGTAGGTAAACTTAGATTGTTGGATATGATTGAGTACAGGGGCCTTACCACCAACTCTAAACGCGACTCAATTCCCATTGTTAAAGTGAGACTACGCTATACGCCGAGTAGAGCGGCGTCTTGTTTTGTCACTCGCGTTTGGATCGCACTAATACTTCATGGTACAGCCACAGGACATTGTATTTTTCTGTATCTACCTACATAAATCACGTTTTTTCCCCGAAGTGGTAGGCAGTGGCGAATTAATACCCACTTTTCGCCAGTTAAGTTAGGTCCCGTGGGTGTCGTTCAAGGCGACTAAGGAAACGGCAGCGATGAGTAGTGGGCAGCAGCATTTCTCTCATAGCACCCAGCGATATACTACGATGGGTATAAATTAACCTCTGCCTACCCCTTCGGGGATATATGCGTAAATTGTGTATGTATGTGTGCTCTTTATTATTAACTAGTGGTCGCCCGCGGCTTCGCTCGCGTTAAAGTCGGTTGTTATATAACCGATAGCCTTCCTCAATAAATGGACTATCCAACACAAAAATGATTTTTCAATTTGAACCAGTAAATTCTGAGATTAGCGCGTTTGAACAACCAAACGAACAAAGAAACTCTTCAGCTGTATAATATTAATATAGATTATACTACATATATCAAATTTAATGTATAGTGCTCATACTAGAATGCAAGGGACATTTAATTTTTATTGCGATTTTTAAACCGCGATGGGGCCGGTTGTTGCATCAGATAGCGGGCACTTAATATTTCTCGCGTCACTACGAACCGTGTAGATAGTGCTGCTTTGATTGTTTTACTGCTTCCTCCTGCTGTAGGCCTAGCACGGTAGGTGGACAAAATCTCTCTCCACCACTTGGCAGTGATTGTCTCTAGATTTAGTGTGAGTTAGAGCTAGAGGAAAATGTTTTCTTTTCCCCGGGGAGATTTTGTCCACGTCCCGTGTTACGGGGTCTGGTGAGGTATTGGATGTCGCGTTAGATAAGCGTCGCTTGTTAACTTTGCGAATGGCTGAGTTATGACCCTGGTGGGGGGGAAAGGCGCGCCCGCTGTGTCTGACCACACACGCTCTGTGGCCGTGCCATGAAGTAATAGTGCGATCCAAACGCGGGTGACGAAACGGGACGCCGCTCTACTCGGCTTATAGCGTTGTCTCACTGAGTCGCGTTTAGAGTTGTTAGTAAGGCCCCTGATCATTCCCGCGTTCGTTTGCTTACTCTGTATAGGGAATTTGACACATTCGTTCTATTTGTCATTTTGTAAATTTAGTTAGCAAGACTTACTGCCGCACTCAGAGACGTCAATTAACTTTAATGAGTATTTAACGTCAAAATTTTTCATTTTAATCTAGACCGTAGACCCGGCAAGAATAGCGACTAGTTTTGAATTGTCATTTTTTGACGTTAGGTACTCATTAACGTTATTTGACGTCTCTGAGTGCGGCAGTTAGGGCCTGTTTCACAATCGAAAAGTAAAGTTCGAAGTAAGCTACTTCGAACTTATCTGCTCAGTAAACAAATTTTTGCGTTTCACAATCTCTGAGTAGGGTTAATTACAACGTAATCTGTAGATTAAATTAATCAACGGATGCACTACCAAGCAGCCGTATACTTGTGAGAAGTAAATCTATTTATGACAAGATAACCTCAAATACGACATTTCTAGATTCATCAACAATGTTTATTATTGTCATTAAACTACTTGACCGTCACTGGAAGCTTTATATTGAGAGAGCATTTCCGTTTCCCGTCGAATTTCTGTCAGTTTCCATACCTTTTTGTGCTTTGCATCCGGTTCAGTGGCGACACCTGGCGGGTGCGCGCCATTTTTGTGTTACTTAAGTTTTCGAGCGCGCCATTTTACCTCATTGGCGTTCTGAATCCCGTCGAAGTAACTTGTGCTCATAACGATCTGTCTACACAACCGTGAGTACTTAAAACAGTGATATAAAAAGAGTGAATATTAAAAAGTGAAAAAGTTAACAAATCTTTTACAATAACTTTTACCTAAAGTTAGTGTTTTCATTACCTTTTTTATTTAAACAAGTCAATTGTAACGGTTTGACTGTTTGTGTTGTAAATTTACATTTATCAAATTGAATGGATGTTTTTAACGGTTTTTGCCGTTCGTGTAAGAAGTTTTATAGAAATTTTTTTTTTTTTATTTATTGCTGTAATTTTTCGTATTAATCGGTCCATACTAGTACAATAATTACATGTGGCTTGCTTAGCCAAATAGAATAACGGTTAATATTTTATTTTTCCGATGTACCTACATTTTGTTTTTACCGGTATAGTAACTAAATGTATTCTGATTAGGTAAACAGAATATTCAAACGATTAATTTTTATAGAAATGGAGCAAGCGTTTGTTCCGACGTCTGAGCCGTGGGCGGTGGCTGGCACTAGTGGCGAAGGGCGTAAGCGAGTTCGAGGCAGCCGCAACCGGAATAGCTCGTCAAGCAGCGCTAGCACCCCTTCAAGCTCGTCTTCTGACGGCAAACGGAAGCGGCAACGCAGTCATAAGAAAAGTAAGCGCTCTCGGCATTCCAACCACCTGTTACAACAGTTAGTTCAGGAAATCGGGGAACTTCGTAAACAAGTTATGAATTCAAATGTCGATGTTCCTTGTCATAATTTCTGGAATTAGTCATGAACTTTACGAACAAAATTTATCTGAAGAACAGATTTCTAACCAAAATATTACAAATAATTTAGGTTTCACTTTCGACATAGAAACAAAGTTGAAGGAACCTTCTGTTCCAAAGACATGCGATAATCATTTAAAAATGTTAACAGACGTGCAACGTCTTGGCAGTTCATCTTGGTCAGAAGTCAGATATGCCGATACACAAAAACAGTACAATCATAGTCCAGGCTTTATAGACCGGGAAACAAATGACGAGGTTATAATCTATGCTACTATGCGCTATCATGCTCATGCAGACAAGTCATATGCAGCCATTACGTATGGCATTTTAAAACAAAAAGAATCTTTGCAAGAAGGCATCCGTGACCTTCAAGTTCGTGAGCCCTACTTAAAAATATCATTAAATAAGATACCACCTTCACAGACCCACATAGTTGATTCAGAGCTTTTAACGGCTTTCCTTGACAAAGCTGGAGGGGTTCGCAAAGTATTCTGGCCTCCTAAAAATGAGATGTCTTCTCAATCGAGACACCAACATGGTAATAGCCGCCCCTCGCGGGGGAAAGGCGAACGACATCCGGTAGTTCCATCGCGTGGAACTCAATTTATGTATAATGTGCCTACGCAAGGCCAGCCTACATACATAAGTACTTATGACAACCCACCCTCGCGGGGTGGATATCAACCAACCAATATAAAAATTTTGATTGACCCTCTCCCCGCCTCGGTAATAGCCGCCCCTCGCGGGGGAAAGGCGAACGACATCTGGTAGTTCCATCGCGTGGAACTCAATTTATGTATAATGTGCCTACGCAAGGCCAGCCTACATACATAAGTACTTATGACAACCCACCCTCGCGGGGTGGATATCAGCACGTAAGCTCCCATAAAGTACATTCATCAAATGGTCCACATGAAGGTACATTTCACAATAGAGGCTCGCGGCCCAACCGTGGAAATTACCAAGGACGCTCTAATACTACTTCAAGGGGAAATCCAAGAAAGTTTAAGCAATGACTCGAATCAATTCCGAGCCGGTCAGCTAGTAAACTACCAATAATATTGGAAGGAATTGGGAGCACCCAAAATAATTCAAAAATTAATCCAAGGGTATCGCATACCGTTTTTACAAAAACCCCCACTTGTTTGTCCAAATATGACGCAAAATCCATGCCAAACACCTGTCTCAGAACAAATGTCAATCATCATAAAGAATATGAAGGGTATTTTAAAAACAGCTCATTTTGCACCAAGTTTTGTGTCCCCATTGTTACCGGTGCCAAAGGTCGATGGAACTGCCCGACCAATATTCAATCTCAAAGCGTTAAATCGCTATGTAAGAACCAAGCCGTTTCGGTTGATAATTATGTATCGTATCCCAAACTTTCTTCAGCCCAAAGACTGGATGTGCAAAGTCGATCTATCCCAGGCTTATTTTCTTTTAAAAATAATAAAGGCACACAGGCGGTTCCTACGCATCATTTACAATCGGGAATTGTTGGAAATGACATGTCTACCATTCGGCTTAAGCACAGCTCCCAAAACCTTTTCTATCCTGACCAACTGGATCGCTCAAGGGCTAAGAGAAACATGGAACATGAGGATTGTGGTGTATTTAGACGATTTCTTAATTGTACATCAAAATGCAGATACACTGCGCATTCACATCAAACTGGTTGTCCAAACGTTACAGAAACTGGGCTGACTAGTGAACTTCGAAAAATCGGTTCTGTGTCCCCAAAAATGTCTCACTTATTTAGGAATAGTGTGGCAGCCTTGGGACAATCTAAAAGCCCTACCAGAAGAAAAGACTATCAAAATACTCGCAACAATAAGACAGTTTCTATATCAAAGAAAGGCAACTCTAAAAGAACTGCAGAGGTTAATAGGGTTATTAAATTTTGCAAGTTTTGTAGTCCCAAGAGGTCGTCTCAATTACCGCCAACTCCTAATTTTCATGCAGTCTCTACCAGACCTGCCATCGATAACTTACAAACTACCACAAAATGCCATAAACGAATTAACTTGGTGGAGTCTGAATTACCAGTCACTAACTCCACTGCATCAAGCTCCACCAACGACATTCTTGGTAACAGATGCATCGGATCGGGCTTGGGGAGCACAATTGAATAATACAACCCTGTCAGGAAACTGGTCGCAAGAGGAACAAACGCTCCACTCCAACCAGAAGGAGATGTTAGCCATATTATATGCACTGCAAGCACATGCTCCTTTACTAAGCCACAGTTCGATCCTTATACAGTGCGACAACAAAACTGCAGTCGCACATTTACGGAGAGAAGGCGGGACGAAATCTGCAGCATTGACAGAAACAACCCGAAAAATTTTGAATCTAGTGGACAAATATCAGATAAACCTCAATATACACCATATCCCGGGAAAATACAACAGTCAGGCAGACCACTTATCACGTCACCGCAAACCACCGGAGTGGCATCTTCTGCAAATTGTATTTTCCAAATGGGGAATTCCAGTGATAGATCTGTTCGCCTCAGCCTCGGCTCACGTAGTACACAATTATGTGACACAGGATTTGAGAGACCCTCAAGCCCTGTTTTACGATGCGTTCAGTATTCCATGGCACTACAACCTAGCTTGGGTATTCCCACCTCCATTTCTCATCCCCAAAGTGCTGACACACTTAATACAATCGTCGGGAATATTCCTAGTTGTAACACCTCGGTGGGAGAAGGTGTTTTGGCGTGCAGACCTGAAATCTCGAGGACTAGCACCACCCTTGACCTGGAGAAACCTAAAGAAGTATCTAATCGACACATCAACGGGACTCTCACCACCGCAAGTAGAGAATATCACCCTAGAGGTCTGGAAATGTGGGGGTGGACAGAGTCCACAAAAGAATGGAACAATGACCAATTGTCCCTACTCAAGAACTCATGGCGAAAATCTACATTGAAAACGTACGAAGTTGCATGGAGACGCTGGCTGGTGTGGTCAGAAAAGAATGATATTGATCCGAAAAATCCCACAGGCTCCCAGTTAGCACAATTTTTGTCTAATTAATATTTAGTTCATAATTTATCATATAATACCATAATTTTATACAAATCCGTAGCTTCCACGTTATGTAGCGCTGATAAGTCTAGTAATTTGAGTTCACATGTTCTTGTAAAACATATATTAAAATCTATAGGTTTAAAGAAACCAAAATCCGCTAAGCCGCCAGTTTGGAATGTCGATGAATTAACAACATTTTTAAGTAAATACACGGTAAACGATAATAATCCGTTTCATGTATCACGCCATACTGCAATATTATTACTGCTTTGCTCGGGACGTCGTATACATGACCTGACCTTACTGCAAATTGACCCCAATCATTGCATAAGGTGTGACGATAGTATAATTTTTTGGCCTCAGTTTGGGCCAAAAACGGACTGTAGTAATTATAGGCAATCCGGCTGGAAAGTCCTTTCCAACCTCAATGATCGTAACCTTGACCCTGTTTTTTGGTTAGAAAAATTAATAACATTGTTTAATGAAAGGCGTAGTGCTGCAAACTCGTTTAATCTTTTTGTTACTCTTAGAGGCGGGGCTAAACCTGCTTCGCGCACTGTAATAGCGAGTTGGGTAAAAACATTGTTTAAAGTAGCTGAAATTAAAGCTACCCCAGGAAGCGTCCGGTCAGCAGTAGCTTCTAAAAGCTGGCTTTAAAATCATTCACTTGATGAAATATTAGCTCGTGGAAATTGGCGGTCAGCTAATACTTTTCAGCGATTTTATAAACGTGAGGTGATAAAAAATAGCGGGCCTAATAATGTAATTCGATTATTTAATCCTATCAATTAGAAATTATAATGCTTATCTTTCGTTCTCATAATGTTGAAAATACATTTATCTTTTTCTGTTCATTTATGAAAATGTAATATGTAAAATACTTTTATCTTTTCTTAAAATTCGTGTTTTTATTTCATGTTTCAACCTAACCTTTTTACTGGATCACATTGGCGTATATTTAACAATCAGTGGCGATCACCAGGCGATAACAAACAGGTCTCAATATAAAGCTTCCAGTGACGGTCAAGTAGTTTAATAGCAGCGTTTTACCTGAAATAAAACGCATATTAAAATACTTACCTCACTGGAAGCTTTCCTTTTTAATCCTGCCTGGTGACATTGAGCCAATGAGGTAAAATGGCGCGCTCGAAAACTTAAGTAACACAAAAATGGCGCGCACCCGCCAGGTGTCGCCACTGAACCGGATGCAAAGCACAAAAAGGTATGGAAACTGACAGAAATTCGACGGGAAACGGAAATGCTCTCTCAATATAAAGCTTCCAGTGAGGTAAGTATTTTAATATGCGTTTTATTTCAGGTAAAACGCTGCTATTTAAAATGGAAATTTTTGATCTTATTGAAGATAAATTTGATGATTTTTTTTGGTCGCATGACGGGACCGCGTAGGGAACCAATATTTCGGTATCGTGTAAACAACATGGAAAAATATTATGATACTGACTTCAAGATAGGATTCCGACTTTCTAAAGAGGGTGTTAAATATATGTTTTCTCTAATAGAGCATTCAATAACTGCTCCTACGTCGAGGTAAGTTGTTATGTATTCCTACATATATAGCGACAGTACGTAAAATTTACACTTTTCATTATTTTATGCATCCTAGTCCTACTACTTACCTAGTTTTATTAATATATTATGTCCTTGTTCTAGGAATTATGCAGTTAAACCTTTGGATCGTCTATTATTAACACAAAGATATTATGCAACAGGAAGTTTCCTCAGCGTAGTTGGTGACTTCACTGGTGTAAACAAGGCATCTGCTAGTCGAATTGTTAAATTAATTTCACATGCGATTGCACAGCTACTGATCAAGAAACATCCAAACATCAATACGGATAATGGTTGGAACATACCACCTCCATCCCAACACCGTCCTCATACTGCCATAAACAATGATACCTACTGTAAGCTCTGTTTGTGTAAATCGAAACACCTACAAATGTGTACTACACAATGTAATGTTTAATTTATTATAAGAAAACATTATATAGTTAGTTAAGAAATTTATTTAAAATAAAATGTTCACAAATTTTTATCAATTTTATTTTGCAACCAGTCTTCTTCTTCAAACAACCACTGTTTCCGTTTATGCTCTCATTCCTCTTCTATAATTTGTTTCTGCGATTTCTAGTTTGATTTCTGCCACCTTTTCAAAAGGTCTCATTGGTTTTTGTTTACCTAAAACAAGTAGGAAATTATTTATTTAAAGAAATTTTCATTTGGCTAAAGTGTATGAAAATATATCCTCGTGAGGCCCAGACCGAGACAGACTAATCACTGGAGTCAGATATTTGAACGCATCTACTGCTTGGCGTGAATTTAATGGTAACAGAGTTCATGATCACTGATGAGGTGGTGAAAACCACTGTAGAATTCTCAACATAAAACACATCACAAGACTTATTTTCAACGATTCTGCATAATTGCACATCAACACGGATGTTTGTGCAGCAAAATAACACCACATTCACTGCACAAAATCCACTCTGAAACAATTTTTGAATTATTGAAAACAAATTGACTGACACTATTGAAACCTATCTCACTGACAAACGTTTGACATGGATGTTTTGTTGACAACTCGTTACATTCCATTCTTACAGAAACATTGATTTTAGAAAAGGTGAAATCACTCAATAACCTCACAATGTACTATGTTTTTCATGTGAATACATCTTTATTTTATGTGAAAATCATAACGAAAAATATTTGTAATTTAGTTGCTGCATTTACTGTACTTATTACAAACACAGAAATTATTCTTACCTTGAAACGAAACGATAAACTCTAAAGTTGCCAGCATACTCCTAAGTAAGTATTTTTTAGTTAATCTTCACTTTAATTTACTAGTTGGATGATTGCGAAACGCAAAGAAAGTTAACGGAAGGATTTAACCTCTATGTAATTTACTGGCTAAGTAAATACTTATAACTTTACTTTTCAATTGTGAAACAGACCCTTAGGGCCTGTTTCACAATCGAAAAGTAAAGTTCGAAGTAAGCTACTTCGAACTTATCTGCTCAGTAAACAAATTTTTGCGTTTCACAATCTCTGAGTAGGGTTAATTACAACGTAATCTGCAGATTAAATTAATCAACGGATGCACTACCAAGTAGCCGTATACTTGTGAGAAGTAAATCTATTTATGACAAGATAACCTCAAATACGACATTTCTAGATTCATCAACAATGTTTATTATTGTCATTTAAATTGGAAATTTTTGATCTTATTGAAGATAAATTTGATGATTTTTTTTGGTCGCATGACGGGACCGCGTAGGGAACCAATATTTCGGTATCGTGTAAACAACATGGAAAAATATTATGATACTGACTTCAAGATAGGATTCCGACTTTCTAAAGAGGGTGTTAAATATATGTTTTCTCTAATAGAGCATTCAATAACTGCTCCTACGTCGAGGTAAGTTGTTATGTATTCCTACATATATAGCGACAGTACGTAAAATTTACACTTTTCATTATTTTATGCATCCTAGTCCTACTACTTACCTAGTTTTATTAATATATTATGTCCTTGTTCTAGGAATTATGCAGTTAAACCTTTGGATCGTCTATTATTAACACAAAGCTATTATGCAACAGGAAGTTTCCTCAGCGTAGTTGGTCCTCATACTGCCAAAAACAATGATACCTACTGTAAGCTCTGTTTGTGTAAATCGAAACACCTACAAATGTGTACTACACAATGTAATGTTTAATTTATTATAAGAAAACATTATATAGTTAGTTACGAAATTTATTTAAAATAAAATGTTCACAAATTTTTATCAATTTTATTTTGCAACCAGTCTTCTTCATCAAACAACCACTGTTTCCGTTTATGCTCTCATTCCTCTTCTATAATTTGTTTCTGCGATTTCTAGTTTGCTTTCTGCCACCTTTTCAAAAGGTCTCATTGGTTTTTGTTTACCTAAAACAAGTAGGAAATTATTTATTTAAAGAAATTTTCATTTGGCTAAAGTGTATGAAAATATATCCTCGTGAGGCCCAGACCGAGACAGACTAATCACTGGAGTCAGATATTTGAACGCATCTACTGCTTGGCGTGAATTTAATGGTAACAGAGTTCATGATCACTGATGAGGTGGTGAAAACCACTGTAGAATTCTCAACATAAAACACATCACAAGACTTATTTTCAACGATTCTGCATAATTGCACATCAACACGGATGTTTGTGCAGCAAAATAACACCACATTCACTGCACAAAATCCACTCTGAAACAATTTTTGAATTATTGAAAACAAATTGACTGACACTATTGAAACCTATCTCACTGACAAACGTTTGACATGGATGTTTTGTTGACAACTCGTTACATTCCATTCTTACAGAAACATTGATTTTAGAAAAGGTGAAATCACTCAATAACCTCACAATGTACTATGCTTTTCATGTGAATACATCTTTATTTTATGTGAAAATCATAACGAAAAATATTTGTAATTTAGTTGCTGCATTTACTGTACTTATTACAAACACAGAAATTATTCTTACCTTGAAACGAAACGATAAACTCTAAAGTTGCCAGCATACTCCTAAGTAAGTATTTTTTAGTTAATCTTCACTTTAATTTACTAGTTGGATGATTGTGAAACGCAAAGAAAGTTAACGGAAGGATTTAACCTCTATGTAATTTACTGGCTAAGTAAATACTTATAACTTTACTTTTCGATTGTGAAACAGACCCTTAAGGTATTTATTAGTTTTTATGTCAATATGCTATTATTTGAGAAATTTTGACGCACGATAATATTTTGACGGATGATATTTTAGATAGCGAAAACGTGCTAGTGATGAATGAATGAATCTAAAAGAAACGGAAAGGACCATGTTGAGAGATCGGAGATGAATGGAGAGAGTGATTGGGATCGCGCCTCCGTGACTAGCGGTTCGCCAACTGCCTCCGTGGTTCGCCCACCGGAATTAAGATCTAGAGGTCCCGGGTTCGAATCCCCGGGGGAATCAATTTTGTACTCGGTTTGGTTGGTGGTAGGATTTCTTTCAAGACTGCCTGGCTATCGAAATCTGTCGCTAGATAGCCAGCACCTCTATGGTTGATGGTTCCAGGTGAAACTCGATTATATGTTCGGCCCTTATCGCCACTTACCATCAGGTGAGATGAAGGACAATCAAGAGCTTCCCTGTCTAGCATAAAAAAATCCATACTAGGTATACCTCAAGTTATTATACATTAAAACTGCATAGTTATAGTAACAACAGCAACTCAACAATGGATAGCCGTGCTTACAAAATAAACAGCCTTTACAAGATGTAATGCAACCTAAACAAACATCAGTCCTACGTAGCAGTAGCATGACCCTTACCGCTAAGGCAATAAGGTTCAAAGTAAAATTCCACTTCTACCCGAAACGTGGACCGAACAACCTCTCATAGCTAAAGCCCGCCGCAGATACGTCACGTAATGTTGACGTAATCTCGTTAATGTATCGGCGCATGAGCTTTTACGTTATTATGCAAATTGGAATTTGATACGGCCCGTGTTCGGGAAGAGACACTTTGTACGTAGGTACCTCAGATGTTGGCGCCGCAGTGGTTAATTGACCGAAAGCGAAGGAATTTCGCTCAGGAAGCTTATTGGGCTTGTCGCGTGTGTATTAAGCCTACTTGCTTCAGGAGCTCCATTAACAAAATAAAATAAAAATAATAACAAAACGTACAAATTATCAATAGCGCCCTAACTAGGTAATCCTGTCTTAGGAGGACTAGAAAGAATTTAACAAATCTAACAATTAGCATTTATTTTTATTTTTCACCACCCCGAAAAATGTGTTCGGCTTAGTATCCCCTTGCAAGTGTCGCAAAAGGTGACTTAGGTAGTATTCTGAAACCTGTGCATCATCATCGGTATCATCACCCACAACAGCGTTCTTTATTCATCATCATCATCCGGGTCATGCGTCTGGTGGCGGGCTGCGGGCATCGAGCGGTAGCTCATGGCCCGGGCATGAACTCAGGAGACATCAGTCCCCCGGTGGTCTGGACCGCCGTCATAAACGGCGGGGCTCCCCTTCGCCCCCCGGTGCTCAACCCCGGTCTGGCGGCGAGGCCCTCGGCGCGGTCTAACCATGTGCCGGGTGATTTACCGTGAGGCAAGGCCCGGCTAGGAGCCTGCGAGCGGGCCTCGGCTTATGCCATGCACCCGAGGGAGCGGAAGTAGGGGGGAGGGAACCTAATAGCGGGTCGAGGAGATGTCTGTGTTCTTTATTCTGGTGTCTCTTATACAGCACCGACCTTTAATAATTCGGGAGCAGCCCAGCTAGCATGCCACAGAAACACGATATGATATAGCCAATTATAGATAAATGGCTTTACCATATCGTGTTTCGGTGGTCATGCTAGCCGGGCAGGAGAGCAATAAGAAGATTAGCTCCTTACATTGTCGCGCCAGTTGACAAATGATCCCACACGCGCTACGAACGCGTCGGTGACATATTCCTCACTAATGAGAGAATGCTACGGTAATGAGAAAGAGTATCCCCACCATTAGCCCGCCTAGGCGCAATTAGTTGGCGGGATTCCGCGGATTCAGCCGTTTGTCTCAGTCGTCAGTGTCTCAGTCGCTCGGAGAATCCACCATCGTCTGTAGGTACTTATTTTGCTCATTCAACGCCGGGAATGCATTGCCAATTTGAATAGGACGTTAGTTTGGTTCAGATGGGCTTTTCCGCACTGAGCCTCCAGATTGCGTCATTGTGCGTGTCGTATTTTGTCTTCCAACAAACCCAGATCATCCCAAAAAGGTGTCTCATTTTGTCTTTTAACCAACCCAGATCACAGACACCAGGATTCAAACCCGGTACCTCTTGCCCAATATCCAGCGATCTGGCCATATGAGCAAACCGTCAAGAAACGAAAAGCATTACTGATTTATTCACTCATTATAATGTAAAGGTTATAATGAGTGAATAAATCAGTATTGTCCCGTCTTTTATCTTACATCATGTGACCCGATGTTTCAATTAGTTGTTGTTAGGTTGTAAAGGAAGTCGCAATTACTCATAAACATATACGTTTTCATCATCACCGTCACACCCCTTATGCCGAGTCACGCACCAGTTAATTAAGAGAGGCCGAAAAGAAAGCTACTACCGAATTTAGAGGTGCAACGGTCGTCTTACCATAAAAAATAAACGATATTAATTTTTTTAAAGCACGGAGGAACTCGAGTAAGTCTAAAGGGTCTAAGTGCCAAAAAATTTAATGTCAATATTTTTTACGAAAATACGGTCTAAGTGCCATGGATAATAATATCCAAATGTTATATCTTCAAATAAGAAAATTGACACTTAGACCCTTTAGACTTATAACCCTTAAATTATTGGTCACCTATCCAGTGACGGCCTTAACGAACATTGTTCATGCATTTGCAGGCCAAGCGCGCCAAGCAAGCCACTGCGCTATCGAACTCCTCATTAATTTTTTACACCCCTAAAAACTAGGATAATAAAAAAGTGAAGGAGCGTTCAGCTGACGTATAAACTGCGAATGATAAAATTACCAACTCGGCACTCGGGGTGGATGACAGAAAAAAAATAATGGAAAAAGTTCAGACCCCTACTGTAGCGACAGCCAAATAATTTAATTTTCTTCACACAAAAAAATGCCCTATTCAAGTCAAATAATTATTGGTCGCATATGGCGTCTGTTGAATAGAGTTGAGTGTGGATAATTAATTTTTTTGTGCAAACTCTTCAATTCAATACACATGCGAGTCATGTGTATAAACGTTGCGGGGTTACGTTGTTTCTCACCTTCTCGTGTGGTATTTTGGTACTTTGTGTATACGCATGCACCTGTGAGTCGAGACAATGTATAGATGTTTGGAATATTGCTTTCATTATTTGCTACTTAGTTAAATGGGAGGGCAAGATGGATATAATAGACTAGTTGGATGCGAGAATACCATAAATACGAGTTACAATCTGACATTCACGCCTATAAAATACCTAGTCCAAATAACCAGCTTAAAGCGTGTAAAAACTAGACGACGGACAAATAATATACAAAATAATAATTAATTATGATAAAAACAAAATTTACTATGTATTTACAGTCGCCTATCCGATGGCAAAAATGTGTAAACATAGTCTAGTTTACCTACTTACGTGCCGAGCGCGTTGGACAAACACATGAAGTTATATTTAGGTACTACTTCTGACATAAATTACCCACTGACTAAATCGAATAGAAAGGTTAAAAATCATTTCGCATAGCAAAGTAGGGGAGACCGGGGCTGGTTGTGACATTTTTTTTACAAACTGTCATATCTTTTAATTGGTGAGATTGTTTTACCTGAGTATAGGCTTGTTTGATAAAGTAACTATTAAGGATCTTTATTTAAAATAATTGTTATGTTGTAGACTAATATTAATGACATAAATGTGTGATTAGTGGAAAAAAAACCGTGTAACATCCAACCCCGTGCTTGGGGCTGGTTGTTACAATACACGGGGTAAGTTGTTACAGTAAAAAAAAACGTAATAAATGATTTTTTATTAGGAACAATTATCACAATTAGTTACCTACTTTTCTTAATTTAACTAACCTAACATATATCTAGAAGGCAGTCCTCATTACAACGAAAACATAATATTCTAAAATAAAACGAAAATACAAAATTAATATTTGGTCTTCTCCTGCGTAAAAACAAAACAAAGATAATTTCTCATCTAATAATTAGATTATAAAGCTCAACATTAAATGAAACCCTTGTACACACTAATCAACAATACGTATTTTAAAATTTAAGATGATAAACTATACTTTTAAAAACACAATCAGATCTATAAGAAAAGCTAAGCAGTTTAGTCACTGAAGTCTGAAAAATCAGTTTCGCAATTCAAACATATATAATGTATAACATTACCATTAACACATTTCACATGTGACCAATTTTTACAAGCTCCACACTCTACCCATTCCTCACCAGATTTTTTCGGATCAAAGGGGTCACAACATATCAGACAAAAATAACCATCTTCTTTTTCATTTTCTTCGTCAGTGTAATGTAATACTTTCCTCTTTACAGCATGGCAGTCACGGGCACCTCAGTTTTTCGTACATACGTCCTCATCCTATAAAAAAGACAAAAACTATGTAAACAAATTATGCCAATCGGCAACAAGCACCACAGGCAGGTTGTGATTTGTCACTACCTGCCCCGAGCAAATGTAACTTTTAACCCCAACGCCAAATCTGACTATTTGAGGTTATGCAGTGAAAACATCAATAAATATAGCTGTAAAAACGTAGATTCATTGCAAAACGAAAGCATTAGAGTGTAAAAATCACAACAAAGACATCTCTGCCTATATGGAACATAGCATGTAAACCAATATTACTAAAAGTGTAAAATTTTACTAACCTGCGATTTTAATGGCGGCACGCGCGGGCTCCTCTCACAAAAATGCTGGCGCGACTGGCTCTTGCGGCACGCTAGCCGGCGGCGGCAGGAGTATTTGTCTATTTCTAACGTCAATATTGCACTCTCTGTTTCGCGGCTATTGCCACTGTAACAACCTACCCCTGTAACATCCAGCCCCTGTCTCCCCTACCATCTTCCGTGCTCCACTCGATCATTACGTCTGTTTGAAAAGTATTGAATTATTCTCTCAGACGGTAATGCGGTACGAAATTTTATTAAAATTGTTGCCGTAGCTCCACGTCAAAGGTTACAAACGGACACACATTGGCATTTATAATTTTATTACGCATGATTATATTGTATGCTTATTCGCGTGCTCTCGGAGCATCTGTATGAATAAAGGTTGACGCTCATTAGAGCCCACCCGGCACCCGACCCGCACCGCCTCATCGCTCGGCGTCCACTCGTCGTCGGAAGATGATTCATAGGTGGACGCCGCGTGGTCAACCAGTGGACCTTACGTCACTGTGCCTGGAGTCACTAAGATCATGCAATAAATTATAATTTCGAACTTCTTCGATAAGTCTTTCTTTATCCATTTCGAAATTAAAAACCTTACCTTACGCCCTACATGTTAGAAATAAAGGCTGGAAATTACGGCTTAGTCGCGACCGATACTCGTAGTCCACGCGCGGTCCCCTCGCTGTCCGCGCGTGGGCAGGCTTTCGACCTAAACGACCGGATCGTCGAAAGCCTGCCGGAAGTGGATGTAGTGAGCGCGCGTCAATACAAATCCATATACAGTATACTAACAGCACGAGGCGAGGCGGCGCGTGTCGGGTGCCTCGACTCTAATGAGCAGTGACCATTATTTTAAATAGTAGAACTGCCGCCGTATATAGACAAATTACACGGCGCCCGGCGACATGTTGTGACGTTGTTGCTGCATCCGTGTATAAATTAGAGGCTGTCTCAGTCTGTTCCACGGCATCATCGCGCGTTATTGGGCCGCGCGGCGATTGTAAATCGGCCCGCCACCATCAGCTCGTTAGCGTTTTTGATAGATGACGCCCGGTCGGTTTGTTGGATTTGTTGTAGCACACGTGTAAAAACACACCGATCGACAAACGGACACTCCCCTCGGCGATCTAAACTAACGAGCCAACGTATAAATAAGGCGAGACTAATGTTTTATCGTTATTAAAAATAATGCTACGCTCCGATGAATCGTCCCACTAGTTGGGCCGTGGTGGGTACAAAATAAACAAATGAACGATGCCTGTTGTCGTCGTATGTCGCCCGAGTGTGTGGCTCTGGCAATCTTCTTCTTCCTGCCTTGTTTCCAGTTTATCTTCGGTCAGCGCATGTTCAGACGTCATCATGCCATCCACTCTCTTTTGATTCATGATGTAGCGGCTACGTCAGAGCGCTACGTAAACAAAGTGTCGAGTAACCGAGAAATGGTTGATCAGCAAAAAGAACGACAGCTCACGATAACAATGGAGCCAAACCAACTGTAGACCTAATGTCCTGAATCACGACTACAAAGTTTCTGGAGGTACTCAGAATATATACAAGATCCGACGAAGTACAGTCGGACCGCGGTCCCCGAGTGCACACCTGGCTCGGAGGAAGATCTTCCCTTTTTCGCTGAGTATGCGGCGACTTTACCGCATACCCACAATGTCATCCAGCACACCGGAGCGGTGCTAGTGATAAATGAATTGGATTGGGTTGACAACATTCCGAGCCATATTGCTCAATGTTTTAGCTCAGGTTTTACGGTCGGCCGTCTGCCTGATACCAATCCTATTTGGGTATGCCGTTGTTGGTGGTTTGCCCTCCACCATTCGGGTCTACATCGGGCAATCTCCCTTAGTCGACTGTTACAATTTCTGCGTGCGGCGGCCACATTCTGCGTGACGTTTTCGCTCCCAGGCCAGCACAGAAGACTGTGTGACTCCGGCAAACGCGGCCGCATTAAGATAACACACGACGACGACGTCGAAGACTCTAATGTCATAATTCAATAGTCGTGCCGGGCACCTTGTAAGATTCACTGGCTCGCTTTACACTTTAGCACTTGGCCGAGGTGAGGCGCCGCCCAATCGCGGGCCGTTTTGACGAACGCCGGTCACGTTTCGACGATACCCCGACGATGCCATGAGAACGAGCCAATAACTGCCAAATTGTCGTAAGCGACATTTTTATGAAACAATTTTTTTTAATTGTAAACGAGAAATTAAACTGCAATGGACTCGCTACGTCGACATTTACAGCCGAAAAATCCTACAGTCAACTCCAAAGTTATAATAAAAGCTAAATTTATCGTTAGCATAACGGTTTTCATTATTTTGGATTGGAGTAACCGAAATAGTCAATATTATTGTAAGCTGCGTAATTATCTAAGAATTGCAGCGTAAGCGACCCCCTTTATATCGCAGCCGACACATTACATAAATTTTATGTCACTTGTTATAAAAAGATTTTCGGAAAATTTTTATTGTTACACCTAAAGCTCCAAAATTCATAATTGTAGTATTTTAAATTTCAATTAGTCGAAATATTAAAAAAATTAAAGAAAAACCTTCTGTAAACTTTGGTTTTTGTCGGTTACGCCAATTCGGCGGTAATGGCTCTAGAATATTTGTTTTTTGTTGCGCTCACCCGCTCGCTTGAGATTGAAGAGTAATTTTACGTTTTAACCGGCGCCTGCCCCCTTTCGTTCCGCTCGCCTTGAGTGATGGTTATCATAATTGGTGAGAGGGCAGGAGAGCAGTATTGTCTGATGGCGATGGGTTTGAGCGCGAATCTTATGGTTGGTGGTGGTAAGACTCTTTTCAAGTCTGTCTGGTTAGCTACCACTTTTTTTTCAATGCCTCAGTGGTTTAGTGATTCGCTCACCTAATTTAAGATCCCGAGGTCCCGGATTTGATTCTCAGGGGAGTACAAATTTGTGCTTGTACGGTTTGGTTAGTGGTAGGACGCTTTTCAAGTCCGCCTGGCTAGCGACCACCGTCTTATCAAAATCTGTAGCCGTAATAATAATGTTAACAGCTTGTTAATAGCCTGCATGCTGCATGATGTCGTCCAGTGAATTCCCCGCTTTAGTCCCGACACTTGCGCAATTTCAATCAGCGCGCATTCCTTCTACGACTGAAACAGATCGACCGCTTTTTGCACTGACAAGTGTCAATTATCACGATCCACTTCCTGTTCAAAGCCACACAGAAAGTATCAATAATCACCGTCGCTGTATGTCTAGCAATTATGATCGCTCGAAGCATCGGCTTTACTGTTATCAATGCGCACATGTTGCGAGTCTAAGGCGGCCCGAACACAGTCAATCTCGATTGCGATCCGCGATCAAAATCAATGATCACGATCCAGATTGACTGTGTACGGGCCAATCTTCTTCTACATTGGGTAATAAAGCTTTAGATTCCAGATCACTCCTTAATAACAATTAACTTCTATAAGAAATTACAATTTTTTAAACAGATAATTAATAAAAGCAGCTTTTTGAAAAAAGCATAAAACCGCTTTTACGTTTTTAAGCAATAAGTCACAACGTTACAAACTGAATACATAATTGGCAACAAATAAAAAAACCTCCATATTCGTATTCGCATTCGCGAATGCTCGAATGTTTACATTCGTTACATACTTCGCACACAATCAATCTGGATATGATCATTGATCTTGATCGCGGATCGCGATCGAGATTGGCTGCGTACGGGTCGCCTTATACAATGCAATTGTAAGATTAATAACGCGGAGGTATCGCCCGTGCCGTTATTCGTCGGCGACAACACTGATCGCGGACCAACAAGGGCGGAAGAGATGGACCGGCTAATAAAGCATCAGCCCGCCTCGTAACTCAATACCGCTGACGCAGAAATTGTCGGTTGGAAGAGTAAGAGCGCCGGGCTCTATGGATGGTAATTGCCGGGGCTCTAATCGGCGCGTTTCAATGATGCGCATGCGTCTTGCGTTTGGCAAAGGCGTTCGCACTCGCAATCGCAAGATTGACTGCTTTGCAATCTCTGCAACATTGAAGCTAAGTTATTATTTTTGAATTGGGTGTTTTCAGAAGTGAGAGAACTGCCCTTAGCTAAGTGGTCAATCTATTCGAACGCATAGAATACAAATGTAATTTTTGACAGGGTTAGGTTTAAAACAGCAATGAGTAATGGGCAGCAGCATTCCTTTGATACCACCTAGCTACTGCGATTTATGTCCTCGATAGATGCCAAAAGGCTCGCCACTGCAACACTATAACGTAGAATCTAACTTCATTCGAAAAGTGGGTCCGTTTAATTCACCTCTGCCTATCCCTACGGGGCTATATGCGTGATTTATGAATGTATGTATGTATATCTCCAAAATACACATCAATTCAGTCTATTAAATTCCATCACTGAACCGGTATATGTTGATGAAAGCTTCTTTCATAGTTTCGGCTTGTTCTGTATCCTGTCTGGCTTCAAAGTCCTATGAGGGCAGTGAGAGCTTAAGAGATTCTTCTGTTGTGTCGACCAGGCAAAGCGTCCAATTTTAGCATCTTATGTCTAAGGAAGTGACGATTAGACGATTCGGTTAATCATTATTAAGTGGCTTTGCAATTGTAATTGATAAATTTTGCGAGAGCAAAATCCCGCGGTCCTAGTTAGCCGTGCGCCTAGGCAACATCACGAAACGGGCATAACGTGTTAACAAGAAGCGGTTAGGATTCATCCGTGACCGACACACACGATGGTACTTTACATTCACCGCCAACGGAAGTGATCATAAGTCTGCGCGTCGGATCAACATGTCGTAATTGGTTTTTCATGCATTTCACCTCTTAGTATTCAACCCGTACGCGGACTGGCTGTAAGCAGTTGAATTGTCAAATCGTGATAAATTCTCGTTCGTTTTGTTCCGTAACGATCACAACATTGTATAGCTTTTGATCGTATCTTCTATTCCAAACCTATCTTGCGGTGTTTCTAGCGAACGGGAAGGATTTATTTTATGTGTTTTTCTACTTATGGTTGCATCACCTACCAATCGCTAACCTGAAATTTACTCAGATAATAAATTCCAGACTAATGTTTACAAAGTCTGATTATTGGATCATTTCTAGTCCTTTAATGTCCCGACTGCGCACAGGCGCTTTGGATAATGGAGTATCGAGAGAATTGGCTATAACCAACCCTTTACTTAAGAAAATGGAACCAACGGCTTTACGTGCCAGTTCTCTATGGGAACTCGAGATTCTATATTTTTGGACAACACAGTTGCGGGTGCGGTGTGTTGCCTATGTATTACATTTATCCCATATTGCTCCGTCAATATAGAAATGTGGTGTCTCATAATGGATGATCATAATACGCTGATGATCATGATAAATACCTAAGTTCTTATAAAATACTCAAAGGTCTTGGAGACTGTTTTCAAAACACTACAAGTTTTATTCTTTAGCTTACTTTAGCAACTTAAGCTTTTCGGTCTTTGGTAGTGATAAAACGCTCTTTTTAAATTAATTTACTAAAGTTGTAGAGTAACGGAAACGATTTTTTTACGCTTCGCGCTATTTTTAAATTCAACAATCAATATCTTCCTCATTAAAACCAAGGTGTCTCATAGCGTTCCCAAAAATATCAACTGTCGTGGTTTTGCAATTTACCAATAACGCATAACATTATTATTATGTACTTTTGCTTAAGCAATAAAGTTCCAATTGAAAAATTGCTAACCAATTTTCGCAATTAATGAATTGAAACCCTCAGCGTCTACGCCGGGATTGTTTATGTGTGGACTTGCCAACGTAATACAACTTCCTAGTGCATTGTTTCGTGGAAGGTGTTCGCGGCTTGTTTATAAACAATAGCGATTGCTTCAAGCGTTAGGTTACGCCCGCCCGCTTGGCCATCTGCAATATCTTCAGAGGTTCCACTGCGATGTAAATGTACCTGTTTATCTTCCCGATGATTTGGTATCAAAGTAGGTAACTATTACTCTGTTTAGGACATAGCAAATTGACGATGCCATAACCAGTTCAAAATATCGCTAAAGGAACCAATTTTTTTTGGGACAGAAGACAAAGTATGATTAAAAATTAAATGGTAAATGCTTTAAGTTATTGTGAGCAAAATTATTTTTTGCCTTTAGTGCGTGGGTTTTTTGATTTGAAATTTTTAAAGCCGTTTGTGTGTGATTGTTCGTAATTTGGAAATTGTGTGTTTTTTACACAAATAATGCAAAATATATTGAGATAGGTTGAATGGTGACTACTTAAAATATAAGATTTTGCATCCACGTTTCCTCATCCATTAATCAACATCAAGCACACCCTCTCCCTTTTGATTCATATCATCCATCACACTGTAAATCTAGGCAGCAATAAAGTAATAAATAAAAGAAAACATGCATAATCTTCACCTGGCGTTGTAAGTGCATTTACACTATTGGCAGTGCCGTGTACCGCACCAGGAAATCGCATAACAGTATTTTGTTAATGTGAAATGAATGTGGCGATTGTGAGTTCCGATATAACTGTTGAATGGCGAGGAGGCGCGGCAATTAGCTGCGCAGGTGGGTCCAACCCTTTGGCCCTCTTGCCTCGGAGCAGACACCAGTATAGGTACGTGGACAAAATTTCTCTCCACCACTTGACAGGGGCTGCTAGGCATTTGCATATTTATTACAGACACGGCTCTTTAACTGGGACAAATCGACCGGTTGCACATGACAAATGTAAATGGTGCCCATTACTATTCATATTGGTTCTGTTGTGAATGCGACGCGTGGCCGATATCAATTTCCCGGCATATTGGACGCGGGGATTGTTAAGGCTTTAGTTGTGTTTTTTTAAGTAATTTCTTCTTGTTATGCCGCGTGTGCGATCGCGTGAGGCGGACGGTACGGCACGTGGTGTCATTGGTCAGCTGTTGTATTAGTAAGGCTTTATGTATTGTGTGGTCATCTTCTTCTTCTTCCTGCCAAGTGGCCGTACCATGAAGTATTAGTGCGATCCAAACGCGGATGACAAAACGGGACGCCGCTCTATGCGGCTTATAGTATTGTCTACCTTTAACAACGGGAATTGAGTCGCGTTTAGAGTTGGTGGTAAGGCCCCTGTTCCCAATTTATCTGGGGACGGCGCAGTATGTTCCCTCTTCCATTAATGTCGGTCAGACGTCATCCAGCCAGAGGACCTAGCCAAGTGGCTTATCTATTCGAACGCATAGAAAACAAAAGTATGAAACTGACGTACTGTTTTCTCTGGAATAGGTACGTCAGTTTCATACATTTTGTATTCTATGCGTGTGATAGATTGGCCACTTGGCTGGGCTGACCATGTCGTGCGACCGATGAACAGAGAGAGTGATGGGGATGACAACATTCTCATTCATACTGCTCCAGGTTATGGTTTAGGTTTTACAACCGGTCACCTGCCTGACACCAGCTCTTTGGGTATTAAGTTGTTGATGGTTTGCCCTCTGCCATTCGGGCATCTCAAAGTGCCTATTGGTCTAGACCGGACAATCTCCCTTATTCGACTTTTATGACCGGCGGGGTGAGTTGGCGCTGGCATATTCTACATAATTTTTTCGCTACCAGGCGCCGGCACGGAAGTCATTTCTCTGGCACGTCTTAATTAGATCGCAATGAATATATGGACGACTTCTTAGTGCATCTAAAAGGCGGCTTGTTGATTCAAATATACTCTCTGAGAGTTACAAAGTCATTCTAATGCCGCCGTATCCAAGCGCCTTAAACAGCATCGCCGAAGCTGGAAGAGGGAACAGGAAGACAAACGGGAATTCATTGTTCCCAGCGCCGTCGCGCGCAGAAGAAACCATTTTGTCCTCGTATTTGTTTATTTAGTTGGCAACTTAAAAGTTTACAATTTCCCGCTTGCTACTCATTTCTTATACAAATATATACGGACAATTCGCGGGGCTGCCGTGTTTGGCGGAGTTCTCACATAGCTGCAGGATTCTTCGGCTGCTGAGGAGAATCGATGGTTCGCTGCCTGCATTTACATAGGTTACCTTGCCGTGCGCACCTCTCCTGATTACGGCGCTGTAAAGCTTCGCTAAGTGAATTTGTGGGAATTTTGATATCGAGTTACATACGTGTGAGCTTTTGGCTGACGCTAAAGTTGGGGAAAAAGTCTTTTCGCATTATAGTATGTATAAACTTGTAATAAAATCTCTTTGGCTATACTATTTGTATCTGGCTGGTTTTGGTATCATTGAAAGTTTAAATTTTAAAGAACATAATTCCAAATTCAAATTAGGAAAATGTGTGATTTTCATTTATTTTTCGTACCGCCAAGATGAGTGAATCTAATGAAGAAATTCGATACATTTTAAAATTTTACTACAAAAAAGGTAAAAATGCAACGCAAGCCGCGAAAAAAATTTGCGATGTTTATGGACCTAGTGCAGTGTCTGTGAGAGTAGCACAAATTTGGTTTAAGCGTTTTCAATCCAGAAATTTTGATGTCAAAGATGCACGTCGCTCTGGTCGCCCTATTACAGATAAAATGGATGCCATTTTTGAAAAAGTGGAGCAAGATTGGCATGTCAGTAGTTACGACGTAGCTGAAGAACTGGGAATCGACCACAAAACAGTTTTGGCGCATTTGAAAAAAACTGGGTACACAAAAAAGCTCGACATTTGGGTACCTCACGAGCTCACTGAAAGAAACCTAATGAACCGTGTACTCATTTGTGATTCTTTATTACGACGTAATGAAACCGAACCATTTTGAAGAAGCTGATAATTGGTGATGAAAAGTGGATCACGTACGACAAGAACGTGCGAAAAAGGTCGTGGTCAAAGGCCGGTCAGGCTTCACAGACTGTGGCGAAACCCGGGTTAACTCGCAACAAGGTGATGCTGTGTGTGTGGTGGGATTGGAAGGGCATTATTCATTATGAGCTGTTACCACCAGGCAGGACCATCGATTCTGAACTCTACTGCGAACAACTGATGAGATTAAAGCAAGAAGTTGAGAGAAAGCGGCCGGAATTAATCAATAGAAGGGGTGTGGTTTTTCATCATGATAACGCTAGACCTCACACATCTTTAGCCACTCAGCAAAAATTAAGAGAGTTTGGCTGGGAGGTGTTAATGCATCCGCCGTATAGTCCTGACCTTGCAGCTTCAGATTTCCACCTGTTTCGGTCTCTTCAGAATTCTTTAGGCAGTGTCAGGTTAACATCACGAGAGGACTGCCAAAACCACTTGTCGCGGTATTTTGACCAGAAGTCCCAAAATTTCTATAGCAATGGGATCATGTCCCTACCTACAAGATGGCAAAAAGTTATCGAACAAAATGGTACCTACATACTTTAGTTAAATGTAAATAAACTATATTAAAAAATGTTTTGAATTTTCTTAAAAAATGCGAAGAAACTTTTTCCCCAACCTATTATTATGATGTGTGAATTGTTGCAAACGTTTCGGTGTCTTCAGAATTTTTTGAGCAGTGTCAGGTTAAGCTCAAGAGAGGACGGCCAAAACGGCTTGTCGTGTTTTTTTTATCAAAAGTCCCAACATTTCTGCAGCAACTGCATCTTAAATCTCGACCTACAAGTTGGCAGAAAGTCATAGAACAAAATGGCACATGGCAATTTTTTGAATTTTTCTAAATTTTTTAAACATTAAGTTCAAATAAAACATAACTTCTATTCTGTTACATTACAATAATGTAATGTCGGAGCGGCGTGTGTCGCATTCGCATCCAGCCTCCGCAGTACAGAGCGTGAAGACGCGGCCATAACATTATTTCAGGACACGTATCGCGCTCTGATAATCTAATGCAGAAGCGTTATGACGCATTTATTGTTTGAAATGTGTTTCACTATGTAAGGTCACGTAGCTAATATTATTGTGGGGACCATACGTTCAACTCGGTCCTGTATTGCCTATTAGAGTTGTGTGCTGTTCTATTACTGCGGTATTACGTACATACATATAGATAAGGAGCTAGCGTACTCGGCCTGCGATTGCGTAAACTAAGCAATGTTCGCTAAGGCCGGTCATTGGATGGGTGACCAAACATTTATTATCTCGAGGTAGGTCGTTGGTCCCGGCTGCATCTGCAGTCGTTGATACCAACCCGCACTGGGCCAGCATGGTGAGTTATGGCCCATTCTCTCTGTATTCTTCCATCCACAGGGAAGGCCTGTGCCCCTGCAGGTGACATTCAAAAGGCTGGTGGTGATGATAATATATACATAAATCATGACTTTATCCTCGAAGGCAGAATAGACACCGATCTATTGCCAATCGATTGTAGTCTAACAATATTGAGCTAGATCGCCAGAAGTTCAAGTTTGTGCACCCCGAGCTTAACGCATGTGTATTATTGTAAATGACTGGCGAGATGTTTGAAAAATGAGGTGGCCCGTTGTCTTGCGCGGAATAAAAGTAAATGTTTCCCCTCAATGGCGACGCTGTTCCTTGCCGCGGAACATTGTCGCCTCTCTCTGCCCGTCGCCGGGTGCCGGCACATGCCCAAGCAGGCCCATTCAAATGTCAGCGCGATGCCGCCCGCGCCCCCCGCCCGCCCCGCACCCGGCAAATGTCACACGGCACACGGAGCAATCAATTTCGTATTTGTACACGTTGCTCGATAGCGGCACAGTGTACCCAGAACAGTAGTTTATCTGCGGCCTGTTGGCGAGCCTTACCCCCGAATACAGAAACGCTAATTAAAGTTTGAGTCTTGCTTAACATTTAAATATTGTCGAAATTGACGTTTTTCCATACAGATTCTGACAGGTAATGTCCACTTAAGTTTTTAAGCAGTGCTCCAAAATTGATTAACGTGTCAGTATTCGGAGGTTATTGGCCTACTCTTGCGTTGACGTTTGCGGTTGTAACTAAAGCCGGATCCCGATAAGTGTACAGTGTACCTAATGTAACACGAATTCTACGTTAGGACAGCTACATGTAACGCTCGTAGCGCCGTCCTAACGTAGTATTCGTGATACATTACACGTTACACTCGTCTGGATCCGGCTTAGCGGTGGCTGCGAGCGCGAATGTGCCGGGGCTGGGAACGAGCAGTGGGCGAACGTGCAATCACCTTGTACACGCGCGATCACACCGAATGCACGGCCTAGACTGCCGCCCCCTTATGCCCCCGTATTTATGTCACAGTACGTGCCTACTCGGCGCCGAGAACGCAAGCACTCATTCCAATGGGCAGCGGCCAGTTTGTATGAAGACGTATTACTGTTCTGGGTATACTGTGATAGCGCCGTCAACGGATTTATCGCAATAATGGCGCTCGCATTATCATTCCCGCGTTAAAGACTCACTCCGCAAACACGCCGTGCCTCTCCACACTTGTGCGGTATTTAATTTCGTTGCGCTCTGTAAAAGAGACGATCATCGCACCAATAAACTTTTAATGCTCACCCTTAAAATCAATCACGGGTAGGGTTGTCTGATGATAATTTGATAAAGAAGAAGAATGAAGAAGACGGGTCTAAAAAAGAGGATTTTCTGTAAAAAAAAGGACATTCATAAATTAAACGAATTTTTTTATATTGTTTTTCCACATTTGCGTTATGTGCGCTTATACAAAACCAAAACTCGCAGATCTTGAGCAGTTCTGAGAAACATTCATCGTTTTTGACACTTTTGAAGTAGATTTGTCCACTGCTCGTGGAACTTTAAATCTTGATAATATGTTTCACTTTCATCTGATTTTGATTCAAGAAATAAAATTAAGTTACAAAAATAGAGGACTTATAGTAGGTAAGGGAAAGGAGGACATTATGTCCTCCTTATGGATACCATCTGGCAACCCTAATCACGGGTGAGTTTTAAGGCCGAGTTATCATCCGAGATCTCCGCTCGATAGTCGTAGCAGCTATAAGGTTCCTTCCTCCGTCGTCGTCACCGTAGTCGGCTGCGGGGCTAATTGCCTCGTGGCCCGATTCATCACGATTCCGTCGTATATGTTTGTTTAATGTTTATTAGCGGAGAATCGACGCGAGCGCCGAGTGAACCGTCTAACTTCACCCATTTGTACACTCCACACTTCATTAAGCCTAGTGACGCTTTCACTAGGCACCCATGCCCAATTCCGAGTGCAAATTTACACGATTTAGATCCACATGCCGGCGCTATATCTCAACCCGGCCCTACGGTCGCATTAATCAACGTCCGACAGTTCTTATTCTGTTCTGCGGCACAAGAAATACAGCCTCTAAACGCATGAAAGATAGTTTCTGGAGTTGCCGGCAACCAATTGTCCCTTTTAGCCGGTCTCATTAGCATGGCTGGATCGGTTCGTTCAATCTGCCCTGCCGCGGATTGATACATTGACGGTAAAGGGCTTTTTAGTGAGTCTAGCTTTTCCCCGTAATAAGGGACACTCTCTAGACACGACCGCTGGCTTTTGATCGATTTGCGTGCAGCCTTGTTTTAGCGGCACCTCGCTTGATTAGCGGTGGAACATTTATGATTTCTTTGTTCACTGTCTAGGAGAGTTTGCTATCGATACGGTGATATTGACGATTTAATTTTACATACATAAATCACGCCTATATCCCCGAAGGGGTAGGCAGAGGTGAATTAACACCCACTTTTTGCCAATTATGTTCGGTCCCATGTAACAAGTGGCGAGCCTATTGCCATTATCGGGCACATAAATCGCAGTACAAATTTATATTGCTAGATGGTATGAGAGAAATGCTGCCGCCCATTACTCATTGCTTTCTTTACCCTTAGTCGCCTTGTACGAAACCCACGGGAGAGATGGGGGTGGTGACAATTGTATTCTACTCTGTCGTCACCACACGGCTAATTTTAAATATTACATAAAACACCCCTTTTCCCTTAAGGGTTAGTCAGGGGTTATTAAGAGTCCATGTTTCGCTATCTTATTTCAGATCCCATGTAATAGGGAGCCTATTGACATTTACTGGGAACTTTATGCCAATTCCCCGTATATGATTACTCTTAGTCGCCTTGTACGACATCCACGACAGTGGAAGGTGTGGTGACAATAATAATTGTAATCTTCTCTGCCGACACTGCACGGCATTTCAAATGTTGTTATTTCACAATTTTGAATTCTTGATGTCACTATATTTATTATTATGATTTAAAGTGAGCATATCCTCGCCTCGCGTTTTTATAAAGCTTCTATACCGAGTTATATACGAAGTCCCAAAGATGAGAGGTAAGCCTGGAAACTGGATGCGGCCAATCGCTAGCCCGCTATCGCAATTTAACGAGGCACGATTGTTTTTCTCAGTTCTGAATAATATTGAGCCCGAGAGTGCCTTGGTATCTGATGGCGATACTTTCGTTTGCTGCGCCGTGTACTGTTAGTTGGCTAAGTTACAAATGAACGGTGTGATTATGGGCTCTCGGATCTAACTCGTTGATAATTTGAATGTTCTCGCGGCCGGCCAGCCAGCCAGCCTGAGATGGCCACGATTACACCCGCGACTTCCCCTTATGGCGGGCCTGTATCGGTGCTTTTTGAATATAATTATGGACGTTGCTTGCAAATTAAACTTTCGGTTACATTGTTTGCGCTTCTTGTGTGTCTACAGTCAGAATCTGAAGGTGGACGCTGATACGTATCTGATATGGCATAAGATAGTCATTTCAGTGTATGCCTACTACTATCCGTGTTTTAGTCATAATTAATATATTAGTTTCAACCGTATACAGATTTGCATTTTATCTCCCTTACGGCCAACAGTGTATTTTCCCACTGCTATATCTAATCGCATCATAATTTAGAATTGTTTTGAATGTAATGTATAATTTATGTTTTTAGTGCAGCTATCGGATAACGCTGGTCAGTAGAGACGTGTTTCGCGTGCGCTATTGTAGAACGCTTTGTGCATAAGCCAGCCACTTATGCTTGGGGTATGTCTTGTATTATTCAAACAGATCTGGGTCTTAACTAAATCTTCAACACTCCTCTGCCTTACAGAGGGAATGTATAATGCGGTTGCGTGTTTCGAGTGCTTTGTTGTTACTTGCCGCCAATCATCGTTTAGTATATATGGTTCCGTTGGAGCAATGATATAATTAACTGTAATTTTGACGTCGACTATGATTCAATTTGGTATTTGGGGTTTGCTAATATGACCTACCTACCTACGATAACGTTCAATCAACCAAGCCGCAACGCTTCTCGAATTTCGAAATTCAATTGAAGTTTCTAGCTAGCTATACATATAAGTATATTCTATATATAATTAGTTGCACATAAATTGCAAAGGACTATGCTGACCGATGGTCATAGGGGAGCCTGTGTAGTGGTTTGCAAATATAAGTGAACATTAATGGCTATACTTTGACTTCCTTAAAAACAATAGACACTAACTGCCGCACTCAGAGACGTCAATTAACTTTTATGAGTATTTAATGTCAAAAATTTTCATACAAATCTAGACCATAGACCCGGCAAGAATAGCGACTAGTTCTGAATTGTCATTTTTTGACGTTAAGTACTCATTAACGTTATTTGACGTCTCTGAGTGCGGCAGTAAAACCGCTTTTGTATGTGAATTTTTTTTATGAACACCATGCATAGTACCTATTTATATGACTATGGTAGCATGGGCAGTATTCAGGTTGTGAATTATTTCTTTTAAATGTTGTATAGTCGTCAGTAAAGCCAAGACCGCAACGCGCGCCGAAGCCCTGTAAATAGTCTACATCAAACCTTATAACACTCTCTCAAAGCTCCAGCTAGTATCTGCCATGTTACATTGTAAGGCGACACACGACGCATTGTCTTCGTTAACAATTCAACTTTATGGCACCCCTCGCCGTATTCAATAAGTTACTTGCGGTTTATTTGGCTGATAAATTCTTATAAATCCGTTTCTGTCCTTGTTCAAAACCTTCTAAGAATACTTACATACATAAATCATGGCCACCCATCCTTGAAGGGGCGGGCAGAGGTGAATTAACCTACCTATATTAGATAGACAGATGACACTTAATTCGCGGGATTATTACATACATATACATAATTCACGCCTATATCCCCGAAGGGGTAGGCAGAGGTGAACTAGCACCCACGCTTCGCCAATTATGTTAGGTCCCATCTAATGGGTGGCGAGCCTATTGCCATTTATTGGGGACGTCAATCGCAGTACATTGCTAGATGGTATGAGAATGAGAGGAATGCTGCTGGCCATTACTCCTCGTTTCTTTACCCTCAGTCGCCTTGTACGACACCCGCAGATGAGATGAACCCTCATCAGGTGACAATAAATGTATTCTGTTCTGGCACCACACGGCTTGGTTTTAAACTTTTCAAGTCACGAACGTTCAAATTGTGGTGGCAACTATTTACGATTGCCCTATAAATCAAACAAACAACAAGAAACAAATTCTATTAATGTGAGTGCTGTGCGGCCGCCCTCAGTGGATTCGATGCGCGCCTCCGAACCCGAGTTAAACTGCAATGTAAGCGATATGGATCTCACGTTCGCGGACTAAATAGCGGATAAATTAGCTTACCGAGCTAAATTACTGCCGCCTGTTTGCAGCAGCCGTCGGTCCACCTTATTAGTTATTGATAGTGCTGGTTGAAGCACCCATTCTGCCGAAATTTAAGATAAAAAATGTTTAGTTCCCATCGCGGACTGTTTTCGCAATGACAGGACACAGTCGTGCCGTGTGGTGACAGAGACAAAGCGGAGTAGGTACTATTGTCACCCCCATTCTTTCCCGCGGGTGTTCTGCAAGGCGACTAAGGGTAAACCCAGCGATGCATTCCAATCGATCCCGCGCCCTCTGCAATCCAGGCAGATGCCTATACCACTCAGCCTACCAAGAGGTTGCCTTGCCTTGTCATTTCATCCTGCTATGCTATTTATACTATTTAGACGAGCAACCAATTTACCTGAAAGAACGCTTTTCCCATTTATACACATCACTGTAGACTTCGGTCTAGATTCTATGAAAATGTTTGTGTTATAGAATAAAAGCCGGCCAAGTGCGACTCGGACCCGCACACGAAAGGTTCTGTACCATTATCTTTAAAACATTGTATGGGCGCCCCCTTAAACAAAATAAATATTTTTTTTTCTATTTATTAGTATTTGTTTTAAGAGCAGCAAAAGAAATGCATCATCTGTGAAAAGTTCATCTGTCACGGTTCATGAGATGCCTTGTGACAGACGGCCGGACGGAGTCTTAAGGCCTGTTTCACAATCGACGTGTAAGTTCTAAGTAGCTTACTTCGCAGATCATTTGACTGTTGTAATATGAAATATATGTCAATTGAACTGCAAAGTAAGCTACTTCGAACTTACTTGTCGATTGTGAAACAGGCCCTTAGTATAGTAATCGTTTTACCCTTTGGGTAGGGAACCCTAAAAATGCTTCGGGTTTGCAGCCAACAATAGTTATTGGACTCTTTTGTTGTCTCGCCGCGGCCACATTGTATGATTTTAAAAACGGTGAAGCTTTCTAAATGCCCCTTTATTTTCTTAATAAATCTGGTTTTTAACATCATAATGTTTTTACCCGCGAATACAGAAACGGTACTCAAATTTTGAGCGTTGCTTATAAAGCTATCTGTATAATACCTGTCAGATTTTGTATGAAAAAACGTAAATTTTGACAACACTTAAATGTTAAGCAGGACTGAAACTTTAAGTAACGTTTCTGTATTCGTGGGTTAGTCCTATGAGCTGGATGTATCGTACAAAATAACCACTGAAAAACGTTTTATATCGCCATAGATACCTATATATCGCCGAATGTTTTAGCGGAATATGAATATTTTTCTGGTCTATTTGACTCGTGCACTTTGGGTGTGCACGAGTGAAATATAGGTAAGTACCAGTAATGTATTTGGAACTGAAAATAAATACACTTACTGTGTGACTGGTTTTATTTATATTTTTAATCCAGTGTTTATAATGCGACTCTGTTGTCAGTATGTTTAAAAATACATGAAATCGAAATGTCATCTGTATGATTTATTCTTTTCACGAGTTGAAAAATTATTTTTACGCGATTTTCACTGGGTTACTAAGATTATCACTTAAGTTCCTCCACCTCTTCTTCCACACCGTTGTAATGTAAAGACCACCGGTGTAGACCAATGAGCATCTTTAGGCGACCCCCAAGGGTGGTGGAGGACAAAAACCCACAAACGGTTACACACAAACAACAGCATACCCAAGGAGGACATTATCAAAATTTTCGGTATTGCTGTACCCCCAGAGTGCCTACCTTCTGCGTTACACCCGTTTTAGGCTCTCTTGTCATACAGTGCTGATTCAATTTAGGTGTTAATTCACCAAATTACGCACTTTTATCTGCTTTAAAATTACACAATTATGATCCTTAACTCTTTAAAGTGAACATTCCTTAAAATCAGACGTCAAACAGCGTCTCCTATAAAGCGCCAGCGCACTAAGTCGTTGAATAAAACTGTAGGAACTGCAAAGCCTTCGTGTTCGCGTGTCCCCTGACTTTTCTCCCACAGCTCAAGCTCTGCCTGCATAAGTGATTCCGAGGGCGACCTCCCTTTGTATTGACACCGGGACTTGTGTCGTTTTAAAGGCGTTCGCGCATTGCGTCATCTCTATGTGTTTCTAGAGAGACGGCAACTCCTAGCTTTCCATGGATTCACCGTGCGGTTGCCGGGTCCATAGTGTGGCAGAGGGGGGAGTCAGTGGCAGCGCTTGGGACTTGTGACCCAAGTGTAGGCTTACGGGGCCTCTTCACAACATGTCAACACTCACCCCCGCCACCCGCCACAATTACGGACAAAAAATGTGATATAGAACTGAATATATTAAGGCCTCTTGTACACACACGGTTTTTACGCCGTCAAAACTACGTTTAATCCGCCTATGGAGCTTGTTGATGGGCACGGCGCCGCCGCCGGTCTACGCACAGAGTATTAGTGTGTTAACAAGAGGCCTAATGGTTTACCTAAGTAATAAGTGTCAAGATGCGATTTCTGCCCACCCCTGTAGGGTAAGGCGTGACAAAATAACATGTATGCATGCCTGTGTAAGTTATGGGTTGTGTAGTGGAGTTTCGACTGCGGTAGTGGATGCGCGAAGAGCCTTACTGCTCGCTATAAAGGCGCGTCCTGAAGCCGCTGCGTAGGTACTGAGCGGCTCGGAACGGAATGGCCGGTGCTCTTCGCGGAAGCGAGATCGCGGGACCGATTCGCGGGACACGCCGCCGCCGCCGCGTCCCCCAATCGCATGTGAGATCGCTTATTGCGCGAGCGTGTGGACATTTTCCTAATAGAATATTTAACCGCTTCCTATCTGCCGTAATGAATGCAAATAAGGGTCATTTGGTAGGGTCTTTTCGTAATAGTTTTCTACTGTTTGACGGTGGTTTTGGTCGGGTTGTCTGATGGCTGGCTATTGGTAAAGAGGTCTCGGATTCGATGCTAGGTAGCGAATGTTTGTGTGATGAACACATACATTTGTGCCCGAGTCATAGTTGTTATTATGGAGATATTTTATTAAATTGTAGTATATGTTATGGCCCATTCTCCCAATATTGTTCCTTTCATAGGTAAAAGAGCTTTGCTCCAGCAGTGGACATTAAAGGGCTGTTGATGATGATCATGATGAAACAGTAATTGAAAAAACCATGTAACAGAAATAACGGACACCCTGGACAGTTCGCATATAAAAATGCCATCAAAAATTCCAAATTGTAGATTTTTTTTTCGTAATTTCCATATGGGGGAAGAAAACAGAATTAAATATTTCGATTTTTTAATAGCACTGAGTTTTTGACATGGTAGTTTTCAGAGTGTTAGTTATTTTTGTTATTTTTGTTTGTCGTATAATATATAATTGAATAGTGGGTGTTAATTCACCCCTGCCTACCCCTTCGGGGTATAGGCGTGATTTATGTATGTATGTATGTATATATTATTATGTATAATGAACATAGCGCATTTTTGTGCATTGAAATTGCCCGTGATGGATCGTCGCGAAATCTATGATTGATTCGCGGCCCCGCGCGTTCTGCGCCGCGGCCACATGAGTAAATAAACGGAACAGAGAATAACCTTCATTCAACCGCGCGAATCGGTCGCACTACTACAAGCACGCGGGGCATGTGTGCGTTACCACTGGCCGCTGTCGCGCAAGCGACGGGACTGGAAAAAAACCGGTTTATGACGCACAGTCAGTTGCATACTCTCAGGGTTATAGTTCGACAAGTTCGTGCGCGACCTTCCTGCGTATGAGAGGCGGTGGCGGGGACGGGGCGCTCTGGATGTTGGCGGGGAGGAGGGAAAACTCGCTCCTCTCCGCATCGCCCGCCTCCGCTAGCATCTACTCTGCCTCATCCCCGCCACACCGTCTCGTACCGCAGGAGGGTCGCGCACGAACTTGTCGGACTATAGCATGACCCTACACGATATGATATAGCCATTTATTGCGTTGAACTTACAAAAACCATTGGATTTTCGACAGTTCAAAGCCATAAATTGCTATATCTTTATGATGTAGCCTTAGAGACTTATTCAATTATTAAATTCAAGCTTATTTAAGTGTTAAAAATCCTATGATTTTTTACTGTTCAACGCGATAAATGGCTATATCATATCGTGTTTCGGTAGTCATGCTAGCCGGCCAGGGTTAGTGCGGCGGCCTTCTTAGGAAGCTTCTACTCTGTTCATTTTATCTCCTCATGTGCCGGGGCTGCGGCTTCCGCGCCCCTCAGCGGAAGATTGATTGCCCCCTCGCAAACTTCATATGTTTGCGAGATAATTTTGTATTTCGCCCGTAAACAGATTACGCGTGAAAAGAATCGGCGGCTCGCTCGAGCCTCCGCCTCTCGTGGTGACGGCGCGGTTTTCACGCTCCATCTAGCGCGTTTCGTACATTATTCGGTGTTTAATGAAGTGCCTCTTGCTGTGGGTGTTTGGAATATAGAAAAAGGAAGGACGGCGAAGGAGAGGAAGACCAAAGAGGAGATGGATGGATTGTGTAAAGGAGGATAATAAAGGAAGATAAAGCATATGGAAGTGAGAGGAGTGGATGATAAATTGGTGAAGGATAGAAAGGAGTGGAAGAAGAAGACGTGTTATGTCGAGACCCCGCCTAGATAAGGGATAAGGGCTAGAAGGAAAAGTTGGGTGGATTGCGTTCTGAAGCTGCATTCAGCATTGCCAGCCCTCTAATGTCCCTACTGCTGGAGCACAGGCCTACCCCATGAATGGATGAATATAGGGAACATTGGTGGATATTAACGATTGACGATGCAGCCGGGACCAACGACTCAATGTGCCTTCCGAAGCCTATCCAATGACCGGCATTAGCGGACATTACTTAATCTACCCAATCACGGGCCGAGCCCGCTAAGCCACTGCGCTGTCAAACTCCTGAGAGACAGGGTTTTGAGTAGCGGTGATTAAAATATGGCAAAAGGCGGATCTAGTCTTTGACCGTTATTTTACCAAACATGAAAGTGAAAGTCCGTGTAAGTAGTGAATTTCCCGCTTAAACAAATCGGCTAACTCGGGACATTCAGAAGGTCCTATAAGTATTCTGTTCTGCCGTCACCACACGTCTCGCAATTCTGTAGTTAGAACGTTTCCGATTCGGTTCATCGGGTCGCTCCTTTATTTGCCAGTTGTTTCCAATTAAATATTATTTGTAACGTTTGTTGCGTATCTAAGGCTCGAGTTCACCAACACGTAAAACAAGCGATTAAAAGATAACTGCCAGTTTTTGACAGTTCTTCCATACGATATAATGTCAAAAACCGTCGGTTAGCTAATAATCGCCTGTTTAAGTGTTGGTGAACTCGAGCCTTAATCGTACTTCAAACATTCGCACTATCAATCCGACGTAGTTTATTTCAATTTATAATAAATTGTAAACAACACCGGCCACCGTTCCTAGTTCAATTAAAAGCGAGTGGCGCAATTCACGCGAGAAATGAAAGTGACTGACGGTTGTATACCTGCATTGATTTACTACTTCGGCTAAATTTGCTGGGCATCAGAGGATGGAATATTTAATGAGATTCTGAAATATTATCTTATAATAGTTCTCCCCGCACGGTGAATGCTGAATCTCACCTATTATACACACACATATACATATAATCTATTCCAAATTAAGCCACTTAAGCGTTTGGTTAGTTTGGCTTAGATTATGCTATTATAAAGGACTTGACATTCCATTGTTTTTAATTTTTTTTTTTCTTATCTGAACACAGACATTCGGGGATCTCTACACCGACTGAAAACATGAAGACGGGTTTGTCTTCATTTAACTTAACAATTATTTGTGTTTAACTTTTATGAACAGCCAATGCGTGTGCAGAAAGGCTCGTATGGCTGTTCATAATGGAGCGGTGCTCCCATTAATGTATGGAAGTGAAAGTTGGGTGTGGGAGAAGAAGCACGAAAGTAGAATAAATGCTGTAGAAATGAGAGCGTTGAGGAGCATGGCTGAGCGACCAATTGTATAACAGTGTGATAAGAGTAAGATGTGGTTTGAAAGAAGATTTATAAGGATTGAGAAAGGGATGCTCGCATGGTTTGGTCACGTCGAAAGGATGGATGAAAGGAGAATGACAAAAAGGATTTACATGGCGAAAGTGAATGGAGAAATCGGAAGGGGAAGCCCTAGGCGGATCTTTCATAATCAAATTGAAAGTCTATTGAAAAAGGGCCAGTTCAAGAGTACCCGAAACCGACGGGCATGCATGAAGAGATTGATGAGATTGGATGAAGCGAAAGAAGTATGTAAGGATCGTAGCAAATGGAAGGAAGTGATCTCTGCCTACCCCTGTGGGAGAAAGGCACGACATATATTATGTATGTATGTATTATTTGTGCACCTAGAAATCAATTCAGCCATCGTAAATTCAGAAATATATACAAGGCTAACTGCCGCACTCAGAGACGTCAAATAACGCTAATGAGTACTTAATGTCAAAAAATGACAATTCAAAACTAGTCGCTATTTTTGCCGGGTCTATGGTCTAGATTTAAATGAGATTTTTTGACATAAAGTAATCATTAGCGTTATTTGAAGTCTATGAGTGCGGCAGTTAGGCTTTATCCCCGAAGGGGTCTTCAGGGATATAGGATTCATTTATGCATGTAGATTTCTTAATTAGTAACTGATTGTTACAATGAGGGTCAACCATTCAGTGTGCATTCAAAGACTGGTCGGAACCCGCCGGTAGTTCGAGATCGGCTATCTCGCGGTATCGCGATTGCGAGCAAATTGATTTGCGCACGCGCACCCGCGCTGTCGGTTGACAGCGCCGACTCTGATTGTCATGGTGCTTGTACACGGTACATGTAGCTTGCGCATGCTGAAGCATTCGCGCAGGTTATATGCGTAGTGTAAACGATTCCAGCGACTCCAGCGACTGGAGGATGTTCCTGCACAAGTTACAGACATGCTGACAGCTGAAACGAACAAAACCTATAGAGAAAATACTCGCGCGGTCAGCGTTCACGTGTAGCTTGACCAAATTACTTGCGCAAGTAGCCTGCACCTTTGTTTATGCACAGAGGGGCTAGCCAAGTGGCTTATCTATTCGAACGGATTGTTTTCTCTGTAATAGGTCAGTTTATACATTTTGTATTCTATGTGTTCGTTATATTGGGCACTTGGCTAGGGGGGCTGATCAACTAAATTGAGCATGCTGCTTGCGCAAATAGCTCGCGCCTTTACTTGCTTCAGCTACTAGCACCGTGTATAAGCACCATAAATTCAATTGCGCCAATATCCAGTTGCGTGTCTCGGATTGTTTAGACGTTTAGTCACTCACTGTAATTTAGTGAGACGTAGTAGCGCACTGAGCTTTATTAGCATTTAGGAGTCAGCGGGTAATTTATGAGAAATTGTAAGTCAAATAATGTTCTCTTATATTTGCACGAGCACTGCACATTTGAAATAAAGTAACTTTTACGGATCAGACTCGCTTATATTTAGGTGTTTGGCATTGTTATTATTTATGCTGACTTTATCATTCATCGTTGGTGTACCTACTAAGGATCGGCCACGAAAATTTTTTGGACTTGTATACAATACATACATAAATCACACCTATTTAACCGCTAATGGGAAGGCAGACGTGAACCTATTGCCATGTATCGGGCACGTAATTCGCAGTTATTGCTAGATGGTGGTATAAGAAGACTGCTGTTGCCCATTATTCATCGCTATCTTAACCCATCCCCGGTTACATGGAATCTCAGATAATGGTTAAAATAGGCTGCGTCGGCGACAAAATGGAGAGATTTCAGTATGTATTTATGCAAGTGCTTTTTGCAATATTGATAACTGGGAATAATGTAACCTTTTGCTGTGAACCGTACCGTACCGTCTTGTAGGTGACTCGATTCCAACCTATCGCGTACCAAGAATTTTTATTGGGTCATTTGCTGTAATTGCGCCACACGGTATCCATCTTAATCATTCCCGCGGGGACGACTCAATAAGTGTAATAAATTTTCTCTGTGAACATAAAGTCGTGAGTACACACACACACACATACTGGATGCGTGCGGACGAATTGCGTCACGTCACAGCTGCGGACACGAGCTTAATTCGGAATGTACGGTGTCACAGACGACAATTACTTGTTCTAACTACTTCCCACGGCTTGCCTGCCCGCGAAATTGGAGCGTAGGCACGGCTCGGCGACATTCGCCGCCCGTGGCGGTGGCATTAGGCACAATACCACAGTGCACTCAGAACAGTAGTTTATCTGCGGCCTGGCGGCGAGTTCGACTGCGCGCCAGATAAGTCTGCGCGCGATGGATGGCGCTGCTCGCTCACATTGACATTCCTAGACAAATAAAATAGCAGACGATATTTTAGTTTTAATTTTGACCACGCGTAGACTTATCGGGCGCGCCCTATATTAGCCTACTCTTGCGTTGACGCTAGTGTTGTAACTAAAGCGGCGACTGCGAGCGCGAATGTGCCGGCCGGGAACGAGCAGCGAGCGAACGTGCAATACCTGTACACGCGCAATTATGTATGCCCCTTGTGCCCCTTGTTTTATATCAATGTCGAGTACGAAAGCACACATTCTAATGGGCAGCGGCCAGTTTGTATGAAGACGTATTACTGTTCTGGGTATACTGTGACAATACTGCCTCAATGGCCAGTGTAAGTTGAGCTCTGGCATATGACCATTGTCGCGACCGTGGAATGAAGATCAATTTGATTCTTTGATGTCTGTTCCTTTCTAAATCATGGTAGTAATCAGTGTGATAGCTGCCAAAATGAGGGTTTTTTCTTATCAAACGTATGTATGTGTCTAATTCTTTAGCACACACTAAAAACACAAACGTAAAAGGCAGGTTAACTAAAGTCTTGGTTGGCCGCTCAGATATATCTGTATTATTAATTCTGTAGCCGTGTGGTGACGGCAGAGTAGAATACAATTGTCACCACCCCAAATCTCTCCCGTGGGTGTCGTACAAGGCGACGAAGGATAAATCAGTGATGAGGAATGGGCAGCAGCGTTCCTCTTATACCATCTAGCTATGTACCTACTGCGACTTTTGTGCCCGATAAATAGCTATTGCTATTTATCGGCCACCTATTACATCTATAGTGCATCATTGCAAGTAGAAGCTTATATGCACAACCATCCTACTTGGGTATCATAGTAAAAATAATACACCAGAGTACCAGCCTTAGGGTCCTCTCCCTATGCTTCATATAGGTTTAAAGTGCATCCACAGCCACTTCTTCTCATCAGTCCAGTTTGGGTAAGCACGGCAGTTCAAGGCCCGTTCTCTGATTACCAAGACAGAAGGTCTTTAAAAAGTATTAAAAACTGTTAACAACCTCATAATGTTTCTCAAATTCGGCTCTTTGGTCAACTGACCCCGCTCCTAACTGAAATCAAATTAATCTATCATCTACCGTCTATCATCTGTATCATATAGATTTTATTTCCAATAAGGTCCCTATTTCATTTGAGTAAGGACCCTAGATAAATACACTTTCGCTAGCTTTGACCATTGGTTCCATTACAAAATCATATTACACCTATTACATACATATTAAAGCTCGCCACCTATTACATGGGACCTAACATATCTGGCGAAACGTGGGTGCTAGTTCGACTCTGCCTACCCCTTCGGGGATATATGCGTGATTTATGTATGTATGTATTAATTCTCTGGTTGGCCGAGTGGAGCCTGACGACGCGGGATCGATTCCCGCATCAATACTATAATTTTATTGTGTTCCGACAATGTGTGATAAGATAGCCAGCCCCTCTGTGGTTGAGGGTTCCAGGCGAAGCTCGATTCCATCTTCAGCCCTTATCGGCACTTACCATCAGGTGAGATGAAGGGCAAGAGCTACCCTGTCCAAAATAATTAAAAAACATTCCCTTAATTGTCATAGGAATGTTGCGAAAAGAATACTTTATAAATTGCGAGACACAAATACCTGCTGACTGTGGAAAGATAATCGGATAGGCAGCCTCATCTGCTGACTCATTTGGTAATTACCGCACATTTCGCGCCCGTCAACACGAATTACCTACTATAATACATATACTACTAATAGATGCTAATGTTATATCTTTTGTGACTATCTAAAATAATGATTATTATAAACCAATTACAAAAAAGAGATCGGAAAAACTCCGAATAATTCTGTCCTCATCCAGAATAAATTAAAAAGCAGTTCTGGCACCTTTTTCTTGTAATTTGTTACTTTTTCTAAAATTTATACCGGTTTTATATTGTTGTCTACTTAGTGTAGCGGGCAGATTGCTTCTCTTTCGCCCTTATTACATACAGGTGCGTCGTAGTTAAACGAAACAAAAAAACTTAACTAGTTAAGGCAAACCCCTTACAGAGTATACTCCACTTGCGATTTAATGATAAGATCTTAAAATATATCATTACTCATCACTTTTACAACTTTTCCCGCTTTTATGTCTACTCGTGATGCTATCCATCAGGCTTATAAATTAAAGTTCATTATCCCGCTGACTTTGTTGTGGAGGCTACAATGTATATTTTTACGTTGCAAAAGTAAACTGCTATATGCTTTGCAATATCGGAAAGCTGGCATAGTGTGTGGCTAATAATTGTGTTTGTTTGAGTGCTTGATCTACAGGAGCTGTAGCGCCTAACTAATTCAGCATTTTAGCTTCGATCAGTTTGCGTGGAGACTTGATTTACCGGTGTAGGTAGTGACGGTGCGGTATATTCTCGGATTTTCATAGTAAGATGACAATAGATTCATCCCCTTTTACACGGAAAAAGGAGAAAACTGCAGGATTCATGATTGGTTCCCTTAAATTTCAAGGCAACAGAGTATAGACACAGATGAGTAATGGGCAGCAGTGTTCTAGCAATCTACTGCTGTTTACTTGCCCGTTAGATAATAGTAGTCAGTCACTAGTCAGCCAAGTGGCGCCCACTGTTAGGCATAGGCATCCCCCAAAGTCCTTTACAATTGATCGGTCCTTCTAAACCTCTCGGTTCCTCTGAGAGGAGGCCCAATTCCCCCCTCCCCCCCTATATTAAGATGGCTATGGACTCGCCACCCCTAGCCATCGAACGCATAGAATACAAAATGCATGAACCTGACGTATTACAGAGACAACAATACGTCAGTTTCATACTTTTGTGTTTTCTATGCGTTCGAATAGATTGTCCACTTGGCTAGGGGCAGGGCAGACAGAAGGAGATATAATTACAAGTGAGGATTCATGATCGGTTCCCTCAAATTCCAAGGGTGTGACAAGAACTTGATAAGTCTCAGCAAATTGGCCGTTGTCATTGTCGAGCCAGCGGCGGTTTCACAACGTCGCCATTTTCGCGAGAGGCCGCCGCGTCGAAGGGCCCCGGGCTCGCACGGGATATTTCGTGTGCTGCCTATTTATTGCAGTGACGCGTTAGTAATTTATCGCGTTAACCGCTGTGACGGGACGGCAATTTTGCGCGCACTTGCTCTCTGTACTTATTACGTCTTAGTAATGGTCAGCGGCATTCCTCTTGCGATTGCGTGTCCCATAGATGGCAAAGTCAAAGTCAAAATTCGTTTGTTCATATCCGATATGATTAAAATACACTTATGAATCGTCAAAACGCTAAACATCAACAATCCATGTGTCCAAGGGAATAGGGCAATGGGCTCGCCTCAAAGAAATTGGCGTAACGTAGGTGTTAATACACCTCTGCACACCCCTATAGTTAACTGCCGCATTCAGAGACGTAAAATAAAGATAATAACTTGCCGGGTCTATGGTCTAGATTTAATTGAATTTTTTTGACATTAGGGTACTCGTTAAAGTTATTTGACGTCTTTGAGTGCGGCAGTAAGTCTTTGTCAAAAGTGCACTTTGCGCGGGTTTCTGATAGATTTTTCCTTGTTTTAATATTGTTTTGTGGGTGACCTTAGCTAGCGTTTTTATTTGCCCTCTATTTTTGTGGGATTCATTCATTTTTTAAATGGACGTCATTAAATGTAGAAGATTAATTTGAATTCGATGCAACTAATTACTAAATGGAATTGAATTAATTTTTATTTTTATTTGCAGGTAAACAATTGCTGGTGGCCTGTATTATGGTAAGAATGCGGACAGCGTGTGGGGACAAAGGGTAGTACTAATTTAAATTATTTTATTGAATGTCCGATCTATAGACAGCGGGTATATAGGTATGCGATCAAGAAACAATCGTGAATTGAAATCGAAATGAATCAAACTGCGCGAATAATATTATCCTCTAATATTTGCACGAGCATTACGAAGACATAATTATTACCATCATAAAGCCAATCCACAAAAAAGAAGCTAAAACGGATTCTAATAATTACCGACCCATTGCATTATTACCCGTAATCTCAAAACTATTTGTAAAAGCAATGTTCAAACGCTTATACTCGTTTTGTGAAACGTACAAAATTTTCGACGATGCCCAGAACGGCTTCAGGAAGGGCCGGTCAACAACACTGGCCACGTATAAATACATTAACGAAGTCTTGAATATATTAAATGGACAGAAATATGCTATAGGATTATTATTTGACATGACAAAAGCTTATGAAAATATTAAACATGACATTCTTTTAAATAAACTTTATGACATTGGTATTCGTGGTGTAGCCCACAATTGGTTTGATTCATTTCTCAGAAACCGTTCCCAGTTTGTCGAAATAGAAAATATAGATCAAAACAAAAGAACTATAACATGTTTTAGATCAAGGGCCCAACCGGTGCGGAACTCGATACCCCAAGGATCAGTCCTAGGATGTACCCTCTTCCTTATTTACATCAACGACCTTCCAAAGGTTATTGATGAGCACTGTGTGATGTTCGCCGACGATTTTTCTATTGTATTTCCATGTAACAATAGTACTGGACTTAATCAAAAAATCTATAGTGTTATAAATAAAGTTGAAGAATGGTTGAGCGATCATAATTTAGAAATAAATTTCAAAAAAACTAAAATAATACAATTTAGACCAAGACAGAAGAATGAACTTGACATTAACTTTACATACAATCAAATAAAATTAGAATGTGTTCAAAATTATTCAATGTTAGGTATAAATATTGACACTAATATTAACTATAAATCTCATATTCATAAAAATAAATCAAAATTATCACAATTCATATACGCGTTGCGAGAATTAAAAAAATCCACAAATTTAAAAACAGCAGTATCAGCTTATCATGCCTACGCACAAGCGTGGCTAAACTACGGAGTAATATTGTGGGGAAACAGTGTGGACGCACACGACCTCTTTATCCTACAAAAGAAATGTATACGTGTCCTCGCTAATATAAAACAAAGAGAAAGCTGCAAACCTCATTTTCAAAATCTCAACATCTTAACATTACCGTGCTTGTACATATTAGAAATATGTAAATTTGTAAGAAAACACCCACATTTTTATACCAAAATTACAAATGCACCCCGACATAACACACCGCGATATAAACATAATCTTTTGCAAATAAGATCAAAATTAACTTTACACAGCTCAGGTCCCTACCCGATGTCAATAAAAATTTATAATAAATTACCAGAAAATTTAAAAGCTGAAAAAAATTTAAATAAATTTGTAAAAATCCTTAAAATATTCTTAGTAAAAAAAAGTTACTATTCGATCACTGAATACCTGGAAGATAAAAAAATTATAATATAAATGTCTGCCCCTCTTTCTATTTTTTATTGCTATGCCTTCCAGGTGCATGTGAAAATTAGTACTTGTACATTTATGTTTAGTCACTAAGTAACATGTAACGCAATTATGAAATAAATAAATAAATAAATATTTGAAATATAACAACTTTTACGAATAAGACTCCCGTTTAGAAACGGAAGACACCTATCATCTTAAGTCTAACCGTCTCACCGTGGCTACAGTGTTCGAAACGCCAAATGGAGACGGTAACTCTTGGCATTCAACGAATTCACCGTGCGGGTGCCGGGTCCATAGTGTGGCCGAGGGGCAAGTCACTGGCAACGCTTGGGACTTGTGACCCAAGTGTAGGTTTACGGGATCCCTTCACAACATGTCAACACTCACCTCCGCCACCCCGACTTCTGTCTCTGCCATACCTATTTGGTAAGTTTTTTAGAATTAAACGCGAACCTCATCCGTAAAAGTGGTTTAATGTCAAAAACGTCGCTCATGCGAAGTGGGTCAAACCCAAGTAACAAAGCAGATTTTCGCCACGAATGTCTGTTTGGTATCAGTTTGGTTGGGCCGTGCCGCCTAATCACACATTATTCTCAAATCTGTTTGCTAACTGTACAGAGAGCTCTGGGAAACTTAATACTTTATAATTACATCCGGCAAGGCTCGCTCCAAATTACGTTTTGTTTCGCTATTATGCGGGCCTGTCATCGCCAAATCTGTTTATAATGGGCATATTTTTCCAAATTTCATTGTGTCCATTGTAATGACTAATACGCCTATGACTTACACCGCGTCGTTTTTACGTGTCTACTTAACTACTTTACCCTGAATAAATTATATTTTTGTAAAAACTTCGGATTTTGATAGAAGAAACATGTTTTAGCTAATGCAAATTAAAGTTTCCTCCGAATCGCCAAGATAGCAATGGCGTCTATGTGACGTCATGATTTCGTAAAACTGACAGTTTCTATAGTATCTTAGTGATTTCAATTGGAAAATAACATGTCAAAACGGTGTTAACGGAATCGTGACGTCACACGGTGTGGTACACGGCACTGCCATTTGTGTAAATGCACTTACAATGCCGGTGAATATTATACATTTTTTATTTTATTTATTATTTTCATTGCTGCATATAAGCCATTCTGTGTGATGGATGATATGAATCAAAAGGGAATGGGTGGCTTGATGAGGTTGACCAATATTAATGAAAGAGCAAACACAATGGGTGCGGAATATATGTTACTTTTTAAGTAATATTCCGCTGCAACAGCGGTGTCTTTTTGATGGACATGATTCGCCAGATCGCCGTGGCTGTGTCAAACAGGCATACCTACTACATACAGACCGAGTTGACTGGTAATTTAGGTCGTGCCGTGTCTTGATTTGCATGTAGGGCGGTTCGGTTTGGCGCACAAACGGCGTGTTTTATGTGACTATTCACCGCTTTTACATAAACTCTCCGGTCGGATAGCCGGGCCTGCCAAGAATGTTGCCAACCGGTACGATCGCTTGGGACCCACTTTGATATGATAGTTAACATTGGAATTTGATAGACGGATTCTCCTTCGTTCTGCCTTCTTATCAAAATCTGTTAGCACAATTATTGTGTTCCGACAATGAGATAAGATAGCCTGGATTCTGCATCTTCGGCCCTTATCGTCACTTACCATCAGGTGAGATGACGGCCAAGAGTTTCCCTGTCTAGCACAAAAAAAATCTGAGGTCGACGTAGGATGGTTCCTCTTCTATTCATATCGATAAGACGTCACTAAATAAGTAAAAGTGCTACTGATGAATGAATGTATATAAAAAAGAGACGGACGAAAGGACTATGTCGAGAGACCGATGAACGGAGAGAGCTATTGGGATGGTATGTCCCTTAGTCGACTTTGACGAAACCTCTGTGGTGAGTCAGATGGCACATTCTATGGTATGTTTTCGCTCCCAGGCCAGATTGGATTGGAAGATTTGATAGTCCGATTCGTTTGTTGTTTTATTGCCGATGGTATCTGGAAGTTGTTGCGGAGCGGCAGAGGTGATGCCGCGCGTCAAAACATTGTGCGATTGACAGCGATACATTAGGAACTATCGAGTATCGAGCGATCGGACTCTTCATTTTTCACTGTCAGCGCTAAACGTCCCCGTCATCGCTCCGACTAGTGACTGTCAAAAAATGTTAATGTAATTTGGGCCGCGCAAGGGCGCCGGCAAAATATTGTTGGCGGCGAACAGGACAAAATCTCCACGGGGAAAAGAAAATGTTTTCCTCTCGCTCTAACTCACACTAAATCCCGAGACAGAACACTGACAAGTGGTGGAGAGAGATTTTGTCCCGGCTGCTAGGCCAATAGTTCTGCTCATGTTGGCGCTTAGAGGGACACCTTGTTTGCTCCGATACAATTTTGCGTGATAACGCGCGCCCAGCCATCAATCTATGTCGCTCCGTTTTGTTTACAGCGGCCTGAAGCCCTAGCGAGAACTTTTCGAAGATTCGAATCGTACAAAAAAATGTGGTTAGAAAAAGTTCGAAAAATTATAGACTTGATTGAATTATAGACTATAATTATTCGAACTTTTTCTAAGCACAATTTTCTTTGTGATAATTTTACTAAACTTTATATAATGTTTATATTAAGATGAAAATAATAATTCGAATTGTAATCGTATCGAAAAAGCACTCTAAAACCAAAATAAAAAATTATCAATCTTAAATCGGGCAATTGTTAATATTTCTTAGGGAATTTTATACAATAAATTATTAAAATCTTAATATTAATTTAATATAATTACCTAAGAAATATAATTATTCTTGGATTAAACATTTAGAATTTATTTTGTTTTGGTTTTAGAGCGCTTTCTCGATACGATTACGATTCGAATCTTCGAAAAGTTCGTGCTAGGGGCACTGTTTTAGTTGCGTGTCTCGCGAGACTTGTGATCCATACCGGTTATTGGTTTCGCAATGGGACCCAGCAGTGAGCTGGCTGTCAGGAATCCGCTGCTGCGAATTGTTGGCGCACCACCGGCAGCCGTGTGGTGACGGCAGAGCAGAATACAATTGTCACCACCCCCATCTCTCACGCTGATGTAGCACAAGTTGACTAGACTACAAGCGTGCTTATTATGCCACCTAGCAATGTACTGCGGTTTCCGTACCCGATAAATGGTAATAGGTTCGACCACCTTCTACGGGACCTAAGCTAATTGGTTAAACTCTTCTTCTCCCTGCCCTGTTCCCAGTCTAGCTGGGATCGGCGCAGTATGTTTCCTCTTCCATTTATATCGGTCAAACGTGATCAAGTCATCCACTCCCTTGTGATTCATATCATCTATCACATCAGAAAGATATTATCGTCACCAACCCTTTATTGTCCCCAATGCTGTGGTGGCACGGGCCTTCCCTTTGGATGGAAGAATATAGGGAGATTGGGCCATAACCCATCACGCTGGCCCAGTGCTGGTTGGTGGGTATTAACGACTGCAGATGTATCCAGGACCAACGGCTTGGTCACCCATCCAATGACCGGCCTTAGCGATATTGCTTAGTTTATCGCAAGCCAAGCGCGCTATGCCACTGCGCTAAGGTCGGAAAGGTGCTAGTGATGAATAAATGCATATAAAAGAGACGGGACGGACCATGTCGAAAGACCGATGAACGTAGAGAGTGATTCAGTTGACATAATTTCCATTCAACTGTTCAAGGTTTTAGCCTAGGTTTGCCCGACTGCCCGACACCATTTGAACTAGGTAATTGGTAAAACGAGGGTAGTAATTCACCTCTGCTTACCTCTTCGGGGATGTAGGCGAGATTTGTTTGTATGTTATCAAACAAGTACGTACGTAATGTAAATAATCAAATAAGTATGTATGCACCACCGGTAGCAGATGGCGCGATAAAGCCCGCTGTAATCGGGTTAGGCGCAATGTCGCTCACCGGCCTATGTACTAATTGCCCCGCTCATGCGCTATGTACATAGTATGTAGCCGGCCTAATGGCCGCTAAAATATCGCTCGTGTTTGCACGCCGCCTATAATTACGCGAAATAGATGGACAATGCGATTGCGCGCGCTGTCTCTGACGGCGGACACCTGTGTAGATATCCCACGGGATACCGGGATTAATTTAGAACTAATAAGCGTGGCCGCGGGCCGTCTGCTGTTGCGTAAGCTAAGCAACTTTGGCTGAGGCCGGTCATTGGATGGGTGACCGAGAATTTATTATCTCGGAGTCGTCCGTGCTTCGGAGGCACGCTAAGCCGTTAGTCCCGGCTGCATCTGCACACTTACATACATAAATCACGCCTATATCCCCGAAGGGGTAGGCAGAGGTGAATTAACGGTTAAAGCTCCCAATTATGTTAGGTCCCATGTAATACTTGCCATTTATCTATCGGGCACGAAAATCGCAGTAAATTTTTAGGTGCCAATGAGAGGAACGCTGCTGCCCATTCCTCGTCACTGTTTTAACCCTTAGTAGCCTTGTACGACACTCGCGGGAAAGATTTGGGGTTGTGACAATTGTATTCTGCTCTGCCGTCACCACACGGCAACATCTGCAGTTGTTAATACCCACCAACCCTCACTGGGCCAGCGTGGTGGGTTGTGGCCACTGACCTCTATTACACAAGTACTCTGGACTGAAGGTTGTCATCCAAAAATGATGCCATTTGATTATCGCCATCTTGGCGCACTGGTGTACGAAGGTGAACGTTCACGGAACTAATATTAGAGATGCATTTGTATTATCAAATGCAAGCAATAAACATCAAATTTAGTTCACTTGCCGCTCGAGGGGGCGCTTCAAATTGGCACAAGAAACATTTGACATTTTAGTAGACGTATTCAGTCCATCGTACTTTCATAATAGTGGTCAGTGGTTGTGGCTTCAGAGGTCAGTGATTCTTCCATCCATAGGGAACGCCTGTGCCCCAGCAGAGGGGATAAGCAGGGGCAGGTGATGATGATGATGAAACGTTGCCGTCCGTTCGGCTCGCACCAAACAGATCGCGGAATATCTTGATTCATGTGAATATCAATAGAGTATCTTTTACATTATCCATCGGGCGTGATCCGGTGGACGGTGGCGCGGCAATGCAAATACCTCGCCTTGTGATCAATGGCCAATTCCAAAGCGCACTTTGAGCCTTGGAGCACAGTAAAATTTACATATACATTACATTTGCTCCAGTTTCTATATTAGAAGTTGCGACACTATAGCTTATAGATTTCGTTGGCGATTTACGTCTCCATTTCGGTTTAACGCTGATCTTGGCGCGCTTACTTTAAATATACGACCGGTGTCGCGCCATTTTCGACTTTATTTGGGCTGAAATTTATATATTATTAGAAATATTTGTTTGGTCCATGGCCATCTTGATGTTAGTTTTGTTAATATGTTTTTAATCTGCGCCAGGTTTCTCTCCAATAAAATTCACGTGACAAATATGCTTTTGTATATGTGGCCATGTGGTGACTGCAGAGCAGAATACAACTGTCACCTCTTCCTACCGTATTCTCTTCGTGTCGTACAAGGCGACCAAGAGTTAAGACATCGATGAGTAATGGGTAGCAGCGTTCCTCTTTTATGAATCACCTAGCAATGTACTGCATTGCTAGGTGATTCATAAAAGAGGATACTGCGATTTACCTGCATGGTAATAGGTCGCCCGGTGCTATTAGTTCACCAGGTCCAATAGAAGATAAGGTATTAGGTATTTCAATATAGATAGGTTATACCCAGGACACATTCTAACCTGAGATTTCTAGCTGTGCCTTGTGTTCTCTTCCTTTCGGGGATAAATGGGCTTGATTTATGTATGCACCAATGTACATTAGCGTTAATGTAATTTGAACAATGCATATCCTAGGACCGCGGCTGCCCTTTATCGTGATCGTAACTCAAACTTCATCTACTGCGGATTGACAACTTTAAAAGAGGAATTCTTGGATGGCAAGCGTTTGCACGGCATAACGACCTGTAACTCGCACGAGCATTGTAACTCACGCGCATAACGATCGAAAATGAAATTGAATTTGGTTAGTCGTGGCATTTAGACCGATCTTTCTCTCCCTTTCCTTCGGCTCGAGTGCGGTACGTTGGAAAGAGACGGTGGTTTAGCGTCTAGTGCGCCGCGATCGCGTCCACTTGCGCTATGTAAATTGAGACCTTTTATTTTCTCGTGACTTAAAATGTTATGAGGTGAACCCGCAGTGGGATCCTCGGGTTCCGTATCTCCGTGTACGCTGCCAAATATCGATTAGTTTTCGCAATAGGGTACTCCCGATTTCAAAGTTCATCCGCGAACGATGTAAGGAGTCATTTCCATAACTGTGTTCTCAGCCGTGTGGTGACGGCAGAGCAGAATACAATTGTCACCATCCCGCGGGTGGGCGGCAAGGCTACTAAGGGTTTAAAACAGCAATGAGTAATTGGCAGCAGATATCCTCTTAGACCACCTAGCAACTGTACTGCGATTTCCGTGCCCGATAAATGGCAATAGGCTTGCTACCTATTACATGGGACCTAACTAAATTGGCGAAACGTGAGTGTTAATTCACCTCTGCCTACCGTTTCGAGGATATAAGCGTGATTTATGTATGATTGATGTGTTTTCGTGTGCGATGAGGTGGATGAAACTCAAAGATAAATGAATGAATTGTCTAATTACTCGCTATGTGGTGGGCTGAAATACTAAAAATCTGCTCCGATTGGTAGCGCCCTGCGAAGCTATCCACGGCAGTATATCTTCCTCTGGGAGGTGCCTGCCGTAGCGAAACCCTCTCAGGAAATGCTCTATTGCAAGGACCATTCACCCGATGGATGCTGTAAAGTCCTCTCGGCTAACAGCTTAGGTCCTGTAAATAAAAATCTCATCAAATAAAAATCTCCTCCAAAAATAAAATCGGATTGAAATGCCCGGTAGATGTCAAAATGCTGGGGAGATGAATACACACTATACTCACACCAACAGCAAAAAGGAAAGATCTTCCTCCGGGCCGGCTGTACGCTTGGAGATCGCGTTTCGACTTTTTCAGATTTTGTATGAAGACATTTTTGAAATCGTGATTCAGACCTTTCTAATCTCGTTCTGTTTTATAGCAAGAGTCATTAGATCTCCATTGCTATAGTCAGATACCTTTTCACTGAGAAATGGTTTCTCAGTTTCCCAGACGAGTGGTCTATATTTATTGAAGGGCAGTCAACAAAAACATGTAGGTACCTACTAACAATAATTACAGCCAGAAGTTGCTAAGAAACCTTAATTTAGGTACAGTTTTGAATTACATACAGCCTCGGCATGCGTTGTACACACATACACATACATAAATCACGCCTATATCCCCGAAGGGGTAGGCAGAGGTGAACTAGCACCCGCGCCAATTATGTTAGGTCCCATGTCATGTTAGGTCTAGGTTATGATTTTCTTCTAGGAGCTTTGTGACGTCACATTGGTGCCTAGTGGAGGGCAACGTATGCAACCGCAGCCTGTGCCCTCCTTTGTAAGCCCTTGCACGGGACGTGGACAAAATCTCTCTCCACCACTTGACAGTGTTTTGTCTCGGGTGGGTTGTTAGAGGGAGAGAAATATATTTTCTTTTCCCCGGGGAGATTTTGTCCACGTCCCCGTGCTACGGGGGCTGGTACTGGTGGGCACACAAGCGATTGCGGCGCGCAATCAGCTCGGCGGAGGCTGCCCTTTGAATTTACGATGTGCCTGACCGACGGTTATCGCATGCGAATGATCTGCCCACGGCGAGGCCAGCACAGCGCGCACATATTTTATTTTATTCCCGCTACTGTGATGTAATGAGCTGATAAATGGCAGAAAACCACCAATTAGTGTCGATGAATTTATTGTTTCTACTTAAAAACGTTGGAGGGCCGCGGCGCGCAATCTCAAATTGCATTTTTGAATTTGTTACTTTTTACCCTCGCGGTTCTGAATCAACAGTTAGACGAATGCAATTACACGGATTGTCAATTAAACAGTATCTCTCTCGATTGAGATTAATGTTCGTGCCGGCGACCGTCATTTTTTTGTTCGGTGTTTGTGTGTGTTTAGGTAAGTGTTGACGTCGGCCGGGTTACGATTTTAAAACGGTCGGTTAAATTGTTGATTTACTTCGGCGACTATTCAATGAAGAGCCGGCTCGATAATTTCTATGTATACTCCAACCATTATAGCAAGAGACAACATGGTAACAATCTTAATATTGATATAAAATACAAAAATAAAAATGTGTAACATTAATATTTCAAAGTTACTAATAGTTTGATTTGTCTTTAATTGATTATGTAGGTTTTTTAGAATACATGTTTCTTGTTTTTAAGTGCATTTCGTAGAAGAAGATGGTGTAACCACATTTTGTAACATTTTGTCTGAATGGAATATAGATCTGGATATACTGATGGAGTACTGATCTAAGGTTTAAGACAGCGATGAGTAATGGGCAGCAGCATTACTTTTGTACCACCTAACAATGACATTGACGTGTCCGATAAATGGCAATAGGCTCGCCACCTATTACGTGGGACCGAACATAATTCGCGAAACGTGAGTGTTCATTTACCTCTGCCTACCCTTTCGGGTATATAGGCGTGTTTTATGTATGCATGTGTACTTATGTTTCTTGTATTAAAAAAAGAGACATATCAAGATGGTTTACATTTTGTCTCTTGCTGTAATGAATGAAGTATAATATCTGGTCGCGTCATTTGAATTTTGCGGACGAAACGGATTCGCGTCGTTCGGTGCGCTCGCGGTCGCGACGTAGCTAATAAATAAGGGCTGTCCGTTGCAAAGTATTCCGCATCGCAGGCAGCCCGTGATGCATGCAAATCTCGACCAGTCGAGCCGAATGTTGCATAAGACAATGGAGTTCGCCGTCTGCCTCTAACTAGTGATGCAACGGATACGAATATTTGTATTCGCCGAATATCATCACGAATATTAGAAACTGCTGATTCATTCGTTTTATATTTTCTGAAGCTGAAAAACATACGGTACGAATTGAGTAACCTCCTCCGGTTTTTTGTCGGTTAAAAAGCTGACCCAGAATTATTTTTCATTAGAGCCATCTACTGACGTCTTAGAAAGATTATTTGGACCGCCCTGGGAATGAAACAAAAAAAAAAAGAAATCGGTTAACGCCTGCGGGCCTAGCACGGGGACGTGGACAAGTGTCTCTCCACCACTTGACAGTGTTTTGTCTCGGGATTTAGTGGGAGTTAGAGCGAGAGGAAAAGATTTTCTGTCCCCCGAAAGAGATGTGTCCACGTCCCGTGCTACGGGGGTAAGGGCCTAGCCAAGTGGCTTACCTATTCGAACGCAACAAAAGTATGAAACTGACGTATTATTTTCTCTCTAGGTAGGTACGCCAGTTTCATACATTTTGTATTCTATGCCTTCGATTGATAGGCCACTTGGATATGGTTGAGTAGTTACAATGTTGTGCATTTTGAACATTTTTTTTTCAAAGTAGTTACAATTATTAAATATCTTAGTAAAAATCATAGTCATCATCACCAGCCTTTTAATGTCCCCACTGCTGGGGCACGGGTCTTCCCTATGGATGGAAGAATATAGGGAGATTGGGCCATAACCCACCACGCTGGTCCAGTGCGGGTTGGTGGGTACTAACGACTGCAGATGCGTCCGGGACCAACGGCTGAACGTGCCTTTCGAAGGAAGGCGAAGACGGAGGAACTCAAGATAACAAATTTGGTCCCCCATCCAATGACCGGCCTTAGCGAAATTGCTTAGTTTACGCAATCACAGGCCAAGCGCGCTGTGCCACTACGCTTGCAAGCTCCTCTTAGTAAAAATAGAGTATATTATTTATTACATTAATGAATTACTCGTATTCCGAATATTTAGTTTGATATTCGGATTCGTTAAAGTAGTATTCGTCGCATCACTATCTCTAACTATGGATTGTAGTAGGTTTAATAATATAATAGACGGCGGGCGCTCACTTCGGCGTACAATCGAATTAGGGCACTAGTCGATTGGGAGCAGTGGGGTGAGCCTTTTGTGATGGCACAATGTGAGATGTGTCACGGTCGGGGAGTTTTGGCACTGCCACATAGCTTGAGACACGGCGCGGGGTGCACATATCGAGGACTTGAATCTTGAAGGGTTTTGGTACGTGAAGCGAGATTCTTATGTGAAGTTTTTTAATAGACTTTCCGTTACTGAACCAGTCATACATTGATAAATACATCGTTTTCGCTAATTAAGTAAGGTCCTATGTAATAGGTGGCGAGCCTATTGCCATATATCTGGCACAGAAATCGCAGTATATTGCTAGGTGGTATAAGAGTGTATCAAAAATATATTTGTTGATAGATAATAAAAAAATAAACTTGTATCAAATTCAACAAGGTCCCATGATCACAGTCATAAAACCAAGCAGGCCTACCAAGTCCGCTTGTAAACGAGAGTAGGGTGACGGATCGTCCGGCGAGCTTACGGGAGCCAGTGCGTGTGACGGGCCCGATTCATCTCGCTTCATTACACGCGTCGGCCGGTAATCGGCGCCGGCGCACGCCGCGGTGCGTTGCGCTCGCGCTTTCGTGTAGCCGGGGTACAATCGTGCGGACATTTTGCGTGGGTGTGTTGGTATTTTTTGCATGCGAAAGAAAGAGGAAATAATATAGCCGTGTGGTGACGGCAGAGCAGAATACAATTGTCACCAGTCCTATCTCTCCCGTGGGTGTCGTCGTACAAGGCGACTAAGGGTAAAGACAGCGATGAGTAACGGGCAGCAGCATTCCTCTCGTACCACCGGGCAATATACTGCGATTTATGTGCCCGACATACGGCAAGAGGCTCGCCATTCTGCCTACCCCTTCGGGGTAAAAGTATGTAGAAGAAAGAAGAAAATAAAATAATTAAGTCGTTTTTATGTAACTTTGTACTCATTATTGGATACAATGTTGATAAAAACTGTTAAAAACAATCTTCTCCACAATATCCGGATTGTGGAAGAGGCGTGTTCGATTTCCCCATCAGGACAGTATTTTTTTTTAAATTTCTGACTTTATTGTCTTTGTAACATTGTTTATTTTTTTGCGAAATAAAAAAAGTCTTTAAAATTAAATATTATGTTAATTATTATAAAAGAAAACAAAATAGGTCAGAGTATTTCCGGATATGGGTATCGAATCGGCATTTTAACTATCCAGGACATAGAATATTTAGAAATCATCGGACCTCATAGTTTGGAAACATTTGATGGTGATGGCGAAATGTTAATAATACACCTTAGCCTATAAATAGCTATGATTTATGTATGTGTATGAAATAAGTAACAACTAATATTGTAACTCACAGTATATTTAAATTCTGATATTACTAAAGAACTGCCGTGTGGTCACGGCTGAGCAGAATACATATGTCACAGTATCATTTCCTATGCTGTGCGATGGACCGGGCACCCGCACCATAAATTTATGGATTACTAAGTAGTTTCATATAGTTATTCATGTTCGTTTAACAAATAACTTAATCTAACGGTGCGTCGCATACATTAATTAAGTTTAATGTTCCATTAAATCACATGCCACTATCATTAAGATGAAGCTAGAGATAGCGTTACTTGTAATGAATACCTAGTTATTCTTAGAAATGTTTACTTTACTGCCGCACTCAGAGACGTCAAATAACGTTAATGAGTACTTAACGTCAAAAAATGACAATTCAAAACTAGTCGCTGTTCTTGCTGGGTATATGGTCTAGATTTGAATAATTTTTTTTGACATTTAATACTCATTAAAGTTAATTGACGTCTCTGAGTGCGGCAGTATGTGTGATAATTCTATAAAGAAGGTAATAGTTGTTTTATTTATTTTTTTGCGTTAGGGCTCCGCTGAGTTTCCCTTTTTTTGGTTTGTTTGGCAAATATTACTGCTGATTGATTATGATATGTGGTTAATAGATTAGAACTAGGCTGAGATCCTGTTTGCATACACACTATATTGTCATGACAAATATTGTTAGTATTATTACGATTTTATTGCCTGTGGTTGTATGAAACTGTATGCTGCAGTTGTGTCATTTAAATAAATAATACTGTAAGTAGTTTGAGATAAGGAAGAAAGAAAGAGAGATAATAAAGAAAAAGAGATAATGATTATTATATTTGTGTAATTGTGTGTGAAAATGCTGTTCAAAAATATTTTCTTTATTTATTTATTTTATTACAGATATATGACCAAATTGCACTTACACCGTTGCGCCTGACTGTACCGCGTGTTTTTTTTGGAGACGGTCCCCGTCCGCGTCACGCGACGCGCCACTTTGATCGGAATCAGCCACAATTAAACATCTCATGCGCCTTTTAATAAACCAATTTATTTGCTCTTTGTCCCCTTTACTCGTATTAATTAAGATTGATGTGCAATACTCGATCGTTTAAGCTGCCTGTCCACTGTGGGGATAGCGATCGGGAGTGGAGTTGCAGTCTGGGTTTGTCCATTGGCGCAGGGCTAGGTTATTAAATTGTGGCCTACATCTCCACAGTTATACGGCTTTTGCTTGAGAGTGAGTGAGTAAAGAGTCCCGTGTCTCATCCATGCTTGGCGTAATGTACTAGTGCAAATTATCGGCCAGCTTGGTCGAATGGTCAGATCGCTGGCTATTGGAAAAAGGTCCCGGGTTCGAAACCGGATAGCCTACGACCTATAGTCAGACTTGCCAAATAAACCCAAACAATTTCATAACAATCGGTCAAGCCGTTTCTTGAGAGTTTTGTGACATGAGATTTTTATATATTAGTTTTTATTATTGTCTGTCACTTAGTTTCTATAACACAACCGTTGAAGCTGCTTACTTTGGGCTAGCTAGATGAAATGCGTGAATATAAAAAAAAGGTATCAATATTTTTATTATTATAGTTTATAATTGACACAGCTCCGCTTAGTTCCTCTCCTCTCCTCTCCGCTCCAATGAACAGGCCACCTTACGTCCCGTTTTAGGTAAATACGAACAAGTGAGTGACCCGCCTCGTAAAAAAAGTTCTTTACATCGCATCGATACAGCTTTATCCAACACCGAAGTTTGACGAGTGTACAAAAGACATCAACGCGCATTTACATTCGGTTGCTTTTTTTCATCAATTCTTAATTAAATATTATTAGTTGGATACCTATACGGATATTTTTTTAAAATATTAATTTTCACATGTCAGCTGTTTACGAGTGAATAATTCTGTAGTGGATGATTGAAAAGATTAATATTTGGAAGCGTTTTTGTGTGGTGCTGCTTATTGGTTTTTTGTGAGCGTTCATTGCTCGTCGTGTGTGCAATTTTTAGTATCCACACGGATATTTGAGACAAAGTAGCTAATAGGCAATGCCATCATAATTTGTACAAACACACAACATTTGATGTAATAACAGACAAACAAATACAAACGATGTGGCATATCACATGTTTTTATAACCACTGTTTATTTATTTCGCGAGTTTCATGTAATTAACAAAATGTAATAACGCCCGAGTTCACAAAAACGTAAAACAACTGATTAAAAAGTAACCGTCAGTTTTTGACAGTTCTTCCATAACTCTTTCATATAAATGTCAAAAACTGACGGTTTTTACTTTTTCAAAACTGATGTTTTTTGAGAGGTTCAGTATATTTTAATCGCCTGTTTAAGTGTCGGTGAACCCCAGCCTTAAAGATCACCAGCAGTTTTTGACAGTTCTTCCATACAGCAAAATGTAAAAATCCGACGGTTATATAATAATCGCCTGTTTAAGTGTTGGTGAACTCGGGCCTTAATAAGTAAGAAATTGGTTACATAAAAATTAGGTCGATGACATGCGACAGAAACGATATTCAAACGTGTTAAATATCCGTACTAAATATATAAAAAGGGATTTGTGATAAAAATCTTGGCGATCAAAATTCAACACAATCATGCATATTCAATTCTTCGGCATCGATAGCCTTGTTTTCAATCTATTTATGTCAAATATGTTAAACGCTTAAGTTTCATGTTCCCAGCCCAATATTGTTGTCATGTTAATCCGCGTGCAATTAATTTAAATAAGATAAATGTGGCTGTCCCAGTGTTAATTGCTTTAATATTTAAATAGATCTTAATCCATCGGGCCATTTAAACGGTGGACGGTGTCAGTAACTTTTGCGGATTATCAATTATACACGGTGCCTTGATATCGTGTTGTCTAGCAGGAGGCAACCTTGTTATGCGATTATTAAATAGAGCTCTCCCTTTTCAAGAGATCGCCCGTCACTCTTGAAGTTTTCATTAGATCGAGCCTTGAGGGGTTCATAGTCGATAAGAGCTTGCAGCAGCATATCATATTCGAGTCTACCTACAGCCATTGAATTTTAGGCTCGACTGAAGAGGAAAGAAGTGGAGCAAAATCTCTCCCGCGGGTGTCGTACCAGGCGACTAAGGGTTAAAGCAGTGATGAGGAATGGGCAGCAGCGTTCCTTTTATACCACCTAGCAATAGCAATGTACTGCGACTTTCGTGCCCGATAAATGGCAACAGGCTCGCCACCTAAACATGGTACCTAACATAATTGGCGAAACGCGGGTGTTAATTCATCTCTGTCTACCCTTTCGTGAATATAGGCGTGATTTATGAATGTTTTAGCTTGCAATACTGAAAATTAAATGTATCCACTGTGAAGATATCTGCCTTAAGCGAGCGACAGTTAATTTTTATTTGCTGCATGTTGTTTCACGTGTCAAAATCGTCTCGCGGGGCAAATTTATTATGCTAATGTGCCTTGTTATCCAAAACCGCTCCGAGACGGCTCGCCGAAATTTTATAACTGACATATTTTATTTGGTGCGAATGTAAGCAAATAAATTCGGCTTGTGACAGGTGGGGAAATTGCTCGGGGTATTTCGCGGTATTTTATGGCATTGGATGATAGGTGGAGTGTTCGATTGTTTTAAGAGTGTCTGTTTGTTTAACTGATTTCAGTTTGTCGTGTGACAAAAAGCCATTTCTCTCGCCAGTGTCGTACACGGCTAGACTCACGTTTCAGTGTAGAACTTACGAAAGGCTAGGTCTTTTATTACTGAATATAGGGATTTAGCTGGTATATTTATCCCTCGCTCCCACCTCAACAGCACACAAACCAACGATGTAGCCATTTTTTTGTTGGTTTTGTGAATATAAGGTTCGGTCAAATGCACCCGACAGTCGTTAGCGGAGAAAGGAAAGAAAGAAAGCGGCCATCTTTAATTCTGGCCAGATGAATAGCGCACTCGAATAACACACGTGGCAACGCGTATAATTTAAATTCGCTCACATCCTGGTTTGATAAAAGGAGGTAATTGTAACGTCGGCGGCCATTTTGTCGGCGGGTGGGGTCGGTCGGAGCCCGCCTCGCGTTTCCGCTCCGGGATAATTAAATATTTCCCCACCACTATCTTCCCCTCCAGCCCCCGTACAAAATCTCCTCGGGGAAAAGAGAATAACTACCTCTCGGTCCAACTACCACTAAATTCCAAGACAAAACATTGTCCCAAGTAGTGGAGAGAGATTTTGTCCACGTCCCGTGCTAGGCCTGCTGGAGTGTAATGTTTTTAGACAGACCTCGAAATGAGTTTAGCATGCCCACGCACCTTATCTCGTTGGGTGAGGGTTGAGTTTGCATGCCACATCCTGTGGTCGTGCCCCTACAATATGCTTGACAGACCGTTGAATAAGAAGTGGAAATGACGTTAATTCCAGTTGCCTTTGATTCGAAAATAGCTCCCGTGCAAATTATCTGGGCATGCTGATTGCTGAGTGCGTAAAATGACACGTTACACTTCCTTACGTTTCTGTTTTTTTCTGCAACTTAATATAATACAAGTTTCAAAGTAATCAAACTGTCAACATTGAATGAAGAGGGTCTTGGTCTATAATGTAGAAATAAATGCAAATGATGGTTTGTGAGTTCGTGTTTCTTTTTGCAACTTATAGTTTAGTTGACTTGTCTTGAGCCGACTTCGAAGGGGTCGTAAAAATCTACTAGATTGTCTATTTGCCTGGTTTCTTATTTATTGAATCTAGATCGATTGGTGTAGTGACCAATAGGCTACTAAGGGATATTACTCTGTAGACCAATAAGCTACTAAGGGAGATTTGCTCTGTAGATCAATAAACTACTTCGAAAGATTGCTCGGCTTAGACTATCAAGCACATTGGGGAACCCGAATAGTGGAGGACGAACCACCAACAACAGCACACCCAAAGAGTGTTTTTTTAAGGCAGGCGGCCGGCTGTAAAACCTAAGCCAAAACCTTTAGCAGTATGGATTCACTCTGTCCCTTCACCGGTCTCGCGAAATGATCCTTTCCATCACTTTTTTGTACATTAATTTATCACTAGCACCTTTTATATGAATCAAAAGATAGTGGATCCTTGATGACGTCTGACCGATATGAATGGAAGAGGAAACTACTGCCCAAATAAACTGAGAACTGGGCAGGAAAATGATCATCTTCCTATAATTATATTATGAATGTTAAGATTACTATACATTTCTTGAATTCATAATGAGCTATATATTTACAAAATTGATCTATTATTTCTGCGCAATACTTACCAACTATGCTGTCTGACCTCGAAATACCTATAGAAACATCAAATTGAATTTGGCATTCTATATCGGCAATTGTCAATATTGACATGTAATAATTGTATATGCCATTTACATTATAATAGTGCCAATACAATGGGCCCTGCTAGTGAGTCAATAATTCTAATAAGCCTATTATGTCCGGCACAATTGGACAATCACTATTGTGTTGACGTTTTTAAATTTGCAAGAATTTATTGTTGACATTTTATTATAAAATTATGACGCATATGATGTTCGCATTCATTGTTATTGGGTAGATGTTGGAACTACTTACCAATCTGCACTAGGCCAGCAAGGCAGGTGATGGCACAATTCTCCCAACGTTCTTCCATCTACAATATTCTCCCATCCATAGGGACCATTTCCTTAACTTGCATGAACATATTATTCATTACTCTCTTGTAACTATGACAAATATATCAAAATTCGCTTATTAATATCTGTCTCTTCATAACGCTAGGCAATGTCTTGTAGTCTTTTCAGCTACAGCTGATTACAAATTCGGAATATCTCGTACCCACCGCATACCAACCACAATGCGAGTGTCGCCTGACTTATGTCCAAAACACAAGTATGAGACTTGTGCAATGCGAAGCAGGAACAATGGTAAACATAACGATTCGTGAGCACCAGAGTCGATTTAATTGCATAGCGCCCGCCGCGGCGCTCCCTTGATTTAGAGCAAATTGAACAGGAAGATTGGCTTCCAGGGAACATCTTGTTTGACGGTGCAGCGCGCCGGTATTGTCTGCTGTCGTCCCCTTATTAATACTCTCCCGGCTGATTGTGTTTCGTCTTCACAGTTCTGATGAGTTATTTCATATCGAAGTTGCGCTCTTGTCTACCCGGCGCAGTAAATATGTGGCGTAATCGAGCCTGGATATTGGGTTTCTGGTATTTGTCTAGTTTCTGGCGCGTACGGTCGGGGATATTTTTAGCTGTGTGTGGTAATGATAGGAATTGAGAAAGGGATGCTCGTGTCGTTTCGTCACGTAGGAAGAATGAGTTAAGAATAACGAGAGTGAGACAAAAAGAGTGTATAAGTTGGAAATGATAGGAGAAATGAAAAGGGGACGGCCTAAACGAATCTTTTATAATCAAATTGAAAGTCTATTAAAAATGGGCCAGGTCAAGAGTACCCGAAACCTACTGGCTTGCATGAGATTGGACGAAGCGAAAGAAATATGTAAGGATCGTAGCTAGTGGAAATAAGTTCTGTCTATCCTTGTGGTTATGCATGTATGAATCAAGAATAATATCCCGTGTAAGGATATTATGTATTAAAAGTTTTGAAGAGCAGAGGTTGCTTCTAAGTTGGGACGATTAATCGCTTTAAATCGTAAAAAAAGGTGCCTTACAACGCTCGAATGTCATCCATCAATTCGGGCACGGACAATCGATCGCAAAGCCGACACACACGCTGTTTTAATAACCGTCTCGCGCCCCGTGTACCTAACCTGCCTGCATCCCGAGATAAAGTATTATTTGGAAAATGCTCGATTATTGGCGGAGTGTTGATTCGGATTGTATCCCGCTGCGCGGATCGGCCGTTTTAATTGCGGCAAGCGAGCGTTCCCCGTTGATTTAGAGCAAATTGAATGCTTGAAGCGTCCCGACATCTCATTCGTCCAGCGCAACACCTATCAATTAACTCGCCAGAAAAATACATGGGCCGAAACGACCCAAAGGTGCGTTGTTTGAGTCGTAATTCGTTTGTTACAAACAAACGAATTACGTTCGTTGTATATATAACTAGTGGACGCCCGCGGCTTCGCTCGCGTTAATGTCAGTTATTATATAGCCTTCCTCAATAAATGGATTATCCAACACAAAAATATTTTTTCAGTTTGAGTCAATTAGCGCGTTAGTTTCTGAGATTAGCGCGATAAACCATACAAACAAACAAATAAACTCTTCAGCTTTTTAATATTAGTATAGATGTAATTTTTTGACCCGCCTGCGACTATTGAGCCAAAAAATTTAGCGCGAGTACTGGCGGGTTAAACACCACGCGTCGAACTGAACCCTTTAACGACTATGGCTAGCCTGGTTGCTCATTTGTAAGCAGAGCCCTATAAATTGTTCTGCGCCACCTGCCTTTTTAGACAAGTGGCCGATCTATTCAAACGAATTGAAAACAAATGTGTGAAACTGACGTATTACAAGAAAACAACACAGTGAATGTAAGAATAGCTGTAAAAAATTCCATTTGAATTGTGACGAAATGACTTCCACGAGATATTTACCTACTCAAATCATCATTCTCTTGCCATTATCCCATTTCATTCCCAGGGTCAGCGCTGTATGTTTTCTTCTTCCATTCGCTCCTGTTAACTCTCATCTCGTTAATTCCATGCATGTCATTTCTCACGTTATCCTCTTATAGACTTCTTTGTTATTAATTATAAATTCTTGAATCGATCATTCAATCGATTGTAGAGTATTTGCGACAGTTTTGTATAATCTCAAAGAACATGTTGCTGATAGAACTTTACATGATGAAATAAATTTAAAAAATTGCCGCCGCGCTCGTTTAAAACAGTGTTGTTACTGAAATCCGTTTACCGACTTATTTTAATTAAGCCCAACCGGCGAATGTACAGTCTGCATATTCGAGCGGCCCCACTTCCCGCTTATGCTGGCGGTACCTATAGCTCTCACGTGATGCGCGAAACGTCCTTAATTGAATTAAGAGAAAACACCCATTGTAACGCTGATCTAATGTGAGCCGGTGCCGCGGTGTGAATTGAATTAATTGCGGACTGGCTGTGTGTGTGTGCGTGCGCTGTTATTGTCGTCTCGGCGGGTAATTGTGTGTATGAATACTTAATGAATGGCGGATTATTTTGGTACTGTCAGTTTAATCCAGTGACAGCACAATGAGGAGTGTTCGCTCGGCTCGCTGTCGGCTTGACATCCGCGCCGCGGCACGCGTATGAAAGCTGCCGTCATGATAGCTGGGTTTTTTTCCGCATTCACCACACACAATCGCAGGTAAAAACTGAGCGTTGGAAGAAAGGAATGTATTTGATGCTGCTACGAATTGATCGTGAAATGGTGATGTTTTAAAACAATAAGCCGATCTGTGGCAGAGCAGAATGAAAAAGTATGTCCACTAGCCCTATCAGTCGGATGTCGTACGAGGTATCTGAGGGTTTTAATTGTGACGAGGAATGGGCAGCAGCGTTCTTAGTGCACTATACATATACCTAGTAATGGATTGCAATAGGCTCGCCTCGTAATATTAAACTAAGCCTTCCCGCTTAATAGGTTAAGTGAACCATTCGCCACTGCCACCAAATCATCATAAAGGACTGTATTCCGAGTTATTTTTTAAATTTGTGGTACACAATAAGGCTTCATGTAGACATTGATGACATGACAATATTTATTAATTTATTTAAACTTTATTGTACAAAAAAGTTACAAATGGCGGATAAAATACATATTTTTTAAATGAGTCGAGAGAGAAGTCGTATTGGCGAAGGTTTTAAGGGGTGTTGACATGCCCTGAAGGGATCCCGTAAAGTACATACTTGGGTCACAAGTCCCAAGCGCTGCCACTGACTCCCCCCTCTGCCACACTATGGACCCGGCACCCGCACGGTGAATCAATGGAGTTCTAAGAGTTATCGTCTGTCCATGCCCCAATCAATATATTATGTTGCGCGGCAACTGTGGCAAATTAACTGCACAGTATTTGCTCTGTGAGTCACACGGCGTTTAATTGAGTTTCAGAAAACGCCTCGGCTACCGTTGACTCAGTTGCATGCCTCTTAGCATAAAAAGCGATCGTCCAGTAGCTCGAAAAGTCAACTGTTCTCGGATTCCTCTACGTGACTCTATTTAGGATTGGTTTTGTTCGCGTCTCCGTCAAAAATCGCCTTCTCATTAAACGACATTTCAATTTGCCTCACAATGAAGTCAACGGCATCGCGTCGCGCGCTCAATATCTATTTCTTTTTCATAAAGTACCCTTTAAGTGGAATGGCTCACTTTCGTATGCCTCACGTAATAGCAAAACTCCTTGGCGACTTAATTGTTAACGAATTAATTTCAGCCTACATGCACAAATAAAAATTTGAACTTTTATTTCCAAAAAGATGCATAAATATACATACCTATATATCTCCGGAGGGGTAGGTAGAGGTGAATTAAAAGTCACGTTTCGCCAATTATGTTCGGTTCCATGTAATAGGTGGCGAGCCTATATTATTGCCATCTATTTGTGAAATCACATTTCACGCCTGATCATCTCCGAAAGGATAGGTAGAGGTGAATTAACACTCACGTTTTACCATTTATGTTAGGTCGAGACTATTGCCATCTGGGCACGTAAATCGCAGTATATTCCAAGGTGGTATGAGAGGAACGCTGCAGTACTCATCTCTGTCTTTACCCTTAGTCGCCTTGTACACTTAGGTGGTGACAATTGTATTCTGCTCTTTCGTCAGCTCATGACACTAAAATTCAGCCGTGTGTGTGCAAATCTTTTCTTGTTATAAAAAAATCTATAAAGTTTTTTTTCTTACGACTTTTCTTATGACAAGTAATTGCTTTTAACAAAAGTAAATGTTTACTCAGCATTGCGTTGATAGTTTATTCATTATTTTTTTGTTTCTTTATTTAAGTTCTTGTACGTGCGTGTTGTTCAGAAGATGTGGTATAGACGGATGTTATCCTTTCAACAATCAGTGACACATTGACATTGCCAGTGTAAAAAATAAATCGAAATATTGCAATTGAATACTGACCGTTTATTAGTTTTAACAAAAAGCTGCCGCTTAACAAGGTCGCGCATATCGACATCTCGTCACGGTTTTTACGTTCACGCAAATTGCAGAGGTTATAACGATTTGCACCTTAACGACTCTAACACGTCACAGGCAAACTGAACCTTATGACAAGGCAGTTAGGCACTTTGAAATGTCAACGGGTAACGCCCAATGTGCGGTGGCTGGTACGTTAATTGGTCTGTAGCCCTAGCACGAACTTTTCGAAGATCGTATCGTAATCGTTTCGGGAAAGAACTCTAAAACCAAAATAAAAAGTTCTAAATCTGAAATCGGAACATTATTAATATTTCTTGGGTAATTTACTTAGATTAAGTTATTATTGACATTCTAAACACATACCTAATATGTCTTAAATTCTTGTATTAAAATCAGCTTTAAAAGTAAATGTAAATAAATTAATAATTTTCTTGCTAATAATAAATATTTGTTTGGTTTATGAACGGTTTCCATGACTATCTTGAATTTTGACAGTATCATCAGCGACAGTTTTGATTTTTTATTTATTTATGCAAGTTTTCTTTCCAATAAAATTTATTGGATTCCGCTTTTCGATACCAAACGTCAAAAAACAAAGCCACGGAAACCGTTCACAAACCAAACAAAAATGTATTATGATCAAGAAATATTTATTTATTTTCAACAGCTATTAAAGTGAATTTTATTTTAATTACAAGACTTTAATACAATATGAAATGTGTGTTTGTAATGTTAATATTAATTTAATAAAATTACCGAATAAATATAAACTATGTTCGAGTTGAAATTTTGAATTAAGTTTTGGTTTATTAGTGCTGTCTCGCTGCGATTGCGCCAACGAACCTTCGAAAAGTTCGTGCTAGAGGCACAGAATTGGTAGCGTAATCGGGATGACTGGTGTTTTCGGTTGTGCGAAGTGCGCGCGCGACGACTAATGACAAGTTGCGCGGTAATGGCCGCTAGATGGCGGGAGTGCGCGGCTGCTGAGTCAGCGCAGTTGAGCGGCGCCGGCGCCGGCCTTAGGCCCTTGACGCCTCTGACACCCTATTACCTAAATTAGGCGCTGCGCGATGGATGGCTTAGGCCCGGCGCACACCGGCGGCACGTCACGGCACGGCACGGGATCCTTCGGCATCCCTACATGTAAGCTCGGTTTGGTTGGTGGTAGGACTTCTTTCAAGTCCGCCTGGCTAGCACCTTCTTCTTCTTCTCCCTGCCCTGTTCCCAGACTATCTGAGGTCGGCGCAGTATGTCTCCTCTTCTATTCACATCGGTCAGACGTCATCAAACCATCCACTCCCTTTTGATTCATATAATCCATCACACTGTAAAGGTGCTAGTGATGAATGCATGTATAGAAAAGAGAGGGAACGGATGTTCATTCCCTCTCTTTTATTGAGAGACCGATGGACGGAGAGAGTGATTGGAATGACAACATTCCAATCCATACTGCTCAAGGTTTTGGCTTAGGTTTTACAGCCGGCTGCCTGCCTGACACCAACTCTCTTCTTTGGGTATGCTGTTGTAGGTGGTTTACTCTCCACCATTCGGGTACCCCTAGGTGCTTATTGGTCGGGGCTGGCCAATTCTACGTTATTTGTTCGCTCCCAGGCGAGCATAGACGACTGATCTAAGCGCACACTTCCGGTAACAATCTAACAATGCCGTGGTATCCTTAAGCGCGCCGAGGCGTCCTTAGGCATGCTGAGGCGTTCTTAGGACTTGTCTTGTCGCGGTATCTCTCGGTATCCCAAAGACTGCCAAAGCATACCGAGGGATGCCGAGACGTTCCTAAGGCTGCCGACACAGCATGCCTAAGCATCCCACGGCATTGTTTTTGTACCTACGACCCCCAACATTGAACTTTCAACTTCATTTTTATAATCTTGATTTATATTTTTATTCGTCGCCTTAAATGCCTTGCCATGCCGTGCCGACAATCTGCGCTGGCCCTTAGTACAGTAGACAGCACGTCGGGCTTCCGCAAAAAGTAATATTTTTCAATCAACTCTGTGCTTCGTTACCAGCAAGTTAAGGTGGACAATCGATTGAGGAAATTTGACAGTCTAAAGTGCCGTTGAAGGTACAATTTCACAGTGGAAATTTTATCTCATTAGATTATCTCTTGCTTTGGCAGTGGAGTTTAAAGGATTTGAACAATATTCGTTCTGGGGCACATGCTACCCCAGAATCTTAGTATCGAATTTTACTATTACCTGATAAATATACAGATAAAAATGAAGCCAAAGGGGTAGGCTTAACTTGTGTTTTAATATTTCGCCAGCTTATTCCAGGTCCCATCTAACAGCGGGCGAGCCTATTGCCAGTTACCGGACACTTATTAAGTCTCAGTAATTTGCTAGGTGCCACACCAGGAACGCTGCTGCCGATTTCTGGTATTAATAATGAAGTCTCCTTGTACGACACACTCACGAGCAGACAAGGGTGGTGACAATTGTATTCTGCTTTGATTCACTATACGGCTATAATAAAAAGTTGTAATCTATTTTTTTGTAGGCGAAAGAGCAATTAGCGGCTCCCCATGTTCGCCCAATCGCGAGGCTCCTTTGTCTACTTTACATTCTCGACACACCCGCCTTGTTTGATTTTATTTCAATTAATCCATCCGTTCCGCTCATTCTCTATGGTAATTCGTCGGCGGCATTGTTTTATTTTTCGTACAGAGCACCATTAAACTACGCGCGGCCACTATCCGCGCCGTACACGCCACTGTCGCCCCTATTCGAAGGGTAAACTGTCTAGAATGCTGTAAAATTTTGAGCGATACCGCGTGGATAGTTCTGTAACGGTGCTTCTACACGGTGCCAAGAGCTGGAGCAAGTAAAGGCGCGAGCTACTTGCGCAAGCGGTATGCTCAAGTTAGTTGATTGATTATAGTGCATAAAAAAAGGCGCGGGCTACTTGTGCGAGTGCTGGAATCGTTTACACTACTTTACACGGTGCATATTAACCCGCTCTAAGGGAAGACAGCGATGAGCAATGGGCAGTAGCATTCTCATGACACCTATCATTATACTGTGATTTATGTGCCTAATATATGACTCGCCACCTATTACATGCTAACTTATTTGGCGAAAAGTGGGTATCACCTCTACCTCGGGGATAAAGGCGTGGTATAATTGATAATATGAATGTGTATAACCCGTGCAAGTGCTTCAACATGCGCAAGCTGCGTGCACCGTGTAGACGCACCTTAGCACCGCGTCCGCCGACCCTTCGTATCCGGTCGGAGCACTCTCGTTTGCACCTTGTCAGCGCTACCGATTCTATCTCGGCCCCTAATTGCTGATATTCCATTAAAGTAATAAATACGGCTCGCCTTCTCACCTTCTTATTAGTTCGAGTTGATTACTGCACTCTGCTGTTTCTATTATGTCATGAGTTGTTAATGTTTGACGAGCGTTTGTTCGGCTCTTCTGCTTAACCGCCGTGGGATTCAGTGTTTACTTTCACAGGCGTGTAAGGAGTGGGCGTCATTAAAAGTGAATGAATATTTTATAGTGGGTGTGAAATTGTTCCGTGTGTCTTGGGATCTCGATGGGATCTATCTAAGGATTTGGCTTTGTTGAGAGATATAAACGTAGAAATTTTTGTTTACATGCATACATACATACTTATTATCTTAATTAACACGCTATTCATCACAGGCAGATGTGAATTAAACACCCGCTTTTCGTTAATCATATTAGTTCACAATAGGTGGCGAGCCTATTGCCATCTATCGGGCGCGTAAATAGCAGAATATTGTTAAGTGGTTTATGAGGAATGCTGCTGCCCATTACTCATCGCTGTGTTAACCCTTGGTCGCCTTGTATGATACCCACTGGAGAGTTAGGGGTGGTGACAATTGATACTGCTCTGCCGTTACCACACGGGAAAATTTTTATATTCAATCATCCAAAGTATGGTCTACAAATGCACATTTAAAACGAATCGTTGTATCAATTTGTCTTAACTACATAGCCGATGGGGTAATTTTTTAAAGTTTCATACTTGATCGATTTCTAAAGTCGTTATACTAGTTTAACGACTAACGTCATAGAAGCTAGATTGATTTTCGATATTACATAACTAATTGATTGCACCACGAAAACTTCATAAGCGTATGGTTGCGTTGATATATTATTTGCTTTATTTCAAGTAATAAAAAATATGTTATTATTATTATGAAGTTGAGATAAGACGCAGCGTTCACACCACGTTAAGTCATAGTATTTCGTGCGGACGAGTTAGTTCTCACGCGCAGATCAGATAGTTGAGAGAGTGGGTCGACAAGAACATACCACAAGAGTGTCAAGGTAGCAGTAAACAGAGGTTCAGAAGAATTTTGTCTCAGACTTTTTAAATTTTCTGGAAACATTGCCGAAGCAGCTAGTACATATTAGATAGTAAGTAACGACGGTAATTTTGCTTAATTATAATGTGTCGCAAAAGGCGTGTTACAATATTTTCTACTGAACGATAATGTTTTATGAACTGTTTTTATTATTTTTCGAATTGTATACTTTATGCCGCAGGCAGATCGTCATTTCATAATTTGGCTGGTGATTTCATGGACTTAATTTGGAACTAAACTAAACTGCTAACTAACCAGTGGATAGGCTCTATCTGTAAAAATCATTTAAAATATTTGAATGAAAGAGGAAACATACTGCGCCGACCCCAGATAGACTGGGAACAGGGCAGGGAGACGAAGAAGAACAGGAAAATATAACAGATTTTTATCCGGAAGACGACAATTTCTTTTGCGTTTCATATCCTGCTAATTTTAAAGATAAAATTTATGAATTCAGTCTTATGCAGACACAGTAACGACAAAGCTGCGACAAGCTTAAGCCTGTCACTTGAGCCGGTAAATATTTTAAGTAATATAGGTAGGTACGAGCAAGTGCTGTGATCTCCGCCATCAAACAGGCTGCCGTGGGCAGAGTACGTGTAATGACACGATCGGCTCGCACTGATAACGGCAGATAATCGCAACCTTGACTAGAATTAAATATCCGCTGGTCAGGCGTGAACAAACGCTTCTTGTGAAGCCATCCACTGCTGGCTCTTTTAAGCAATGTAACGGTATGCTTGCTTCAAAACCAGACGTGATTGATCATTTCTCTTTCGGTAAATCAATTAGTTTCGTACAACTTGAAACAAGTAGCAGCATTGATTTTTATTTAAACATTTTATAAATGTTAGAAAATTTCCCCAAAAATAATTGTGGTCTAAGATTATAATTTTTAGGAACTTTTCCTAACCACAATTGTCTTTAAGAGCAGATAAAAGGAAATAGTTTTGCTTGGTATATAGATTGGCTCAGAGAAGAAACGAAATGCATCTAACTAAGAGAATGGTTAGAAAAAGTTCAAGAATACAATTTTTCGAGCCTTTTCTAAGCACAATTTTCTGTAAAATAAGATAAAAGGGAATAAATCTGCTTGGTATGGATATGCTAAGAGAAGAAACCCTAACAAAATGGGATAAGTGTGAGAAGATGATGGTGAATTAATTAGTTTCGTCCTTTGAGATTTTTTTTTCTGCCTGTATTATATCGTTATCATTAATCGTTGATGCCCACAGTGGTGATTTAACTAACAATGCTGAAATGTGATCTGGTTTTAAATTTCTATAATATACACTGATCGTTGGTCGGGCTATAGCTAATGCTCAATTAGTTTTTGCACGGCCGGTTCTTCTATTTGCATATTTTTAAGCGTGCCTAATGAGCAGTCGTCAAGCTGATGGTTTTTTCGTGCAGTTTTTACCGGGACCTTTAATAGAGTCGTCGGCCTGTGGCCCAATGTGAGATCACTCTTGTGCTCGTAAATTAATCCACCCGGTGTGAATTTCATCATCATCATCATCATTATAACCTCACTACTCTGGCCTAGCGCGGATTGGTGCGTATTAACGACTGCAGATGCAGTTAGGACCAACGGCTTAACGTGCCTACCGAAGTACAGAGGAACTCGAGATAATAATTTTTTGTTGACCCATCCAGTGACCGGCCGTAGCGAAAATTGCTTAGTTTACGTAATCGCAGGCCAAACGCGCTATGCCACTGCGCTAGCGAGGTCCTCCTCCGGTGTGAATTTATAAATATATAAATCACGCCTTTTATCCCCGAAGGGGTAGGCAGAGGTGTATTATTAACACCCACGTTTCGCCGATTATGCTAGGTCTCATGTGGCGAGTCCATTACAATCTATCAGGCACGTAAATCGTAGTATGTTACTGGGTGATATAAGAGGAACGCTGCTGCCCGTTACCCATAGCTGCTTATTATCCCTTAGTCGCCTTGTACATACAACAGCACGTCAGATTACGACTTTTGGCTCTGCTGCCAACGAGATAAGGTTGACAATCGATTGAAGAAATTTGACAGCTTTGGTTTTGTTTGAAGAGCCGTTGACTGTACGACACCCAGCGCAGACAGTGCCGGGTTAAGCCCTCGCAGGGCCTGTAGCAAAATCTGTCAAGAGGCTATTCAATTTTAATTGTAACAAAATTTTGTACTAATTTTTCTATCGTTTATATAATATAAATGATAGAAAAATTAGTACAAAATTTTTCTAACATTTATATAATGTTAAAATTAAAATCGAATAGTTTATATGTAAAGCAAACCCAAGCTTAACCGAACGCACGGTATTTGTAAAAATATATGCTTTGGAATGTTTGAAATTTATTTCTACATTGCGAGGGTACCCGTTGGCTTACAACGTGAAGTGTAAAGGTTAGAAGAATTTCGGCAAGTTAGTTAGTGTCTTGGGTGGCCGAGCGGTCAGGCACCTGCCCGGATAGCAGCGGACGCGGGTTCGATTCCCGCCTCAAGATCATAATTTTTCGAAATTCTTTTTCTAACCACCAAAATCTTTGTACTATCAAGGGGCCTTTACATAGCAGGATGGTCGAGAAATAACATTAACATTTACAGAAACCGTTGGTGCCCACAAATGCCCCCCGGTAGCATTTGCTACTCTTGCTAGGTGGCAAATCCGCCACTGTCCAGAGATTGGCGGTGGTGACAATCGTATTCTGTTCTGACTGCTGCCGTCACCACACGGCACAGTGTGAATTCGAATTCAACAATTTCCATTGTAATTTTGGGACATTGGCGAAACAAGTCGCGAGCTAAAGCCACATTTCGATACGGACGTGATTGCGAATTTTGTTTAAAAATCAAACTTCTAAAGATATCACGTTCTGGATACGAGTTGATCGTGAGATTTTTTTATTGCATCTCGCTCGGCAAATTTATATTCTTGATGCCGTAAACCGCCATGTCAGTTTAATGTGCGTTTATAAATTTGTGTGCAATAAATTCAATTCTGTCCTATAAGAGAATAATAACGTGGAGTCGTTTAATTTTAAAGCATTTTTTATATCGAGAAAGAATTCTTAACTGCTATTTATTTTTCAGTGCTGTATTTTTATATGATTTTTTTTTTTTTATTCTGGCCGAAATATAAAGTAATAGGGGGTAGGCCACTTATCCCCTTAGTCGCCTTGTACGACACCAGTGGAAGAGTACATACATACATACAATAACGCCTATATCCTATATCCGATACCCGAAGGGGTAGGCAGAGGTGAACTAGCACCCACGATTCGCCAATTATGTTACGTCCCATGTAATAGGTGGCGAGTCTATTGCCATTTATCGGGCACAAAAGTCGCAGTACATTGCTAGGTGGTATAAAAGGAACGCTGCTGCCCATTCCTCATCACTGATTTATCCTTAGTCGCCTTCGTTTAGTCAATACTCAATAATGTTGATATTCTTAGTACTTCGTTCACCATCGTAAGTCGTTTTTGATACCTTTTGTTGTTACAAACCTCTCAACTACTTCACATACTGCTCATGACACACCTCAAGTGTGTCTCATATATGAAAGGGTTTACGACATGCGTTCCGTGGCCCGATCTTAGAATTGCTTAGAATTTTTTATGGTTTGTTTCCCTTTTCGTCCGAAGATAGTATCTTCTTTAACGGAGTTGTGTAGTTAAAAGTCCACTTTTATGCATTCAACCCAAGTATATTTAATGTATATATTTAACCTTTGAAATAGTTTATAGCAGTCAGGGCCATACGGAAACATAAACGGTAATTTTCAGAGGCGGGGTATTATTTTTCGAAATTGTACTAACCATTTTTTTCAATATTTACTATGTGAGGCTTTTTTTGAGAAGTTCCTTACCTCTTTCTCACTTGCCTATTAATATCATTCATGGGCCACAAACTCATCACGCTGATCCAATCTTTCGGATACTGAGGAAATCGAGAATATGATTTTAGTCACCCATCAAATTACCGGCCTTAGCGAACATTGCTCTGCTACCACACGCCGTCGAGCTTCAACGTGAGAAGTTAGTTTAAGGTATCATTAAATTCCAAGCAGAAAATGAATGCCGGCCATCATGCATCCCTACCTAGTGCAATGAACGTGGCGTTGTATTAGCGGCGAACGCAGATGATTGCATATTAAAGAGGATTCCGGGCGCCTCGGCCGTTTCGGCTCCTGTTCCCTTCTTTCGTCGATGACTACAAATTGGTGCATGTACCGCTTAATGCGAGGGATCGCGTACACCGCTGGGTTTGCGCGTCTACTCCGGAGGCATTAAGAGCCCTTTCAGCGGTCGTTATCCATTGCCCGCTATCAAGCAGCACTTGTACAATAGTTGAGTACGCTAGCAGCGTTGTACACGAGAGCGCGGAGGAATTCGCGCGCATATCGCCTCATCTGGCTGGACAGGCATTTAATGCGCCTCCCGTTTAAGTAAACAAGGTACCAGAGTAGAGTCTCGTTTTTGCCCAGCACGGTTGTTATCTTGTTATCCTATCTCGGCGAGATTGTGCCTTTTTGTGCGGCGGACGCACTCTCGATATATGCACATCTCTGTTGCACCCTGAATACCAATTGGTTGAGGGTATTTGCTGGCCGCTGACTTCGGTACTTTTGCGGTTTTCGTCTTGGAAATGCCTGTATATGAGTTCGTCTATGAGCTTTTGTTTGGTGCCTTCGGAAGCGATGGAGATTTAGTTATAAATTGTATCGAAATAAGTGGTGTTAGCTATCGCAACTATTAATTAAAAGTCAATTGAAGCGGCGTATGCAAATATTGCCCTGCACTTTCTGCAAATCTAATTGATTTGCAGAAAGTGCAGGGCAATATTTGTGAGAATTAAGTACGGTATATCTACTGCAGCATTTCTAAACCGTGTCAACACGCCACAAATTGAATCCTTTGGGGGCATCTAAAATTTCACGACTCCATGCCAAACAAAGCGTTAGATTAGTGAGAAATTAGAGTAATCGGACGATAAGAGTCACGCTTTGCCCGAAACACCATTTTTGGTTACAATGCACATCTTTTAAGGCGCCAACTGACCTGACTTTAAACGCGACATCCACCTCTTCTTTGGTCTTCATCTCATTCTCCGTCCTTTCACTTTTATACCTTCGCATAACATGACCAAACCATCGCTTCTGTGGTCTTCCTCTCCTTCTACTTCCTTCCACGTTCATTCATACCTAACATTCTTCTGCCGACATAGCTTTCATCCCTTCGCATAACATAACCAAACCGTCGCTTCCTTGCCTTCTACGTCCTTCCACGTTCATCTTTCGATTATTATTATCTCTTCGCATAACATGACGAAACCATCCAACTATTTCTGTTCAGTGGTAAATATTTCTGAACGGAACATCAGTATTTTAATCTAGTGCCAAGACGAAATGCACCGCATTATTATTCGCCACCGCAGCGCCCACCGTCTGGCTCGAAGCCCCCGACTCCTTTGAGGGTCACATAATTATTTCCACTCTTCAAATTTACTGTTAATTAGTGAAGTAAACCATAAATTGCTTTCGAAGCTCGAGGTTGGGAGTTGCATTCAACTCGTTGCCATTCCACATTAAGCTCGCAATAAAGCGTCGGGTGGACCCTTTGTGGGGTGTCGGCTGGTAGGTAGGTCTCGCCACTGGGAATAATGCAGAAAATATTTTTCTCCCCGACCAAACGCCACCAGGCATAGACCATTTTCCGCAAAGTTAAACTCTCATTACTTTTCTTTGAAAGGGGGTTAGCTTTTATAAGCGGAGTGCGCCGGCCGGGCAAGAAAGAAAACTCTATTACAATGACGGCCTCTGACAGCGGCCCTTTTAGCGTGATCTTTTATTCAGAAACAATTACATCGCATTAGGCGACATTATGAAATCGCAGCGCGGGCCCCGCTCGCTGCGAGCGTTTAATGATAAGGCGGGCGGCGGTGGCTTTGCATCGCAAATCTCCCTTTAAGTCGACGCGCGAGCAATGGCTCCGATAATAAAATTAATTATGAAATTTATGGCAGCGGCGCGGCATCGGCGCTCGTTTCTGACGCGAATACGTTTGTCGTTCGAGTGCAGCGTCTTAATCGACAATTTACGAAAGCCGTTTAGTGCGCCCTGCCCGCTCATAAATGCGGACTCAATTCGAATTACACCATCACGATACATTATTATTTAATGCTTCACGGGATTTAAGCCTTTTGTCGCTTATTCAGTTGGTAACCACCGTGTACAGGAAACGGCCGGATAACATTGGATTAGTTTAAACATTTCAACAGACACTTTCGTGTTGCATTGATTAACAATGGGGATTTTAGGTCAATCGTGATTAGGATGTAACAATAAAGTTTCAAATCCTGATATTGAAGTAATTTTATTGCAGCATCTATCTGAGAGTTCTTTATTATCTTTTATAGCTTTTGCAGTTATAAGTGTTTAAAGAACTAAATAAAAAGTTTTCATTTGAAAACTTTGACACTGCCGAAGGAAGGTAATAAATCAAGGTTATTAAAATCACAAAGATTTTGGGGTTAGAAAAAGAAATTCGAAAAATTATGATCTTGAGGCGGGAATCGAACCCGCGTCCGCTGCTATCCGGGCAGGTGCCTGACCGCTCGGCCACCCAAGACTCTCAAGAGTCTTGGGTGGCCGAGCGGGTTCGATTCCCGCCTCAAGATCATAATTTTTCGAAATTCTTTTTCTAACCCCAAAATCTTTGTACTAATTTTTCCTAACATTTATATAATGTTAAAATTAAAATCGAATAGTTTATTAAAATCAGTTTTCTTATCTTTGAGAAGGATGTTTTTTTTTTATATTGTCACCAGAGTTCTCATATCATGTGGATATCTATAGAACTTTTGGTCAATGAGCATCGCATTCTACTGCAACAAAAGCACTGAGCCGATCTGCAATCAGCGCTCAGCCTCAGTTAACCACTCACCTAACCATAGCTGCTCCCTGGAGTAGTTCCTATCATTCGCGTCTAGGCTCTAGAGCACGGCTTTGTAATCAAACATGTATCATGCACCTCCAGGCGGGCGAGTTACAACGGCACGCGACTTGCTTTTCAACAATGGCCCTTCGAGCCGGATACCGAAGATTTAGACTCCTTTTGTCATCTCGCCATCATCAAATCTACTACTCTGTAAAGACCATTAGATCTCTGAACAGTGACACTACATCCTATTTGCATGCATAAGTCTCTCTGTTGAATGGTTTGGTTCACAGTAGTATATGGAGGAATCGAAACGTTTCAACAGTTAAACTGATGAATTGTATCGTCTATGTATGGATGGATATTTATTTTGTATGTATTTATTTTTATATGTATGTATATTTGCATTGGAAGAAGTGAACTGCATTTGCAATATTTCGGTTTAAACCGCCCCAGAAAGCACAAATTATTCAACACCCGGTCACTTTACTTACAAATAAATAAACATTTACATCTTTTTACGTTTCTCTGAGTGAAGTGGTTAATGAGAAAAACCTAATAAAATTCACAAATTCAACAAGAAAGGCAATGGGTCACTGATTAAATTACTTTATAAGTTTTAATTATTTAGAATAAACATGTGTCGAATCGCTTATTGCGGGCTAAATTCAAGACCAACTAACTCGTTAAATAATTGAAATTCATCATTAAAACAGTTCAGTTTTATTTTCAATAAAGGAAGCTAATGGACTGCGAGTCTTCTAAATTAGTAATCAGTTATCGAATACAATTGGACAGTAGTATCTCAATTTAACTCACTCCACCAAATAAGGTTACGTATAAAAACACATCTTGTATCTATCTATCTATCAATAAATCAGTCGATTCGCTTCAACTTAGTAAAGATTAAAAATCGGAGAAAGTTAGTGCTGCCGTCATATCTGTCTTGTGAAGTTCAATTTATTTTTTAATTATCATTGCCACATAAAGTAACAGTAGAAACTTTAATGAAATAAGACGCAAACAAAATTAAATTCCAATTTTACGGTGTTGTGACCGCCATTGAATGAATACTCATGTAATAATGATGTTATTTTACTAATGTTTATTTAGTTTTACTGGACTTCCGGATCTCTATGTCTGTGTCTTCGTATGCTGCTCTCAAAATATGCGTGGTCTGTGTAGTTAAAAAATATTTCCGTTCTCTCTCTTCCTATTTATCCCCGAAGGGGTAGGCAGAGGTGAATTAACACAAATAACAAAATGTTAGGTCTCATGACGTAAGTGGCTAGACTTGCATCTATCGGGCACAGAAGTCGCGGAATATAACTGGGTAGTATAAAAAGGAACGCTGCTGCCCATTACTCATTGCTGTCTTTAACTGGGTAGTATAAAGAGGAACGCCGCTGCCCATTACTCATCGCTGTCTTAACCCTTAGTCGCCTTGTAGGACACCCGCGGGAGAGTCTTAGGGGTGGTGACAATTGTATTCTGATCTGCCGTCACCACCGGCACGGCAGATAAGAATACAAGTGTCACCTTTTATAAATAATACATTTTGTTATTCACAAAGAACGTAAGTACCAGATAGTAGATCCTACTTCAATGGAAAAGAACCTGTGGCCGTACCATGTAGTATTTGTGCCATCCACACGCGAGTGACAAAAGGGGACGCCGCGCCGCTCTACTCGGCTAACAGCGTTGTCTCACTGTAACAATGGGAATTGAGTCGCGATTAGAGTTGGTGGTAAGGTCCCTGATATAATTTCGTAATGCCACTGCCTTAAATCGATATGGCAATAACCGAAACTAATCTCTTAACGAGCTTGTGCCTCTCAATAGCAGAACTGTTACCAAATTTTTGTCACCCATCCGTGACTGACTGACGTTCAAGTTTCGATATCCACAAAACAACAAAGAAATCCATACTGTTCTCCTTTAATTCAATTTTACGAACAAATTGAAATTAAACAGAGTCGTGTGGTGACACCAGCGTCGTGTCATCATTCAATTTTACGAACAAATTGAAATTAAACAGTTTCGTGTGATGACACCAGCGTCGTGTCGTACAAGGCGACTAAGGGTTATGGCAGCGATGAGTAATAGCATGGCAGCAGTGGTCCTCATAAACCATCTAGCAATATACTGTGGTTTGCGTGCCCGATAGATGACAATAGGCTAGTTACTTATTACATGGGACCTAAAATAATTGGTCAAACGTGGCTGTGAATTCCCCTCTGCCTAACACTTTCTGGGAAAAATCGGCGTGATCTATTGCATGTATGTATTGAAATGAAACAGCTTTTTCTGATTGCAATTGTAAACGTTAGTTTTCATAAAAAACTATTGAAATGAAAATATAGTTTATTTATTTAAGGTATCCTTAAATACACTCATGAATTGTCAAAAAAATAACGTTAAAAACTAAAAACGTGTGTACCAAAGAAAAACGGTTTCCAAAATAAAAAATATTTGTACTTACCTACACGACAATGCCCGCTTTGGTCATTATTTATTACATACATACATACATATGTCACGCCTTTCTCCCACAGGGGTAGGCAGAGATCACTTCTTTCCACTGGCTACGATCCTTACATACTTCTTTCGCTTCATCCAATCTCATCAATCTCTTCATTCATGCCCGTCGGTTTCGGGTACTCTTGACCTGGCCCTTTTTTAATAAACTTTCAATTTGATTATTATCATTATTTATTTATTATTAGTTATACTGCCGCACTCAGAGACGTCAATTAACTTTAATGAGTATTTAATATCAAAAATTTTCATTCAAATCTAAATCATAGACCCGGCAAGAATAGTGACTAGTTTTGAATTGTCATTTTTTGACGTTAAGTACTCATTAACGTTATTTGACGTCTCTGGGTGCGGCAGATAGACTGTATTTTAAACCAAAAGAGTGTACAGCAAAAGTTAAATTATGCCCGTTGTGAGCTCCCTTCCTCTGTTATTTGGTTTGTTTAAAAGCTCAATTGACTCGATCCATCATCATATCGACACGTAGTTATGGGAGTCGACTGATGAGCTCTAGAACCTGATCTTGGTTATTAACTCGAATTGACGCAATTAATTTCCGACTTAACCGTACGTGATACGATCGTCCATTGCATCGGCGTTGCCTTTGACGTTTTAAAACACAAAAACGTGAAATATTTTTTATTGTAATTTTATTTTTATTTATCATCATTTAAAACATTGAAATAACTACAAAGATTTTGGTGGTTAGAAAAAGAATTTCGAAAAATTCTGAAAAATTCTGAGACTGACCGCTCGGCCACCCAAGATACTTGGGTGGCCGAGCGGTCAGGCACCTGCCCGGATAGCAGCGGACGCGGGTTCGATTCCCGCCTCAAGATCATAATTTTTCGAAATTCTTTTTCTAACCACCAAAATCTTTGTACTAATTTTTCTAACATTTATATAATGTTAAAATTAAAATCGAATAGTTTATAAAGCAAACCCAAGCTTAACCGAACGCACGGTATTTGTAAAAATATCTGCTTTGGAATGTTTGAAATTTATTTCTACATTGCGAGGGTACCCGTTGGCTTACAACGTGAAGTGTAAAGGTTAGAAGAATTTCGGCAAGTTAATTAGTATCTTGGGTGGCCGAGCGGTCAGGCATCTGCCCGGATAGCAGCGGACGCGGGTTCGATTCCCGCCTCAAGATCATAATTTTAGTATCTTGGGTAGCCGAGCGGTCAGGCACCTGCCCGGATAGCAGCGGACGCGGGTTCGATTCCCGCCTCAAGATCATAATTTTTCGAAATTCTTTTTCTAACCACCAAAATCTTTGTACTAATTTTTCTAACATTTATATAATGTTAAAATTAAAATCGAATAATTGAAATAACTTTCAAATAAAAATAAAAAAAAACTTAAGTAAATAAAATGCGAGATAATTTGTTCCGTTCCCGCATGCTTCCGATGAAGAATATTTTTTTTTAAGTTTTTCTTACTTTATTTTCTTTGGTACATTTTTAAATAAAATATGGTACAGTCACTATCATGTCCATTGATTATTAATCTCGAATCATATTACCAAAATGTATTATACAATTGGCTGTAAAAAATGACAGTTTATGGTAAAAGAAATGTAATTTTCTTCAAATCAAGACGCCATGCATTCTTCACCCAATATATTTCAATAAAAAACGACAAAATAATATATAATTCATTAAAATTTGATTCCCAGCCCCAGTCTCGCCTTCACCACAATCTTTGTTGAGTGTTCCAAGCGTATAATCTATAATAGCAACTCGTCTATCATACCATCTACATATAACCCGAGTTAAAATAATAACAATAACTTTAACATCCAATTCGAGTCATATCCTGTGGAATTGGTCCCGATTTACAAACAATATACCAATACAGTTAAGTGATTTTTCTAATATGTATTTATCTCGTTAGGTATGCTAAAAACACCATAAAATAATAGATAGTCAAATTGAAATTTTATTATTGCGACAGGTACACAGGTTACATTGTTGTTACTGTCATTTTAATCTTGAAATTAAAATAGAAAGTTTTTTTGTTTTGTATCTATTTTCTTCTTTTTTATGAGATTTAATATTTGGTTCCGGTTGCATCAGCATTGGCCAATCCGCGTGGACATTAAAAGGGCCGGTGTTGGTGATGATGATATTAGAAGGCACTATATATAGATAGATTTATTCTATACATAAACGGTCGATGCAGGTTTTCACTAATATAAACGACACATCAAAGGTATAAAATACTCGTAATATATTTTAAGTTTTTAACAATATACAGATGTAAATTATGCTGAGTCATTGTTTATTATTGCCCCTGGTCAAGACCGTCTATTGTAATTCCAGTGTGCTAGTTCAGACGGCAATGAAAGTAAGTTATGATCGCACACATTTTATAGTTGATTCATTATTACGACAGTCGGGTCCTGTTATTAAACATCTTTAATGTGATATTTTTTAACTATCGAAATTGTTTAGTTAGTCTTTTTTAACCGACGAATAAACGGAAGAGGTTACTCAATTCGTACCGTATTGAGTTTTTTTACTTGTTTTTAGTTATTTAATAATTAATTTGCTATATATACTTAAGAGACATATCTAAAGAAATAACGTGCAGTATTGCGTTATGTAGGAGTTGTTTGAGTAGGGATAGGTGTTTTAACATCCGCCTTTAGACAGCTTATTTCAGGTCCCATGAAAATATGGTTTATTCATATAAGGTATGATTACATACACTCATGAATCGTCAAAGAAATAACGTTAAACAAACGAAAAGAAAAACAGTTTCCAATATTTAACGTTATAAGCTACACCATCCGTTCGTAAACTACCAGGAGGCCTTGTTCTGAGAAGAACGGGCAAGAAACTCAGCAAGTTTGTTCCTCCCTTTACCCTTTCCCATGTACCAAGAACTCTGTTGGCCATTCCTCCTTTGCGGCCACCATCTGATTATCTTATTAAAATATATAATTTTTATCGTTTATTCACGATCACATTGAACGTAATGAAGCGGAAAGTGTCCGCAGAAGCGGAATAGTCAACTGGAATCTCTGTGTCATTTTTATCCGAGAGCCAGTCCGGAATTGAATGAATGAATAAAATTACTCCTCGTGCACCATCAACAAGCGGCCGACTGGATGTTATTCAACTGCTGAAGGCGCAATAGTGGAAGCGGGATCTCTTAGCATGAGATGTGGACAAAATACCTCCTCGGGGAGAAGAACATGTTTTCCTCTCGCTCCAACTCGCAGTATTTTTTTTTATTTTTATTAAATTTAAATAAGTGTTTTGACCAATTTAAATTTGACATCAATTTCAAACGTAATTCTTGAATTTACTGTTAATTTAATTACGTGATTTGGTTCTTGACAAATTTGTGTCACCCATAAAGGTGATGCATCAGATTATTTGCTTGAATTATTTTTATTCAATGTATTAATGCTTGCACTGCTGGTGTCCTAATAAATAAACCCGAGACAAAATACTGTCTAGTGGTGGAGAGAGATTTTGTCCACGCGCCGCCCGAACTAGGCCTTCCGAGGGAATCGGCCCGGGCTAGTTATTCGGTATAACGCCGCCGACCGCCATTTGCATAACGCATTCGCTAACAAGACACGTTCGAGCACAATTGCGTTCGCGAAAGAACCCTACTCAAACAAGCCATTTCTATTTTAGCTAGCGACTGCTCGCTTAAGGCCCAGCGAGACGCGGATAGATATACATTGCTCGCTATTAAGCAGCATTGGCTGCCCCTTTCTCTCTTCTTCTCCCTGCCCTGTTCCCAGTCTATCTGGGGTCGGCGCAGTGTGTTTCCTCTTCCATTCATATAGGTTAGACGTCATCGGCTTGATGACCACCACTCCCTTTTGATTCATATTACTCATCACACCGTAAAGGTGCTAGTGATGAATTAAGGTATAGAAAAGAGACGGAACGGACCATGTCGAGAGACCGATGAATGGAATTGGTAATGATAACATTCCAATCCACAATGCTCAAGGTTTTGGCTTACGTTTTTCAGCCGGCCGCCTGCCTGACACCAACCCTGTTTGGGTATGCTGTTTTTGGGTACCCTCCACCATTCGGGTGCCCCAAGGTGCTTATTGGTTTACACCGGGCAATCTCCCTTAGTCGACTTTTACGACACCCATGGAATGAGTCGGGGCTGGCCTATTCTACGTTATTTTTTCGCTCCCAGGCCAGCATAGAAGACTACTAATGCTACTTAATAGCGAGCAATGTATAACAATGTTTAAGTATATATCTGAACGGGCCCTAATGTTCGGCCGGTACAACCGCGCAGGGCAACTGAACACTTAACGCTTTTTGCATACGAAATGCGGGAGCGCCTCTTGGCGTGCGCTGTCTCCTCTGATTGCGGTGCTCTGTATTCAGGCCGGGCGAGTTGAAGGTCGCCCTTACTTAGATAACGAACAACTAGTTCCTTTTGTTTTAGTTCCTTTTAGAAGACTTTAAACGTCTCCACATTCGGACCGGGAAAATACCCCGAACGGGAAATGCACGGGTCGGGGACGGGGCCTCTCTCGTACAAAAAGCCCCGTGCACGTCCCGTCCGTGACTCTGTGACATAACATGTCCTTCATGGTACATTTTGTATAAAATGATGTTTCTGCAGTCCCGGTCCACGTCCCGTCCGGGGTATTTTCCCGTTATGTATGCAGAGACCTTTAAAAACACTGTAAAACAACTTAGGCCCTCCGCATATAGAGCTACTCAAAAGGAACTGATCACAAACTCAAATTACTAATTAGTTTCTAGAGCTTCACCGTCCATCAGAGGTTCCCAAACTTTTTGTTCTCATAGACCACTTTCAAAAATTTTCTGATTCCGTTGGACCTCCTGCAGCTCCCCCCCCCCCCATGCAGACCCCCTGCAGCACCATATTCCCAAAAATTTGCACAACCACAAATAAACAGTTTTCGAAAAAAAAGTGACAATCGATTGGTTAATTAATTGATTGTGCTGTGAGTTTTAAATAATAATAATAATATTTTCATTCATCACTGGCACCTTTACGGTGTGATGGATGATATGAATCAATGGGGAGTGGAAGGCTTGATGACGTCTGACCGATATGAATTAAGAGGAAACATTCTGTGCCGATTCAAGATAGAAAGGGAACAGGGCAGGGAGCAGTAAGAGACTCCTTGCACAAGAATTATAACTTAAAAGTAGGACACACTGGCCACAAGTTGTTTAAACAGTATATTTTAAGGTACTTAAATAAATATTCTTGATTTTTACCTACATATATTTTTTTATTTTATTTATTCCTTTATTCTACATCACTCGCTCGGTTGTGTTTGTATTTAATACCGCAACGCAACGAACGACCGAAACATAAACAAAGTCTCGTGACGCATAGAAAGTTGACCTCATCGGGAGGGATGAAGTATTGCGGGCCATCAATCCAGCGCGTCACTGAGTCGGGAATTCATCTCCGGCCGGGAATAAACGTATAAACTCTATAAACTGACCCCAGTTGCCCAAATAGAACGCCGTGCCCACAAACGGCCCATAAAAGAGCGACTGCGTAAGGCGTAAACGCTTAGACAGATAAACTGCTGCACTTAATCCGGGAGTTAGAATGTTGACAAGCAATGAACGCGATCAAACATAAAAAAGGCCCCGGCATTTCATACCATTAATCCACGTCACGTTGAATGTATTTATAACAAAGCCAGCGGTTAGTAACTCAAGCACGCCTGCGAGCACACCTAGTGAATCGTCTAATCATTGTGCGCCTCGTAATTGAAGTGGGGATTCTTTCTTTTTATCTCAATTTATTCGTTTCGAGCGCTGCGCTCGCTAATGTTGCTGTGACCGCTTGTCGGTTTCAATAACTAGGCGCGGGCAAATGAGATTGGGCACCTGTTCAGATCGAAACTTATTATTAGCGTTATCTTGATTAGGCCGGAGAGAGTCGTCGCGCTGCGGCATTCGGGATGGTGGCGGTTTATCGGCGATGTTTTACAACTAATGACAAATTGTTTCTGTTTGGTAGAAATAATTAGTGGGCCACGCTCGCGTGACTGGCGCGTGATGGATTGCGTGCCGGCGATACGATCGCTGCTTGCCGCCGAATTTCTCGAGAACCTTATTTACTAGCCGGAGGCGCCCGCGCCGCACTCCGCCCTGTGTATTATCGAATTATACCAAAGTCGGACCTATGCGTGTTTATTTAATTTTTTAACCATTTGTTCCTATTAACTGGACTTCCACCTATTGAGTGTGGGAAACTATGCGAACGCGAACAATCACTGCGCCGATTCGTAACTCGGAAATTGTTTGTGGTCACGAATTTAATTTGTGAGTGTTGAGTTGTTAATGCACAAATTGCTCTGTGTGTAGTACTCGGAAACGTAATAAGTGATTGCGGAGATGTGGCTTGTTAAGTAATTGGTGACTGGTTAAAAGTGCGCCGAGCGTTTGGGTTGTCAAACCATTTTTTGTTTGTTGGGCGCATCGCATGTGTCGGGTGTAAATTGAAATCGCGCGCCCGTAGAAAAATTTTATGGCGAATTTGAAAAATTCATTTTGAATTTATAAAGCAGAATTTCGGAAATGTAATACGGACGACTTGTGGTGCACACATTTGGGTTTTATGAAGCATAAGTATGGGATCAAATTAATTCTTTGAAAATTCAAAACGCCAACACGCCTTTTTCAGTTTTTGCTCCACTTCTTTGTTATTACTTATGTAGTTACTTTTGTGATATGTTGAATGCCCTGTGTATTTGTTATGAATGTGTGTGTTAGTGTTGGCAAAATAAAAATTATTCATTCATTCATTCATTACATCATTAGGTATTTTGTTATTTTTCTTCGGAATAATTGTATACCTACACTATTTTTTATGACTTTTGCTGGAATACTATTGATTACAATATCAACTTAACCGTGAATGCAGTTTTGCGTGATTTTGCTAGGTAGGCTCTTAAGCTATCCTGTTGTCGTTTGTTGGGCACCGTATCGGGGTCATAAATAAAGAACGGACCCGGTAGCGCGAGCGCCGACCCATCCATACAAATTAAGCACACGCCCATTACTCAAATCGAAAGCACTAATTGTACGTCGGGCTAATGAATCATCCTCGCATAGTTCATTAAGTTGTAACAATGGTAATGCAACGCTAAGATGAGACGGAGCGACTGTAAGGCGTTAATGACTAATATATTATGTAGTTATTTTACAATTGGCCGTGTGGTGACGGCAGAGTAGAATACAATTGTCACCACCCCAAGTCTCTCCCGTGGGTGTCGTACAAGGCGACTAAGGATAAATCAGTGATGAGGAATGGGCAGCAGCGTTCCTTTTATACCACCTAGCAAAATACTGCGACTTTTGTGCCCGATAAATGGCAACAGGCTCGCCACCTATTCCATGGGACCTAACATAATTGGCGAAACGTGGGTGCTAGTTCACCTCTGCCTACCCCTTCGGGGATATAGGCGTGAATTATGTATGTATGTATGTATTTTAAAATTTTGGTGTGATATCAGATTAGTCGGTGACGTAGCGAGAAGAACTTTCGGCGTCTTCACAGCTGACGGTAATTGTAAATAATGTCTTGTAAGCTGTGTGGTGACGGCAGAGCACAATACGATCGGTGACAGCCCCAATCTCTCGTTCGAGTGTCGTATGAGGTGACTGAAAGCAGAGACAGGCCTGTGCCCCAACAGTGGCGACATTAAAAGGGCGGTGATGATGATGATAACTTACAAAGAAAACTACGAAAGGTTCTTAAAATCTTGATGCGGAATTAGCATCAAAAGTTTATTGAACATCTTGGTTGGTCGAGTGTTATACGAGTCTGTCCGGATTGCTGGGGACGCGGGTTCGATTCCCGCATCAAGACTTAATTTTTGGAACTTTTTCTATTCACAATTTTCTTTGTAACCTACTTAATTTTTTTATACATACATACATACATGCATAAATCACGTCTATATCCCCGAAGGGGTAGGCAGAGGTGAACTAGCACCCACGTTTCGCCAAATATGTCAAGTCCCATGTAATAGGTGGCGAGCCTGTTGCCATTTATCGGGCACAAAAGTCGCAGTACATTGCTAGCCTAGGTGGTATAAGAGGAACGCTGCTGCCCATTCCTAATCATATTCAGATTTATCCTTAGACGCCTTGTACGTCACCCACGGGAAAGATTTGGGGTGGTGACAATTGTATTCTACTCTGCCGTCACCATGCGGCCTTTTTTTATCATTTAAGTTATGTTCAAATTTAAATCAAAAATAGTGATGATAACTTGATTTGGGAAACGCGGATGTAAATTCACCTCTGCTTACCCCTTCTGGGATAAGTAGGCGTGATTCACGTATGTACCAGTGGTAATGCGGCGGCGGGTCGTGTCCGCGTGAGCAAATACTATGGCGGGGGAATAGCTTTGCAGCGATATTGCTCAATAGCTCTGCACGTATTGTGCCGATTCACCGAGACCAAAGTGCATCAGATTGCCGGTTGCGGACCAAATTATGTATTGCCGTAAACTGGATCAGCCACTAGGGATGTGCGTTCATATGAAAAAGATATCGATACTTTTTCCGATATGATATATCGGAGTGTTGTATCGATATTTTACGATATATCGTTTAAAAAAGATGATGGCAGATGGCCGTGTGGTGACGGTAGCGGAGAATACAATTGTCACCACCCCTATCTCTCCAGTAGGTGTCGTACAAGGCACCTAAGGGTTAAGACAGCAATGAGTAATGGGCAGCAGCATTCCGCGCATACCACCTAGCAATATACTGCGATTCATGTGCCCAATATATGGCAATAGGCTCGCCACATATATATACTTGGGAACCCAACTTAATTAGTGAAAAGTGGATATTAATTCGATGTGGATGGATGTTGAGTCCATATTTTGTAGCGTTACCTAGTAATACGACAATATCGGATCGATTCGATGTATCGAGATCTAATATCTGTTATTCTTTAAACATCGATATACTATCCCCCGGCCACGTACCGAACGGACAGCTCGCTCGACTTGTTGATATACTACCGGCTGGGATGTTTGCCATTCTTTATTTGCTACTTTAAATTGTCGAGTTTGCGTAACGTTGGTAGTGTATCTCGCGGAATGTGTGCCTTTGGAATCGGCATTAGGTCCTGGCCAAAGTAAATAGGAGATAACATGAAGTTTTTTTGGAAGATTTTGCATGAAAAGTTTATTATTGTGCTTTTTACTTGAACATTATTTATTTAAAGTTAGAAAAAATATTACATGGAAAAATGTTAGAAAAAAATTAGGTACTTTATAGTCTTGTTGTGGGATTGCTCGGATTGCAGGAGACGCAGGTTCGATTCTCGCACCAAGAATGTTGCACCAAGAATGTTTCGATTTTTCTTATGACAAGTTTAATTTTAGCTTAGTGTGGTGTATGTACATTGCATTTATTGGGCACGTAAACAACAGTATACTTATTGGTAGTTGCTATAAGAGCAACGTTGCTGCCCATTACTCGTGGCTGTCTTAACGCTTAGTCGCCTTGTACGACACCCACGGGAGAGATTGGGACTGGTGACAATTGTATTCTACTCTGCCTTCACCAAACGGCCTTACACATATACTAAACTGAAAGATAGAAAGATTAATACAATAGTGGAACAAGGCCTTTTTATATGTCAATACATGAGTTGAACAGTGACCTCAGGTGAGTCACGAATCTCCACCATAATCAGATAATTGCGAGCTATTTTCCATCGGCAATAAATTTTATTCTCGCTAACCTTGTCTCATTACTTTTAAGTTATCAATTATAACACCGTGCTCCATAGCGTCCCGTTATCGATGACGGCTGAAGCTTCGCTTGTGACTGTAGCTCGTCTCGCATGAACAATAGTATTGGATCTGTCAAAACGTTATAGGTGGACTGGTTCTTTTGATGAGCTATCAATGGTGTGCCTACTTCCCATATAATAATATTATCGATATGTGCTCAAAGAAAGAAGTACTTTCTATCAGTCTGTAGGTACATATTGGTTACAGATCATTGAATACTTAACACACTTCTTAATTCTTGATCATCGTCGGATCGTATGCGTACGTGTAACGGTTCTATTATCGGTATTGTCGATATGAATTTATTGATACCGTCACTAGATAAAGTTTTGACCTTGTTCGAACTCAGTAGTTCAAGGATTAACTGTGTTTACGGCAATTTTTATCACATTGGTAGTGCGTAAACGGTATTTATTGATTTTGTTCTAAAAAAGTATCAATTTCGCGAGTACCTGGGTACACAAAAAGTTTGATCGATTAGTTACCGTTATATTTTTTGTTACAGTAAAGATTCACAAGTATTTCGGAACATCCAAAGGAACGTCTTTTAAGCTTCACTAATATAAATTGCACATCATAATTTGTTCATTAGTTTCATTATAGAGAAATTATTTCAAAGAAGGCAGATCATAAAATTGTCTAGTATTTCTAGAACCCGATGGTTCGGATTATATGTACTTTTCGAAATACTGATTTATTTTTTGTTGGTAAAGCTTAGATTGCATTGGAAATCAACTCTTTATTTTGATAATAGGACAAGTTGTCGAGTAACGTATTACGTATTTACTGTCAACTTAATATAATTTTTTGGTTGCAGCTTAGGTTGCACATTAGTTACAAAATACTTAGTATCGACTATAAAGTTTCAACTACAGATTGCAGACGCTTAAATGTCAACTCTACATAGCGTCAATATAGGGGCATAATATCGGTTTATCGATAGATGTAATAAAATGAAATTCGGTTGTGTCGATATGCTTTCTGTGTCTAAATATTTGGAAATTTTAACAGTCACTTGGTAAGTTCACGGTCATGTATTAACACTAAAAACAGTTATTGACGGTCTTAATGTTCGTAAGTCAATATTAATAAATAGAGTAGTTACTAAGGCCCGTGTTCACCAACTTGTAAAACAGCTGTTTATCTCCTAATGTATTGTGTAAAATCACGTTGATTTCAGTCTCAGACTTTGCATTCGTAGCTTGCTCATCTCTTTCCATATTAGTGCCATAATCAGATTCAGGTCAGAATTATGGCGGCCGTCCGCCTATGTGGAGGCTTAATTATCTGTGTGGGCAATCGCAGCGACCGGCGGGCAGGCACGAAAAGGTTTCGCTGCTAGAGTATCAAAGCTGAGTTATAAGGTTAACGCTCATTGGAGCCGCCCGGCAATCGACCCGCACCGCCTCGCCTCGCGCGGTTAGTATGCTTTATATTGATTTGTAATGTGCGCTCACTACATAAACGCGCGGCTCGCGAGCGGTTCGGTCGGTCTTTCTGGGCTTTCTTTCTAACGTGTCGGATGTATGGTGTTTGGTGTCAAAATGGATATAAAAAGATTTATCGAAGGAGTTCTAAAATATAATGTAGTGTATGATCTTAGTGACTCCAGTCCAGGTAGAATGACGTAAAGTCCATTGGCTTAACCACGCGACATCCACTTGTTGACCACGCGGCGTCCACCCGTCAACCACACGGCGGTCCATCCACGAACCACCTGCCGACAACGAGTGGACGTCAAGCGACGCTTGCGCTGGTCTGGTGCCGGGCGGGCGTAATGAGCGTTAGCCTTTAAAGCTGAGTTGTAGCGTGTCACGCTCGATGGCCCCCAAAGAGTTATAGCGAGTCGCATCTCCGGTGCATCTCCCGTTTCGCACGCCGACTCACATTGTTATTAAGGTCGGAGGTCGCTTTGTTTATGATTCGATGCTTTCGAAAGGTAACGCGAGCGAAAACATCGCTCCGGAGACGCCGATGACATACAATTGATAGTGTAAATATTGCTCTTGGGGTCCGTTTATATCTGCAGATATTGAGCGTGCCAGACACGTGGTGTGGCAGACAAAATAATTTTCTTCTAATACAATGTTTATTGACGTATTTATAGGGGTTTCGTAACGTATTAAGCGGCCCTGTAATCCTACCTACACTTGGGTCACAAGCCCCAGCCGCTGCCACTAACTCCCTTCTCTGCCAGACTATGGGCCCCGCACCCGCACTGATCCATGGAATGCTAAGAGTTTTTCGTCTCTCTCTCTCTCTCTATTCTGTGCGGTTCATGTCTGGTACGTGTCTGTGGCTATCTGCCGGGCGGTGTAAGTAGAGTATATGTGTTTTTTTTGTGATAAATAATCTAATAGAAATTTTAGAGATGACGGTGTCTGTCGATGTCTAACATGACACAGGCACGCTATATGTAAATAAACAGTGTCTGGCACGCTCAATATCTAAAGATATAAACAGATCTTTACTCGTGTATCTACGTACCGGTGTCGAATACTTTTGGCCAGATTTAGGTCTTCGTTGGAGCGATTGTGTTTTGATATTTGCGGGGTTAAGTATATTAGATGATGGCGTACGATTTTAGTTGGCATTATTGTTGGATGTGAAAGTGTTCGTGTCTGATTACTTTGGTATCGACGGGGCGACTTACTATTTGGGCGAAGAAACTTGTTTATTCATTTAAAATGAAGTAAGGGTACAGTTAAATTATTATTGGAGCATCTTCTTCTTCTCCCTGCCCTGTTCCCAGTCTGGGTCGGCGCAGTATGTTTCCTCTTCCATTCATGTCAGTCAGAAGTCATCAAACCATCCACTCCCTTTTACACACAAGGTAGAAAACGCCGTGTGGTGACGGCAGAGAAGAATACAATTACACCATACCCCACCACCCCTTAATCTCTCCCGTGGGTGTCGTACAAGGCGACTAAGGATAAATCAGTGATGAGGAATGTGCAGGAGCGTTCCTCTTATACCACCTAGCAATGTTCTGCGATTTTTGTGCCCGATATTTGGCAATAGCACACCTTTTACTACCCCTTGGGGATAATTAAGCGTTGTTAGCAACTCCTTTAAGATGTTCTATTATAATTATTTTTGGATTATTTACATGTGACATGACAATTGGAAGTGTAGAAAGAAGTGGGAAATGAAATAGAAAAAATTACAAAGATTAATCGAAGATATTGCTTCTTATTAATAAATAATTTAAGGCGTGATGATTTATATACGTATGTTTTCGAAGTCACGACGGATGTAAGTAGTTTTCCAAAGGCAAACACTATTTGTTGCATCACAGAAACGCCATGGGAGGAAGCTGCAAAATGGCAATGTTTAATGCCAAAGTTGTCGATAAGAAATCGTAAGGTCACTTACTGCCGCACTCAGAGACGTCAAATAACGTTAAAGAGTATTTAATGTAAAAAATTTTCATTCAAATCTAGACCATAGACCCGGCAAGAATAGCGACTAGTTTTGAATTGTCATTTTTTGAACTAAAGTATTCCTTAACGTTCTTTGTCGTCTCTGAGTGCGGCAGTTAGGAATGTCTTCGCAATGTCCGATTGCGCGGAGCGCAGTCACGGCACGCTATTCGAACGAATACAATACAAATGTATGAAACTGACGTGTTGCGCAGAAAACACCATGGCGACCGTCCGTCGTGTCAAATATAAGAGTAGTTGTCAAAAAAACATACGGGTACGAATTGAGTAACCTCCTCCGTTTTTTCGTCGATCACTTAGCTAGGCCACTGCGGCACTATATTAGACAAGGGGCTAATATTAATATATTTTAACGAATAGAATAAAAATGTCAATTTTTGCAGCTCTTACATTTGACACGACGCGCTCGCCATGTTGTCTTTTCTGTAATACGCCAGTTTAATTGCCAGTAACCAGTCAGATTGCCCGGTCACATCTTGGGGCACCCTAATGGTGGCGGAAAAGAGAGTGGATGGCTTGATGGCGTCTGACCGATATTAATGGAAGAGGAAACATACTGCGCCGACCCCAGATAAACTGGGAACAGAGGGCATAGCCAAGTAGCTTATCTATTTAAACGCATAGAAAACAAAAGTATGATAGTCAAATTGAAAGTCTATGGAAAAAGGGCCAGGTCAAGAGTACCCGAAGCCGACGGGCATGCATGAAGAGATTGATAAGATTGGATGAAGCGAAAGAAGTATGTAAGGATCGTAGCAAGTGGAAAGAAGTGATCTCTGCCTACCTACCCCTGTGGGAGAAAGGCGTGACATAATTATGTATGTATGTATGTATTTTGTACTCTATGCGTTCGATGGATCGGTCTAGAGACCAGCCAGGTGGGCAGGGCAGAAAAAAGATGAAGTATTCTATTCGGTCGAATACTTGGGCAGGAGATTGCTTAAGCTAAGCAATTTCGCTAAGGCCGGTCATTGGATGGTTGACCAAAAAATTATTATCGCAAGCTCCTCCGTGCTTCGGAAGGCGATCCCGGCTGCATCTGCAGTCGTTAAAACCCACCAACCCGCACCAGCGTGGTGGGTTATGGCCCAATCTCCCTATATTCTTCCATCCATAGGGAAGGCCCGTGCCCCAGCAGTGGGGACATTAAAGGGCTGGTGATGATGATGATGATGATGAATACTTGGGGCTTGTGTCCTTATAAGGTGTCTATTCGTTCGCATATAGTGGCGATTTGCCTAGAGGAGCTCTTACGTGGCCCGGCGTGTCCCCGGCGCGACAATTCACTTTCGACGCGGGTCGTGCGGCTCGCGGCCTACGAACTAACTCCGACATACCACTCGCGCTATCTGGATTATGATCGGCGGCCCCCATTGTTACATCGATCGGCCTATTGCACATCGTATCGTACCAGCTGTTCGCTTGCGCTTGCGTAATTCGGTGAAGTCGACCGGATGGTAATTCGCTCGGCCGCCGGCTGAGCTTTCGTTAGCGTTAACACTAAATCGTGCGTGTTTAATTTAGTTAGGTTTCTTGCTCGAATCGAGCTGTTGGCTAACACGTTAATTGGAAGCCGGCTTGTCGGTTGCTTAGGCGACGGTTTTGGCGGTCGCGGAACTGGGGGTCGAGAGTAGACAAATAAGAAATAAATATTTCTGCCACCTATCGTCTCATCATCATGATCATCAGATCAGATCATAAACACTACGGCGACCGTCATGTCAATTATGCAAGAGTTGTTAAAAATTGACATTCGATCGATAGAAACTTTGTATGGGTTGCCACTTGGCTAGGCACCGTTCCATGCTGTACTGGGAAAAATTGCTCTTTTCATATGCTATAGACAGGGAAGCTCTTGGTCCTCATCATATCTGATGGTAAGTGACGATAAAAAACATGATGAAGAAAAACAGTGATGAAGAATGGGCAGCAGCGTTCCTCTTATACCAACTAACCTGGCAATGTACTGCGATTTTCGTGCCCAATATATGGCAATAGGCTCGCCACCTATTACATGGGACCTAACATAATTGGCGAAACGTGGGTGTTATTTCACCTCTGCCTACCTCTTCGAGGATATAGGCGTGATTTATGTATGTATGTATGTATGTCAGTGACGATAAGGGCCGAAGATGGAATCGAGCTTCAAGTGGAACCCTCAACCACAGAGGGGCTGGCTATCTTTTCACAATTGTCGGAACACAATAATTTTGTTAACATAATTATTAAGGCGGCAGACTTTTAATAAGATGGTGTCATCTAGCCAGGCGGACTTGGAAATGGTCCTTCCACCAACCGAACCGAGTACAAATTTGTACCTACTCCACTGGAAATCGAACCCGGGACCTGGGAATCTTATTTCTGGTGGGCGAACCACTGACTATTATGGAGGCGGTTGCCCGCTGGTTGTCGCAACACAACCAATGTGATACGTTAGAAGTGAAATTTGTTCATGCGGCACGATTTGAACCGCGAGTTGTGTGTTCGCCATAGGTGAGTTAGCGGCTTGCAATTGTTTATTTCGGTAAGCGTGCTTTTTGTCCAATGGGATTAGTGCAACTGATGTGGCGCAGTTTTATGCAGCTTATAATTTCAAGTTTGGCCGTGTGTGGCAGAGCAGAATACAACTGTCATCAGCCAGTGTCGTAGGTACAAGGCGATTATTCATTGTCACAATTAAGACGTGTGGTGACGGCAGAGTTGAATACAATTGTCACCACCCCAAATCTCTCCCGCGGGTGTCGTACAAGGCGACTAAGGATAAACAGTGATGAGGAATGGGTAGCAGCGTTCCTCTTATACAACCTAGCAATGTACTGCGGCTTTTGTGCCCGATAAATGGTATTGGCTCGCCACCTATTACATGGGATCTAATGTTATTCGCGAAACGTGGGTGCTAGTTGACCTCTGTCTACCCCTTCACGGATATAGGCGTGATTTATGTATGTATGTATGTGAAATTAATCGTTGATCACGCTACGAGATAGATAGAGCGAGAGCCAGCCCCTCTGTGGTTGAGGGTTCAAGGTGAAGCCCGACTCCATCTTCGGCCCCTTTTCGTCCTTACCATTAGGTAACATGCTGCCATGTCTAGCAGTAAAAGAAAGTTGATTAAACATCCTTACAGAGCAGAACAAAGCGCCGAGTCGCAACAAAAGCACAGGGGCCAACCGATACAGCCATAAAGTGCATCGAACACTAAATAAATCCGGAATCCGGGCGGCTCGCGTCACGACGCTGGCGAGGTGTCGGCAACAAAGCGCGGTGTCGGTGTCGGTGTCAGGTGGTTCGCGTGATCCCACCGCCGCTGCCCCTTTACCTTACTCATTCGGGGGATCGTCTTACCGGGGGATCTCGGCTGCTTTATTGGAGCAAGCCGGGGAACAAGACACCTCCAGGGCCCTAGACAAGTAGCTTATCTAATCGAACGACATCTTTTGACATGTTCTCTTTTTTTGTTTTATTTTAAATCTCCCTTTATTTTTAGGGAAGGCAAAGGAAGATCCCGAGAGCACATGAAGTCAAGTTTTTAGTATTAGCGCGGTGTCGGTATCGGGTGGTTCGCGTAATCCCACCGCCGCTGCCTAATTTTAATATTACAATACACTTATGAATCGTTAAAAGTCCTACCTCGCACCAACCAAAGCGAGCACAAATTGACAACCATGATGGCTTTGGGTGGCCGAGCGGTCAGGCACCTGCCCGGATAGCAGCGGACGCGGGTTCGATTCCCGCCTCAAGATCATAATTTTTCGAAATTCTTTTTCTAACCACCAAAATCTTTGTACTAATTTTTCTAACATTTATATAATTTAAAATTAAAATCGAATAACCATGATGTTTTCTCAGTAATAGGCAGTTTTATTCATTTTTACTCTATTCGTTCGAATAGATTGTAGAACTTGTCTAGGCTGCCTGAGAGGTAGACGGGTACCCTACTACTTTGCCAAACTGTGTTCCAAATTAAATCCAATAGCCAAAAAGAACAGTGACATCAGAAGTAATTGTGACCTGACGCGATGGCCGCGTCGCCGACACGTGTCGGGGACATTTCTTTTGTGCGGCCCGGGTCCATCTGTCTCGGACGTGACATCTAAGGCGCTGTCTCCACGAGCGAGAGAATCGGGGCGATATTGTCGTGCCTTGTATTTCTATATATTCTCTATGAGCGCGTCTCCACACGGCGATGTTATCGCGATGATGCGACGTGCTAACGTCTCATTGTATGGTCGCGGTAACGTCGCTACTCGCGGCGCTTCCAAAATGCAGCGATTACGTTACGAGTCGCCGCGGACACGCTGTGATTCCGTCACGAGTCGTGACGATACGCTAGCGGGATAATCGCTCGTTCGTGGAGAATCTCTGACGATAGAAGCGCGGACTCGTCGCGATTCTCTCGCTCGTGAAGACAGCGCCTAAGAATCTGACTCGCGCCACCGCCTCAAAGCGGCTACGTGATATATTGCTCGAATCGGAACCATGCTACGAGAGTGACAGCTATTTTTGTTCTGACCGATATTCGTCATTATCAGCATCGAAGCTGCCAGTGGCCCGTGTGGTGGGTTATGGCCCATTCTCCCTACATTCTGAAGGGAAGGCCTGTGCCCCACTAGTGGGTCATTAAAGGGCTGGTGATGATGAAGCCGCAAGACATCCACTACTGGGCCTTATCTTAGCGATTTTCTTAAGGAGAGAGAGGAGGGAAAACGGAGCTAAGTTAATTGGCCACTATCATTTTTAAAGTTGCAGTTTGATGTGTGGTGACGACTGACGACAGAGCAGAATGCACATGTTTACCACCCGTTATCTAACCCTCATGTTAAAAATAAATTGATGATGAATAGGAAGCAGCTTTCTTGGTATACTGACGAGTCATACTTAAATAAGGTGCCATTGAGATGGCGATAGGCTTGCCCTTATTAGGACCTAAAGCGTTTAGAAGTAGATAAGCTGTTGGCCGAGAGGCCTATACAGCGTCTACCAGGTTTTTGGGGAATGTAAAGACTTTGTTCTCATGCCTTGCAGTCTGAGGGGATTATTTCAAAGCAGCCATCCCCCGTGGGGGGAAGGCATCTCCCGTGCTACGACCTTGCTTCTTTAAGAGTGTGACTAGCGTATAGGTGTGAAGCTCAGAATAAGTTACAAAGAGCAACGCGATAATGACGAGCTCTGCTTAATTATCGCCGGCATTATAGTGGAGTTACTGTTACAATTCTCCTGCAGTGGGTCGCGGCGTGGAACGGGCGCGAGTTCATCCCACGCACTCGGCACCGTTAGCTGTCGTAATTGCCGCTTTTGTCTTTGCTGCCGAAAGTGAGATGCGCTTTGTGCTCACCTCACACACAGCGGACACTGCCTTTGTTGTCTCTGACGTACGTCTGACTACACAGGTTGTGCCAGCCAGCCAGCCCCCCTAGCCAAGTGGCCAATATATCGAACGCATTGAATACGAAATGTATGAAACGGACGTAGGTATTGCAGAGAAAACAAAGTGTCAGTTTGATACTTTTGTTTTCTATGTGTTCGAATAAGCCACTTGGCTAAGCCCTCTGTCTGGTTTCTTCGGTTCGTTCTCAACTTTGTCCTGTTCGGTTTAGCGTGCTCAATTTTCAAATTTGATGTTCTGCATGGAAATTTTGCAAGCAATCTACCTACCAATTTCTTACATTAACTTAATGTATAAATAAAAATAGATTTTGTTATTTAAGGATACGTGTTCGACTGCCGCATCTAGACAATAAATTTACCAAATATGTTGTGACCTATTTTTCTTTGCAGTAGTTTTTTTTTGTGCAAAAAATTATCCCAGACTCCTTCCCCAGAGCAGATACAACTCAGCATCCCGTGCAGGCAGGTAGGTATACGTGGAGGGTTATAATTTTAAATCGATCCCCGGCCCAGATTGCTGGAGAGCAGAAACGGAACGCAAAAAAATAATGTTCCAGCAAAGGCCCAGCGAAACTCGGCGAGCTATTTATCTTGAACCTATCGGAATACGGCGGCTTGCTCGTTTTTCCCCCGCGGACCGTAGATACTTTGAACTGTGCGTTGTTTTGTTTTGGTTTTGAGAACAATGATTACCGCGTTGTTGGGCGCGCGTCGTGCGAGCGGGACGCGGTGATCGTTTTGCGCGGGACGGGGTGGAACCGTCAATTTGCGCGCAGAGGTGTGCGCGTCGGTCCGGCTCAAGGGAGCGTCCACTTGACTCTCGTCTTGTTGAGCTTTCTGTTCTTTCCAACTCATATCTCTTTCTCCCTAAGTATCTTTGTCTACTTTATTATTAAATGTGGATAGGGTCGTGGATGGGTTTTGGGGACCCAGCATTGCACACTAAGCCATTTCTTCTCCTCCCTTGTGATACTCGTGTTTTTCTAGCTTATTAATTATTTAGCGGTTCCCCTTCTAGATTTAACTCGCCAGTTTTGCTTACGAGGAATTTTGAATTTTGCCATTTTTCATATCAAAGTCCTACTTCTGGTCGCCCAAACCATCCGTATATAGATAAGAGAAACCAGGCATCACCATGCTTACAACGCCACAGCACGTGCTTGTGGATTGCGGAGCGTGGCAGATCAACTGTTTGGGATCATCTGGACTGGTTGCAGTGAGAAGTCGAAAAGATACACGCATACTGGCTCAATTAAGAGGCATAATGGCCCAATTAATAATGGGACACAAACACTTTTTTTCGTTTCGACGCATCAGTCGCATCGCAGTTTTGTGTACAAGCACTTAGTATAGTTTGCGCGCCCACCGATGCCCGCGTTCAGAATTACAATTCTCCTGCAGTGGGTCGCGGCGTGGAACGGGCGCGAGTTCATCCCACGCACTCGGCACCGTTAGCTGTCGTAATTGCCGCTTTTGTCTTTGCTGCCGAAAGTGAGATGCGCTTTGTGCTCACCTCACACACAGCGGACACTGCCTTTGTTGTCTCTGACGTACGTCTGACTACACAGGTTGTGCCAGCCAGCCAGCCCCCCTAGCCAAGTGGCCAATATATCGAACGCATTGAATACGAAATGTATGAAACGGACGTAGGTATTGCAGAGAAAACAAAGTGTCAGTTTGATACTTTTGTTTTCTATGTGTTCGAATAAGCCACTTGGCTAAGCCCTCTGTCTGGTTTCTTCGGTTCGTTCTCAACTTTGTCCTGTTCGGTTTAGCGTGCTCAATTTTCAAATTTGATGTTCTGCATGGAAATTTTGCAAGCAATCTACCTACCAATTTCTTACATTAACTTAATGTATAAATAAAAATAGATTTTGTTATTTAAGGATACGTGTTCGACTGCCGCATCTAGACAATAAATTTACCAAATATGTTGTGACCTATTTTTCTTTGCAGTAGTTTTTTTTTGTGCAAAAAATTATCCCAGACTCCTTCCCCAGAGCAGATACAACTCAGCATCCCGTGCAGGCAGGTAGGTATACGTGGAGGGTTATAATTTTAAATCGATCCCCGGCCCAGATTGCTGGAGAGCAGAAACGGAACGCAAAAAAATAATGTTCCAGCAAAGGCCCAGCGAAACTCGGCGAGCTATTTATCTTGAACCTATCGGAATACGGCGGCTTGCTCGTTTTTCCCCCGCGGACCGTAGATACTTTGAACTGTGCGTTGTTTTGTTTTGGTTTTGAGAACAATGATTACCGCGTTGTTGGGCGCGCGTCGTGCGAGCGGGACGCGGTGATCGTTTTGCGCGGGACGGGGTGGAACCGTCAATTTGCGCGCAGAGGTGTGCGCGTCGGTCCGGCTCAAGGGAGCGTCCACTTGACTCTCGTCTTGTTGAGCTTTCTGTTCTTTCCAACTCATATCTCTTTCTCCCTAAGTATCTTTGTCTACTTTATTATTAAATGTGGATAGGGTCGTGGATGGGTTTTGGGGACCCAGCATTGCACACTAAGCCATTTCTTCTCCTCCCTTGTGATACTCGTGTTTTTCTAGCTTATTAATTATTTAGCGGTTCCCCTTCTAGATTTAACTCGCCAGTTTTGCTTACGAGGAATTTTGAATTTTGCCATTTTTCATATCAAAGTCCTACTTCTGGTCGCCCAAACCATCCGTATATAGATAAGAGAAACCAGGCATCACCATGCTTACAACGCCACAGCACGTGCTTGTGGATTGCGGAGCGTGGCAGATCAACTGTTTGGGATCATCTGGACTGGTTGCAGTGAGAAGTCGAAAAGATACACGCATACTGGCTCAATTAAGAGGCATAATGGCCCAATTAATAATGGGACACAAACACTTTTTTTCGTTTCGACGCATCAGTCGCATCGCAGTTTTGTGTACAAGCACTTAGTATAGTTTGCGCGCCCACCGATGCCCGCGTTCAGAATTACAATTCTCCTGCAGTGGGTCGCGGCGTGGAACGGGCGCGAGTTCATCCCACGCACTCGGCACCGTTAGCTGTCGTAATTGCCGCTTTTGTCTTTGCTGCCGAAAGTGAGATGCGCTTTGTGCTCACCTCACACACAGCGGACACTGCCTTTGTTGTCTCTGACGTACGTCTGACTACACAGGTTGTGCCAGCCAGCCAGCCCCCCTAGCCAAGTGGCCAATATATCGAACGCATTGAATACGAAATGTATGAAACGGACGTAGGTATTGCAGAGAAAACAAAGTGTCAGTTTGATACTTTTGTTTTCTATGTGTTCGAATAAGCCACTTGGCTAAGCCCTCTGTCTGGTTTCTTCGGTTCGTTCTCAACTTTGTCCTGTTCGGTTTAGCGTGCTCAATTTTCAAATTTGATGTTCTGCATGGAAATTTTGCAAGCAATCTACCTACCAATTTCTTACATTAACTTAATGTATAAATAAAAATAGATTTTGTTATTTAAGGATACGTGTTCGACTGCCGCATCTAGACAATAAATTTACCAAATATGTTGTGACCTATTTTTCTTTGCAGTAGTTTTTTTTTGTGCAAAAAATTATCCCAGACTCCTTCCCCAGAGCAGATACAACTCAGCATCCCGTGCAGGCAGGTAGGTATACGTGGAGGGTTATAATTTTAAATCGATCCCCGGCCCAGATTGCTGGAGAGCAGAAACGGAACGCAAAAAAATAATGTTCCAGCAAAGGCCCAGCGAAACTCGGCGAGCTATTTATCTTGAACCTATCGGAATACGGCGGCTTGCTCGTTTTTCCCCCGCGGACCGTAGATACTTTGAACTGTGCGTTGTTTTGTTTTGGTTTTGAGAACAATGATTACCGCGTTGTTGGGCGCGCGTCGTGCGAGCGGGACGCGGTGATCGTTTTGCGCGGGACGGGGTGGAACCGTCAATTTGCGCGCAGAGGTGTGCGCGTCGGTCGGGCTCAAGGGAGCGTCCACTTGACTCTCGTCTTGTTGAGCTTTCTGTTCCTTCTAACTCATATCTCTTTCTCCCTAAGTATCTTTGTCTACTTTATTATTAAATGTGGATAGGGTCGTGGATGGGTTTTGGGGACCCAGCATTGCACACTAAGCCATTTCTTCTCCTCCCTTGTGATACTCGTGTTTTTCTAGCTTATTAATTATTTAGCGGTTCCCCTTCTAGATTTAACTCGCCAGTTTTGCTTACGAGGAATTTTGAATTTTGCCATTTTTCATGTCAAAGTCCTACTTCTGGTCGCCCAAACCATCCGTATATAGATAAGAGAAACCAGGCATCACCATGCTTACAACGCCACAGCACGTGCTTGTGGATTGCGGAGCGTGGCAGATCAACTCTTTGGGATCATCTGAACTGCTTGCAGTGAGAAGTCGAAAAGATACACGCATACTGGCTCACTTAAGAGGCATAATGGCCCAATTAATAATGGGACACAAACACTTTTTTTCGTTTCGACGCATCAGTCGCATCGCAGTTTTGTGTACAAGCACTTAGTATAGTTTGCGCGCCCACCGATGCCCGCGTTCAGAATTGTCAGTGCGGAGGTGCGGCGTTCCCAGCGGGAGGCGGGCATCTTGTAAGGAGTGTGTGGCGAAAAAATTGGTAGTTTCACAAACAAGCTTGACGGCCGGCAGCGCAAAAAGTATGCGCCCTGGTAGGTATTCAATTCTAACAGGGCACCCGTGAACAACGGCTTCGACGGCCGCCTTGGTCGAATGCTCAGATTGCTGGGTTTTGGCCAAGAGGTCCCGGGTTCGGATCCTGGTAGGGGCAAACTTTGTGATGACCACAAATGTTTGTTTCCGAGTCATGGTTGTGTGTATGTTTATGTAGTATATTTTCAACATTTATATACATAATTAATTATATTAAAAATATGTCCGTCATCTAGTATCCATAACACAAGTGCTTAGGCTACTTACTTTGGGCTAGATGATAGGTGTGAGTGTAAAAATATTTATTTATTTATTATTTATGTGCCGTCAGATCACTGGCTACCGGCCAAGAGGTCCTTGGTCCGATTCTGGTAGGGGCAAATTTTGTGATTAACACAGAGTAGAAGGATATGGTAAATGTGTTATTTGGCTAAGGACCGCCGCCGCCTTGTAGTGAGCAACATCTGCGAATCAATGGTGTCGGTTCGCGTTTTGTTAAGTACCGCGATAAATTCGCATCGCCAAACAGTGGCCGCGGCGCAGAGGCACGTTCGCCAAATAGAATGAATGCGTGGCGCCTCCCGTTCCAATGCCGCTGCCGTCCCGTCTGCCCCCACTACAAACACAATTTGCTCCTGTTTATGGACATAAATGGGCCGTTTGGAAGAGGCCTTTAATGTACCCATGCTTGGGGACATTAAAGGGACCAGACTAGGCACAAGCCTTCCCTATGGATGAAAGAATATAAAGAGAATAATATAGAGGTAATAGAGGAAGTGGAAGAAGAAGACCTGTTGTTCCGACCCTACTTAGAATAGGATAGGGGCAGGGAGAAGAAGTATATAGAGGTAATGGGATAGGTGACCAACAATATATTATCTAGAGTTCCACCGTGCTTCAGAAGCACTCTTTTTCTTTGTAATATTTTTTCTAAGATTTATGACATTTTAAAATAAAAATCAAAATTAATAAATACTCTTAAAATTATCATAGATTTTAACATCAGAAACCTAGGAGCTGAGGCTTCGAACTACCGCACGTACCTACAAGACGTGGGCAGAACCAGTGTTATAACAATGACGCCTAGCTATAACACTTATTATTAACGTTATAATATAATATGCCTAGTAATAATAAGAGCTCATTTCAAGGATTAGCCGAGCAAAGCAGCAAAACAAATCTGAGCGCTTCCCGACTCATCATAAAGTATAATGACATCGTTGTCGAGGTAATTCGCAGTTAAAAGGACTCCCTGAAAAGGGCCTGACGGAGTGGCTGGCCGGCGGCGGCGAACTCACAGGCGGACTCTCGATTACTCGCGTCGATCCCGCAATAATTGCGGACAGCTCCTAAAGCTAGCGTTATGCGAGGGTCAGTAGCCATCGTAAAATTTCACGATCACTTGTGCCCAGACTACGCCGAAGGGAACAGAACAGCCAATCCAACTGACTCCGATATCGTTGGCCTTCGCGCCGACGATTGCGTCTCGCAATGGAAATATAGTTGTTATCTGGCCGTTCGATCGCTGCCAGTGGACCCGCTCGCGATAACCCCGAACGGTTCACGTGCCGAAACGGTCTTGTTAATAAAGCATATTGGGCTGTATCTCGTTACGGCACTTTCATACGTGAAAGTCTAATGACCCGAATGCCGTCAGATTTAGAAGATAACCGGCCGACTAGTGTTGGGACGAGTGAACTCGGAATCGGAACAGCCGATTCCGTCCGAGAGATCGATAAGCCGGGCTTAGCATCGATCTTCGATCCGGCGATTAGGAGCCGCGGCGTTGACGGATGTCGGCTTAACTCGTCTGTCACACGGCCGGCAGACACCTCCCGTATTAATCTCTATTCTCGCCGAGCAACACGTGGATTTACGCGTCGACGAAAGTAATTTATATGCAAATCACTTCAACCTTGACGATTTCGTGACTTAAATGCGTACACCGTCTCTGGCTTAGGCGGCGACGGTGTTCAGTTCGGGCCCCGTTTTGTTTTCTTACGAATAACGAAATTTTGCCTTCGCTTCCAAAGGATGCTTGATTTCGATGGTCTTTTTGATAAAGTCGGATCCAGACGAGTGTAATGTGTAATGTAACACGAATTCTACGTTAGGACGGCACTACGTGCGTGCGTTACATGTAATGCTCATCAGGATCCGGCTTAAGAGCCGTCATCTGATTTGAAATTGGAAACGCAAGAAGTGTTGTAGTGATCGAATTGAGGATGGGAGAACTTACGCATACAATATCAATATCTTCCATTTTAATGACGCTGGAGCCCGATGGTCTATAATGTCATTATTTACTTGAATAGTAAAGGTAATTTCGACTCTCGTTTCGTTGGTGTTTACCATTCAAGTAATATTGCAAAATCAATGCAGAACCAAAATTGTCTCATCATTTAGCGATCGCGCTCAATATTATTGCATAAAATGTATGTTTAATTAGGGCGTTGTTCTGTTTACTCACTTTGAGTCAGGGTCATATGATATAAGTATGGTGTGAAATGGGCAGAACCGTTTCTGGTACACCGTCTGGCAATACTGCGACTAAAATGTCCGGTAGATAGATGCTGACAAAATATGGGTGTTCATACACCTTTGTCTAGATGTTTGTATGAGTCAGCGTCATGGCATTCTGCCTACTCGCATGGTTCATATGTATATGCAGGAAGATCGATCTCTGGCTGTTGATGACGAAGTTGAGCCGTAGTTTGATTATCTCAAATTAATATTTCACTAATACCAATGTCGCTTGTCACGAGACAAAGGCTCGCCGTTGTAGGGTCGTCCAGCGAGCGCGCGACGCCTTTGTGTACGCCGGAACAATATTACCGGCGTCTTGATAAATAGGAACAACTGTTGAGGCAACAATGCAGCCTGTAACGCGATACGGCCCGATCGACCGCTGGATTAATGACCGCCGCGCCTAAAAGAATGGCCCGTAATATTTATTATCAGATAAGAGGCTGCTACCGGGCAATTCGAGTGTCTCCGTCCATTATACCGGCGTTGTTGCATCGCCGATGCATTACTCACTCCACGCACCGAGATATCAATTTATGGATGTTTACATTCGTAGATCGTGTCGCCTTTGTGTTTTATTGAATTGTGCCATCCTTTGTGTCTTCCACTTATTCTTTGTGTTGCGGGCGTAACAAATGCGACGCCACATGCGTAGCGTTGATAAAGTATGAAAAATACTCGAGGAACTAATCTGTTTGAACTGCTTTTATATTATAATAGTTAATGAAACGTTACGCCCACCGGCCGAAACCTATTTGATCTCCAGCGCGCTAATGGCCGCGTCGAATGTGCGCCCGCGCACCTATAGGTACGTGAGACTCCCCGTATCCCTCGGTTGGATTTTTTAATGTGGACATTTGATGGTACTTTATGGCTGAAACTAATAAATAGTCTTTAGTGACTTTTTACAAATCGATTACAATAAATACTAATAAAATCGTTATTGCTTGGCGCTTGTTGACTTAAATAGTTTCCGTCTTTATGGGAATTTTGATGGTTTTAGAGTTTTAATAGGTGTCTGTCTACACTTTTAATGTATGTTCGAAGTTATTATTGTCATTATTTTGTCTACCGTTTATAGCACTGAGAAAGCAAAAAGTGGTAATAAATTAATTTACAGTGTCCTCAGCTATTTTAATGTAATGGGATGTTGATATTAAATACAAATTGTATGTTAGTCACTAGGGTCTACGAAAATAATTAGGTTTTACACAGTATAATATTATTGTATCTCGTACTATTAGTGAAACAGGGTTTCATACTTTTATTAATTATACAATTAAAATTAACAAATGGACGAAAATTAAAATACAAACATGTTACATTCATTGACCAAGATTATGGAAAAATTTATTACTCAAGCTAAGTCGTACACTTTACCCGATGACATCCAGAGATAGATTAACCAAATCTTAATTCTTACTGTGTTCACTTTGTAATGTCAAAGTGGCTTAATGTCACATTTAAGCTCGGTGAAGATGAGAATGATGAAATACAAGCATTTCTGATGCAGTTATCGGCATTTTATTGCCTACTTATTTTTGAATAATTTCCCCGTAAAGCAAGGTAAAATAAGATTTATTTTAAAACTGAATGCTTGTAATATTGCCAGAGATCGAAACAGATGAGCATTCTGCAGCGCGAGATTAAATTACCATAAGTAATTGGGAAATATGGCCGTATTATCATATCAATTACATACTTGACAAATATACTGCCATATTGAATGTTAATATTGATGAAATCAGTTGCATCTGCAGTTTTGATATTTTTCTAGACTATTTTTTTTAGCTAGACAGGATAGCTCTTGACCTTCACTGATGTTAAGTGACGATAAGGGCCGAACATGGAATCGAGCTTTACCTGGAATCCTGCAGGGGCTGGCTATCTTACTTATCATAAATTATCGGAACACAATAATGCTGTTAACATTATTATCATGGTGACAGATTTTTACAAAATGGTAGTAGCTAGCCAGGCGGCCTTGAAAAAAGTTCTACCACCAACAAAACCGGGTACAAATTTGTGCTCTCCTGGGTGTCGAATCCGAGATCTCGAGGCGGTTAAAATGTATCCAAAGTGCAATCTTTTGAACCTGACTATCCGGGGTATTCAACATGCGACACTTAAAAGCATCCTTTGGCCCCTTTTCGTCTTGATGGACAGACGAAGTTATTTGAAGCACCGGTTTCAGCTTTCTAACGCACGCTGTTTCGCGTTTTCATTTTCGAACAGATAAATAATTCCAAGAATAAGGAAGCGGTGCACTCTGCTCCCCGGTCCCGAGTAATGGACGAGAACAGGCGCGCAAGGAAACAGCCAAGGACTCCTGTCCACGGCAGGTACTGTTTTGAAATATTCATAAAACACTTCCACGGAGCACTCGTAACTGTACTTCTATTTGAGAGATGTAAAATAACACCTTCCGACTGCACATTTATTTGGGAACATAATCATAACCAACGGGTGTTTGTTACAAGGAGTTATCTTGGTGCCACTCTGAAATTTATACTTGGGTGACCAGATGAATGCGACAATGTTAACAGTAAATTAGTCGAAGTGTTGAGTCAAGACTTAACCGACACCGTGGCGTGGCCGATGAGGAATGGGCAGCAGCGTTCCTCTTATACCACCTAGTAATAGCAATTTACTGCGACTTTTGTGCCCGATAAATGGCAATAGGCTCGCCACCTATTACATGGGACCTAACATAATTGGCGAAACGTGGGTGCTAGTTCACCTCTGCCTACCCCTTCGGGGATATAGGCGTGATTTATATATGTATATATGTATGTATGTGGCCTGGTGGTTCGCCCACCGGAATTAAGATCCAGAAGTTCCTGGTTCGATCCACAGGGGAGTACAAATTTGTGTTCGGTTTTATTGGTGGCAGACTTAATAATGTTAACAGCGTTACTGTGTTCGGACAATTTGTGATAAAAAGATAGCCAACCACTCTGAGGGCTCCAGGTGAAGCTCGATTCCATCTTGAGCCATTATCGTCACTTACGATCACAGGGCCTAGCCCTCCGATCGTAAGTGACGATCGTAAGTAAGGTATTGTTTTATCTGTAATACGTCAGTTTCATACATTTTGTATTCTATGCGTTCGATAGATTGACCACTTGGCAAGACAAGAGCTGTCTAGTATTAAAAAAGTATACAAGGTGTTTGGTACATGGGGTAAAATTCAAAATTGTAAAAAAAAAAAAATCTTTGTTTTTCTGGTCGAATTATTTGGTGCCGTGTGGTGACGGCAGAGTAGAGTACAATTGTCACCACCCCAAATCTCTCCCGTGGGTGTCGTACAAGGCGACTAAAGATAAATCAATAATGACGAACGGGCAGCAGCGTTCACCTTATACCACCGAGCAATAGCAATGTACTGCGACTTTTGTCCCCGATTAATGGCAATAGGCTCGCCACCTATTGCCACATGGGACCTAAAATAATTGGCGAAACGTGGGTGCTAGTTCACCTCTGCCTACCCCTTCGGGAATATAGGCGTGATTTATTTACTATTTGTATGGAGAATAAAATTTTTTTTACCAATACATTTTTTGATATGACCTTAGTATTTATATGACTATGTTAGCATGGGTAGGTGCCGATACTCTTGGTGCTTGATACCCGATGTACCAAACACCTCGTATAGGTAAAAGATATAATTCGATCAGAGGTGTCGCCGTATTCAAATGGAATCGTTATAAAGACGTTGATCAGCGCGCGGACTGGTTGCTCGACACTCCGGTTTCGCCCGATCACCGCTGAGATAACGTGTAATATTCGTGTGGTGTTTTTTTTCTCGGCTCTCTCTCATAATTACGATTTATAACTCCCGCGCCTGGCGTCTTGTCCCGCTGTTGACTTTACGCGAAGACGCCTCGTGTTTTGATGATTTACCGCCTTTTGTTCGGTTGTGTGTTGCGCGAGTTTTATTGAGCATTTTAAATTGCATTTTATCATCAGTTCTGGATCTGGCTTCTCCCTGTAAGGGTCCTTATTTTATTCTCTTTACATCGAATATGGTTCAAACAAAATTATTGCTTATTCTATCTGATGATATTCAAACCCCCTTTTGAGTCCGTCACGAAGATGCTCTTGACTCAGTCAGGGGTGCTCAAACGATCGATCGCGAGTGTTTTTTGAGTCGATCTTGAGAAAATATCCTGATATAGAACTATTTTGTTTTTGTAATAGTAGTAGTAATAGTAGTACTTATAAGGTTTTCATTACTATTCGGTTTTTATTTGAATATGGTATAAATTAAACAAAATTGTGGTTAGAAAAAGTTCAAAAAATTATAGAGGGTATTTGTTGGCTTTCAACGAAGTGTGTTATAGATATAATATATCAAAGTGTATTAAAAAAAATCGGCAAGTTAACTAACGTCTTGGATGGTTGGCCGAATGGTATTGGCATTTGCCCGGATTGCAGATGACGCACGCGGGTTTGGGTCCTGCATCAATACTATAATTTTTCGAACTTTTCTTAACCACAATTTCTTTGAGGTTTTTCATTGATACACTTACCTTGATTAAAAATGCAACGGGTTGAACTAAAATCTATCTATACCACGCATAAACCCTATCTAAACGACAATCCTGCATCACACATACTCGCGGCCTCGTCACACATCGTCGCATAATCGATCGATCATAGTCTAACAATATTGAGGTAGATCGCCAGCAGTTTGAGTTTAAGCACCACTGTCTTTGCTTCTCACGAGGTGAAATAGCGCTAAAGTTTTTATTTGCACGTAATTTTAAATATCTGCCAAGGATCTTTGTATGGTTTTACCAGCACACACAGAAGAATATTAATAACTGTGAAGTTGAGAAAAATATAGCTGTGTCTTACATTTAGGTCGACAATATTTTGTTTCTTTGTACAGAACATCTGATTTTTATCACGTTTGTTTCTTAAGATAACCTGTGTGATCACATATAATTTTAACGTATAATAAGTATTAGCAGTAGTTAATGTTTATCACAAAATCAAATTTAGGAATCTCATAAAATTTTTCCTCTAAGAACTCCTTGGCAGGTTTGAAAATGTATTAACAATAGGTCTCTCGGTCCTTTATTCTGTTGAAACCTTATCTCAACGATGTACTAACGGAATGAGCTCTAACGCTAAGCTATAACCTTTAACTTGTTATTTTTATTACTCTGTTTATGGCTATTTAGTTAGTTGGGATAGGTCAGTTTGCATAATTTACAAATATATTTACCTACCTAAGGGAAAATTCCTGTAAAATCGAGATACGTACGTTCATCTATATGCCTGTTTACCTTCACTATCATTTGCAATTATTTTTTATTTTAATCAAAATTAATTTGGGCAATTTTTGTATGTCGAATATAATAATGTAAGAAGAGTAATAGAAAGAGGAATGGACAGCAGCGTTTATAGTGCTCTATCTAGCAAATAACTGCGTCTAAATTTCTCGGTGAATGACAATAGGCTTGCCCCCTATTGTATAGAACCTGTAATAGCTGGCGAAATGTGCGTGTGTTAATTTACCCCGCTTACAGAAAAAGGCATTTTTTACGTATCCTAATATATTTTATTAGGATACGGAGAAGAATTTATTGTTTTACAGCCATACTCAGACACATGACTTTAAATTACAGGGTCCGCTTAACGTGCTTTTCGTCAATTCGAAACTAGTCGCTATTCTTGCCAGAACTGTGATCTAGGTTTCAATGATTTTTTTAAGTATTAAGTACTCATTAACGTTAATTGACGTCTCTTAGTACGGCTGTTCGTTTCCAAACTCCCAAAAAGTATTCTCCACAAAGTTCTGTTTGACATTTCTCTCAATGAACCGAGTAGGCACCTTATAATCGTAATTTGATCCGTCCAAATGGAATTTGTGTGTAAAACTTTGACTGAGAACGGTTCCCATAGAGGCCGGGGCTTACCCGCGACGGATGGGCGCCGCGAATCGGTGTGCGCCCAATTGCGTCCATCCATCGTCCATCGGTCGAGGTGAACAAAAAAACTTAATTTTGTTAATTTTATTCACTCGAGGAGCTCGCTAGCACAGTGGCATAGCGCACTTGTCCTGCGATTGCGTAAACTAAGCAATGTTCGCTAAGGCCGGTCATTGGATGGGTGACCAAAAACGTATTATCTCGAGTTCCTCCGTGCTTCGGAAGGCACGTTAAGCCGGTGGTCCCGGCTGCATCTGCAGTCGTTAGTACCCACCAACCCGCACTGGGCCAGCGCGGTGGGTTATGGCCCAATCTCCCTATATTCTTCCATATATAGGAAAGGCCCGTGCCCCAACAGTGGGGCACGGGCCTTTCCTATATATTCCATCCCAACCCTCACCGCCGGTCTCGGCCATTGTGCGCTCTGACTGCTGAAAGTCAAAGTCAAAATTCATTTATCGGTTGCTTCTGTGTTATTGATTTATTAAGTGTGCTCACTCAGTCTTATGAGATAAGTTATGGAATGTGAATTGTGTTCCCATGTGGATGTTTCTTGTTTTTTGTCGCTCAGATAATCTCCTTCGAAATTGTCACTGGCTCGGATCATTCACATACATACATTAATAACATCTATATCCCCGAAGGGGTAGGCAGTTAGGTTAAGTCCCATGTAACAGATGACGAGCCCATTGCCATCCATCGGGCACATAAATCACAGTAGGTATATAGCTAGGTGGTGTATGAGGACTGTTGTTGCCCATTACTCATCGTTGTCTTTACCCATTACTCACCTTGTACGACATCCATAGGAGGGATTGGGGTGGTGACAATTGTATTTTGCTCTGCCGTCACCACACGTCAATTTCCCATCCACATGCAATCGAGCCCAATCCCTCTGAATGGTCCTGAAAACCCCTCTTAAGTAAATAGGCGATATAAATAACCTTTTCACTTAGTACCGAATGACTTGCACAACAGTACATTGCGGCTTTTGTACCGAATTTTCGGGCGGCCACCGGAAAATCTGTTTCGGGGTTAGACAATCGATGCCGATCCGGTCACAATTAGCGGCGATTGGTCGCGGCGCGGCGGACGCGCACGGCCGCGCTTCCCATACCCGCCCGCGGCCGACGCTGACACCGCACTCGCCCGCACAGTCGAAAACCAGTAGGACAACTCCAACCTTGCTCTTATTCATACTTACTAAAATTATTTTTTACAACAGTTTTTTACTTATATTACTATTTGTACACACGAGCGTCCTAGAATCTGGGGCTTAAAGAAAAAGTTTAAGGTGGAAGGTCGATTTTCCCCGCCATCATCATCACCTAAGCAGCCCCTTAATACTTGTGGGTACCACGCCTTTTCTCTCGATTCTAAAATATAGGGAGAATGGGTCATAACCCACCACGCTGGCCCAGTGCCGATAGGCGTATTAACAACTACCGCAGATGCAGCTCGAACCCATGGTTTAATGTGTCTTTTGAAGCAGGGCGGAACCAAGAATCAATAATGTTTCAGTGATTGACGTTACACCCGGTATAGATTTAAAAGTGCCCACCTAAAGAACCTACTGCAATGGTCTGTTTACTGTGTCGTTTGTGTGGCACTGTCACCGGTCTACCTTTAATTAACTTTTTGTCTGCGATTCACCTGCATTCCTCGCCTCGTCTGCTGAAGCGTCAGGTTAGATAAAGAATGTTCCTGCTGTCATTTTATGGGAACACTTCGGTGAGGTGTATTCCGGGTACGACTATTGCCGTCTTTACTGCCGTAAAGTGAAACTTCGTTAAGAGTGTATAAGTTTCTTCTTATTGTAGATAACTTAAACAGCAGACAAAGAACATCTATTTTTATGAGAATGCGCTGGTTGGACTGTTGAAGTAGCATACATTTTATGTAATCATTTTTCCGAGAACGGTTCATGATTTGATAGCAAAACAATATTTGTCTTTTGAAGGAAACCATCGTAAAACACTTAATAGTCTTCATACATGAGATAATTGTACTCGTACAATGTTGTGTTTATTTAGCAGAAATTAGGCGGTCAATTATTTAGATCTAGTAGATCTTATAGTGTTTGTACTCACAGAAAAAAAGATAAATGCTACTAAAATTATGATGAATCGATATGGGTAATGTACTCTTCTAAACAACAATTTACAGTGAAGCAGAAACTAGTTTTCAAGACCAAAACATTTGATACGCATACCGATTTATGGAAGAGCAGCTATTTATTGAAAGTTAGCAGGAAATTAAAAGTGACTGGTCATTGATAACTATTAGTTATAACCACAGAGGGGTAAAAGTGTAAGACTCCTTCACCAATCCACTAAATATTCACTAGAAACTTAACTAATAATACCAGCTACAGTAATATTAGGTGAAGACGAAGCATAAATTTGCACAGTGTCACACTTAGGTGCGTACCCTAAAGACAAATTTTCAAGAGTTTAAAAGTCACCAGCAACTTCCCTATTAATACCAGTCACCACATTATGAGCAGAAGAAGCATAAATTCTCACAGTGTCGCGCATAGGTGCAGTGTCATTCATAACTTGTTTCGGATGCGCGCGCGCTCACTTAATAAATTGTTTACGCTTGACCGCGCTTTCGCAAGTTCAAGTTCGCGGTTGCGTAATGGCGCGTTTGCCTCGGCCTAGCGACTATCGTTGACCTAGACGCGTCGCTTGACTCCGTGAGCATAAAGAATGATCTTTATTCGCAATTTGAATGTTAATCGGTCGATTCTGTCTGCCAGAGAACAGAATATGTTACAAAAGAATGCAGAATGCCAATTATGTCATGCGCTGATACAGTATCATGGGCAGATAATATAATCAGATTACTTTTATTAGTTTCGATATTGCAATGAGTATATGCAAATTTTAACGGTCATCTATACCACAAGCTCATGCGTCTTTTGACCCAAGTAGGTAAGAACAAATCTCTGTTTTTATTTGAACCTATTAATCAATTAAATGGTTTTCTTTCTGATCATCACACGCATATAAAACACAGCGAAGTAACGGAATAAAGAAATAAGGGCGTTCGTTTATTTCTTTTGTTTTCTATTTACACTAATCACCCATGTGCCAATAATATGGGCTAATTGCTCTGAGAATCATTGCGGGTTGGTATTGATAGAAACAGTAGTATGATGATCTACTCATACTACACGTGTCCTCCTTCTACATTTTATTTGATGATCGATCTTCTACAATTTTTGTCTTTCACAATTAGCTAATTTCTGTATGTCATCCTAGACTTCGTAAGCGCCCAATATTAACTTTCAAAATCCATCATTTAGGTACTTGAATTCTCACAAAATTATAGTAGAACAATATGGCTACACGAAGAAGTCTTTTAGCGCCTTGCGGGTCCAGTACAATAATGCTTTCAGAGCACTGTTAAAACTGCCACGGTTTTGTAGTGCCTCCGCTATGTTTGCTTATGCGGGGGTGGATAGCTTTGGCGCCATCCTGCGTAAAAAAGCGGCTTCATTGCTGAGTCGAATGCGAGGCAGTGATAACAGTATTCTGAGGGCGATAGCCGATAGTGGGGACTGTCCGTATGTTGGCCATTTAATAAATATTAATTTGTCACTCGTAGAATATAAGTACTAACAAAACTATATATAAGTTTACTAACATATTATGGACCTTCTAGTCGTCTGAAAATAAACATTTTTATTTTTTTTATTTATTTCATCCCAACAGCACTCAATTCAAACCTGTATAAAATCGTCTAGAAATCCGCTACGAATGCAACTCATCGCGCGGCCTCGCCCACTGCAACCGGCAATGCGCACACGTGTCATGACTCATCGCCAGCGTCAGCACTTCTATGCCTCGTTTGTGAATAAATGAAAACCCTCGCGCGTTTATTTATGCACTTTGTGACATGTCAAGAGGCAGAACGGTTCAATGTAAACTCTTGATCGTTTGATTAAGCACCCACTTGTTCTCTAGTTTATCTAGATGATATTGTTGTGTTTCCGATGTCGATATTAACTTCGCCGGAGTGATTGGTGAAATTGTCTAGCTCGGTTGAAGTTAGTAGATGCGAATTAAACGAAATTTGTCACACAGTCATATAATATCTACTTCACTTCAACTAGTGCTAGTGTAATTAATTCTCTTTCTGTGCTATATATTAAAGTCTCGTTTTTATTGCAACTGAAACGAAACTTATTGATGTCATTTGTTGTGTAATACACAAAGGAATATGTTGTAATAATAATAAAGTATTATTTTACAAGTCTCGCTGTCTCTGCGATACGTTAAGACACTGACATTCTTATGCAAATGACTGGAGTCGAACAAAAAGAACGATTAATCGAAGTCAAAAGTAAATCGAGCTTGCGCCGGCGCTCGGTTCGCGTTGCCTCTTTAATTGCTCCCTGATAACCGGTAATAGTGGTATAAATGCACCTATTATTGTGTCTCCCATTTATATTGGTTGCATTAAATTTTAAGCGACTTTTAAATCTCCTGTGTCCGGCAGACTAGGAATTTAAGGCTACTGTGAGTGGCGTTAACGCGACACTTATATTGAGACCCACCAAGCTCATTGCTGTTTTTATTATATTCTTAAAGATTTTGTAATTTAATGTTAATATTCACTTTTTTTATACATTATCTGTTAGATCAGAGTAAAATTACTAGACCCTGCCAAGTCACTCGACGATCTATGTTCACCTATTAGAAGCTGTGGTGCAGATATAATGTTAACACTACCTAGTCTGATAAGATTCAGATACTGCATGAATCTGCGGTCATCGCACCACGTTGAATCTAGTTTAGGAATTCTAACTTATAAAGTGATTGATTCCCTAGGGTATTGTTGGGTTACTAACGAGATCCTTAGTGCAGCGTTAAATTATTCTAACTTAACGTAGATGCGCAACTTAACAACCTCACTACCAATTAGTGAGAGCACTTCTTTTTAATAGTTTCGCCGGCAGAGTACCGAGAGCTAGCAATTGCCAGGCTTAATTTCAGCCGACACACAGAGCCGATGCGTTTACGAGGGGTTGCATTTACAACGTTTCATGTCCCCGGCTAAATAATTCTCGTTTGGAGTGCGTAACTCGAAGGTGGATCGTTTCGTTCGCCAGTTTTTATGACTTTCTGGGACGGGGACGAGGACGTGCGACTCGCACGGGCTCGTTACGAGTGGGTGCCGGCGTTACCTTTGCTACGTTATTTTTGCGGAATACCATTTATTTTATTGCCCGCTGAACGTTTTAACAATGTATTCTGGCGGCAGTATATTTTTGTAGCTGTGCTGTGCATGCATCTTTTGAGTGAGCCTCTTGCATTATGAAATGAGATAGCGTCTGCCTGATGAAGTAGCCTTCTGGATGTGGTCCTTTTGTATTCGCTTTTTGAGACATGGTACAGTCAATTCCTCACAATGTTCCTTGGTTTATTTTATTTATAATGGAGTCAGCAAAATTTGCGTTTGTGTAAATTATATACTTATTGTGTTTTTTATACCAAACAACTTGATCAGCTTTACCAGTATGGAAATAATCCGAATCGTATTGTAGCGGCTACGTCATACCAACTTTCGAGAAACCAAAAAATGGTTCTTCTGAGGCCACACGGCCACGGTTTATTTGAGTGACAGATGATTTGCTAGAAAATTTTGCATGGCTTCCTCGCAGGTGACTCTCAGACCAACATGTGTGGTGACATACTCGTATAATATGCCACCGGCTCAGATTCAGATTTTCCAAGCCGTTTGTTGCAACTGTCCCTAGGCACACCTGCCCCCTTTTTACTGCCAGTATGGTACGCGGCGCGCGTTAAGCACAGTTTTTTAACGGCATGTGCGCTAGAGATAAGTTACTTGCGCATTGCGCCATCGAGGCTTCATGTGACATATTGGAGCGATCTGGGACATACCAGGAGCGTAGCACGTGTAGGCATGTTTCAATTTTTTTTTGGGAGTTTTAGCTCTATGTTTATCAATAATCAAATTGCACGCTTGTATTCTTTTAGTAATGTAGCCACTTTTCTGGATCTGGCACCGTAAATGATTTTACGTTTTTATTTTTGTTTTAAATTGTAATGTTTGTTACTGTTGACTTGAAAAAATTATCGCGTCAATGTCGAAACAAATTGTAAGCATGGGAAACACCGAATATTGCGAATATTATTAATGTTGCTTATTTGGAGAATTAGGTGGAAAACGCAAAACGACATAAGGATCGCAAATTGTCAAAAGAGCAAAATGTCATAAGCGAAGAGTGTCAAAGGCGCACATTATCAAAATATAATTCTGTTACAGGGTGAGTGAGTGAGTGCCGAAATGTATTGTACTTTTCTTCGACGTCGCGATCGCTTTGTTCAGACACGGAAGTTGTGCCTGTGAAAATTAATCCAAACAAAATAATAGTTCCGATAGCAGTCAGACCGCTTCGGGTCAGGCGCCAGTATACTATGTTTATGTTATCTCAATAAACGTTTTTTCTTTTTGATTTTAATTTTAACATTATATAAATGTTAGAAAAATTAGTACAAAGATTTTAGTGGTTAGAAAAAGAATTTCGAAAAATTATGATTCCCGCCTCAAGATCATAATTTTTCGAAATTCTTTTTCTAACGTTTTTTCTTTCTTTCTATAGTATGCCTACTACTGGAGACGACGCAACATTTCCCGGGACCCGTCTAGTTTTGAACTGGGCTAAGCTCGCAACAGCTATTCTGGAATTTCGACGCATATGCAAATGTCGGGTCTCGACTCGACACTGATTGTGCGAGTGGCACCGGCAAAATTCATGCATTTACATTAAATTTCACCGGATTGGATCCAGACGCTAGTTTGTGTGCGAGTGCAGTGTGGCACGCTTCCGATATTTACGAGTTTCAATCGCACATGTCGCGCTCAACGCGAATTGTTTGGCTCAATCCATCTCGTCTGGAAGCGGGTTGTACATACATGCATACATAACGCCTGCCTCCCACACGGGTAGACAACTAGACACACATAAATTTTTTCCACTTACTTAATTTAATTGCTTCATCAATTCCCATTAATGGTTTGTCACAATGTCATGCATACCACATACATACGTACTCTTGACCAGTAGGCCTATTCGCAAACTTTTTTTGACGGTGAAAAGTGATGATCACCGAACTATTAACTTATACATTACTGTTTTCACAGGACAAGTATCACAATAGCGTTATAGTAAAGTAGTAATGGATTAGTAAATAGTTATAGTTATAATATTATAGGAACTGATCAATCACTCACGTTTCGCCAATTACGCTAGGGCCCATGTAATATGTAGTGACTAGCGAGCCTATTGCCATCTATCGGGCACCTCAGTCGCAGTATGTGGTTAGGTGATATAAGTGATATCGAGGAACTCTACCAGCCTATCAGGGAGGCTCAATAGCAAGGCTCGAGGATCATGCAAGATTTTCGCAGTCCGCAGAAAAAAAGTTGTACAGTATTGTAATAGTTTACACATTATTGCATAGATTAGTACAGTCACATAAGTTGACGAACTCTTTAGTACCTACCTTACTAAACAGTTCGTCAACTTACGATGTCGTCCGTACCGCCGCCGCCGCGAAATGAAACATTGAATTACTTTATTCTTTTCCACAATGGCGTTTTGGTTCGTTAAATGTCCAGCCTTAATTCCTTGATCATAATTACGCTAACCGCCGTTCGCGGCTCGGAGCGTTCTACAGTCTCATATCGCTTTTAATCAAATTCCGCCAGTTATGGCCTTATGGCTGTAATTAAAATGTTTATGGCGAACTAGCGAACTAACTAATCGAATGATTGTTTGCCATTGGCTCTGCTCGCCACCTCAGCCTCTGTATAATGAATGTTGAATACATTAATTATAGTTTTACTGCAATTTTTATGGCCCTGTTTCTCGCACCGTATCAACTTTTCTGTTCGAGCTCATTAGGTGTTTCGAATTTCCTTTGCTGATGACTCACTTTGGTTTTCATACGTACATAAATCACGGCTATTTATATTTATTTACCCAGTAGCCAATTATTTAAGATTCCATGTAACAAGGCCTATTGCCATCTGTCGTGCGCGTTAATCGCAGTAGGTTAGGTGGTGTAAGGGGAACGCTTAGCTGAGCTTATTACTCATTGCTGTCTTTACCTTTAGCTTTGTACGACACCCGCTGGAGAGATTAGGGGTGGTGACAATTGTATTCTGCCCTGCCGTCACCACACGTTCGTTTCAACACCTGTGAGATAGAGAGCCTTTAGCTAGTAAAATGTTCTTTAAAATTATAGTCGCCACGTCGATGATTAATTAATAACTAAAATTGATTTAAGTAACTTCACCGTGTTGTCTATGTTATTGTCAAAATCAGTAGTGTATCATGAACACTTCTGCCCATTCCTCATAATGTTTACATAAGTTTATAACTCAATTGTTTTCTGCCGTCCCGTCTCACACCTAATTGTACAATTTACATGTAAAAACTTAATGGAAAACTTTATTCTGCCCAACCTGTCGCCACTATATTTATTAGTAATTCTTAAACAGATCCTACGAAGGAATATTCTAGAATAGAATGTTAAACGGGTGAAAAGGAAAATAGTCGAACGAGACTCGCGGTAACGAGAACAAATCTTGGTTAGTTAAACGCATTATCGTAAGTGGGGCAAGGCATTCCTCGGAACGCTCTTTCTGGGAACTGTAAAATGACGGCTGCTCGATAGATCCCCGTGTGCCTGCGCGCAAATCATAGGTACTGCGTTTTCAGAGTGAACGTGAATTTGAATTAGCACTATCTGCTTTTTAACGATTCAGTTTACACTAAAGCTCTCTGGCGCAGTGGCATAGCGCGCTTGGCCTGCGATCGCGTAAACTAAGCCATTGGATGGGTGACCAAAATTTGGTTATCTCGAGTTGGCCAACGCATTGGGTTATGGCCAATTCCACTATATCTTCCATCCATAGGGAAGGATGTGCCCCAGCAGTGGGGACATTAAAGGGCTGGTGATGATGATGATGATGACAGGCGCATTAATTACCTACATTAAAACAGTGTCTAACTGCCGCACTCATAGACGTCAAATAACTTTTATGAGTACTTAATGTCAAAAATTTCATTTAAAGACCACCAAAGACGTGACAAGAATAGTTTTGAATTGTAATTTTTTGACATTCAGTACTCATTATCGTTAATTGACGTCTCTGAGTGCGGCAGTATCTGCCGCACTTACATGCGTCAATTAACTTTAATGAGTAATTATATAATACAAAAAAAAATGTGAATCAAAACTAGACCATAGATCCGACACGAATAGCGACTAGTTTTGAATTGATTTTTTTTGTATTAAGTACTAATTAATGTTAATTGACGTCTCTGAGTGCGGCAGTTAGAGACGCATTCCTTTTTTTTATTTGGTGCGTACAATCTAGTTTTTTTACTACCGACTACATAAATTACACCTATTATGAAGGGCAGAGCTCGCCAGAGGTGAATTAACACCCATGTCGATACCCATCGAAAATAAAACCTTTAGTCCATTTAGGTGCAGAATGGCCAATTAGCAAAAGGACCGATTAGCAGAATGTCCAGTTCGGAAAGTGGCGATTTCTCAGAATGTCTTATGCGCAAATGGTTAAAATCGCCTTTCATTATTTCTGTCACTTTCAGACTCGTCAGTGATAGGTGGTGGCACAATTATCATAGCCAGCCCATTGCTTTCACGTTGTGCCTATTGTAATGTGATCTGCGCGCGCGCCGGTCAGCCGTGAAACGTGGCGGACGAGCCTCGGGCCCAATCTAAGCCGGCGCGCTCCGCGTTAGGCGTCTCGAACACAGTATACCCAGAACAGTAGTTTATCTGTGGCCTGTCGGCGAGGTATTAGCCCATTCTTGCGTGACGCTACTAGGGTTGTAACTAAAGCTGTGAGTATACGTGTGACTTTGTCACGGAGACACGGACGGAACTTTTTGTACAATATAGGCCCCGTCGTCATACCGTCCGGGGTGTTTTCCCGTTACGTATGCTCAGACCTTACTTACAGCGGCGGCTGCGAGCGCGAATGTGCCAGGCGGGAACGAGCAGCGAGCGAAAGTGCAATCACCTTCTACACGCGCAATCACACCGAACCCTTATGCCGCCGTATTATATGTCAACGTGTGCGTCACAGTGCGTGCCTAGACGGCGCCGAGTACGAAAGCACACATTCCAATGGGCAGCGGCCAGTTTGTATGACTGAAGACGTATTACTGCTCTGGGTACACTGTGTCCCGAACCTGTTCCCACTTGAATGTTGTGGGAAAAAAGGCATGAATGGGTGTGAGTTTTTGTCCACTTGTCACTGCGTTTCCGGCGGTCGCACGACGGTGCGGTGGCTGCGTGGCGAATCGGCGGACGCGTCGGATCGTGGCTGCCCTGCAGGGCTACCTCGCCGAAGGGCCTTGCTGTTAGATACATTGTAGCCCGACAACTTCGTGCGCGACCTTCCTGCGGTATGAGACGGTGGCGGGGACGGGGCGCTCTGGATGTTGGCAGGGCGGGTGATGCGGGGAGGGGCGAGTTTTCCCTCCTCCGCGCATCGCCCGCCCCCCCTGCATCTGCAGTGCCCCGTCCCCGCCACCGTCTCTCATACCGCAGGAGGGTCGCGCACGAAGTTGTCGGACTATAACGGCCTTGCAGTTAGATACATTAACAGGCTCATGCTCATGAGTCTTTCTGGCTTGGGAGCGAAAAAATAAGGTAGGATGCGCCAGCCCCAGCTCACCCGTGGTTGTCGTAAATGTCGTCTAAGGGAGATTGTCCGGTGTAGACGAATAAGCACATTGGGGCATCCGAATAGTGGAGGGCAAACCACCAACAACAGCATATCTTTGACCTGTGTGGATTGGAATGTTGTCATCCCAATCACTCTCTCCGTTCATCGGTCTCTCGACATAATCCTTTCCGTCTCTTTTCCGATATATACATTCATTCCTAACTAGCTCCTTTCCGGGTGATGGACATAATTGTTGATGAAACATTTATAAAATATATTAAAAATGACGCGTCAGCTATGATTAGTGAATAGTGACCGAGCCATTGCCATTTATCGGGCACGGAAACCGCAGTATATTTTTTGATGGTATAACTAGGTTGCTGCTGCCCATTCCCCATCATGTTTTAATAATGATTGCACGGTTGGGGTATGATTGTGCTTGGTGATAATCGGATTCTGGTCTGCCATCACCACACGGCTTACTGATATGGTCAATCCATGAAATCTCAAGAGTTTTGGTCTAGTCGTGGTTTAGAATTAAAATTAGGTAGATTTAGTCCGACAACTTCGTGAGCGACCTTTCTGCTGTATCAGGGACGGTGGCGGGAACGGGGCGGTCTGGATGTTGGCCGGGGTGGGTGATGCGGGGAGGAGGGAAAACTCGCTCCTCTCCGCCTCTCCCGCCCCCGCTAGCATCCACTGTGCCTCGTCCCTGCCACCGTCTCGTACCGCAGGAGGGTCGCGCACGAACTTATCAGACTGGTATCAAACTTATTCTCCAATGGATAACGTAACTATTAACTTGTACATCGTGCTTACATGAAAACTAAGAATATTCTCTTTCCAACTTAGAACGTCAGCCCTAATGTCATGTCGCTGACACGCTTCATCGGCCATTGCTGATTGAAAAACGAGCTAAAGTGACCGATCATCTTGCGCCTGTACGGTGCTTCGACGAATATCTTTACACGTCCGTCGTAGTAGGACGTGTAAAACGATCGTAACAAGAAAATCGCATTTGAAATAAAACAACTTTTACGGATTAGACTCGCGTATATTTAGATGTTTGGCATTATTATTTATCCCGACAATGGCTGGAATATACCACCTGCTTGGGACCCGATCATCAGGATAATTAAATCCCAACACCGTCCTCATACTGCCAAATCCATAGACACAGTGAGCTCCGTTTGCTTAAATCGGACCACATAAATATTAAATAATTTGACGGTAGTTAATTATAACTACGATGAAGACACCTGTCATCTTTAGTCACCCGTGACCACGGCCGCTGTAAAGTGATCGAAACGTCGGGATAAATAATAATGCCAAACATCTAAATATACGCGAGTCTAATCCGTAAAAGTTGTTTTATTTCAAATGTGTAGTGCTCGTGCAAATATAAGAGAACATTAAGAAAATCGCAATTTGATAAGGCTCAAATAAAGCTAACTGCCGCACTCAGAGTCGTCAATTAACTTAAATGAGTTCTTAATACAACAAAAGTCAAACAAATCTAGACCATAGGCAAGAATAGCGACTAGTTTTGAATTGACATTTTTTGGTATTACCTAAGTACTCTTTAACTTTATTGATTATTGACGTTTCTGATTGTGGCTAGAAGCTCCCTAAGGGTGTCGAGTGCTCAAAGTCGATAACATTGATACATACATAAATCACGCCCTTTTATCCCGAAAGGGGTAGACAGAGGGGAATTAACACCCACGTTTAGCCAATGCCTATCTCCCATGTATCGGGCACATAAATCGCACTATATTGCTATGTTAGGTGGTATAGGAGGAATGCTGCTGCCCATTACTCATCGCTGTGTTTACCCTCAGTCGACTTGTACGGCACCCACAAAAGAGATGGGGGTGTGGTAACAATTGTATTCTGCTCTGCCGTCACCACACGGCAGTGTGACCACAAACAGTGCTTAAATTATTTATAAATATTGACTTTATAAATACTTTAAGCACAACTACAAGTAGCACTATTACCAATCAACATGTAGGACATTACTTTCTCAGTCAAAATGTCACTATCACTAAGCTATCTTCTCAGATACAAGTACTAAGGTACGGGTCTTCCGATAAGAATTAAATAACCTAAGGCTGCATTTCACCAATACTTAAACACGCGATTATTAATTAACGACGTTCAAATATTCGCCTGTACCTATATATGTTGGTGAACTCCAGCCTAAGTAGGCCAAACCCTGGCTAAGCGAATAAAACAACACACAGAATCATCCACTTCGCAACGTCTCTATACGCAACAGTCTCACGCACTCGGCGAACAAAAAGCGCAAAAACGTCACAAGCAAGGCAAGCCCGCGCGGTATTACGAAACCGTTCACGTAGAGTGCTCGTCGTCACTGAGTGTGTTCTCTGAGATGAAAAAAAAAAGAAAAAAAAAGAAAACAGTAACGCAGCAGCAGCAAGGCGAAGCAACAGGTAGCCGTCCAATTAGGGGCCGCACTTAGCGGGCGACACCGAGCTTTGACGGCCTCTCGGCAAAAACGGGCATCGTTCGGGCACCGTTCCGCCACACTCGCTTTTTGTGCCCGCTAGTTGTCGGGCTTTGGCACTTTGACTTTCGCGACCCCCGTGCGCCTGGGAGGAGCTAGCTGGCGCAGCGGCGGGCGTAGCGCGCTCAACCTTCGATCGCGTAAACTAAGCGACGGTCGCTGAGGCCGGTCGTTGGATGGGTGACCGAAAATTTATTATCTAGAGCTCCTCCGTGCTTCGAAAGGCACGTTAAGGCTCGAGTTCACTAACACCTAAAACAAACGATTAAAATATGTCTGTCAGTTATGGACAGTTCTTCTATACGATAAAATGTCAAAATCCGACGTTTAAAAAATATTTAAATAGGCGATTATCGCCTTTTTAAGTGGTGGTGAATTTCAGCCTAAGCGGTTGGTCCCGGCTGCATTTGCAGTGGTCAATACCCACTAACGCGCACTGGGCCAGCGTGGTGGGTTATGGCCCAATCTCTCTATATTCTTCCATCCATAGGGAAGGCCTGTGCCCCAGCAGTGGGGACATTAAAGGGATGGTGATGGTGTCCCTGTAACCTTTCATTTCGCGATCTGTGTCCTGCCGCCTAGCGATAACGTTTTGAGGTTTCGAATCGTAATCGTATCGAGCAAGCACTCTAGAATAAAAACAAATCTAATATATAAACAATAACGTGTAAGGCAGCAGAGCGGCATTGGCGAAAAGTGGGTGTTCTGGTGGTGGCTCTGCCTACCCCTTCGTGGATATAAGTAGGCATGATTTATATTCTATGTATCTCAGAAATGTAAATAAATTGCCCATTTAAGATTTAGAATTCTTTAATTTTAGTTTTGGAATGCTTTCTCGATACGATTAACATTCCAAATTTCGATAAGTTCGTGCTAAGGCTCCTGATTAAAAACAGTCTACTTCAAAAATTGCTGTTCGATCCCAAAATTAATTCCTATTCCGTCTGTTTCAGGTAATTTTGGCAAATAGAAGAAGTCGGGAACAACAGTAAGTGATGTGAACCCTCATCGATCATCGATGAGCTCCACTGTATTATCGCTGAGAACCTCAAGAATATCCAGAACCGCTCGAGTCCAATACAAGCGGCACATTCGTCATCATCGTGGGCTTTAGTGGCAATATTATTTCAGATAACCACCCAGATACCGACCTGACGGCCAAATGTATCGCAGTAATTTATGACGGCCGACAGACTCACTCGAATCGGCTTGCTTATCGATTAACAACCGAAAAAATCCCCCACAAACATTTTCAATTTAACTGGAGAAATATTATTCGCCAGTTATAAATCAGCGTTGTCCTCCGCGACAATTTCGGGAAGAGCAAATTTAATGCTTAATTATGGGCCGTCCGCAGCCGCGTCGTATTTATTTTACTTTGTCTGACTGAAATTATCTTGCTGAGGCCAGTCGTAAATTTGATCACGCGATCAATAATTGAGATGTTAATGTGCAAGAAAGGCTTGAGAGGATTCCGTCAGACTATCTTCTGCACCTAATTATTGTAAGCCGCTTTGCCGCGTTCAAGCTAATACTTTAATGATAATTTTATGTTAAATGTTATTGGGAACGTTGTTCTCAAATGAAGCTCTTCAAATTTGTCCATGCACGTTGAATCTTTTTTGGTATGCCTCTTTTTAGCATTTTATTGCAGTTTGTGGACGTTTCGCTGTCTTGAAAACATTGTTGCGGTACAGAAAGCGGTGCTTTCGATCTACTTAATTAAAATTAACGATAACGAATTTTGTTACACCGAAGTGCACTAAATCAGGTGCTGCAAGAATTTTAATTTACAATTTGCTCAATTTCCCTCCAGTTTCGGAACGCGCTCTTTAATGGGAAGGCATTCGGAGGCGGAGTCGCACGCTGTCCCCTGGAAATTAGGATTAATCGTAATCGCGGACAATGCGAGCGAAATTATGAAACCATGTGGCCGGTGTAACAGACTGTGTTCGTTGACTCCGAGTCCAGTGATTCAAGCACGAAGTTTTCGTAACCTAATCATATACTACATATCGACATTATTCTCAATGTATGAATATGTGATCGGTTTCAATGATCATCTTCATGTTTAACAGCGACAGTTCGAATATTTTTTTATAATTACCGCGAATTTTACCTGACAAAACTTTCGCATTCTGACAAAAATTTCGCGCTCTGTAAAGCCATCCTTCATTAGTTTCGATAGCAAACGTCAAAAAACAAAATAGTCACGGAAAGCGTTCATAAACTAAATAAATATTTATTATTATCGAGAAATACTTATATATTTTGTTGTTATATATGTGTGGATAATTTTGATCTTAATTTTATAGAATTATCTAAGAAATATTAATAATTTTCGATTTATAATTTTTGTATTTTGTTTTGGTTTTAGACTGCTTTCTCGACACGATTACGATTCGAATCTTCGAAAGGTTCGCGCTTGGTGCACAGTTAGCTGGCGACGAGCGTGTGATGCAGTTTTAATGACATAATCCAGATACCGCTGACTCGATTAACTCGGGCTACTGGAGGCTCGCTAAACACCCGTGCAGTTACCGGGCGCCCATCTAGTGCAGTATTAGTTATTATCTGTTGGTTATTATCTATCGGATCACCTAGCGGGAGCACAGGGCCCATTCCACGTATCATCCGTTTACCTCAGTTGCCTTGTTGCTGGTAATTACTCTGATTACTCTTTCGTACACAGTACCTATCGGCGGCTCGGGAAATGTTGTAGTTGTCATTATATTTTATTTGTAATTATTATTGACCTGTTTTGTGTGTAGTGAATTTAACTTCGTAATGTTTCCCATAATAATATCGAGATGTTGAAAATTTTCATTACTTACTGTAGTTTTAAGTAGGTACTTGTTTGTGTATTTGTTTCTGTTTATTGACTAGAGTATTAAATTTTCTCAAAAGGAATCTTAGAACTGAAGCATAACATTAAATAAATTATTAGTTAGCTTCGTCTTCGTGTTAGTTCTTTAAATTATACTAGTTAGTGTGCAGGAATTCACCATATAGACCAGCGTATTTCTTTTCCACGCTACGATAATGTTGAATGTAGTTTAAAATTTAGTCTTGGAAACGAGAGAGATGTCTAAAATAAAATACATTTTACTAGTTCGTCACATTACCCGAGTTCACCAACACGTAAAACAAGCGATTAAAAATTAACCGTCTATTTTTGACATTTGTTTCATATTGTTAAATATGAAACAAATGTCAATATGTAAAAAACATACAGTTAAATAACAATCGACCATTTAGGTTTTGAGAAATCCAGCCTTAAAAGAGAAAAATAGCAAAACTTGCACTCTCATTTATTTATAAACAGAAATATCGAACTTTTCAAAGTGTGTTATCATATGTTGACTGAATAATTGAATGATTTTACATACATAGATAAATCACGCCTTTATCCCATGTTATAGGTGGCGAGCCTATTGCTATTTATCGGGCACAAAAGTCGCAGTACATTGCTATTGCTAGGTGGTATAAAAGGAACGCTGCTGCCCATTCCTCATCATTGATTTATCCCGAGTCGCCTTGTACGACACCCACGGGAGAGATTTGGGGTGGTGACAATTGTATTCTACTCTGCCGTCACCACACGGCACGGCTGTTGAATATTATAATAAGATGATTATTAATAACGATAAAGAAACCAAAAGAAGTACAATTCCACGCGTTATATGTGCTATTGAATAATCTGCCCAAGAATTAAGATGTTTTAAGATGAGTAATTAAGCTAGCGAGTTATTAGTTCACAAACTATAATGCCACACGTAAACATTCCTAAGCAAGTTGCAATAGAGTCGTCAGTCGATAAAACACTTGAACTATTCGGAGAATCTCCACGTGGGTCGCACGGAGCGGCCATGATGTATGGTGCCAGTAAAACCGACCACTCTCCTACTTCAGTAGCTCCACAAAGAAATAGTAAGCTATCAAATTAAAAAGACGAAACACAATTTATACCTACATAACTAACTCCAGTTTTTATTTTATTGCCACATGATTTACTGTCGCTCTTGGTGAATTTATTTATATGTAGCTATTATTTTTCTTGAATTTTATACCGATATTTGCATTTTATGTGGTGTCGTGGCCATATTTTTGTGATACGAGGCAGTGTCGTTAAGGTGAGGGCTGGGCGTCTGCAGTGCCAGTAGGCCGAGATGTGGACAAAATCTCTCTCCCGACCACTTGACAGCGTATTGTCTCGGGATTTAGTTGGAGTTATGGTGCTCTTGCACGGTGCAAGTAGCTGGAGCAAGTGAAGGCGCGAGCTGTTTGCGCCTGCAGCAAGCATACTTAAGTTAGTTGATCAGTGCATAGACCAAGGCGCGGGCTACTTGCGCAAGTTACTTAGTCAAGCTACACGTTGCTGCCCGCGCGAGTACTTCACATATGGGTCTTGTTCGTTTCAGCTGTCAGTATGTCTACGGGAGTAACCGGCGCGATGTGATGCCCCCACAGGCTACTTGCGCATGTAACTTGTGCAGGTACATCCTCGAGTCGCTGGAATCGTTTACACGATGCATATAGAACCCGCGCAAGTGCGTCAACATTCGCAAGCTACAAGCACCATGTAGAAGCACCATTAGAGCGAGAGGTGTTATCTTTCCCCGAGGAGATTTTGTCCACGTCCCGTCTCCCGTGCTACGGAGGCTGTTGTCCCGGCGGATATCTCAATTGGTGTTGACGCGGTACGATTAGCTGGCTCGCTCATATTTTCTGGTCCCGATACATTTTAATCTTTAATGCTGTAATTAATAAAGTGTCCGATCGGACGCGTATCGAAATGAGTACCGCCCATCGGGCCGCTGTAAATGGTATTATCATCATTACCGAATGTTTTGACATTTATTATTGGGATTTATGGGTGTCTGTCCGATCTAATGAGTAATGTAATGCGAAAAGGAGGACTGAGAAGAAATCGATACGATGCGATTTTGTGTCAGGGAATTTTAATGTGTTCAAAATTTTTTAAAACCTTTTAAATAATTTTCGTTTCCGAAATTTTCTGGGAATGAATTGTATGATTGATTATACAATCGTTACAAGTTGCTAAGTTATTTTTTTCTAGCAAGTTTGTGGATAAAATGGTAACCACAGGAGAAAAGGTTATTATGACGTGTGAAATTACATGTGTTTATTTCACACTCTATTTCACATAAAGTTAAATATGGATTAGACAAAATTGATGTTAAAGTTCCTCTGAGTTTCGGGAGATACCATAAACCGTTTGTGCTAGTTTCGTATGCAGTCTTTATACTCACTAACCCACACTCGTGGTGGTCTTAAGCCTGGTTCTTCCCTATTCATCCTTCAATAGGTAAAGCCTGTTCATATGCGCTTCGCTGTACTAATTACTTGTTTTCATAACAGTCTAAGGATCCGCTTGAATTAATATAAGCGTTTAAGCCTACTATTTATAGACGATCAGCGGAAATAGCATTAATGTACGGGTACAATATATCAGATTGTACATGGCCCCATTAACTCAGTGAGCCAATTAGCGTATTGATGTTGAATTGTGAGCTGTTAATAGTCAACTGATTTCATGGTACACTCGTAGTAATCGCCGTACAGCCTTACTCCCAATACAGTCGGCCGTAATTGCTCTCTCGAACGAATCGTTTATCATATTAGAAGATTGAAATGGCTCCGAGCTAGAATTTATTGCATTCCAATTTAGGTGTTGTTACGTTCGGATGTAGGCAGAGCGGATAGTATACAATTGTCACCACCCCCTGTCTCTCCCGTTGGTGTCGTCGTACGGTGACTGTGGATTATAAATAGAATAATGAGGAATATATTACAAAGGAAATTGTGCTTGGAGAAATTTTGCAAAATCATTGTCTTGATGCGGGAATCGAACACGCGTCCTCTGCAATCCGGGCAGATACCTATAGGTATAGGTACCTATAGGTATAGGTACCACTCGGCCAACCAAGACGGTGTTCGATTAGCATTTCACGGATTCACCATGCGGGTGCCGGGTCCATAGAGGGAAGTCGGGAGTAGCGTTCGGGACTTGTGACCCAATTGTAGGCTTACGAAGCCCTTTTACAATACTCCTCCTACAATACAATACTCCTACAATACTCCCACCTCAACAGTAGGCAGAGGTGAACTAGCACCCACGTTTCGCCAAGTATGTTAAGTCCCATGTAATAGGTGGCGAGCCTATTGCCATTAATCGGGCACAAAAAGTCGCAGTACATTGCTAGGTAGTATAAGAGTAACGCTGCTGCCCATTCCTCATCACTGATTTATCCTTAGTCGCCTTGTACGACACCCACAGAAGAGATTTGGGGTGGTGCCATTGGAATCTACTCTGCCGTCACCACACAGCTTTTTTATAGGTTAAGTAGGTGTTAAAAGACCTCTGTCTACCCCTTCGGGGATTTATGTGAAAAGTGTAAAGGCTTGATTTACACGCAAGTCGCTTCGTACGAGGCCCGCCGTAGACGTAAGGGGTGGGTGGTGACAATTGTATTCCGCTCTGCCGTCACCACACACCGGCGTGCCTATAAATAAATTATTTAAATAAACACCGCTTAGTAAAATGGCGGCGCCCGTGTAACGAAGCTGCGGCATTTAATTGCAAATTAGCCTGATTGCGTCCAAATCGTGTTTCCCACCAAAAACACTGTTGACGAATGATTAACATTTTATAGGCGCACCACGCTATTTGTATTATTATATTTGTGCATGTAGTACACTAATTGCGTGTAATAATTCAGGCGATAGTTCTACTCGCGTAGACATGAAGACAAATGCGGAGAATTTCTTTTCATTAAGTTTACATTAACTACATGTGCCGGCGAGCCGAGGCACATGGGTAGATAAACCGAACAGAGTAAAAGCTTCCTAAGAACGCCGTCGCTCTTACCCTGAGATTATGCAACTGGCTGTGCGTCATAAACTGGTTTTTTCCAGTCTCGCCGCGTGCGCGACAGCGGCCAGTGGTAACGCACACATGCCACTCGCGCTTGTAGTAGTGCAACCGATTCGCGCGGTGTATGAAGGTTGTTCTCTGTTCCGTTTATTTGCTCATGTGGCCGAGGCGCGGAGAGGCGATGAAACCGAACGCGGGTCACAATAAATCAACGCGGCCAGACTGTATTTCTTTCGTAATCAGCTCATATCGACTCGCCGGCTGTGCCCGCCTAATTATTGTCGACTTTTACGATCGAACTAACGAGTTTTCACTTGGAGTCAATCACGGTTTTACGACGTACACATTTTGAGTCTCTTTAATTATTCGGAATATTTCCAAGGAGCACATCTCCAATCACAAAAGGGTAAATTAACAAGAGGTGACTCACGGTCCGCTGTACCGTCACGGTGCCGTGTGGTGATTTCGGAGCAAGTTACAATTGTCACCATCCCCGTCTCTCCCGTGTACAAGGCGACTACTGCCGCACTCAGAGACGTCAAATAACGTTAATGAGTACTTTACGTCAAAAAATGACAATTCAAAACTAGTCGCTATTCTAGCCGGGTCTATGGTCTAGATTTGAATGAAAATTTTTGACATTAAATACCCATTAAAGTTAATTGATGTCTCTGAGTGCGGCAGTAAGGGCCGGTTTTTTGATCCGTAGTTAACTCAACCAATAGTTAAAAATGGTTACTTTAAATATCAGGCTGCTATTTAACTATTAGTAACAATTTTAATTACTAATGTTACTAATGGTTAAATATCAGTCTGATATTTCTTCTTGATACAAAAATTAAACATTAGTAACCACTTTGAACAATTGGTTGAGTTAACTATACATCAAAAACCCGGCCCTAAGGGTAAAGACAGCGAAGAGTAATTGGCTGCAGCATTCCTCTCATACTACTTAGCAATATGTGTATAACGATGTATGTGCCCGATAGATGGCAATAGGCTCGCCACCACATGGGACTTGACTTAATTGGCGAAAAGTGGATGTTAATGCACCTCTGCCTACCTCTTCGGCGATATAGGCGTGATTTATGTATGTATGCATGACTCACGTTCATTAGTCAATTCGCAGAAATCTATAAAAGCCAGTAAACATGATACGATCGTGTCAAATAATGTTGATTTTTCCGACAAATATATTATTTTTAGCAAATCTTTGCTAAAATCAAAAGAGATATTTGCATGCTAAGTTGTTTCGTCTTCGATATTTAACCAGAATGGCCCGTTTAAATAAAATCTATGTTCAGTCAATGACCTGTTTACTCTTTATAGTTGGAGATAATATGTCCACTCGCATACATGTTTGTAGTGTTATGGTAATCTCCATTTGCATAAACAAACCTAGCTCTGACAAAAACTCATCAGATTGCCTCGCTCGGCATCGGGCAACGTCGCCGCTTTGGCATATTTACGATGCTATCTCCGTCGAATTTGGGTTAGCCTTGTTCCGTGTCGGCGACTGCATGTTTTATGTCGAGGAATTCGTGTGTCTCTTATCTTAGATATTAACATATTGATTGTGCTCCCCGTATTGATGTGTGACAGACACTGCTGCCGCTCGGCTTGGACACCGTTAACGAGTTGCTCGCCAGGGCTGCGCTTGCGTTATGACTTAACATATAAAAGTAAATTATAATCACTTTTAAACTTTCGCGTTGCATAATCATGATTTAACTTAGGGCCAGTTTATTGATGCGTTAACTCAACCAAAATTGTTGAAAATTGTTACTGTTTAAATATCGGACTGATATTTAACAATATCAGGCTAATATTTAACCATTAGTAACATTAGTAACTAGACGACCGCCTTGGTCGAATGCTCAGATTGCTGGGCATATTGGCCAAGAGGTCCCGGGTTCGAATCCTAGTAGGGGCAAACTTTGTGATGACCACAAATGTTTGTTTCCGGGTCATGGTTGTGTATATGTTTATGTAATATATTTCCAACATCTATATACATAATTATATTAAAAATATGTCCGTCATCTACTATCCATAACACAAGTGCTTAGGCTACTTTCTTTGGGCTAGATGATAGGTGTGAGTGTAAAAATATTTATTTATTTATTATTAGTAAATAAAATATTTAACATTAGTATCTAATATCAATCTGATATTCAAACATTAGTAACACTTTTTAATAATTGGCTGAGTTAACTATGCCTCAAAAAATGGGCCCCAGGTAAATTATACCACCGTAAATAGTCGGTTTATTATGCATCCGCCATGCGCGATATTATTATGTGGCCCGGCCGGAACTTAATTTGTCTTGTCGGGGAACGTTATTTTGGTGTATTTTATGGCTTTACCAGAATTCCAATTTATCAGTTGGCTGGTAGCCAGTTTGTTTTTTTTTTTATTTTATATTTTATTATTATTTATGAGCACTAATTGGTGAAATTTATTATGTTCTATTTTATTAATATTTTTAATAAAATAGAACATAAATACGCTGTTAAAAATTTTACTATCTACCGGTACAAGTTTTGTCTTCCTCATGATAATAATGAGGTGGTATATAAGAGGGTACCTATGCTCGTTAAAGGCAGTCTGATTGGTGTGAAAACTGCACCTGAGTCAGTAGGCTTGTTTTGCAAGACGATTGCCATTGTATGAGTCTCCCCGCAACTGTTACTGGAATGTGGGATATTCATTTGTTGAATGATGACAAGGTTTGAGAGATACAGCTACACTAAAATGATCACGATTGTCTAGCAGAGTAAGCCCTCAGCCCGGCTAGCATGACCAACGAAACACGATATGATATAGCCATTTATCGCTTTGAACTGTCTACAATCTATGGAGTTTTGGCAGTTCAACGCGATAAATGGCTATATCATATCGTATTACGATGGTCATGCTAGGCGGGCAGGTCACATTCAAATCGTTTATGTTTTGTCACATTACATAATATTGTATACGGTGGAAGGTATAACAAAGGTCTACAGTCATGTGACGCCCTGCAAGAATTGAAATTCAACCATAAGTCTTGAGATAATCCTGTTAAATTGCAAGGTAGTTTGATATCATAGACCTTGTACCGTAGGTCTATGGTATCCAACTACTTAAGAGTAAAATACAATAAACACTAAACTCAATATGAGGTACACTTAAACTTGTTCCACTTATATGTGTTAGAATAAAAATAATTTCATTTCATTTCAATTCATTTCATTTATGACTACTCGCTGTGCTCCTGTGCGCTCAGCCGCACCGCACCTCTCAAATGGACCCGATCGAGTTATCTGTAAATCTCTATATAGTGATCCGATGTGGCCGATCGATAGCGGCCTTACCCACTCAGGGGCCGAGGTGTCCGAATATTAGGAGCGTAAGCAATTTGTCAAGTTCGATGTACGGTCGCCCAAGAAAGCGGTGTGCCACTTTTGATTTAGGTACTTTACTAGTCATCGAAAATTACAACAAGGTCCATACATTTCATACTGGGAAATGGGACAAACAACGTCAAATTCATAAGACTAGTGGTTGCTTGCGGCTTCGCTCGCGTTAATGTCGGTTTTTATATAGCTTTTATTATAAGCTATATAAAAACCGCTTTTATTATATTATAAGTTTTTATTAGCCGTGTGGTGACGGCAGAGTACAATACAATTGTCACCACCCCAAATCTCTCCCGTGGGTGTCGTACAAGGCGACTAAGGATAAATCAGTGATGAGGAATGGGCAGCAGCGTTCCTCTTATACTACCGTCCTGACAATGTACTGCGACTTTTGTGCCCGATAAATGGCAATAGCCTCGCCACCTATTACATGGGACTTAACATAATTGGCGAAACGCGGGTGAGAATTCACCTCTGCCTACCCCTTCGGGGATATGGGCGTGATTTATGTATGTATGTATGTTTATATAGCCTATAGCCTTCCTCGATTAATGGACTATCCAACACAAAAATAATTTTTCAATTTGAGTCAGTAGTTCCTGAGATTAGCGCGTTCAACCAAACAAACAAACAAACTCTTCAGCTTTATTATATTAGTATAGATAGCAATGTTCTCAGATCAAGGTGCAAGCTAAACACATCTTTATTGTTCTATAAACTGCAAGCGAATTTTAGACTTAGTGTGGTACTTACACTGTCTTGCCGACAGTACCTACGACGCGTTAACGGCATCCGCATCGCACGTCCGTCCGCTTCGATTTAACTTCTGTACAAGGAGGATTAATATGCATCTAAATTAAAAGTTCGATGATAAATGTTACAGCCGCAGTACATACCTATGCCGGAGATATATCGTTGGGTGTACACGCTTTGACACCTGACATGGTTCGCGATGGTGTTAGAAAAACAATTCCATTAGGAGAAATCACGATTTTGAACCAACTAACAAATTGTGGTAATGAATAAAACACAGCATCAACATAACCGAGTTTTGATGGTGCATAATGCTGTCTCCGTTCACACAGAGAGCATAGTTTGAACGCGTTTGAAATAAAGTTTTGTGTGTTTGAAATAAGGTTGCTTGTAAATGTCACTCGTTTTTCTAAAGAAATGCTCGAGAGCCGCTCACAAGACATGTAAAAATAAAATAAACCTTATGCCAATAATTCTAGATTCAATTTTAAGTGCGATAGAAACCTGCTCTCCTCCAGCCAGTCTAAACGGACACTTATGCGACATAAAACAACAGCGAAGACAACGTGTTAACAAGAGAGCCCGCAGAGAATATTATAACCGCGATTTTCGTCAAAATTGTATTTATTTATAGTAGTGGTATCTTTATGTTTTGCCATGCTAATTTATGCTCGTTTCTATTCAGTTGGCAAGATATCAACACCGTCCATTGTTTTCCTTTTGTGTTTCATATTAGGTTTCGTTAATGTAAGCAGGGTTTTAATAAATTGTATGTTGAAACAGGAAAATGTGCTTTCTTTAGTGGGTACGCGGTGAGTTGAGTATCACAATTTAGTCATAATAAAGAAATGCAATTTGATGACTTTGGTTAATCAGCTTCGTCATTTCTGTCCTTGATAGATAGACCATGGCGAATTGGAGGATATCTATCTGCATAATGTTCCCAATTCTCATCCAACGCAAACCACCAACAACAACATACCTAAAGAGGGTTGGTGTCAGGCAGGCTGTAAAACCTAAGTCATAATCTTGAGCAATATGGATTCGAATGTTGTCATCCCAATCACTGTCTCCGTTCATCGGTGTCTCAACACTTTCCATCTCTTTTCTATACATTCATGCATCTCTAGCACCATTCCAGTGTGATGGATGATATGAATCAAAAGGGAGTAGATGACTTGATGACGTCTGACCGATATAAATGGAAGAGGAAACATACTGCGCCGTCCCCAGATAAACTAAGAACAGGGCAGGGAGAAGAAGAAGAATGTTCCCCATTCGTTATCGCGTAGCACGCCACAATCGCAGTGCAACAAATACATGCTACAGTCGTATCTGCTTGCACAATGTCACATTCGTCTTAATTAGTATCGAAAAAGTAATCCCTGTTATATATTGAGGGGTTGCGTTTTTAGGGTTCCTTACCGAAAGGGTAAAATGGGATCGCTAAGTGTACGCTGTCCGTCTGTCCATCCGTCCGTTGGTTCGTCTGTCGCCAGGCTCTCTAGCGTATCTTATGAACCGTGATAGTTAGACATTTGTGATTTCCACTGATAATGTATTTCTGTTCCCGCTATATCAAACAAACGCTATATAAACAAGTACTGATAAACATAATTAAATAAATATTCAAGGGGGCTCCCATACAACAGACATGGCTTTTTGCATTGTTTTAAAGACAACAAGTGGTTGCTAGCGGCTTCGCTCGCATTATTTTCGATTGTTATATAGCCTACAGCCTTCCTCGATGGACTATCCAATTCAAAAATATTTTTTCAATTTGAATCAGTAGTGCCTGAGATTAGCGCATTCAACCAAACAAACTCTTCAGCTTAATAATATTAGTATAGTAGGTATATGGTACGGAACCCGTCGCACGGGAGTCGGACTCGCGCTCGGCGGGTTCTTTTTATTTATTCGCCAATTTGCCTCGCGCCGTCCCTTATTTCATTCTCATGCGAAACTCATCTGCGGCCGGTAACATTTGACAATTTATGAAGCAATCAGCGTTCCCTCCTTGCCCGATGCGATGTTGATTCGGTGAGAAAGTAATATTTATTTTGTCCGCGGCATGGAATCGTTTCGGTGGTTGCTTATTTAATATTCATTGGTCTCTCGTCTCTCGATTTGTTTGCGTCGGTGCGTAGGCGCCGGTGCCGGGCGCTCGAATTGGAGGCGGCTGCGCTGACTTGTTATTCCGACTCCTCAGAGCTTCGGGAGGTATGAATGGGGGGACGTGCCCGGGACCTGACGCGGCACCAGACCCCGTAGCACGGGGCGTCGACAGAATCTCCTCGAGGAAAAGAAAATATTTTCCTCTCGCTCCAACTCACACTATATACCGAGACAAAACATTGTCAAGTGGTGGAGAGAGATTTTGTCCACGTCCCGTGCTAAGCCTACAGGTTTCTGCTTCACTTTGCTTATCGTATGTACATATTATACGTATGATTGATAGTGAACTAAATATTTAAAACGCTGAATTGTGGCATACACAAATCTTAACTGAATTGCCAAAACTTGAGTTAAAACTCGAACATGTAAATGTAACCAATCAAAATTATAAGTCTTTTGAATCATATTAACCTTGTAAACTCGAACTGGATCAATGAAAACACATTTCCGACGTTTGTTGGATTTCGAACAAGAACGAAGCATTTTTCATTCAATCCTCTCTCGCAATTTTCCCCGTCCGTACCAATAGGAACGGGCTGATTCTGTTTCGTAAGTAATTGAAAAATACAACGCTTATTTTGGAATTAGCCGTGTCCAAGATTGCCTCAAATTGCTTTCTATCATTTCTTTACAAATTATTTACTGCACGGTATCAGGGAGGTAGACTTGGCTTGACATTTGCAGTTCGTGGCGATGGTGACCTGTGGCTCGAGATGTTTACAAGCTATTTCACAATTTCATTCCGCGGATATACTAAGACGAGACCCATTATTTCTAACGTGCAGTGTCACTCGAATCTGTTGACGATTAACCTTTTTAACCGGTTGATTTATGCTGTGTGACAAGAGAAAGCTTTTCATCATCACCAGCCCTTTAATGTCCTCACAGCTGGGGCGCAAGCCTTCAATATGGATAGAAGAATATTGGGACAATGGGCCATAACCCACCTCGCTGGCCCAGTGTGGGTTTGCGGGTATTAACGACTGTAGATGCAGCCGGGTCCAAGGGCTTCACGAGCCTTCCGAAGCTCAGAGGAACTCGAGATTGTCGAGATAATACATTTTTCGTCACCCATGATGTGATGCAGCAGGTGATTTCGATTTCGATTTCACGCTTTATGCTCTGTAGTGACGACAGTGAGCCTCTCTTGGGGGTGTCTTACGAAGCGACTGAGAATTATAATAATAACGAGGAATGTTGGGCAGCTACATTCCTTGTACACCGTCTAGCAGATTAAAGCTCCCGGTATATGGCAATAGGCTCGCCCCCTATTATATAAGACCTGGAATAAGCTGACGAAGCAGAGGCGTTACTCTGGAAGTTTATTTCGTTCGATCGAGTCTTTGCGTCTTTGTCGCTCTTATTTTAACACGCAGTGACGTGAGAAAGACGGATAGATGTGAGTTATTCGTTCGGAGTTTCAGAGTAGACCGCCAGGTTTTAAAACACCTCTGCCTACCCCTGATAGGAGAAAGGCGTCATTTATAAATGTATGTTTGTGCTTTATCTTGGCACCGAAACCTTCAAATATTGTCGCTCGCGATGAAAGGGTAGCGGCGTGAAATTGGTAATTTCAAGTATAGGCGATACTTGATCATTGATCTAATGGTGGCTTTGGTTCAAAACATTCTTGTTCCATTTATTTGTAATACTTTCGTGTAACCCGATAAACCGTGCATCCGCATTTAGATATAATTGTAGTAATTGCATTATGCGCTGTTTATTTTTTCGATTCGGTGAGCTATTACTATTTAAATTAAAACGTGTACCGGGAAACACTGGAACGAAACAAAAATTATAGGCCGTGTGGTGACGGCAGAGTACAATACCATTGTCACCACCCTAAATGCATGCCGCGGGTCGTACAAGGTGACTAGGTTAAAACAGTGAATGGGATTGGACAGCCTCATTCTTATTGTACCACTGAGCTATATACTGCGGTTTAGGTACCCGATACCTATATGGCTCTAAACTTACCCCCTATTACCTATGTGCTTATTTCTCTCCCGCGGGTGTCGCACAAGGCGACTAAGGGAATATGCAGCGGCATTCCTGTTGTATCACTTGGGAAACATGGCTGTTACCTCTGCCTACTCCTCCGAGGATGTATAGACGAAATGCCTGTAGGTATGTAAATGTGTAAGCTCTACCAAGACACGTTGTCGGGTGCGCTGCTGAAATAAGCCACAGATCCCGGCGAAAGAATTCAAATTAATTTAAATTACTCCATGCCAAGAAAATGCACAAAAGTATTGCTCGAATTTGGGGCGGGAGGTAACTAATTAAAAGTTTGCTTCTATACTAATAATTCGTTTGACTGTCCAAAGTTGGGCGTCGTTAATTTTAATTAAAGAAACGCGGAACCAACTCTGTAATAATATTAAGGCATTGAAATTAGTGATCCGCCAAAGTTCGACACTGCCTGTGTTCGGTAGGGGATGACCGTCCATTCCTTTTAATTAACCCTTCCGTGTCTCATCTGCGTTGTCTGAGAGGAGAGGGCCAAGTTTCTCGCCAAGTGTCCAGGCAGACCGCGCGATAAATCAATTATGAGTCGGGGCCGCGACATCGCCTACCCAATTTGCTTCGTGGCTTTTGGAATTTTTCTTATCTCGGCAGGCAGTTGCACTGTGTAATTTTATTGTTTGTTTTTTTTACTGTGCATGGGGCAAGCTTTCTTTATGGCACTTGGCCCAAAGCGGGTATACTGCCCGAAACGAATATAAATGATTCCGTATACCCCAGGGTACAGATGCGAACTTCAATTACCACATGTCAATAGAAAAATAGGTTAGAAAATGTTCGACAAATTATAGTCTAGTAGACAGAAGAGAGGAAAGGACCATGTCGAGCGAGAGACAAACGACAAAGTCAAAGTCAAAATTCATTTATTCATATCTGGTATGATTACAATACACTTATGAATCGTCAAGACGCTAGATACCTAAAACCCGTGTGTCCAAGAAAAAAATAGGGGAGTGCGCAGCATGCCTCAGTCTGTGATGATAGGTCTCCCAAACCCGCCCACGCCCCGATCCGCAACGAAGCGCCGACCCTGCCGCGTTCAATACCAAGATGATACTAAACGCATCAGGGCCCAACGCTCCGCTAGCAGAACGGCACGCAAGTAGGCTGTAGAGAAACCCACCATTGTCAACGAGTTATGACATTGCAGGTACATTGTAAATTATGCACCAAATACAATCCCACAACTCGCCAATCACATAAACCGAAACATGCCGCGCACTACCAATCAACCCCCCATCCCCCACCCTACCTATACGACAAACGGAGAGAGTGATTGGGATGACAACATTCCAATGCTCAATGTATTATGGCTTAGGTTTTACAACCGGCCGTCTGCTACCAACCCTCTCTGGGTGTGCAGTTGTTGGTGGTGTGCCCTCCATCATTCCGGTGCCTCATAGGTGCTCATTGGTGTACACTGGGCAATCTCCCTTAGTCGACTTTTACGAGAGTGAATCGGGACTGGCACAGTCTTATGTTATTTTTTCGCTCCCATAGAATACTACTTTCGGCTTCTTCTTCTCTTTCGTGCCACTCTTGCCAGAGTGGTCGGGGTCAACATGTAGGTGGTTTGGGGGCTGATTTGGTCGCCATCATTCTCTGTTTGTGGTGTTCCTGTAGGATCAGATCCTGTTCTTCCATACTTTATTCAGTTTATCCATGCCGTCAGTCCTTGCTATTGCTATACTACCTTATATGTTTACCTCATCTTTTCGGTTTCCTTATCCGAATTAATCAGCAGGCGTGTGTTCCGTCTCATACTCGCGTAACTGGACAAAAACCACTCGGACAATAAAGCCATCTGTCGCGCCCTCCCGAATTTTCTGTAGGCCTATTCGCTAACTTTTTTTGGCAGTTGAAAGTTATGATCACCGAACTATTTACTGGACCAATACTACATTACTATAACGCTATTGTGACACTTGTCCTGTGAAAACAGCAATGGATAAGTAAATAGTTCGGTGATCATCACTTTCAACTGTCAAAAAAAGTTAGCGAATAGGCCTACTGGCCGTGTCGAACGTTTGTATTCTGTACAGTGACCGCCCTGACCGCGCTAATTCGCCGGCCGCTCTCCTAATTCCGGTGGCGGGCACCCCTACCCGAGTATCAATCTCGGTCGGCGCCTTCGCGCCTTTGATTAAGCCGCGCCGTGATGTATTTCTTGCGCGGGCACCTAATGGAAACGCATACGTCAAGTGTCCAGCTTATTGCGGAGCGGATCGGCGGCGTAATGGCCAATGGCGGGATCACAGCGAATTTCGTCACCCTCTCCTGTCTCTATATGTGTATTTTTTTTTATTGACACGTATACGAGGTTAGGGCTTGTACACACAACCACAAGAGTAAACAAACTGAACAGAGAATAACCTTTATACAACCTTGCGAATCGGTTGCACTACTACAAGCACGCGGGGCATGTGTGCGTTACCACTGGCCGCTGTCGCGCACGCGGCGTGACTGAAAAAAAAACGGTTTTTGACGCACAGCCAGTTGCAATTGTGAATTGGTTCGCATCGCGCATTCCTGAGAAAGAAAGAAAACCGTTTATTGAGACAACATACACAATGAAAATATTAGACATGCAGACAAAGTCTCTTTTAAACTTTCGCGTTGCATGATCAATATAGGTTAGAACGGCAATTAATGTGATGTATTTACCTTTTTAATGCCTGACGTTTCAGCTGGGTTTTCGGGTTAAAAAGGATACATAGTCTCATTAATTCCCGTGCTAACCTATACAGGTCTCAGCATATTGCCGGCCTTGCGACTGGCGTTGGTCTTCCGCTGAAACCGAACCTGCGATTCCATTCTTCTTCGTTTCTTTTAGCAATAACAGATGTGCGCACTTTTTCTACGATCCATGGCACGACCTAGTTAAAAAAACACGGTCAATACGGTTGGCGGTCGTCGAAGGAATGGTCGGTCACCCAAATCGTGGAGCGGATTACCCTTGCCGTACGAAATCGCATGGTAGCAATTCGTGTAGCAGTTTTCCGAGAATTTGCATCGCAACGATTCGCAGTTTTGTCTACCAAGCCCTTACTTGTTGGAATGAGGCTTGGCATTATTTGTTTGCTAACGATACAAAAGGCTCAAAACAATTTGATAGTGTCAACATCAGAGTCGCTACGGTTCGTTATTCTTTTACATACATACATACATAAACCATGCCTATATCCCCGAAGGGGTAGGCAGAGGTGAATTAACACCCACGTTTCGCCAATCAGGTTAGGTCCCATGTAATAGGTGGCAAGCCAATTTATTGGGCACGAAAATTGGACCACATTGCTAAGCGGTAGAGGAACGTTGCTGCCCATTCGTCATCACTGTTTTTTTAACCCTTAGTCGCCTTGTACGACACCCGCGGGTAAGATTTACGGGTGGTGACAATTGTATTCTGCTCTGCCGTCACCACACGGCTAGAAAATCAAATGGCTAATTTTAATTTATTTTTGTGACTGTTTATCTATCGCCGTAGTAATGTGAGGCGATTTGAATGCAAATGCAAGATTGGAATGGTATTTTTGTCTGTGGTATTCGGAAATTGTGATCTGAAATGGGCACGGGTTATCGTCTGTTGATATTTTCAACCGCCTGCGTGGTCTAATGGTTCGCCTGCCGGAATCCAGTGGTTCCGAGTTCGATCTTTAGGGGAGTGCAAATTTGTACTAAGTTTGGTTGGTAGAAGGACCATTTCAAGTCCGCCTTAAAAAAAACTAATATAAAGCTGAAGAGTTTGATTGAGCTAATCTCAGAAACTACTGGTTCAAATTGAAAAATTGTTTTAGTATTGGATAGTCCATTTATTGAGGAAGGTTAAAGGCTATATAACAACCGACATTGACCCGAGCGAAGCCACGGGCGACCACTAGTACCTATATAAAAATACTAATACGTACAAATAACTGCACACGATTCTATAGTGACAACGAATTAGAGGTTAGGATCGACAAACCCGAAAAAAGAAATTAAAAGTATTTAGACATTTTAACTACACGAGTTAAGATAAAGATAGCCATCGGAGCGTGATTAATAGTCGTATATCGTTTTGTTAACTAGCTAACGGTTTAAGTGCTAGTGTTGTAAAATACTCGTTCTGATCGCGTTATAGAAGACTTAAGTCCATTTTTAATGAGAATGAACGCTAATGTGCCATTGAAGGCTTTTAGAAAATAATTATGCCGGCCGTTGTCTTTCTTTTTATAACACGGTATTTTCTAAATTAGCTATATATTTGTTGTATTTCGTGTGAATGTGACTAAAAAATATGGACATGATTGTTAGTTTTCGAAGTAAAGAAAGACTACTGAAAAGATGGATGGATTATAGGAGGTATGATTTCAAAGTGATGGGTGTGGATGCGGTGATGATGAGTGACAGAAGACAGTAGAGAAAGAGGACATTATTTATGTCCTCTTCGATTAACTATTTGTCCCCGCATCAGAAATAACTTTTCGAAATTTTTCTAACTTCATTTTCTATGAAGAACGCAAATCGCCACAACGCAAATTTTGCTTTCGTTGCATTCAATATACCTACCTACTTCAACAGACTGAGTGCCTAGAATCTCGTTAAATATATAGTTAGAATGTTTAACTCTACCGTAATCATATTCAGTTATATGCATTTGAGTAAGTTATGGTAATAATGATTCAAGTATTAATATGAAAAGACCGCTAACATTTACCTCACTATTGGGGGCCTTCCTTTTACCTAATACATCAATGAGGTGTCACTTTTTATTTCGTTCGGCCGTCAAAGTGATAACGTCCGTATTACAATGGTTATAAGTCGCATTATCGCCCACCAGGTTGTCGGGAAAGGTTGAAACAAAAACATGTGGCACGTTATGTTGTACTCACTGTCAGTACGGAGCGTGTGTCATAGTTCACTATTTTAACAGCAATTTATCATGTCTCTATAGCGCGGGTTAATTTTTTGTCGTATAGTTACGTACAAATAATGTTTTGTGCTGTTATTAGTTAAGACAAACGTGTTCGGTGATCTTGCGTGTGTAATTGGATTCGGAGTGCTGCTAACGAGATTGTAGATGGTAGTGCTACGAGAGAAAATTGAGCGACAGTGAGTCTGGCTGGACAGGGATGGGTGGCCGAAATGTTGTTGCCAGGGGAGAGCCCTGTCTTCCGTGCATTGGCTTCCATACTTACTTAATTAAATCACGCCTATATCCCCGAAGGCTACTCCTTCGGGGATATAGGCAGAGGTGAACTAGCACCCACGTTTCGCCAAATATGTCAGGTCCCATGTAATCGGTGGCGAGCCTATTGCCATTTATCGGGCACAAAAGTTGCAGTACGTAATTTGCATTATATTGCTAGATGGTATAAAAGGACCGCTGCTTCCCATTCCTCATCACTGTTTTAACCCTTAGTCGCCTTCGCCTTGTACATTCATAGGTATTTGGGGTACTCACAATTGTATTCTGCGCTGCCTGGAGTCACACACGGCACGTCAACAACTAATGGTAATAATGCCGCTTATTCTAAAACTAAAGCTCTTGATTCGTCATAGATTCTCTTCACATTTTGTGATCACGACATGGATATTATTTTACAGTGTCTTGTGATCGTATTCACATTACTTTGGTATCATTCGACTTCTACCAGTTCGACGTCAACTCCCAAATACCAAGTCCTACTTAGTAACGGGTTTCCCATTGATTTATAAAGGCACCGAAAAATTTCGTCTTATCTTGACTTTATAAATAACCCAAAAATTTGTTAGATACTTATCTGGGAATGTGTTATCAATTAATTATATTCATCACAACTGGGTTCACTCCCACACGCGCGTGTTTTTCTGAGTAATGTTTTATATACTTTTCCAAATTTGATTTATATTATTAATTAAGATAACAAGTCAATTAAGAAATGTGAAACGTACTCGAATAGGCGGACAGATAATTTTGTAACATTTTGATTTCCGTCTCGTGTACCAAATAGATCGTGGATTGGAAATTTTATATCTCTTAGAACTAATGACTACTGCAAGCGTATGGCAACGGTTGATAGAACTTTTATAGTGATTCAGATAGACACATCCAAATCTAATTATGTTTCTTGAGCTCCAGCAGTTTCATGTGGAACAATCATCATAATACCTTCTAGTATGTTTGCTCTACTATGTTGAAATGCATAACCAACAAGCTCTGTTCAATGTTTCGTCAATTGAAGTAGAAGACTGAGAAAAAGAGAACAAAAAACAAGGTAGTGTTTGTATTAATATTCAATTCAGAATTATATTACTAATATCTGATCCTAAAAGCAGACGCAGTAGATATTTTAAAACGTTCCCAAATGAGCATTGCAGCAAACAGATTACTTTGTGATTTAATACGGAACGTTAATACCCCACGTAATAGTTACGCTCATTACTCAAATAAACACACAATCTTACTCGTATTAAGCGTGCATATTATGCACCTCGCTCGAAACAAGTCAGAACAAGAACCCAGGGTAGCCATTACGAACCCTTACGCCGGGTGAATTATTCACCACAATGACATCGGCTGGCATATAATTTGCCATGCGCTCGGCACCACCATTATGCGCTTTGGCGATTCATCCTATATAATGAGAGTCGCTGCTACCGTCGATTCTTTACACTGACACGGACGAGGCACCCGGCGGGATTGCTAAACAGACCATAGTCTCTCTTGCGCCTTTTAACGTGCTCAATACTTTAATGAGTGCTTAATTATACAGCGTCTCTTGTGCAGAAGTGTGCAAAACACCAATGATTTTGTTGAGCTCTTTTGTGAGTGAACGTTTATTTGCGACGGGGAATGTAGAAAAGCCTGCTTGTGAAATTTCTGTTTTTAGAATTGACAGTTGTGCTATAAGTGTTTTAGCTTTGTCTGTGTACGAGTGAGTTTTATTTAAAAGTGGTGTCAGAAAAATTTAATTGACCTAAAACACTTTCTTAATATCATCAATGGTTACCGAAAAATATTAAGCGATAGAAACGTAAGCAGAGAAGCTTTACTACAGATAAACAATTTAGATTTAGCGAATGATCTGTAATATGTGGTTGCAATAACGGTGGACCCAACGATGATTTATAACTACTTCGCACATAAAATATTTAGTTAGCCAACGCGATGCATAGAGAAAGCCATAATGATTACAAATTGAACTTGTAAAACCGTTGAATTCCCATTAGTATCTTCGTCTAAAATTCATTTACCATTTACAGGTCCAGCCTTTTGGTCCAAACGTGCTATTTCCATTCACCGGCCTTCACCAATGCGACGGTCCATAGTTTTCAAGTAACAATAGGCCCACTCTTGTGCTAAATTTAGTCACGCGACTACTCACTTTGAAACATGGTATAATACCTTTAAATTCATCTGACCACCAGCCATTATAACTTCATATGTTCTACGTAATAAAAAGAAGCTCTTTAGGTTTATGCAAATAATTTGCTAGCTTGGTAACTGTAGCTCTGCGATTGTAGATTGGAAATGTGTAAATATTTGATATAATTTAGTTTTAGTCGAACATAATCATCTTTGATTTGAGAATTTTTAAAATCTTCTATGCCTGTTTATATTTGTGTGCGTGCGCATGTGTTTGTTTGGCTGCGTGTTTATGTATATGTAACTTTCTTACCTGAATAGTCACCAATGTATTTAATACATCATCAAATTTAATTTCGAACATATGTAGATTTCATTACTATGATTACTAGCACTTCATATTAGTGAAGTTGTACACATCAATAAATTATCATCTCTATTGACATCAAACCTGACCGGAAGGCACGTCACTCACGGCTGACCGCGTATCGTTTACGTTAAAGTCATCCGTCATTCTTGATTGTGACCATTCGGCACGTGAAAATAGCGCACAAAACCTGGAGTATTTTAATCACAGACACACGGTTTGTGTCTAAAACGGTTTCGTTAATTCAAGTGGTCGCACTTGACTACTTTTTAAACATATTAGAGTGCCGTCGATAAAGAAAGAGACCTCTTCACGTTGAATGGTTCATAATCTTTATTATCTTTCAAAAGCTAAGCTCGGCCACTCGAGACAACTTGATAGTGTTTGCTCGTTCCAGACGTTAGATTTTTTCTTGCAATGTCTCATTGTCGCTTTTGTGCGCTCGACCTTTGTACATTACATCCAATACTGACGGATTGTTGACATCAATCATCGGTTTACAATGAACTCAGGTGTTTATTGATATTGCATTGAATTGTGAAAAGTTAATAATTAATTAATTTAGTTTTGTATTCAGTAGGTGTCTCGAAATTTTTATTGACTGTTTTATTTATTTCAGACGTGAACTCTACCAGTAGATTTACTTCATTATCGTATTAATGACTATTTTGATCTATTCGATTTTAATTTTAACATTATATAAATGTTAGAAAAATTAGTACAAAGAAAATTGAAATATATTTCTACATTGCGAGGGTACCTACCCGTTGGCTTACAACGTGAAGTGTAAAGGTTGGAACAATTTCGGTAAGTTAATTAGTGTCTTGGGTGGCCGAGCGGTCAGGCACTTGCCCGGATTGCAGCGCACGCGGGTTCGATTCCCGCCTCAAGATCATAATTTTTCTTTTTCTAACCACCATAATCTTTGGACTATTTTGATTTTAATTTGAACTTTTTATATAAATGTTATATTGTAATATATTGTTGTAAATGTTAATTGATTTTATATAAATGTATCAATTAGTACATTGTGATTAGAAAATGTTCGAAAAATTATAGTCTTGATGCGGGAATCGAACCCGCGTTCTCTGCGATCCGGGCAGATGCCTGTACCCCCGGCCAATCAAGCCATCTTTGTTGCTTCAACAAATTTGTCTTGTGTTCACATTATTTGGGTAGTCGTCCTGTAAAATAATTTAATAGTGTATAAGTTTTGCCATGTTACGACCACAACCTGTTTGTTAACTTTATTTAAGTAAATAAATAAACTTTTGTATATTCTATTACGTGCCGCCAAATTAGTATCGCTAGCCATACACCTCGTAAACTGAAACCCAATCAACTATAATAATTGTACTAACAGCAATGGTGTTAGATTATTTACGGCATTACACAACGATTTAATTGATCGCAGAAACAATCAATTTTAAAATTCCATTTCGATTACAATTGATTTGCTAGGAACATTAACAATATTTGTTGATAAATGGAAGGATAAGCAAGCATTATGTTTTACGCCTGCGATGCTACAAATTGATACGGCGGTAGTGCGCGCGGTGTTTTACTATCCATCTCGTCTGTGTGCGTGCATGAAACCCTGCATCTAACACGTCTATATGTATAGGTGGAGTATCACGGCGCGCACCGATCGTAAATGTCATCTGAAAATTTATATTCATTACGATTAGATAGCAGTGCACAATGGCCGGCCTATTGTTGTCCGCTGTACCACCTGACCGATGTATGATATTGCGTTTTTATAGTTGACACACTACTCTGTCAGGCAGGCCTCCGAGGATTTACGACGCGACGCTCGCGCCAGAAACAGTAGGATATGTGTTCTCTGTATATGTATGTGGCACGCATTAACTTTTTTATGATTGCCTAGTTAATTTATACACCGCCCACTTTGGGCTCCCACAAAAGTATAGCGTTACACGGCCGTCCGCAGTGATATATGTCGCTGTGCATTCGTAAACCATATTCTTCATTTTATTATAAAACAATAAAATAAAAGCAAGCAATCTATCAATGGGAATGATCTTTCTTGATTCACACGCTAATGTTGCTTCTACAACAAGCAAGTAAATGCTCGACTATTTGCGTAAGCAGTTAGTTAATTGATTAGTCCATAAACAAAGGCGCGGGCTACTTGCGCAAGTTACTTGCTCAAACTACACGTGCCATGCTGCCCGCGCGAGTACATTATGTTTGGGTCTTGTTCGTTTCAGCTGTCAGCATGTCTGCGCAAGTAACCCGCGCGATGTGACAGGCTACTTTCGCATGTTACTTTTGCAAGCATATATCCTCAAGTCGTTGGAATCGTTTATATTACACGAAGCAATGCTTTGACATGCGCAAGGTACAGCTACATGCACCGTGTAGAAGCACCATAAGCTGTTGCGTGTTCTTAATTCGAAATTCCAATTCAGATGGTGGCAGTTTCGCGAAATCTATCAACTGTGATTGGTACATGACAAACCAAATGACGTTTCCTAGTCTTAATGCTTACGACGAAAGAATGATTGTAAACGGTGCGCGAACAGACCCCGTATTATGCGAGCCGATTTCAGTTGCTCTGGTCCACCCGTCACTTTCACACTTTTCTATTATTCTCAATGAGTGAGAGAGACGGGTGGACGAAATCAACTGAAATCGGCTGACATAATACCCGTACGCACAGCAATTTGCGCGTCGTCTCAGTATACCGCCGATTTACGAGGAACCATTTTCAATTTTACGAGCTGGCTGACTGACGCGTCCACTTAGGCTGGGTGGGACCCCGATTATCCGGAACTCCACCTCGTGTCAGTATACCGAGCTAATGACAGAGGCAGTGCAGCTCATAACAGTCCGGCGGTGTAGGTACGATTATTAGTAGATTAGGTAACATAACAAGGGAATAAAGCAGTGTCTTATGTCACGGGTGCAGACTTTTATCCCTAGCGCAATGAAGGTTTCTATGGTTAAAAAAAATTAAAGCCGAGAACAGAATACAAATGTCACCATCCCGAATCTCATTCGTGAGTGTCGTACGAGGCGACTAAAGACAGCAATGAGTCATAGGCAGCAGTATTCCTAACATTTGGCGAAACGTGGGTGTTATTCACCTCTGCCTACCCCTTCGGGGATATAGGCGTGGTTTATATGTGTGTATGTAGTAAACTCTGACCTCGGCAAGACTCAGCGCTGCATCGCAGCAGCGTTTTCGCGGAACGCTCGCTCCGATCCGCGATGAATAATCCCTCGCACAATGCTCGCTCACAATGGCCAATGCGCGTTTTCAAATGCCCTATTAAATCCCGCGGACTGCGTAGGATTCAATTACGCTTTGTGCCAGTGGTGAAAGGCGGCGCGGTCGGACGTACTGTAAGCGGAGACGCGGGTCCAAACACACATCCCGACACCTCGCCCTCAATGCGCCAGTCGCACAAAGGGTGCAAACGACACGGGCAAGGGGCCAGACGCCCGCGGCGGATTGGTTAAGTGCTAAATTAAATGGGAGCAAATAGAATGGACGCGTTGATGAGTAAATGCCGACGCATTAAGACTGTGACGCGAGGCCGGAGACAAAACGGCATGGGGTATTGCACCTTTTTTTGAAATCTGTTCTAAATCATGCCGTGTGGTGACGCCAGAGTAGAATACAATTGTCACCACCCCAAATCTCTACCGTTGGTGTCGTACAAGGCGACTAAGGATAAAATAGTGATGAGGAATGGGCAGCCGCGTTCCTCTTATACCACCTAGCAATGTACTGCGACTTTCGTTCCCGATAAATAATAATAATAATAAATATTTTTAGACTCACACCTATCATCTAGCCCAAAGTAAGTAACCTAAGCACTTGTGTTATGGATACTAGATGACGGACATATTTTTAATATAATTATGTATATAAATGTTGAAAATATACTACATAAACATATACACAACCATGACTCGGAAACAAACATTAGTGGTCATCACAAAGTTTGCCCCTACCAGGATTCGAACCCGGGACCTCTTGGCCAATACCCAGCAATCTGAGCATTCGACCAAGGCGGCCGTCATCATAAATGGCAATAGGCTCGGCACATATTACATGGGACCTAACATAATTGGCGAAACGTGGGTGCTAGTTCACCTCTGACTACCCCTTCTGGGATATAGGCGCGATTTATATATGTATGTGCGTTTTGAGAGTCGCGCCCATTGTCTGCGCGGTGTGCCATGCCATTGTGGCCATTATCGGTGGCATTAATAATTTGCACATAAACAAGGCTGCTGATGGAAACGCGCCGATAGTGGCACGCTTTATTGAGCTTGTTGTGTTGGGGCCGTGTGATAAAGCTGATTTTGTGCTAATGCACGCGCGGAGGGCCCACCAATTTGTATGAGCGCGTTTTCAATTATATTTTAGTCGCGTTCTATTTGTTTTGCATGCTGGCATGGGAGCAAAAAAAAATAATGTAGAATAGACCAAACCCGACCCATCCCATGAGTGTCGTAAAAGCCGACTAATGGAGATTTCCCGATAGACCAATAAGCACCTGGGGGCACCCGAATGGTAGAGGGCGGACCACCAACAACAGCGTACCCATAGAGGGTTTGTTTCAGGTAAGCGGATGGCTGTATAACCTAAGCCAAAACTTTGGGTGGTATGGATTGGAATGTTGCCATTTCAATAATTCTCTCTCCGTTCATCGCGGTCTCTGGACATAGTCCGCTCGTCTCTTTTCTATATATTGAGACGAGATGATGGATGATATGAATCCAAAGGGAGTGAATGTCTTGATGAAGTCTGATCGATATGAAAGGAAGGGGAAACATACTGGGGCGGCCCCGGATAGACTGGGAACAGGGCAGGGTGAAGAGAAGTTTTGAAGTTTATTCTATTCGCGTTCTCTATTTGTATGGGTTGTGCTGGGCCATCTTTCTTAATCGCTTTTTACGACACTCTTTTGGGTAGAGTCGGGCTGGTATATTCTACGTTATTTTTTCGCTCCTAGCTGTCCCTTTCAATAGTTTGTGACAGTGTCGGCATCTAATATAATTTAAACAATGTACTAAAACACGTTTCGGTGGTTTTTTTTAGTTGGGTCTCTCTCTGTGTTGTACCTATTGAATGAGATACATATTCCCCATTAAGGTTACACTCTCGCTCCAATTACCCCTTACACTTGGTAAGTACTAAGTACATTATAAAAAACCACTCGGAGCAATTGGCATTATCGGCACTCGCCCCCCGAACGTTCACGGCAACATAAACAGAACGTTTTCTATTCGGAAACCAATTATCATTTACATATCACAGACGGGCACCGACACTCGCCGGCGCCACAGTGTAGGTACCCAGAACAGTAGTTTATCTGCGGCCTGTCGGTCGGCGAGTTATTAGTCTACTCTTGCGTTGACGCTAGGATTGTAAACGGCGCAAACTAAGGCATCGTCCTAATAGAACTCGATCGCCCGATCATCGCGCGAGTAAGCGATATGACCATCGCGTGTACGTGTACAAACATTTGAGTCGCGCGGCCGCGTCGTGCGATTGTCAGTTAGGACACCTATTCCAGTTCAATAGGTTTGAGTTGGAATACGCGCGTACGGGTAAAATTCGCGCGAACCTGCGATGATCGCGCAATCGCGTTCTATTAGGACGATGTCAAAGCGGCGGCTGCGAGCTCGAATGTGCCGGGCGGGAACGAGCAACGAGCGAACGTGCAATCACACCGAACCCACAGTGTGCGCCTACACGGCGCCGAGCACGAAAGCACACATTCCAATGTTTTGCCAGTTTGTATGAAGACGTATTACTGTTATACTGGGTATACTATGCCGGCACGCAGCTGGGGTCAATACATTTATCCCGCAGCCACTTTAGCCCGACACCCGCCCCCCTCCGGGGTGTACTAGTTCGCGCGCGGCAAGTATCCGACTCTGAGATTGTGGGAGCTCTACTAGATTTGGTCGGTCGGCTAGATTGGTACATAGGTGCATACGTGGAGTCTGAGAGTGGTGATGCGACGTGTCTCGTTTACGGTTACTTACGAACGCTTATTTATTTATTTATTTATTTATAGGTATACTTATAGGTAGCCTATGAAATAGTTTTACCTACTTTCCGTATTATTTGAACTCAAAATATGTGGCCGTGGCAGAGTGGAATACAATTGTCACCACCCCTATCTCTCCCGTGGGTTTGTACCAGGTCAGTAAGGGTAAAGAAAGCGATGAGTAATGGGCATAAATATTCCTCTAGCAATGTATACTGCGAATTAAGTGTTTTGGAAAAATAGCATTTGCTTTGCCATTGCTAAATGAATTTTGTTCTAGATATTGTAAATAAAAAATTAAAATCTTTAGTTAAATTAAGCGCACAAACAAACAGCACGTCAGATTAAGGTTGGCAATCGATTGAAGAAATTTGACAGTTTTGGGTTGACCGTACAGTTCTAGTTTTAGTGCTTGTGTACGTTACTTCGAATTGATGCAATGCGAATTCGCAACAACAAAAAAATGTAACGTGAATTTCTGTGATGCGATTTGGTGCGGCAAGAAATATACAGGAACAAGAAACAAAGCTGTATGAAATTGGAATCCGCAAGTTGTTGCTATTTGGCGTGCGAGCTCGCGAGGTCGCTTATTTTATCAAAGACGAACTCGAATTCGGCTATCCGGCGTCGGCGCGGCGCATCACTAGCCGCGAGTACCGAAAGACGGCCAACCAAATCGCCTTTGTCGAGATTTTATCTGGCCGTTAAATACTTCCAGCCATTATAGAGTGCCGGCCTCTCCTCAGGCGACCAATTATGCTTGTTATCGGTTCGTATGTTTCGATTTGGGGATTCTTTTGTTTCCTATTGATCCTCTACAAATATTGGGCCAGTGATTTGTTATTGGTGATGGCTTGATCGGGGTACGCGTCGCCATTAAAGTTTCACTGGTTGGTACAGGTATCTCACGATTGCTTAATTTGTTTGTTGATTAATGTAAAAGGAGGACGTTAATATTATGGACCTCTGCATAGGCAGCCCTTCGGATTTTTCCATTGGACACACAGGTTTCGAAGTCTAGCGACTTGACGATTCATAAGTGTATTGTAATAATACAAGATAGCGATACTTTATACCGGGTAAAATTATAATGATGTGAAAAGACTGACTATATAGGCAGGTGTGATTACGAATAAACGAATTTTGATCTTGTTATTGATTTTTTCGAGGCAAGAGGATAGGATGCGAAATAAGTATATAAGGATTGTAGCGAGAAGAATTAGTAATCCCTGCAACCCCTGTGGGAGAACGGCGTGACATAATGTAACTATGTATTTTTTTCGTGGCAACAGGATCTCTCCATTCGTCCACAAAGCTAAACGCTCGGGCACACCCGTGACCCACTTAGTCACTGCATCTATAAGTAATTAAACTATCCACGGACCAGTTACCGACAAACGGTCTGACCTCGCGGCATTTATCAGCGGCAGATATACTGGAAATTACCGCGTGTCATACGGAGATTAGGACTAAAAAGAGCTGTCAGAGGAAATTTGAATTTATTGCGAGGGAAATATGAACTGTAATTAAAGGCCATTATAAATTATCTCTGAAGGGAACCTTGGAAAAAAGGGCAAGTATACCTTCCAATATGGAAGGCTATCGACGAGACATTTACTAATCGACTATAAGAGTTTATATAGTGTGGTGAGGAACTCAAAGAAGGTTTGTGTCAGGTGGCCGGCTACTCAAACAGTATGAATGCTAATGTTGTCACTCCCATCACTCTCTCCGCTAATTATTTCTTCGGCATGAAGAATGTAGTAGAAGATAGAAGAGTGATGGAAAGAGCTTCCATCACTCTTCTATAGGTACATTCTTTCAACACCAACACCTTTCCGATGGATCCTTTTCTAATGAGTGAAAGTAACGGATGAGTGGATATAAGATAAGATTGGCAGAGGAAACTAGTGCGCTGACCTTTGGTAATATTAAAACTGAATCCCACAGAAATGTATTTGTTTTAGATGTGTCGAAAGAGTCGACTGTATGCTATACTTTACCTGAATAATATAAGCTGAATTGTGCAAAATGTGGGTATCACACCTCCATCTACCACTACATGTATAAATATTTATATAGAGAGAGGTGTAAATATATATTGCTACGGGCAAACCAAGATACGGCTTTTTTTTATATTTGTGATCCAAAATGTACGACGAAATGAAAAAAAAAATAGAATCCGATATTAACGGAACCCGTCTATTGAAAGAAAGTAGAGAAATTATAAATCATACTCGTTATATACCTACATTCACTAACGATGCACGTAAAATTGTGCCTTTTTATGCTCGTATAAAATATGCCATGTTGCTCCACTGTTACTTATAACAGTACAGTTAGCTATTTTATGAATTAATAGATTTACGTTTCCTACACGGTAGTGCTGCAGCTTTTGTGGAATTACTCTCGGCTCTCCACCGCGAATATGACACTTATCTCAACGGCACAAGGTCGGTGTGAAATCAAGATTAATCGCCTCCGAAGAATGCCTATAAAACCGGCTGTAACAAGATGCGTCAAATTTATAATTGCCTTGGAAGTTAGTTGGTTTCGTAAATAAATATTAGCTCCTATACAGAAACTAGATTTGCGAGCTTTATCTGTGTTGGCAATGGCTTTCATGTGCCCGTTATTGGATTTTATTTATGATACTTATTTTATTATCTGCCGGTTTGTGCCAGCGACTTTGTCTGTGTTTAGCTGCTTGTGTGTATGTAAACCTATTACACAAATTTTTGTAAGATTGTTCCTGATTTCATGTAAATCGATAAAATAATAATTTATCTCTTTCTGATAATGTTTTATAAAAATTGAAAATTATACGATGAGTATAAGCGTTCCTCTTGTACCGTCTAGCAATATACTGCAGTTTTCGTGCCCGTAAGATAGCAATAAGCCCGCTCCATATTACATCACACCTAACATAATTGGCGTAACGTGGGTGTTAATTCACATTAAGCGTGTGAGCACTAAACAATTGCAATGAAAAATCAAACTCAAAAATTTCCAACTTCATGGTCGAGTGATTTCTATTTATACTCAATATTTTCAAAAAACATCATAAACGATGGCGAATATAAAGGTACTGTTATTTTTCGAATACGTCGAGTATTCGAGAGTAACCGTTTTTAACTAATGTTAAAGTTAACTATTACAGACGAATCAACGGATCTTAAGTCACTTATCTGTGGTTCAGATAGTAATTTTATGCCGTTACTCTAGTTCACTATCGTTGTATTGTGACCTTTTATGATACAAACATTTTGACCATAAACGTGAATGCTAGGTGATTAGACTTGATACTTGATTCTGTATTACACTTAATTAACCCTTTTGAATTCAAGGCTTGGCTAATCGTTGTTTTTTTTATTTGATATACCAACACTACCATATTTAAATTATTTTTTTTAATTTACCTAAAAATACCATAATATACGCTACTGAAATTTGTTAAAGTTTTGTTTCAAATATGGAAATGTTTTTAATTCATGTTAAGTAAGTAGTGTTTAAAGTCACTGTACCGGCTATGTCATAGCGCTAAACAAACAAAGTGTCGAGTAACCGAGAAGTGGTTGATCACCAAAAAGTACAACAGCTCACGATGACAATGGAGTCAAACCAACTGTAGACCTAATGACTGTTGTGATAAGGCAGAACGGGATTAGCAAGTCCTGAATCACGATTACAAAGTTTCTGAAGGAACTCAGAATATAATATACAAGATCCGAAGAAGTACAGTCAGACACCTGGCGCGGAGGAAGAACTTCCCATTTTCGCTGAGTATGCGGCGATGCTACCGCATACCAACAGTCACAGTTATATTAATATTTGTACAAGAATTAATCGCCAAAATGGCTACTTGCAAAAGTGAATCTCGGCTTTCTATCTAACCCGCTACGCGACCTTACACCCCGATCATTCATCATTAAATTAAACTTAGAAAGCGGCGATCGTCCATAGCGGGCATACATTTATATATAACCCAGAAACGAATGGCACAAAACTACCAAGCCATCCCGCGGCCGTACGTAATTGAAATAAAATTTTTGATAATCAAATTAATCTAGCGCGGGCAACTTAATTAGCGTCGTTGCGGGCAACAGCGTATAATTTGCGTCAAGATTGTTGCGCGTCCGATGGTGATCGTTAGTGAGTCACCGGTCGCTAGAGCCACATGAGTGAGTAAACGGAACAGAGAATAACCTACATACAACCGCGCGAATCGGTTGCACTACTATAGTTCGACAAGTTCGTGCGCGACCTTGCTGCGGTATGAGGGGCGATGGCGGGGACGGGGCGCTCTGAATGTTGGCGGGGGTGGGTGATGCGGGGAGGAGGGAAAACTTGCTCCTACCCGTATCGCATCACGAACTTGTCGGACTATACAAGCACGCGGGGCATAGTGTGCGTTACCACTGGCCGCTGTCGCCCACGCGGCGAGACCGGAAAAAACCGGTTTATGACGCACAGCCAGTTGCATTATCTTAGGGTTAGTGCGATGGCATTCTTAGGAAAGCGGTGTGGTGACTGCAGAGTAGAATACAATTGTCACCTCCTCAAATCTCTCCCGTGGGTGGGCTTGTGTGGTACAAGGCGACTAAGGATAAATCAGTGATGCCCATTCCTCGGCAGCAGCATTCCTCTTATACCACCTAGCAATGTACTGCGACTTTTGTGCCCGATAAAAGGCAATAGGCTCGCCACCTATTACTATTATATGGGACTTGACATAGTTGGCGAAACGTGGGTACCTCTGCCTACCTCTTCGGCGATATAGGCGTGATTTATGTATTATGTATGTATGTTCTTAGGAAGCTTTTACTCTGTTCGGTTAATCTACTCTAGTGCTAGAGCGGGCGCGTGATATTGTTTGGTCTCGTAATCGCCAACGAAATAACAGGTTGCGCCGCTTAAAGCTAACGAGACGAGATTAACTGGAGCGTTTAAAAGATTTCAATGTTTCATTTTCGGGTTGAGTTTTACACGTGCGCAATTATAACGATGAAGATATCGTTGTGGGTGGGAACGGACGCTTGGGAGCGGCCTCGGGAAACCACCGTCGCTCGTGTTGCTAGGGGAGTGGGACCAAAGGCGGGAACTATATATATATATATACATTAATCATGCCTATTTATCCCTAAAGGGGAGATTAGTCTGAAGTGAATTAACACCCACGTTTTGCCAATTATGTTAGGTCCCGTATAGGTGGCGAACCTATTGCTATAAGAAAAAAAAGTATATAGAGAAGATGATATAAAAAGAACGCCCACTCATCGCTGTTTTAAACCTTAGTCGCTTTGTACGACACCTGCGGGAGAGATTAGGGGTGGTTTCGATCTGCCGTCACGACACGGCACGGTACATAATTGATTTCAAATTGCTCAAATAACCTTAGAATTTCCCAAAATAATTTAAACAATTAATGTGGATTAAGTACTTACTCCCTTTTTAAGCCGCCACCACACGCTACGGTACATAAATGATTTCAACTTACTCGAATATAACTTTAGAATATCCTAAAATGATATAAAAAATTAATGTGCGTAGAGGTACTCCCTATTTAATAAACTTTTTACCATTTATTTATTATCTGCACTGCCCTATTATTTATACTGTGCACGCTCGCCTCCACGTCACCGGCCATCGTCGGTGTTTTTTATTAAATTTCCAAATCATCACTATTTTATTGTTTAGTGTGGAACGGAACGCGGCGTATCGATAGTGCGATCCTAAAACGAGATATCATAATCACTGGCTGCGTTTATCGAGCCTATTATCGGAGCGGGGCCATACGTTCGACTCTTTTTAATAGTCTAGTCCGCCTTTGGCCTATGTTTGGGAACTCTTAGGGCCGATTTCACCGCAGAAATTAAACGCGATCAAGATTATAATTTTTCGAAATTCTTTTTCTAACCACCAAAATATTTGTAAACGCGATCAGTTGAAGTTGAACTCGGTTTATGCTCTAAACTGAGTTCCGCTACCAAGATTGCAGTAATCAAAACCAAGTTTTATTAAACTCAGTTCCTATGAGAGACGGTGTAATCGGCCCTTAATACTTGTAGAGGAAAAGAGTTCAACGCGCGATCGCTCCGGGCCGTAGCGTCTGTTGTCCTAGTCAAAGTAAAAATCTAAATTCCATTATTCACAACTGGTGTACGCCCGCGGCTTCGCTCGCGTTAATGTCGGCTATTGTATAGCCTAAAGCCTTCCTCGATAAATGGACTATTCAACACAAAAAAAAATTTCAATTTGAACCCGTAGTTTCAGAGATTAGCGCGTTTAACCAACTAAACAAACAAACTGTTCAGCTTTATAATATTGCTATAGAAGTATCTATAGATATCTGGTATGATTACAATACACTCATGAATCGTCAAGACGTTAGATATCGAAAACTTGTGTGTCCAAGGGAGGATGGGGGAATGCGCAGTATGCCTCAGTTTGTAATGATAGTTGAAGATGAAGATTCTACGATGAGACAATCAATTGGACAAAAAGATCACTTTTTTACTGAATTATAGCTAAACAGACATTGATATACAATATACAACATGTACTAGAAATAACGCACACCCTGAACACTACCCATGCTAACATAGTCATAAAAATTATGGTACATACATACATACATAAATCACGCCTATATCCCCGAAGGGGTAGGCAGAGGTGAACTAGCACCCACGTATCGCCAGTTATGATAGGTCCCATGTAATAGGTGGCGAGCCTATTGCCATTTATTGGGTACAAAAGTCGCAGTAGGTACATTGCTAGGTGGTATAAGAGGAACGCTGCTGCCCATTCCTCATGACTGATTTATCCTTAGTCGCCTTGTACGACACCCACGGGAGAGATTTGGGGTGGTGACAATTGTATTCTACTCTGCCGTCACCACACGGCACGGCAAAATTATGGTGATATCACAAATTAAAAACTATAAAATTTCATTTTTAAATTTTTCAATCAATACATTACAGGTTATTAACAATTACCATGGGTGAAGTTTGAAGGACGCGTAACCTAGAAGAGTTCTGGAACCAAAGTCTAGCTCTGGATTTGTAAGTGGCAGGTGACGTAATCACCCCTCAGCATAGACCCGTCAAAAACAAAACAAGCGCTTGCTTACGTTGGAAAATCCACAAGCCGCCCGGAGGGGGGCGCCGGCGCCTTATCGGATCAATCCGGGCCCAAACAATGCGCCCAATGTTTCAATACAACCACCGACAGAATTTTTAACGTTTCATCGACGGTGTAACAATCGTAAAATAAATTCTCTACGCCTTCTCTCGGGGCCCTGATTAATGTCGAACACAGCGCGGCGTCGCGTTTTTTTTTTTCGTTTTCTTTTTTTACACTCACCTCCATGTCGTTCGCTAGATTAATTTATTTCCGTCGTTGAGCCGTATAGGTACAGTGGTTTTGTATTGTTTGAACGGCCCGGGAAATGGTTCTAGTTTAGCTTGTTGCCATCGCGTAGAAAGTTCACCTCACCGCTCCAACTGGGTCAGATTGGATTTATGCTGCGTTAGATCGCTGTTGGACCAATGTTTGCGTTTGTAGGACTGGTGTTCTGTCATGTCCCGTTCTAGACATTCTCAAAGGTGTATATCATAATTTCCTCATAAACAGAGTGTAAAAATTGTAAGTGATAATTTACTGTACAGATTGTAAAAATTCATCATTATCTTCCTGTCTTGTTCCCAGTCTATCTGGGTTCCGCGCAGTATGTTTTCGCTTTCAGTAATATCGATCAGACATCATCAAGCCATCCATTCCATTTTGATTCATTATCATCTATCACACTGGCTGGAAAGGTGCTAGGGTTGAATTAACAAAAGTATAGAAAAGGGATGGGAAGGACCATGTTGAGAAACTAATGAACGGAGAGAGTGATTGGGTTGACAGCATTCCAATCCGTAGTGCTTAAGATTTTGGGTATGATGTTGTTGGTGGTTTTTCCTCCAACATCCGGGTGCCCCAATGCCTACACCGGGCAATCTCTCTTACTGCCGCACTCAGAGACGTCAAATAACGTTAATGAGTACTTAACGTCAAAAAATGACAATTCAAAACTAGTCGCTATTCTTGCCGGGTCTATGGTCTAGATTTGAATAAAAAAATTTGACATTAAATACTCATTAAAGTTAATTGACGGCTCTGAGTGCGGCAGTTAGTCGATTTTTACGACACATCTGAGCTAATTAGGGTGGCAAACAGTGGTTACATATACGCAAACCAATCTTTTGTCTCACCTCCTAATTCAACCTCGTTTCTTTAACGAAGCTTTCGTCCCACCTGGTAATTTATAATTAATATCATCCACCCCATAGGTATATTACACGTACTACATAAGGGATGAAAGATTATGATGTAGGTTCTCAAACTGTTTGGGGAATAAAATAAAAAGTAAACATACCGTGCCGAACAAACAAAATGGCCAAAATGTTAATGTTATATGAATTTCGTCGGTCTATTTCTGTGTTGGGTATCGCCTAATGTGCTATTCGCTGTCCATTATTGATTGCACCGCCCGCTAATTAATTTCAAAAGGAACATCTCTTAAGAACATAAGTCTGGCGGACATTTTTAATATTTCATATCGGGCTCAAACAGATAATAGCATACCGCGCTAGGCGGAAACTGGCAAATTAATTGGCAATCATTTAATATGCATTATTCATGATTCTCACTTCTGTGATGGAGGATATTGTCGTGGGACGCCCGCTGTCACAGTGACTCTTTAATTCTTCGGAAATGTATAAAAATTAGACAAATCACCAATCGCAAAGGCTTTTGTTAATTCCATTGGCAATTAGAAGTTGACTTTCCACACTTGTGTCGGCCATAATTTATTGATAATTTGAGAACGGAATGGGATGTATGTATAGTTGAATTTATTCGAATTTTTATTTATAATTAATACCCTCCGGCCTCTTTATGAGTTAGTTTATTTTGTGTAATGATATTTAAAATATGACACTTTAAATTTTTGTTGGTTTAATATATGATAATAATGTTGCGGGCACATAATTCGCAGTAGTTATATTGCTAGGTATGAGATAAATGCTGCTACCTATTACTCATCGCTGTCTTTCTTTACCCTTAGTCGCCTTGTACGACACCCACGGGAGATATGGGTTGTATTCTGCTCTGCCGACACCAAACCGACCTTCGAAATATTTTTTCCATTCAGCATTAGGAACTTCTGAGTCCCACCGGTGATGATTTTTGTATACTGACGATGATGAAGGTCATTGCGAAAGTAGCTTTCCTCTATACATTGATCATAACTAAGCCGACTGCGGAAACGACAGTTATTCAAGAAACCGATACCACCGAGATGTCAGCTTTTGATAAATGAAATATAGTAAGTTGGATTGCATTATAGGCAATTTAATAGATAACCGTCTTATTATTTGTTCCCGATTTCTAAGCAATAAGTCTCATCTGTGAGATTGCGGCGAGGCACGCGATCGGCACATTTCCTAAGCTAGGACAACAACGCAACGGCGCAAGATAAAAACGTCGAGATTTCATAGGAATTGTTACGTACGTACGCCGCACTGGGGGTTTGATAACGCAGGCACTTACAGTATACCTATGCTGGCTGGATACGTGCTTTCCTTTATCAGAGAGCGATGACTTGGTACTTGCCTTCTATGCTGGCCTGGGAGCGAACAAATAACGTAGAATAGACCAGTCCCGACTCATCCCATGGGTGTCGTAAAAGTCGACTAAGGGAGATAGCCCGGTGTAGTCCAATAAGCACCTTGGGGCACCCGAATGGTGGAGGGCAAACCACCAACAACAGCACACCCAAAGAGGGTTGGTGTCAGGCAGGCGGCCGGCTGTAAAACCAAAAAGTCTGCCAAAAAGTATGGATTGGAATGCTGTCATTCCAATCACTCTCTCCGTTCATCGGTCTCTCAACATGGCCCGTTCCGTCGCTTTTATACATTCATTCATCACTAGCACCTTTACAGTGTGATGGATGATATAAATCAAAAGGGAGTGGATGGCTGTATGACGTCTGACCGGTATGAATGGAAGAGGAAACATATTGCGCCGACCCCAGATAGACTGGGAACAGGGTAGGGAGAAGAAGATGTACTTGGTACTTCTAGTAGGTTCTGTTTCCTAATTCTTTGTAGTTGACTTAACTGAGAGGGAAATGAATGTAAACAGTAAATGATAATGGGCATTATACGGTCAACAGAAAGTTTGGTTACCACAATTTGTAAAATTTTCTCAATCGACTTTACGCTTTACGTTAAACAAGTCAAGGTGGATAATCGATTGCATCATCATCATGCGTATAGTTTGACGCGCTGTTGACTGTACATGTTACAGTGATGATGAATGGGCAGCCTTGTAATACCACCTTGCAATGTACTGCGACTTTTGTTCCCGATAAATGGCAATAGGCACGCCACCTATTACATGGGATCTAACTTAATTGGCGAAAAGTAGATGTTGATTCACCTCTATCTACGGGGATATGGGCGTGTTTTGTGTATGTATGTGTATACATGTTAAAACAATATACCGTCGTGATTCTGGACTCTATCCCACTTCTTCCGTAATCCGTACAGCATCACGACTAAATCTAAAATTCACCAACAATTAAACAGGCGATTATTGTTTAACCGTCGGTTTGTGATATTTAACCGTATGGAAGAACTGTTGAAAACTGCCGGTCAAAGTCAAAGTCAAAATTCATTTATTCATATCTGGTATTACAATACACTTATGAATCGTCAAGACGCCAGATACCGAAAACCCGTGTGTCCAAGAAAAAATAGGGGAGTGCGCACCATGCCTCAGTCCGTAATGATAGGTCTCCTAAACCCACCCACGCCCCGATCCGCAACGAAGCGCCGACCCCGACGCGTTTAATATCAAGATGATGATAAACGCACCAGAGCCCAACGCTCCTCTAGCAGAACGGCACGCAAGTAGGCTGTAGAGAAACCCACTATTGTCAACGAGTTATGACATTGCAGGTACATTGTAAATTATGCACCAAATACAATTCCACAACTCGCTGATCACATAAACCGTAACATGCCGCGCACTACCAATCAACCCCCCAACCCCCAAACCTACCTATACGGACACACAAGTTTTCAATATGTAGCGAAAAATCTACGTTATCTTTTAATCGCTTGTTTCAGGTGTTGGCGGAGGCGAACTCAAACCTGAATTGTTTAAAAATAGTCACCACACTGGACCACCACACGAGATAAAAATTCGTAACCTATACTTGTATATAAATATAATAAATTTCAACGTACCTACTAGGTACACATACAGCAAAGACCACGTTCCAATTAATGTAGATGTCCATCACACACAAATTCGCACTTATCAGGATTCAAACCCAGGACCAATACGTCTCACCTCTCGAACAAACCGGTCGTGAAATTACGAAACAGTAGTGGTTTTTTTCAACAGCTCAATATTCTTGCCACTTGATATTTCCGCATCAAGTGATTATGGTTACCGATGCTGCTCCATGGGAACGGCGTGTTTTATGTAGAAAACTGGTTTATTGTTATTCTGCGGCCTCGGCGATACATTGCAAAACAATGTCTGGAAGAGGAATATGGGATTTTAAAGTTTAGCCCCCATTTATAATAATAATGTTAACAGCATTATTGTGTTCCGACAATATGTGATAAGATAGCCAGCCCCTCTGTGGTTGAGGGTTCCAGGTGAAGCTCGATTCCATCTTCAGCCCTTATCGTCACTTACCATCAGGTGAGACGAAGGGCAAGAGCTTCCCTGTCTAACATAAATACTATAATATATACCGTCACCACACGGCTAAAGTTAAAATAAAACACAAAAAAAATCCTTAAATGTTATTACCCAGATTAGCTATATTGAATAGACATGTAATCTCTCATACATGCAGACTTTTGGTGTGTGCCTACAAAGTAACAAATGTGTTGAAACAAAGGTAACGGTTTTATTTTAATTAATTCCTTATATGAAATATATGAAACAATTCTTTTTTGTGTCTATTTGTCATATAAATATTGTCCGAGCCATTGTTCGTCACACATGTCGTGGGTGTTGTGACCTACACCTACCAAGGAATGCTCGTGAAACGTATGCCAGTGGGTGGGAATTCTACTGAGATGGTAAACAAACAAATTTCAACTCTAAAGACTTCGTTAATGGTCCAACTTTATTTGGGTCACCTAAATAATGTATTGGACGGAACAATCGTTGAATAGAATTCCACGCTAAATGCCAATGAAAATACGTAATTAGAGCGTTCGGCTCCGTTTTGTCTCGGAGTTGCACAAGGAAATCAATTATTTATTTTCGTTTAAGGCAACACAGGCGAAAAGTTTGCTTAGAAAGAGAGGTAGTTCGGAATCTTATAAAATATGGCTGGGCAGAGAAAGAAGTTGGGGTGGCGGAGGTGAGTGTTGACATGTTGTGAAGGGATCCCGTAAACCTACACTTGGGTCACAAGTCCCAAGCGCTGCCACTGACTCCCCTCTCTGCCACACTAAGGACCCGGCACTCGCACGGTGAATCCCTGCAATGCTAACTCAGAGACGTCAATTAGCTATGATGAGTACTTACTGCCGCACTCAGAGACTTCAACTAACGTTAATGAGTACTTAACGTCAAAAATGACAATTCAAAACTAGTCGCTATTCTTGCCGGGTCTATGGTCTAGTTTTGAATAAAAAAAATTCACATTAAATACTCATTAAAGTTATTTGACGTCTCTGAGTGCGGCAGTAACAGTTATAATTTCGTCTCTAATTTATATACGTTATTAGTTTGTTTTACGGTCTAGCTACACGATTAGCTACAACCCCCAGAAGACTTGCAACTTATACAAGGCTGTTAGCATAATAGCTTTCTTGATTAGAACTTTCGTAAGTTCTACGCTGGAACGTGTTTCCAATGCGGAATCTAACCAAGAATCTAACCAAATATGGCTGGGCGAGAGAGAGAGAAGTCTGGGGGGCGAGGGTGAATGTTGACATGACCCCGTAAACCTACACTTGGGTCACAAGTCCCAAGCGCTGCTCCTGACTTCCCTCTCTGACACATTGCGGACCCGGCACCTGCACGGTGAATCCATCAAATGCTTATACAAGGTGTTTGGTACATGGTATATCAAGCCGGCACCCACCCATGCAAACTTAGTCATATAAATACTATGGTGATATTAAAAAAATTAAATTGTAAAAAAAAAATTTGAATTCTCAATACAAATAGTTCTATCAGGAAAACAAAATGTATTAAAATTTTTAAATATATTTTTAGAATTTTGAATTTTTACTATTACCATAGTATTTATATGACTATATTAGCATGGGTAGGTGCCGGCTTGATATACGATGTACCAAACACTTGTATAAGAGTTATCGTCTCACTGTCAGTTGTGTTACGTTGTAAATTGTGTCCCTACTTGCGTCCGTCATGGCACATTATTATTTGCTATTCGATAAATAAAAATTACCTTTAAAAATGAATAGAAAAAAGCTAGTTTTTCTCTTGAACATAATCACATAATATCTGTTGATTGAATTTCCATTTATCTTTGTAGTTGACGATTCGCAACGCCAATTCATATACAACATACTTGATAGATTAATTTCACATTTGTTGAGAGTAAAATTCCCGTTTGGATTAATATTAACGACCTAATAAAAATAGCCGTGTGGTGACGGCAGAGTAGAATACAATTGTCACCATCCCAAATCTCTCCCGTGGGTGTCGTACAAGGCGACTAAGGATAAATCAGTGATGAGGAATGGGCAGCAGCGTTCCTCTTATACTACCGTCCTGACAATGTACTGCGACTTTTGTGCCCGATAAATGGCAATAGGCTCGCCACCTATTACATGGGACTTGACATAATTGGCGAAACGCGGGTGAGAATTCACCTCTGCCTACCCCTTCGGGGATATGGGCGTGATTTATGTATGTATGTATGTACTAATAAAAACAAATAAAGTATTCGTACATCAGGATAAGTTTACATCACACTGGAATTCTAGATCTGTCAGCTTCAAGCAAATATCTGTCAACTGTCAACAACAGCTAGCGACCTCTATTACTGACGCGGTACACTATTGGTCTATGACAATTATTTGTTTATTGATTTGTTTATTGTATACAAAATCATTATTAAAAAGTATGCATTAAAATATCATGATTAAAATTAAGCAATTTATTCCAAAACAATTTATACAGATATTAGCTTAGATTTATTTAATTAAATTATAGATTAAAAATAAGTGAAATTCAGTAAAACGGAATCAGTACATTTTTTCATTATGAACCTACTTCTAGAAACTTCGAATCGCAGAAACCATATCATCTGTGGTCAGCCGATGTGGCCAGGGTAGGAACGCAATTTACCAACTAATTATTAAATAGTATTAGGGTAATTATTCCGAAGTCGATTTAATTATCTTTTAATAAATGACATAAATAAAATAGAACATTACACTCAAATAAATACCCTTACAGTTAAATAAGTATGAATTGAACACTGGAAGTTGCTTATTGTTTTAGTTAATGTCCAGTTTAGAATTTGACAAGTCTGAAATGTTTATTTTGGTTTTGAACGAAGGGTGGAAACGTCAAAAGTGACAGTTCTAGCTCAGAAATTTATTGTGTGTTTTGTTACACGAGTCGAGTTGCGTAATTCAGTGAAAGGAAAAATTGCCTTAAAACGAGGGTAAAGTGGCACTACTGTTCACACTCCCACCCGACCGGACCTTCCAGGATCCAGCAAAGTCAGTGAGACATTTCGACCTGCGCTCGCGCCTTGGAAGGCCACAAAAGGTGACGACAGCCCTGATGCGCTAAAGTGCAATAAGGCGCCTGATTGGTGCCGGCCGACGATCAGCCAGACCGCGTGCGCCGCCAACCCACTAACCTATTATGGGTTAATGCATGTCATGCGGCGTGGACCACGCGCCGTGCCACTACAAATGGAGGGGCCTCCGAGGGGATTCGTCTCGCCGCCAGGATATAGACCACGTGCTGTAGCCTGGACGCGAGACCCTCTCCCCCCGAGCCGCCTCCGTGGTGTATCCGGGCAGCGGTAGCGGCCAGCCTGGGTGAACGCCTGGCCTGACGGCAGGCGTAGACGGTTTTTTTTAACCCTGTTTTTTAACTTTTGGTTTTGTTTTAAAATGGTTTCACTATTGACCTCACTCCCGGTCAATATTTATCAAAGATCCTGAGCAGCGCTGCGCTTTCATTAGCTCCGGATCTGGGACTATCCGAGTCCCTGGCGCCCATCTTTCTTGTAGTTTTTTCACGGCCTACCCCACGGTTTTGTAACATTCTTTATCTGGAAGGACTTACGCACAAATCTGGTTTTATCCCAACCACCCACCATAACTTTACCGCTGAGATATAAGCTGGCTTATTAGGAACTATGCGTAATTAAACTTAATTTAACTTACACTATTTTACCCTAAATTCTAAATTGTTATACCATAAAAAAATAATATATATGTTTCGGCAGCGTAAAAAAATAAATAAATAAGAAAATGATATTATTAATAAATAAACAATTGTTGTATTATCATTGCCTTTTCATTCTGAATACTCAGCCCTTATACAACAAATTCTTTTGTCCCTTTTATGGTACAAATTCTCTAACTTGTTAGTGAGATTGTGCCATAGAGGGACAAAGGTTTTTAAATTGTAACAGTTGATAGAAATATTTAAACATTATGCTTAATGTTAATTATCTAGCATAAAATAAAAATTACCCCAGAATAAATTAATTACCCGATTTAGGCAGTATACCCCCTTCGGGCTCCCTCCCCCTTCTACTATTTCACGAGACGAAGGCAAAAAGGCTTTCTGCACAAAGGCCCGATAAAGGAACCGTAAACGCCATGAAATCATCACGAGTTCAGATTAGCGTGTAGAGATTTCTTTGGCGCTTATCGCAATAATGGCTGGTCTGTGGCCGTACCATGAAGTATTACTGCGATCCAAACGCGGATGACAAAACGGGACGCCGCTCTACTCGGCTTATAGCGTTGTCTCGGTTTAGCAATGGGAATTGAGTATCGTTTAGAGTTGGTGGTAAGGCCCCTGAGCACGGAGTAAAGCACTGCATTCGTGCGTGCGCATTCTGATCCGTATGCTGAAGCACTGCGAATCGTGACAAATACACTGGACGCTTATTCGTTCCCCAAGCGATGCTTGCTCTTGTTAATAATTTGTGACACTTAATGACTACATACATATAAAAATCACGCCTATTTATCCCCGCAGGGGTACGCAGAGGTGAATTCAAACACACTTTTTGACAATTAACTTTTCGCCCATATAATATTATCATGTGGTAAGCCTATTGCCATTTATCGGACCCGTAGATCGCATTATCAGGGTTTGGTAGGACTTTTATTAAGTCCGCCTGGATAGCTACCACCATCTTATCAAAATCTGTCGCCATAATAATAATGTTAACAGCATTATTATGTTCCGACAATTTGTGATAAGATAGTCAGCTCCTCTGTGGTTGAGGGTTCCAGGTGAAGCTCGATCGCACTTAACGTCACTTCCTATCAGGTGGGATGAAGGGTAAGAGCTTCCCCGTATAGCATTAAAAGAAAGACTATTGTAAACGGGTAAAAGCAATTACATGAAGCATTTCATCGCGCCACCGTAATCGTAAAAATTTTATTTATTAAAGCGATAATGCCGAGATAGCAAGAAGGCGTATGTTGCCAATAACAAAAATTGTGGGAGTTTTAAAGCCGCGCTTCGATTGTTTTTAGCCCCATAAAAATATGTTGACGAGTAAAAATATGTTATTGGAAATGTTTATACTTTTCGGCATCCGTTAAGTGAAAATGAACTTTGGATGGTTTATTGCGCAGTTGTTAACTTTACTTGTTTATTTTGAGGGGCTACATATTAATAATTGTAATGGTTAAAATAGCTATGCCGTGTGGTGACGGCTGAGCGGAACACAATTGTGACGACACCAAATCTTTCCCGCGGGTGTGGTACATCCGTACCTACCAGGCGACTAAGGGTTAAACAGTGATGTGAAACGAGCAGCAGCGTTCCTCTTTTACCACCTAGCAATGTACTGCGGTTTCCATGCCCGATAGATGGCAATAGGGACGCCACCACATGGGTATTAACGTAATTAGCGAAAAGTGGGTGTTATTTCACCACTGCCTACTTTTTCTGTGACTAATCACGTGATATATGTATGTATTGATGTATTGTGTGTGTACCCATATCGGTGCCCACTAAAAATGCAAACTTTAACCGACCAAGGGAATGGCCATAATCCAATAATGGCACTTCCGAACGCTGCATCCAAATGCACCGCTGAATATGGCTAACTGTTCGTGCGGCCTCTGTAAATGGGGTGCCGGTGATTTGAGCGAATATAACCCTTCGTGTTCCAATCCCATTGTTGCGGAAGCGATGCGCGACCAACACGCAACTGTACAGTACCTATTTCTCAATACCACATAGGTGGGGATTTAAAAGGCCATAATCCCAATTGTGAGATTTAAATTTGCCTTATCAAGGACCTGTACACAAACTGCGATGCAACTTTGCAACGTAAAAATCTCGCACCGCAAGAACTTGCGAATTGGTTCGCATCGGCACTATTTACGTTGTACTTTTCTGCTTTGCGAATTCGCATAGCGCTAATCGCGAGTCTATTGCCATCTATCGGGCACGTCCATCGCAGTAAATTGATATCTAGATGGTATTGAGAGGAACGCTGCTGTCTTAACCCGTAGTCGTCTTGTACGAAACCCGCGGAACAGATGGTGGTGGTGGTGACAATTGTTTTTTCCCATGCCGTCACCTTACGGCTGATTTATATAATGGTCAAAGAATATTGCGATTAGATAAAGTTCGAAAAATATATAATAGTCTTGATGCGGGAATCAAACCCGCGTCCTCTGGGATCCGGGCTTAGGTTGGCCGAGTGGTATAAGGCATCTGCCTATATTTTTCGCCTATAAACGCTATAATTTTTCCAACTTTCAAATTAAATTAATGTTGAAATTAACATCAAAATAGTTATATAATGGACGTCCTGATTACCATTGACTGATTACCACTGTGTAGCGCCGACGCACTGAGATGATGCCAAGAATACCACGGTTCCATTAGAAAATACTAATAAGGCGAAAGAAACTGGAAACCGCACGGTTCTAATCTGCTCGTGGTTGGTTCCAACTTCCAACCCTGGTTGGTTCTCACCTACTTAGGCGAGCGCTTGTTACCTCAGATTGAAGGCTCTCGGTCGACGCCCGATGCCGCATATAAAAAGTGGAATGCACGCGCACCTATTTGCCTATAGGAGCCTCGGTGCAGGCCGCCAGGAATTTCAATCGTGTTTATAGGGGTTTGTGTAGTGCCTAGTCTCCGGCTAAGTTATATGTGTGCACAGAGTGAGTTGTTATGATGAAAATTACTGAAGAAATATTGTGAAAAACTATTGCCCTGAGCGACAAGCCAAGTTGCTTATCTATTCGAACGCATAGAAAACAAAAGTATGAAACTGACGTATTGGTCTCTGTAATACGTCAGTTTCCTACATTTTGTATTCTATACGTTCGAGAGATTGGCCACTTGGCCTAGCTTTATGTGGTAGTTTTTCTCATAATAAATGTTTCTAGCATTATTTATTTAGTTTTATAATAAAAATAAAATTACAGAAGGTTCAAATGGAAGGCATGGTAAACATGAAAATACAGTAAGAAGTATAACACAATTTTCTACAAAAAGTTCAAAAATTCCAGTTTAAATCATACAAGAATGTTAATTTCTTAAAATGTAGCTTTTATTATTAGTGTTGTTTTGTGTATTTTTGTATTATACAGTTGTCAAAACAGTGATTCCCTAAAAATATTTTACTTTGAATTCAAGATGTGTAATTTATATTTATCCACTTATTTTTAGTAAAGCTACGTGTTGAAGTCTAGCATAACATTGCATGGTTATTCTTTAAAAAAAAATCGCATTAAAATTAGCTTTTAAATTAAAATTGTATAAATGTAACCTATTCTAATTTTTAGTACTTAGTTCAGTATTTTCATACGCCTGTTAGTTAAGTAAGTTTCATAGTAATTTTTTGACATTGTAATCGTAATTGCTTATAAATGTCATAATAATCGACCTACTCTATCTCGTCGTTAATCGTTAACAGCTTTCTAAATAATGACCTTAAATTTATTATTTATTTTGTTTGTTGCTTATAATAATAATTTCGTATTTGTACTTAGATTAATCGCATTTCCTCTCTGATAAAAAATATTCGCATGAAGTCACGCGTTATCTCTACACTCAAGTATCGGTGTCATTTAAAGATATTGCAATGCGTCTATCTTATTTGGTTCAATTGGAATCTGGTTTAAAGTAAGAAAACGAATGGTTCTTGTAAGATGGCAAAACTTACTGAATGTTTTTCTAAAATTTCCATTAGGTTTGAAATGAAACAATTCTGGATGTTAACTTTGGTTTTCAATATTAGTCTCTCCTTGCATTATTAATTTGTAAATGAGTTATTATTATATTGTGCTATCTCCTGTCGTAGCATACTAGATTAGTGCTAAAATGTGTATCACAGAAAATCATAACTGCACGTAGTTATGAGAGTATAGATTAGACATTCATCCGGTATATTTGAATAAATACTTATATTTCTATTATCTTGTATATTATAATGAATTATGTTGTAAATCTATAAGACTGTGTATCTAACAGCCTTATTCAATTAGACTTAGTCAGACTGTTCATTTTCCCAATATCATATATTACTCCTATAGTAAATAAACGTATAGTAAGTCACATAAACCATTTTTATGTTAACAATGAGCTTTAACACTAAGTTTTGTGACCGTACTATTGTTCAGTTTATTAATAATCTTCCTGATCTCATAAATGTGTATTTATTATGATGTTTATGATGCTAGTATTTCTTATTTTATTGTCAGCGTTGGATACATAAACTTTGGATGGTATTATGTGTTTGAATTGTGTTTTACCTATTTCGTTCAGTGTGTACCTAATAGGAAGGATTTAAGGACCAGTTTAATTGAAAAGAGTTCAGTTCCATATTAAATTTTGTGTTTTATTTATAGTTTATCACTTTTGACACAGTCAATTTTCGACAATTTATACAATAAATATTTTTTGATATGACTAAAGTACAAAATATACATTGGGATGATATCCTACGAACACTAAGCTATATCTACTTTTATCACAGATGGCGGCAGAGATGCCAAGTTAAGTCACATTCATATAGTAATTGGCAAGCTTTGCCAGTCAGCCACAGCCTTCGCAGGCCTAACACAATATATCTACATAAAAAATAACATACACTGGAATCCGTTAATATCTTGAGTCAACAAATGAATGCATTCGTACTGTGTGTTTAGAATGGCATCGATATGGTAAAGAATATGAATTAGCGAAATCTATCATTTATCGGCTCAGGCTGTCTTTTACATTAAGCGTATATACACTGTCCACTTACAGACTAATCTTATTTACAATACATACGTTAGCAGACTAGCCATCACATTTCGAACAGTCGCTTAACACTTCCTAGGGTCCTTATCACTTCACTGACACAGTTGAGAATCACTCAGACGTGGACGGACATAGTGCGGGGGGACGCGCGAGGGGGCACTTGATGGGGCACGTGGGAGGGATGAGGTGGTAACACTTGGTGTGCTCCGTGCACTGGGGGCGGTGGTAGGGCACCCAGGTGGCTCCTAGGGTGGTGGTGCCTGTGCATGGCAACACTGCCCGGGCTCGGCACACCCCGGCACCTCGCGTTAGCCGGAACATCGGGCAACGCGAACCGCAACTTCTCCCAGAACAACTTATCGTCCCACTGGAGGCACGTGTTAGTCTTCAGATACAGTCTTATGTCGGGGTCGAGATCCTTCTGAGGCACTTTACCGTACAACACTACTACGAGTCTTCTCCGTCGGTCTCGCAACACGCGATGGTGAGCCGACTTGAACTCGAAACGACACCATTCGTTCCTTAAAAAGTTCTCACTGAGCACCATTATGGTACGCCTAGAAGATTCCACCGCTTGCACTATATTGTCTGCCACATAACCACCTACGGGTAAGTCCCGGTAGTGTAAACACAGTTTGTACGAGGGGTCACCGCGCTCCAACACAGCCGCAAGCTCCTCCGTCACCCAAGCTTCGTCTTTGGAACTGTAACTCACGAATGCGTCGAACATCTTTTCACGGTCGTCCCTATCGATGTCACTTGTTCTGTAAAACAGTCTCACACCGAACTTCGAATGGAACCACACTCGCATTTCTTGTCTGAATATGAAGACGATCATGCTCACAACGGATACCAGTAAGAATGCGCCGAGGGTCGCTACCAGCAAAGGTACGTAATCTGGTACTTCTTCATTGGTTATAATCGTTTTCGTCGCAGTCAGGTTTCCATTTATGCTGTTGTTTATGCTAGGAAGGCCGGTGCAGATTGTGCCGTTTTCATAAATTATGTTGAACCCAGATTCTGGGTTGGTGTAAATGCTTTCGTCGTACAGTGTCACGTCGGTGCTGTTATGCTTGTTGTAAATACATTTTATATTGGATTGGTCTATCAATGAGTTAACCCGCTTAGTCCATTCTCGGAACATTTCTGTGTATTCGCAGTCACATGACCACGGGTTGAAGGCTAAAGTTATTTCTGTTATGGACGGATTGATTTGCCACACTGATAACGTTATCAATCGATTGTTGTGCAGATGCAACAGTTTTAATCTCGACATATGATTGAACATTTCCTTTCCAATGTGTTTTATTTTGTTATGGTTCAGGTACAGTTCTCGCAAATTGTCTAAACCGCCGAATTCTTGGCCTTCTATTGTAGTCAAGCTGTTGTGGTCCAAATGAAGCAGTTCGAGCTCTCTCAGACCGTTGAATGTTCTGTTGTGAATAGTTTCAATGTTTGATGAGTTCAAAAACAGTATCTTTAGCCTCTTTCTGCCGATAAACGCGTGACTTGGAAGCATTTTAATGTCGTTACCGTCGAGGTACAGTTGCGTGGCCTCCATTGGAATTCTCTCCGGCAACGCGTTCACATAGCCCGCACTGGAGCACTCCACAACATTAGCCGACCACGATTGATCGTGATAACATGTGCAATTATTAGGACAACTCATTTCACAGTCGCAGGCATCAAAATCGCAGCAGTGGCACAGCGCGAAGCAATGAAACTCGTATTTACACAAAAACTGGTGGGGCGCGGCGTCGACCAAAGCTACATGTGTGTTTCCGCGATTGTAAAGCAATTTGCAGCTTATGCTATCCAAATCCATTAACTTTGGCTGCGTTCTTGCTCTGTTGCCGGTGTTTATTTTTTGTAGCCATTCCATTGTACAATCGCATTCTAATGGGTTGCCGCCAATAAAGAATTCTGGCACCGACTTGTCTTGTGGCACTGCGGATATTCTTAAAGAATTCGGATCCAAGTTTGTGATCTTATTCCCATACAAATCCACTCGGGTCAAATTGGGCTTCTTGAAAAATGTATACGATTGCACTTTTGAAATTAAATTGTCATTCAGGTATAACATTTCCACCGAATTAGGGATTGCGCTCCCAGTAATTTCTGTTAGTCTATTGGAGCTGGCGTCAAAGGTACTTAGTGATAGACGCGATTCAATCTCGAAATAATTGCCAAGTTCGGCAATTCTGTTTGCGTGAATATCTAACCACTGCAATCCAGTTGGGATCATAGCGTAGTCGAACGATTCTAATTGGTTGTCTGATATGTTCAACCAAACAAGGTTGTGCAGATTAACGAAAAGCCCTCTAATGTCTTTCAGAGAGTTTCCATCGAGTCTGATTGCTTGCAAATTAACATCTGCATCGAAAGCGCCACTCTCTATTCTCTGTATTTTATTCCTCGACAAATTCAATATTTTTAGTGAGGTCATTCTGTCGAAAACTCCCTTTGTTATATTGCCAATATTGTTTTCTGTCAATCTCAGTCCGTACATCTGTTTCATGGTCATAAAAGAGGCATTTTCGATGCTTACGATTAGATTTTCACCCAAATCCAAAGTTTTCAACTGCGGTATTTCTTTCAGAGCTGTTGGGACTTCGTCGAGTCGGTTTCCATTAATATGCAGGTCTTGTAACGAGGAGCAATTGCGTAATGCATGTGGGTGTATTTTAGATATGCGGTTGCTGTCTATGGACAACACAGACAGTGCTTGGAGCCCGGTAAATGCGTAACTTTCAATGTTTGTCAGTCTATTGTTTGATAAAATTAATGTGTGCAAATTGCTCAGTGTACTGAATACATTTTCTGGAATGTGCTCAATAAAATTCTCTTGCATTTTAAGTATCTGCAAGTTGTGTAAATCTCGAAATAGTGCTATTTCCATTTTAGAAACTCTATTGTGAGAGAAATCTAAATAAACTAGTCGTTTCAACCCGGAAAATGTCGAAGTGTTTATCCAATCTGAGGTTAGTTCGTTGTATGACAAATCTAACACCAGTAATTGATACAGATCGCTGAACAGACCCGGCGCTAGTACTGTAATAGTATTGTTATTCAAATAAATCTCTCTTAGGTCCTTTGTATCACTAAAGAGTTCAGGTGGGAGACTGGTCAGCTGGTTATCAGAAAATTTGATTGTGGTTAAGGAAGTGAGACCCTCTAACGCTTTATCTGCGATTGAATTCATCCCATTACTTTGAAGGTACAGTTTCTTTAGTCTCCTGAGACCAGATAAAAGACCAGGCGGCAGTGTGTCAATGATATTTCGTGACAGATCCAATATGGTTAAGTTATCGCCACATTTCTCAGTAGGATGGCGATGCGCAGTGGAGAATTGAAAGTGGCTTATGTCTCTCATTCTGTTTCCTGTCATATTCAGATATTCTAAATCCCTTAGCGTGCACAAAGCGCCTTCGGGGAACGATAACATATTGTTCTCGCTGAGGTCCAATCGTTCCAGGTTTTGCACGTCCCTGGAGAATGCTGTCGGTGTGATTTCAAGTGACATCGTAGACCATTCCGTGTTGTGAGTTTTTATTGTTAGATTTCTTAGTTCACGGAGACCCGTGAAAGCGCCGTCGGAGAGGTTGCCGATTTTACAGTATTCGATTGTGAGCTCCCGCAGCTCGACTAGCTGCCGAAAGCTGCCGGGTGACAGTGAGCTTTGGAATAGGAGCGCATCGCTGCACTCGAGGTGCAGTCTCACGGTGAGGTGCGGCTGTATCGCGCTGAAGTTCGTGTTCTCCAGTTCGCTGTTGATGGTTCTCAGGCGGCATAACAAGGCGACGCCGGAACCGTCGTCGTCCGTGGTCCACCGGCATTCGTCGGGCGCCTGGTAGCGGGCCCCCGTCGTCGCCGACAGGGACGCACTCCACGCTGTCGCAACAGCGCTGAGCACCAGCAGCGCGCGTGCAATACACGCGGGACACATTGTTTGGGTTGCACTAACTTCACACTTATTACATAGTTTTATTTTTCATCCATCAGCTGGCACTGCAATCGCACATAAACATCGCACCGAACGCGCACGCTAGTCCATTCCAGCCTCTGCCCGGGTACTTCACTTGCCGAACCGGCCACTTAACTTGTTTCTCGCGAGAACACTAATTGGACGGGATCGCGGTCGTCGGTTGCGGGCACCGCTCGGGGACCTCAGCACGTGCGCTCTGGCCGCGGTCTGGGGTGAAACTGACTTCGCTTCGAACCTGCGCTGCGGTGCGCTCGCGCACAAGGCCGCGCCAGTTCACGCGTTCCAACAGGTAACGCCGCGCTTCGACTGACAACGTCGTAAGTGCCGACTGAGGCGCACAGCTTTACGTCCTAACGGATCCAGCGGCTGGCTCGTCAGAAAAATACACTTACACACACTAGAGCGAACTGTATACACCACTACGGCGCGAAACCGCTTTTTGTAGCTCACGAGCGAGCTTTCTTGCGGTGCGTGCGAGCGAGACGGAGGGATAGTCGCGGGGTAAAAAGCGCTAGGACTTGGTGGGGGCTCCAGGCAGCTGGCCAGGTAGTGCGCGGGCGCAATGCCGCAGTCACTGCTTGTTAACACTCCCGCTGATAGAATTGTATTACGGACGGACATTTGACGATTGTTGACATTTTGTTTACTCACTATCGTTAATGAAATGAATGGAATTTATTGCTGTGAAATTAGTCACTTAATAAACTGTGGCTTCTGTAACTGTTAGTGGTTGACTTGATGAGTTTGAGCACAACGACCTTTGGTTTAACTTGCATGTTTTTCTCTCTTTAGTTAGAAGCACTTTATAAAGGGTTACAAGTGCTTGCAGTGTTTTAACTGAATGATCATTAGATGGTATATAAATGTTATTTATCTATTATTTATCTCAGAAAAATATTTTAATAAAAGATGTTTGATGGTTGTTAAACTATTAGCTTACTACCATACACTGCTGAACAGTCGGATACAGATGTCCATGGTATTGTTCTTGTCAGGCCCTCAGAATAGTTAACCTTTCGTCGAAAGCAATATAGGAATAGGTGGTAAGCGGAACGCTGCTGCCCTTTGCTCATTAACCCTTACTCGCCTTGTACAACACCCGTGGGAGAGATTAGGGATGGTGACAATTGTATTCTGTTTTGCCGTCACCACACAGCATAAGTTCACGTCTGTTTGTTTTAACCAAACCTAATCTAAGCTGAATCTAATCGAATTTCACATTATGTGATATTTTCTTTAAGTGATATCTTTTAAAAAATTAAAAATAATTTACTAATTTTAGGTATTATTCGGTGAATAGTGCTTTGGTGCATCATTCATCAGGACTTGGACTATAATCTCGTCATTTTGTGGTCGAACTTGATCACTATTGCCTAATTATAAAGCCCTATCACGTGATTGCCTAATTATAAAGAAGCTCCTTCCGAAGGGGTGTTTATCCTAAATGATTTCCCTTCCAGCCAAAATGTTAAATGCGAATTCAACCTATGAATTCGGTAAACTTAGCGTTCGCGGCACGCGATCCTACAAAATTGGACGTCTTTCCGAAAACTAACTGCCTAATTTTATTTTATTTTAGTTAAACGATTCCGATATAATTTCCCACCATTCGAAAGGCCCTCTCTCTCTCATCAGATTAAACGTCTACACATTATGCGTTTTGCGTAGCCGCCAATTTAGTGGGCACCGTTTGATTTAACAAATTGCTCCACAGTTTAGATTCCTTTCCCTTGATTTGTACCTTGGGCTTAAACGTCGTTTTGCTCATTCCTGTTATTAGCTCTCTATCCGTTCGGAGCGATTTTTTCGGCAAATACCTCAGCAAAACACACACATACACATACATAAATCACGCCTATATCCCTGAAGGGGTAGGCAGAGGTGAATAAAACTCCACTTTTCGCCAATTAAGTAAGTTCCAATGTTCCAAACCTTAAAGTGCAAATTTTTGCCTTGCAACTTTCTTTTGGTGTGCAAGACGTGTGGTGACGGCAGAGCAAAATAAAATTGTCAACACCCACCCCTATCTCTCTCGGAGGTGTCGTACAAGGCGACGGCACTCAAGTGTAGTTTAATTTGATTTCAAGTGATTATTGTTTAAATTTAGAATCGCTACTTAAATTTGAGTTATACTGCCGCACTCAGAGACGCCAAATAACGTTAATGAGTACTTGAGTAAAAAATGACATTTCAAAACTAGTCGCTATTCTTGCCTGGTCTATGATCTAGATTTGAATGAAAATTATTGATATTAAATACTCATTACAGTTATTTGACGTCTCTGAGTGCGGCCGTTATTCCAATTAAATTTAGATTCCAGTTATATTAAGTCGGAACATCCCTATTCTACCCATAAAATGCGAAAAGGTGTAGCACTAAAGGATATTATCTCTACTCAAGCGTGGCAATGAGGTGTTTTGTGCGATCATAGCTTAAATCACGATTTAAATACCTATCGATTGTTGTCCAAGTGGCGTTTCAGAATAAACGTAAACAGAAATCAATGAATTGATACTTAAATATTGTTCTAGAATGAAGGTTCCGTGTTAATCTTAGTTTAAAACGTGATTCACGTTCAAGTGTCGTTTCAGAATACGAGCCTTAGAGTGAAGACAGGGTTGAGTAAGTAATGGGTAGCAGCATTCCTCTCATATCAAGCAATATACTGCGATTTACGTGCCCGATATATGGCAATAGGCTCGCAACATGGAACTGGCGAAACGTGGGTGTTATGTTAGTTCGCCTCTGCCTACCCCTTCAGGGATAAAGGCGTGACTTATGTATGGTATGTATGTAAAAAACGAACATAAATCTCAAAGTGCACATTTCTGCGTCGCAACTGTCTTTTGTATCGATTTCTATTTGTGATTCGGACTAATGGACTATTGAGGTTTCGCGTTTCTCACCTGCGTTTGCAAAAAATCGAGCACGTACGTGCCACGGGACAAAGATTTCTTTTTACCTGTATTTGTATGCAACTATTTGTATCCCTAATTGTTTCTGCTCTGATAGGGGAGGTTAATAACGACATATTTTAAAATAATTAGGCATGTATATAAATGTCGAAAATATACCACATAAACATATACACAACCATGTCTCAGAAACAAATATTTGTGTTTATCACAAAATTTGCCCCTACCAGGATTCAAATCCGGGACCTCTTCTCGACGGGACTCGACCAAGCAGGCCCTCAAAACTTTCTTTTGTACACGTTGAAAAGTGTTATTAAATCAGTCTCAATGGCTGTTGTTCTCAATAGCATTGATTGTGGTAAATGTGTGGTTTTTCTTTTGTAAATCGCGCTGTGTGAATTTGCGCGATGCTCTCATTTCGCATTTAAATTCCACAACTCGCAAAGAATTTCGTGGTGCGTATTTTGAAATGTGGCGGGTGGTTTTAATTTTGAAAGCATAATTAATAATTATGAAAGCCGTGACGGCAGCCGTGTGGTGACGGCAGAGTAGATTATTATTTTCAATTTGTCACTATCCTTAATCTCTCCCGCGGGTGTCGTACAAGGCGACTAAGGGTAAGGATAGTGATGAGTAGGGTAATGGGCAGCAGAATTGCTCTTATGCCACCTAGCAATATACTGCGATTTATTTGCCCGATAGATGGCCATTTGGTAATATATTATGCCATCTATCCGGCCAATAAATCGCAATACGAGTTTGAGATAAATGCTCGCCACCTAAACTTAGGTGTTAATTCACCCCTGCCTACTCCTTCGGGTACAAATAGATGTGACGTAACTCATGTATGTTTGTAAATCGGATTGGACGCAGCAAAATAATTCACGAACAAGTGTGAGGTGTAGTAGTTAATAGTGTTGCAATAATTTTATATAATGTCATAATTTTATTTTGTTGCGAGACGAGAGAGGGCGGCCTGCGCCTGTCGCTAGCGGTATTTATGCGAGGTGTTGCGAGCCATCTCGCGCTCTATCTCAATCGCAATAAATTATAAATCCTTTGACACGCGAGCACCGGAAAATTTGCAATCGCACCACTAGCGTCCCACCTCCTTTGTGTAAACGGCGGGAATGGGTTCGTAATTGGGACTGTGTCCGTCCCAATGGGACACCGTGCGTCCCGATATTTCAAACGCGGTCCCACGGGCACCTACCATACCATATTGTGGCTACAAAGGGCCAGCGGGTGATCACTCCTTCGACTTTTTGTACGTGGTCGAGCCGTTTCTTGCGCTATAAAAGAATAGATTGCCGGCAAATCGCGGCTTATTGTGTGCCCGCCTATTTAATGTGTATTTCGAGGGCTATCCGACGGTTGTAACAGACCGTATTCAATTTACGGTGCTTCATGTCGACACGCAACCGTCTGGGGTGTTGGATTGTTGTAGCTCCATGTGTTTGATGTGGGTCAGTTGCCTTTATGATTCGCGGGTAAACGCTCTCCCCGCCGAATTGCACAAAAAGAGTGTATTGTTTTGTTTCGCAGCAACCACACGAGCTCTGTCGAAAGTTGCGCGTTACAATAATTATAGTGATAATTTTGCTCCGTGTGCATCGTTAAAGGAACGCTCCCGCCGCGCCTTTTTGTATCAATATAATCTCAAAGGCAACAGAACCAATTTAAATCGGGCACCGAAAATAATGACGCCGTCGACGTCGATACGCCGACGTTTATAATGCGTACACGTTCGATTTTAATTCGTTTTATCGCGGCCGCTCCATCGGCGTGTAAAACCGTTCCGTTGGTTTCCATTTTATGTGTTATTAATTTTTGTAATTTCGGTGCCTAATCTCCGGCGACGGGGCCCCGCTATCGGCGCGACACTTATCTGGGTGTCGGCGGACACATATAATCCATTAAGTCGTCATTTCCACTCGGCTGGTCATTCCTCAACCACGCGTCGCGTTGCCCGCCCCCGGCCCGTATTGTTCGTTCGCTACTGCTTTATCTCCCCACCGCTGTTCCAAGGACCTTTTCAATTAGTCAAATATGCGCCTGGTTACGGTGCTTCTACACGGTGCGAGTGGCTTGCGCATGTTGGAGCACTTGCACGGGTTTATACCTACATATACATAAGTCACGCCTTTATTAGGCGACACGTGGGTGTTGATTCGCCTTCGCCAATTAGGTTAGGTCCCATGTAATAGGTGGCGAGCCTATTGAGATTTATCGGGAACGGAATTCGTAGTATATTGCTAGGGATCTAAGAGGAAATTTCTGTTTTATTGTGACGGATGATATGACTCAAAAGGGAGTGGATGGCTTGATGACGTCCGACAGATTTAAATGGAAAAGGAAGCTTACTACGGCGACCCCAGATAGACTGGGAACAGGGCAGCGAGAAGAAGAATTTTATTAACTTGTGCCTACAGTTTGCGCAAATAGCTCGCGCCTTTACTCGCTCCGGCTACTTGCACCGTGTACAAGCACCGTTACCACGCCGCCGCGTCTGCAACACCCCAAGGTTGTCCTTGTCGGCTAATGGACACTAGTTTGTTATATAATCGGCTGCATAGCGGACCTATTAATAATTTCCCACATAATTTTCTAATTAACGTCCTGTTCTGTCCTGTCCTGTCCGGTGGGGACCCCGGGGTGAACCGAAACGGAAGTGACGGGGAATTGGGGGCGTATTAAATACCTACTGTGTAATTAATTGTTTGCATTGCCACCTCTTGCAGTTGTCACTTTGTCACCTTTGATTAATACTGGCTACTTTTATTTCAGGTAAGCGACTCGAACGACGCACAGCCTGAGGCCTAAGGTACTGTGTACAGTAAACAAAAACTTAGGCCCGGACTCTTCACCAAAGCGAAGATGAGAACTTCGGTCATCTAGAACAGTATAGATTTTATTATTTGCTAATACATAATTTAAAACTAATTGGTCAAAAAAAGGATCTTTTGTCATCCATTCAAAGATTTGGCATAACATCAAAGATTTGACAGTTGTGATGTCATTTTTTTTTAATTTTGTAGGGTCTATGACAACCCACAAAAATCCTACAGGTTTGAAATTAAAAATTAAATAACTTAGAATATTTTCCATCGATATAATAAAAAATCTCGCTATAATAAAGGGTGCTCGCTAGCGCAGTGGCACAGCGCGCTTGGCTTGCGATTGCGTAAACTAAGCAATTTCGCTGAGGACTATTGGATGGGTGACCAAAAATTTATTATCTCGAGTTCCTCCGTGCTTCGGAAGGCACGTGAATCCGTTGGTCCCGGCTGCATCTGCAGTCGTTAGTACCCACCAACCCGCACTGGGCCAGCGTGGTGGGTTATGGCCCAATCTACCTATATTCTTCCATCCATAGGGAAGGCCCGTGCCCCAACAGTGGAGACATTAAAGGGCTGGTGATGATGATGAATTAAAAATACCTTTCAAAAAATTTTTGTTAAGTAAACGAGGTTTTTCTTCCGTGCAAATGTTAATTTATCCCCGATTAGTGCAATATAGGGCAGGTGTAAACGGCGTTTAAACGGGTTACGAGTGTAATGCCAAGTGTAAACATGGTAGTGTGGGGGGTTGAATGGTTGAGTCTTCGGTGGCGTGTAAATTGAAGGGATTTTACACGTGAGTTGAAGCCCTTGCAGTGCGTTGGATCGCGACACGGGCAATTTGGTGCGCGAGTGGCGGCTGGCGTTTATTTGTTCGACGGGGCACCTGGCGAATCGCGAACCGCTGGGTGCGGATTGGGGCAGCTATGGAGGCGCCTGCCGACTATTCAATATAGATAAATAATAATCAATAAATAAAAAAGGGAGGAGCTCGCTAGCGCAGTGGCATAGCGCGCTCTAAGCAATATTTGCTAAGGCTGGTCATTGAATCGGTGGCCAAAAATATATTATCTCGAGTTTCTCCGTGCTACGGAAGGCACGTTAAGCCGTTGGTCCCGGCTGCATCTGCAGTCGCTAATACCCACAGACCCGCACTGGGCTAGCTGTGATGGGTTATGTATGGCCCATTCTCCCTATATTCTTACATCCATTGGGAAGGTCTGTGCCCCAGCATTGGGGACATTAAAAGGCTGGTTATGATGATGAGATAATTAAAACTTTGTTGCCCAAAAATAAATAACCAAAACTTTTCTGAATACATTCATACGTACATAAGTCACATTTATGTGCTTTTTAAACTGTATTTGGAAAATCTAATTGAGTGACCCTCCCGATTGCTTAATAATAGTTAATTATAGAGAACTTTTGCAAAATTAAATTAAATACTATAACCTCTCCACACATTGCCCTGTGCGTTCCCGGTGACGCGAACGTGGCGTCGAATAGGACCGGTTAGATTACCCATTGTCGCGGCACAATTAGAAACTGTTGGCGACTCTGGCGCACTTTGTTATTTGCAAACAATTGACGCGACATCTGTAGCCGTACCATGAAGTGCGATCCAAACGCGGGTGACAAAACGGGACGCCGCTCTACTCGGCTTATAGCGTTGTCTCACTTAAACAATGGGAGTTGAGCCGCGTTTAGAGTTGGTGGTGAGGCCCCTGTGCGCCCTGCGACTCTTGTCACCGGATAATATATGAGCGGGCCGTCGCCGCCGTCGGCTAATTGCATTCATTCCGTTCGTGCAGTTTTATTTACTCGTAGTTGCGCTTCAATAGCCGTAGTGCTATTAAAAACTATTTAAATTAAGCGAGGATAGGTTGGGTAGTGATTTTAGAAATCTATGCGTTCTTTATTCTCTGCACACAGTAGTCTGGTATTAAGAGGATTGTGAAGTGCCGATACGCGGAGCGAGTAGTGCCTTTATTTCCTTATTGTATACTTGTCTCGAGCGATGACGCTTTCACTCCCCTAAAACTTTATAAAATGAGAATATTTTGTTTGTCTTTTTAGATTCAGTACATCCTAATCTAAGTCTGTACGGTTTGCTTTTTAAATAATTCAGTTTAGTTAAATTAAAAAATATATAATGCTCGAGGAAGTTTTTACGTCAAAAATAGAGATATTCCGATGCTAACAACTTTTATCGTAAACAATATTTCGTAAAAATAAAAACGTACGAACCTAGTTTTGTGTTTTACCTACAACATATCTAAATAATATTCAAATTGGACAATGTTTACTGGGTGAAAAATGAAGTCACACAGCGGATTTTTGGGAAGGTTGATGACAGAAAACAGGACATGAGAAAAGATTTTACGAATTTTTGTTCACCTGAAAAAAATACAAAATATGCCGCGTGGTGACGGCAGAGTAGAATACAATTGTCACCACCCCAAATCTCTCCCGTGGGTGTCGTACAAGGCGACTAAGGATAAATCAGTGATGAGGAATGGGTAGCAGCGTTTCTCTTATACCACCTAGCAATAGTACTGCGACTTTTGTGCCCGATAAATGGCAATAGGCTCGCCACCTATTACATTAGATCCCTAACATAATTGGCGAAACGTGGGTGCTCGTTCACCTCTGCCTACCCCTTCGGGGATATAGGCGTGAATTATGTATGTATGTATGTATGTAGAGTTGCTCCGTGCTTCGGAAGGCACGTTAAGAAGTTGGTCCCTGCTGTATCTGTAGTCCTTAATACCTACCGATCTGCATTGGGCCAGTGTGGTGGGTTAGACCATATTATGATCCACTCTTTATTCAGAATATATAGGATTTTGCCATCCATAGGGAGCGCCTGTACCCCAGCTGTTATAACATTAAAGGGCTGATGATGATAATTTTAAACGTAACGTAACGTATCTTTGTTTATAATATTTCTAGTATAATTTGTTCTTTCAACCTCGAATCGTGTCAGAAACATCGCACCGAATGTAGTACCTACGGCGTATTTTTGTGCTGTGCTCATTAATTTTAACAATTCTCTCACAGGAGACGTTGCGTGATGGAGTTTATTATGCTAGGAATGTCACAATTATCATACCAGCTGGTGTGGTTCCCGGCATGTTTTCTGGATCCTTCAGCAATAATTGAAACGTTTCTTTTACAATGACAATTACTTAATTGCTCTGCTGGTTTCCAGTGTCTTATTTGTCTTACATTGTTGTGATCTGTTATAATTATTGCGTGCTCGGCATTTCGTCTTCTTAAATATATTATGTCACATTTCATTTCGTACAAGGTCGACGTAGTTGATACATATTTGTTGTCTTTACGTTGAAGTCAGGCTTCACACAATCCATCCATTTTTTCTTCAGTCTTCTACTATTTCTGTAACTACTTCTCAATCCATCAAAAGTCATGTTCGGCTCTTTTGGTCGGATAAATTTCGTATTATTCCATCACATACATAGCGTTATAATCTGTATATCTTCTCTGTTATAGGTGGTAAAATACTTCCTCTTATACTATCATTTTCATCATTATTGATATTGATACAAATATTAAATTTAATTCCAGTAATGCTTATGGCGATAAATGGAGATTTGTAGAGATGTTTGCCTTTTAAGTATGAAAGCAATGTCACATCTGTGCTGCCTAAAACATTTTGAGCTAGCTTTAAGATTATTTGAAGATTATTTAATTATTCCGCTTCAAACAAAAGTTTTTAGTCAAATAAGTTTATTGTGTTTGTCTTGGAATGAATAAATATCAAAGCTACGTAATTTAGTTACTAGTCAGAAAGACGAGACAGAAACGCTTTCTTTATTTTTATAAGATATAATTTCGAGAGATAATTTTATTTCCAATATAATGTAGTACAATATAGTCCTTCGGTTTAGATTCTAATTAACGTAATGAGGCGATAAGAGAAAAGTGTGGATAAGAAAGACAAGATCGGAATGTTGCATATATGGGTTAAGGTGCAATAGATACGTTTAAATGAAGGTCAAGTGGTCGGACAATATGGGATACGGATTCGAATTCTGCTGCGGCAAATGTGTGTAAAACTAATGTAAACATATTTCGTGCACTAGTTTTTCCTTTGGATTATGAAGCTATTGGCTCGTGGAAACTCTCGTGTAACTAATCGAATTGAGGAACGCTGCATACATGGAAGTATTAAGTGTGCCGTAAAATGTAACAAAAGAATCTGTTTATTTGACTTACAACTCTGATTCAAACCGAAATAATCTTCCAAATAATTCTTTATTTATTTACCAGTCGGTTCAACGCTTCGTGCTCGTCTTGTTTCGTTAACAAGTTGTACTTTGTCTAGTTCGATTTGGTATGGACCGGCTGACTGGGTAATGATTGATGAATGATCGACTGACTCATTGATAACATGACACAGAATAGTTATCGGACGTGATATTGGGTTCCGGTCGTTCTATTGTTCATCGGAGATTGTTGAATGTGTTTCGACCGAATAATCTTCTTATCTGATCGACAAATTCTTCAAGATGAATATGCGGTTTTTTTGAGTAATCTTCAAGTGTTTTGGTACATTAATAGTATTGTTATCCTTATTTGCGTAAGAACTGCCGTGTGGTGTCGGCAGAGCAGAATGCAGTTGTCACCATCCACCATCGGTGAAGACAGCGATGAGTAATGGGCAGTACTGTGATTTGCGTGTCCAATAGATGACAATAGGTTAACCTAATTGACGATGTGGGTGATAATTCTTGATTCTTCGGGAATAAAGGTGAAATTTAAGTATGTATGTAGGCCTAAGAACATGTTTTTATAAAGGTGTTACAGTCAAGTAATGCACATGTCATTATTTACAGTATTCATAATTGTGAAATGTAAACGTTAATTGCCCTAAATAACAAAATTGAGGAAAACTTCTTAGAATAATATAAAAACTTTTACAATACATTACTGGAACAGGGCTCGCCATTTCGGGAAATATTTTGAGTAACTCCGTAACGCTACAATTACCTTGAGAAGTGGCCGACTCAATTGTGAGTCACGTATACACACACCAATATCGCAACGTTTGTGACACAATTATAAGCGAAGCCCGGCAATAAGGGTTTTTTTGTGGTGCTCGCGTATATAAAGGGCGGACTGTGAGGCATCTCCCGGCAAGAATTACGTGCTCCCACTAAGAGAAATGCCGGCAGGCATCTTGGAAATTTCAATTGTAACCTTTGTTGCGTTCGCACGGGGTGTGCGTATATACCTTTCCAATTTGTTCGGCCTGTAGCCGCGAATGGACGGGCCCAGATATCATCGGCATGCCGGCCCCTCTGTTGACTCTTGTGATTAAATTCTTGCCGCTGACGTACGACTGCGGCGATTGACTGAGTTGAGCGTCTCACAGACAGACGCGGTCAGCGGTGGCGGGCAGTTGTAACGTAGGTAGCATAAGGCTTTAAGCCTCACTCACACAGCTTCAAATATGGCGGGACGGTGGCGAACCCGAACAACCGTTAACGCGCTGGTTTGAATAGTCACTTTTAAACTTTCGCGTTGCATGATTAATATAGGTTAAAACGGGAATTGACGCGATTATGTGGGTATTTTTTTTTTTTTTTAATGCCTGACGTTTCGGCTGGATTGCACCGGCCGGCGTCACAGGCGATGGTAAATAAATACCTACATAAACGCGTTAATTCCCGTTTTAACCAATATGGTTTGATAATGTCCTTATGTTACCTACGTTACAACTGCCCGCCACCGCCACCGCCACCGCTGACCGCGTCTGTCTGTGAGACGCTTTATTTGTCGGGCCGCTTTGAGATCCACTTATTTTTGCTGCGCGACTAGTGTTGCGCGTGGAGATGTTACTTGACGCATTAGCCGCGCCTACGGTAGCGTACGATAGCATCTGTGCAGCCCTTAAGAGCCGACTGCCCATGATATTAATTAGTTTGGAATAGGCAGATGACTAATTTTGACAAACAACACAACGTTGCTTTAATTTGCGTGTGTACTTTACTTAAAATAAGTAATTTTTTTGTAAAATGATGAAGGATAAGGAAGACATGACGGTTTCAATAGTATAGAGTGATTTTGATTTGCCGATAAAATGTCAAATGCGGCTTTTGACCAAATATGGCGGATTTCTAGATTATATATTTTTACAAAGATTTTGGTGGTTAGAAAAAGAATTTCGAAAAATTATGGTCTTGAACCACCAAAATCTTTGTACTATTTTTATAACATTTATATAATGTTAAAATTAAAATCGAATAGAGTTTTATATTTTTATTTTTATGAACCAAATGAATCATTATGTCACTAATTCTTCGTTAGTTTCATTATCCCTATTGTCTTGCAACATTATAATATAATTGCATTTTTTTTGAAGGACCTAAGCTCTTTGTACTGCATCTATACGGGGTTTTTTGTAGAAGGCGAAGACCTTGTCCTCTGGCCGTGCTCGGCTAGCACTCCCTGTGAGGGTACCTCCACAGCTGGCGTCCCCCATGGGGGACGGGATCTCCCGGAGGGGATATACCCCCGAATATCGAAACGCTACTCCAATTTTGAGCACTGGTTATAATGTTAAGTGGACAATACCTCGGATAATAGGAGATCGCTCTTAGCGATAAGACCGCCTCTTGTGCTCCGTTGTCCATGTTACTTCCTGTATTATTATGTCCTTTAATTTGGTGTACGATAAAGTGTATTCTATTATATACCTTCCAGAATTTGTATGGAAAAACGTCAATTTTGACAATACCAAATGTTAAGCAGGACTCAGACTTTGAGTAGCGTTTCAGTATTCGGTAGATAGGTACTGCCGCGGAGAGCCTCACAGGGCCAGTCGATATTGGTGCGACTATTAATTGTGTTTTTTTAACTCGTTGAGCGCCAGTTAACCGAGTAATCTGTGCCGATGTCGTCGTTAATTCGCTAAAATATTGGTGTCCATTAAGATAAAAATTGCACCGTGCTAAATATGACACCCAGTTCGCAGATCGTAAAATGCGAAGTTTATTTGAGTGTGCTTCAACGCTAACGGCGTGAACTTGTTACAAGACGAAATTAACTTCAATCCAAATGTGATTACGTACAGAATTTGATGCTAATTATGTTGCCAGTGATATCGAATTATAACACCACTCGGGGCCGACTCAAATAACAATATTCGGTTGGTTGGTGTTAATTTTTTGATGCACGAAATAATTTTACACACAATACCAATCGGGGTAAATAATTGTTCCTTGTGTAGGTACAGTTATTTTGTAATTGAACATAATACTATCGGTTTCAGTTTATGAAATTAATTTAAGCTTGAAATCCGTGTCCTGGTTTATTGTAAGAGAAACTCTGGTAGTTATTTTAAATAGCTATTTTCATTTAATTTTATAAGTAATTATTTTGACCTTGCACTTATGATCGTTATTTGTTGTCGAGAGGGACATTATTTTCCAATTATAAATGCTTATACTGGCTGTTCAATAACCGGTTGAATAATAAGTTATTTATAGCTTAGTTATTAAGTATTATGCCACATAGTAATAGGCCCGCAGTAGGCAAAACGAGAATGCTATTAATCCTCTGCCTACTTTGGGAATAAGTAAACGTATATGTGTATGTAATTGTATGTGTAATAAAGGAATAAACTTAAAGAGTAGACACAAATAAGAGACATTTCGCCTGGATATTAAAATATATATCTATTACAGTCATCTATTAATCTATTACTACAGGCATTAGCGCTCAGCTTTCCGGTTGACTGGTATAGAATGCCTTATGACATTAAGTCCGCCTGTTGTTACTTTTGTGGATTAAAGTTTAAAAATAAATAAATAGTCTCGCCCCTATTCCTACATGGGACATGGCTAAATGTGGGTGTTAAAACACCTTGCCTACTCCCATTGGGAGAAAGGCGTGATTTACGTATGTATGTAAATTTTATATTTAACACGATACCAATTCAATATCAATACGAATAAGATCGCAATTGCTGTATCAGCGAACGAACGCTCCAAAGATGAGCACAGGTCCTCCAACCTCCAACCGAAGACAATGAGTCAAACGGTCGCACCTCTGCCAATAAATATCATAAATATCCCCTGCGAGGGACACAATGTGTCCCCGTAACTCGGACACGATTAATGTAATATTTTTACGCCCGTACGTACGTAGGTAGGTGTACCTACACACAATCGTCATGAGTTATGGCATCGGGCACACTCACTGATAAAGTGCAGTGGTTTTATTGCCGGTTGCTTGCAATAACTCAGAAGGGTACCGTCGAAATAATTCAGCTGGTGGTGGTCTTTGGGGATCCGCTACCGACGCTTTCTTAGCGCACTAAAGGCAAGAGTTTACGTTGCACTGAATGCTTAGGGCATTAAAAAAATAAGGGTTTTTCAAATGCATTTATCTCGTAATCTATTTTAAGCAGGTATTTGATACTCAGAATTGTGTAAATTGGGCATATATGAAAGGGCGTGGAACACTCCGTTACGCGATTTAAAAACATTTCCTCGATAGAAAAAAAAATCAAAGTAACCTCTGATTTTTTTTTTTTAAATATTACAGATAATCGGCTATACATTGAAAGTTGAGACTTGTATCAATGTAAAGTGTATATAATTTCCTAGGGATTGCTCGGCGATAATTTGAATAAAACTGTTAATTGAAGTTTGATTTGGCGCTTACGTCAAATTTATTGAGTACCCTACGCTGCGCTCTGTCTCGCTTTCGAGACCGTGCGGCACAATACAGCTATCTCAATCAACTTCGTGCTAAAGCGCCGCCACTTCCATACAAATATTTTTTTCCGTAGGGCCTTAAAAGGTGACGTCATCATTTCTGCCGCTACGAATGAAGACAGCAGAGGGTCTAGCCAAGTGGCCAATCTATCGAACGCATATAATACAAAATGTATGAAACTAAGAAGAGAAAACAATGCGTTAGTTCCATACTTTTGTTTTCTATGCGTTCGAATAGATAAGCCAGCCGCTAGTCCCTCATGTGAGATTAGGCGATGCGAAACTGTTTAAGGATTCAGGAAATTGGAATTAAGTCATCAGCCTAAATGTAAATTAATTTAGTCAAGTGTCTATTGTAATTATATCGTGCGGTATATGAATGCATACAGATGATAGTTAAATTCGTGTCAATTGCAATTCGAATAATTTATTAATTTATCTGGATATGTACCTTCGAAATGCTTCGTGTATGCTTTGAAAGTCTCAATGCAGTCAAAATTTTTTTTTATGACGTATTCATGCATAATCCACGCCCGATTAGGCTGAGGTGTTATAACCACCCACGTTACGCTAGTTAATCTATTAGATCCCATGTAATAGGGGCGAGCCTTTTGCCATTGAGGGTTGTATTTTGCTCTGCCGTCAATACACGGAAATTTCACCCCTTGTTATATAATGTGTCATACAAAATTTAATCTTTGAAATAATGATATGATTGGTTATATGCAACTGTTGGTTAAAGCAACACTCTTTTTGTGAAACCAAAAATTATTTTGGCGCTATACATTTTTTACCGTCACACCGAATAAAAGGCGTTCGTTATTCAATAAACAACAATCGCGATTATCGAGTTGCTCGTCCCTGTTAATAAAAAACATTGTCCAATCAAAAAAAAGTAAAAAATAAATCTCTCCCCGTTCTTGGTGCATTGTGACATTAACTCTCTATTAATTTTTTCCGCATTGCTGCCGGCTAATCTCGAGCCCGCAATGGGTAATAAAAATGCTTACGAAAAAAATGCTAAATTTGAAAGGGCCATTCAGGGCGGCGCTGGATCACGTGTCAATCAAACCTTACTTCACCCGCAATGGATCGTGTTATTCTATTTTAGCGTTATGTTATTCATTCATTGCCTGTATCGTTGCCCCCCGCTTTTGGGGCGCGCACAATGGCAGGAACCATATTGTGCGAGTGCTTCCATCTCTAATACTGCAAACGTTCGTCTGTCTGTATTTGCGACTGTCTGACGACTGTACAACAGGGAATTTTAAATATAGTGTAAGTAGTGTAAATATTCAAAATATAGTGGCAACTATTTCACCACTCCTTACAAAGGGTTAATATTTTCATATACCACTCAGACATACTATTGTTATACGCAATATACGCAACTCTTTTTCTCCTGTACAATCACATCTACTCACCAAAGACTCATAATTATATTAGCGTTAGATTAAATAGAAAATTAAAGTACACCTTCGCTTCCAACCAAACCGTAAAGATCTTTAGGTTACGATTTGTTTCACGTCTAGCTTAAAAAAGACATCATCTTTACCCACCTAAATCCAGCTAACTTGTCCCCCATCTCCGGAATTATTTGAGCGACTGGGCTTTATAAAACCGCGTGAAATAAAATAAAAAAACGAGCACCAAGCGAAGCCGAGTGAGCAGCTAGTATAACGTTACACCTCGCGCCCGCTAGCTCCCAGCCCTTGCGAGTATTATGTTACCGCTACACGCATTCTTTGAAACCCTATCCCGCGGGATGGGATTCTTTTGTTGTGACGCGATTTGAATATTACTTTAATATGACGGGGCGCATACATTAAACAGCGAGCGAGCAGCGTGAACTATTCGCGTCTATCTGAAGCGTTTTTAGTCTTGGCTGCTTGGTACTGTAATGGTTACTACTTACTACACATCATGGCAGGCAGGCAGGTTTTCTACTACCCAACTTATTGGGGACTAAATTATATTTAGGTTTCTATTTGAACATAATATAATTGTTAGTAAAATTATAAAAGAGAAAAATAAGTAGAAATACATATACAAATAAAGGTTTAAGGCCAAAGCAAATATTTTTGCAATTTAAAAAGCTTGAGTTTCCTTTTTGGTTATTATTTTGATTTTTATTTGAACATTTTAAAAACATTTGAAAAATCCGATCTGACTCGAAAGATTCCTGTATCAGAAAAATATTTTTTCTGGTCTCTTTTTCGTTGTTATTAAATAGTTAGTTTATCTTTAAACAAGGATTTAATGTGATATCATAAAGGTTATCTGTTGGTGGTGTATTCTCGATTAAGCTTTAATACTTAGCAAGATAGCTGCCGCGGATTTTATTAAACATTAGAACCTCCATTTTCATCCACATGAGTGGAGTGAAAAGCTGAAATCATTTTTTTTAAATGTCTACTATTTTAACAATTATGAGCTAAAGTTAGGTGTACCCCAGGGAACAATATTAGGCCCATTAAGCAAATTTTGTTCATTTTTATTAATTATTTATTGAAATTTGCACAGCGCTGCTCGCAGTGGACAGAGCGCCCGTGTCTCACTTCTTTAGGAAAACCTTAAATATTCATTACTTTTGCATTGCTACTGTATCCGTGTATCTCTTGAAGTGTAGGTACTTATTTAATGAGGGTTCTAGTTTATTTCGTTTCATTTTATATCGTAGCATGTTCTATAATGTATATGTTTTAAAATACCCCCTTCGTGTTTTGTTCATATTACCATTGAAACGACAGTTTGTACGGAGCGGCTAATTACTTGATTAGCGATAAACCCAAGCCCAAAGGATCAAGACAGTTTACTGGGCACGATAGTTAGATCTCTAATTGTATTAATTACTTTATTTTATTACAGTACTCTTTTTGTCTTGCACGAATCAACAATTAATTAACGTTGCCGCGTGGTGACGGCAGAGTAGAATACAATTGTCACCACCCCAAATCTCTCCCGTGGGTGTTGTACAAGGCGACTAAGGATAAATCAGTGATAAGGAATGGGCAGCAGCGTTCCTCTTATACCACCTAGCAATGTACTGCGACACTTTTGTGCCCGATATATGGCAATAGGCTCGCCACCTATTACATGAGACCTAACATAATTGGCGAAACGTGGGTGTGCTAGTTCACCTCTGCCTACCCCTTTAGGGATTAGGCGTGATTTATGTATGTATGTATGTACCCGCCATTCCTAATTGTTTTTTTACGTAACAATTGTATTGACTCGTTTGTGCACCAGATCACTTTACAGTTTGGATTGCGGTAATTTTTTTTGTTGTCTGGATTAGGAAGCCATTTTTTCATGCTACGGGGTAAGAAGTGTCGGCCAGAAGCAACTACATTGTGCTTGAAACTACATCATTATCACTACATCATCACCAGTTCTTTAATGTCCCTACTGCTTGGGCAAAGGCCTTCCCTATACATAGAAGAATATAGGGAGCATGGGCCATAACATAACCCATCGCGCTAGCCTAGTGCCGATTTGTGGATATTGACGGCTGTCGATGAAGCTAGGACCAACGGCTTTACGTGCTACCGAAAAATTTAGGAACTCGAGTTAAATATATTTTGGGTGACCACCCATCCAATCCGGCCTCAGCGAACATTGCTTAGTTTAAGCAATGCCAAGCGCTATCGAGGTCCTCGTGTTAAAATTTATATGAATGTTATTAAAAACTAAATACCTGTCACATTGCAACTGATAATACTAGTTCATTTTTGCAATATACTTATGCAAATGTTATAGTGTTCAGTTGTAGAACCATTTCAGTCGCCGTTCTCTCACACGCTCACACCTCACGTTCATTATTGCAGTCGCTCCGAACGAATTTACGTGAAATTGGAATATTATTATTTCTGTCTCTGTTTCTCTCTCATTGAGCATAAAATGGGAGACATTACACTTTGTTTTCTTATTGCGCATAGGGATTCGCTTGAAACAATTTTATTATAATGCAATACATGAAGCGTTATTGCACAATAAAACACAAAATATTGGAAACAGTAAATTTAATAAATATACAATGGGCGGTGTTATTGCTATACAGCAATTTCTTCCAGACAACCATGAAGGAAATATGTTAGAAAAGATAGAACAATGAGTGCAAAGCTGGCATTTTAACAGTACTTCTTTTCTTCTACTCGCTGCCCTGTTCCCAGTCTATCTGGGGTCGGCATAGTAGGTTTCCTCTTCCATTCATGTCGGTCAGACATTCTCACCCTATTGATTCATATCATCCGTCACACCGGAAAGGTGCCAGTGATGAAAGAATGTATAGAAAAGACGAACCACGTCGAGAGAGCGTTGAACGGAGAGAGTGACTGGAATGACAAAATTCCAATCTGTATACATAATTATTATAATGTACTGCTCAACGCTTTGACTTAGGTTTACAGCCGGCCGATGCTGTTGTTGGTGGTTTACCCTTCATCATTCGGGTGCCCCGAGGTGCTTATAGGTCTACACCGGGCAATCTCCTCAGTCGACTTTTACGACACCCAAGGGATCAGTCGGGGCTGGCACATTCTACGTTGTTTTTTCGCTCCGATGCCAGTAAGGAAGACGGCATTAAAAGGCATTTTAACGGTACGCAAATAAATAAATTATATAATATACACATTCATACAATATTATAGAAAGCAGTGAAGGAATTTTATTTGTTCGCCCGCCGTCAGCGAAGGCGCTGGGATCAGGCGTGTGCCAATATTTCAGCATATTGTCCCTTCCACGTGAGCCTCTTGTAAGAGGATTGTAAAACAACGCCCATAAAGTATCTCCGCTGAGGTGCACAGAGACAGCGGGCGTGATACGAAAGCGTTTACGGAATTCATAAATTTCTTGTTTTTTTTTTCACCATATATTTTTTTTTTCACCATAAATTTCGGCAAACAAAGGACTCGGAAAACCGTTTAAGGCGCACTCGCATTCGGATGCGACCGCGTCGCGTTAGTGATATGGTAATGTGATTGTTCGCGATAAATTAAGTGGCGGGCGTTTGCGCAGCGGGGCCCCGCCGACGCCCGCGCGTGCGCCGCGGCCGCCGCTCTGCCGAGGTTATGCACCTCACACTTTGGCAACATCATACTTATAGGTACGTGAATCACACCTAATTTTCGCCGAAGGGGTAGACAGAGGTGTATTTACACCTCAATATTCTAGGTCCCATGACTCCCATGTATAGGTAGCATGCCTGTTGCCATCTATCGTAGTATATTGCCAGATGGTATGAAATGAAAATGAAAATCGCTTTGTACTGCGCCAAAGGCGACTGAGGAGTCGCCTTGTACGACACCCGCGGGAGGGATGGCGGTGGTATTTTAAACACATACATACATAAATCACGTCTATATTACCGAAGGGGTAGGCAGAGGTGAATTAACACCCACGTTTCGCCAAATATGTTAGGTCGCACGTAACAGGTGGCGAGCCTTTTGCCGTTTATCGGGCAAGAAAATCACTGTACCTAGGTACCTACATTGGTGGAATGGAACGCTGCTGTCCATTCCTTAACTCTCTGTTTTAACCCTTAAAATATTAATTGAATTATTATTAAAATGTAGGTATTAAAAAAAAAATATTATATTTATTATATTTCTCGCCGCCCTCGTCAATGAAAAGCGTAATTGCTTAAATAAAATTATAACATTATGTATTGAAACTGACGTATTACTGAGAAAACTACTACTAAAATGTAGGAGTAGTTGTCCAAAAATTTACATTCATTAGATTAAAACGTGATATCGTTTGCCAATTGGCTATAGCCACCCTGAAACCAATTCACGCGGCGCGTGGGCATGTCACGTCAGGTGGCACACTTTACGTCCTTCCGATATAATTGGAAATTATAGTTCGCGAAACAAACTGTCCAGCCACTAGATCCGCAAGTTGCGGACAACACGGAGTTCGTGTGCTGTCCGGCGCTTAATTGGCCCGCCACATTGTTCCGCGCTCGGTAGGGAATTCCGGAAACTAAGCAATGTTCGCTAAGGCTACTCGTTGGATGGGTGACCAAAAATTTTTTTTAATCTCGTGTTCCTCCGTGTTTCGGAAGGCACGTCAAGCCGTTGGTCTCGGGGGCTTTAACAGTCGTTTATATCCACCAATCCGTACTGGGCCAGTGTGGAAACTAAACAATGTTCGCTAAGGCCAGGCGTTAGATGGGTGACCAAATGTAATGAATTAATGTACAGAAAAGAAACGGAATGGACCATGTCGAGAGATCCTGAACGGAGAGAGTGATTGGGATGAAAACATTTCAATCTATACTGCTCAAGGTCTTGGCTTGGGTTTTACAGCCGGCCGCCTGCCTGACACCAACCCGCTTTGGTTAAGCTGTTGTTGGTGGTTCGCCCTCGACCATTCGGGTGCCCCAAGGTGCTTATTGGTGTGCACCGGGCCAATCTTCCTTAGTCGACTTTTACGTAGAATCGGGGCTGGCAGATTCTACGTAATTTTTTCGCTTCGGCCAGTAGCATCGGCAGGTTAGGCCAGCATGGAAGATCTACTCCGCATATCTTGGTAATAAATCAAGGGAAATGACGTCTGCCCCCGTATTATGTAAGCCGGTCGCTTCGGTTTTCCCGTCTCTCTCACTCTTTGTGAAAAGTGGAAGAGTGACGGGTAGACCAAAGCAACTGAAATCGGTTTACATAATACGGGGTCCGATTGTTTGTTACCGAGTCGTGTAGGCAAACAGTTTCACCGATCCCCCTTTCCAAATTAGGGCGAATTACAATTCCACGTTACTCCCCCCCATCGCGTCGTTCGTCTAATAGATCGTCTGTAACAGATAATTTGTTGACCGAAATTTAACGAAGGCCATTTATATAAATTACGGGTTAATTAACTACTTTGTAAAGGCCGGAGCATGACTCGGACGGGACGGGGCTCGCTTCAGGGAGCGAACGTCAGCCGGGCACAATGAAATATAATTTGCTTCGGAATTAAATTGCTTTATAGATCGCCGACTTAGGCACTATTAAATGGATTACGTGAGATATATTGTTCGGCGGTGCTGAAACGCTTTTTGCGATACTAGCTTCCGTTTCTGGCGGAAGTTCTTTCTGATACATAGGCGTGATTTCGTGACTTTAGGTGCTCGCGAATTGGAATCGAAATTTCTAATTCCGACGCTCGCTATTCCAACGCACTTGCGAAGGTTCTTTAAGCCCAGTAAATATTTATGCACACTTGACTGTTGCTTCACGGGAAGGTATAACAATAGGCGTGGGCACACTGAGCGGACCTCTCGATTGTTTTCTCACGCAAATCGATTCACAGTTACTCGCTGAAACTCGGACCGGCAACCTTTGACCGCTGCCTCACATTATTATCGAGAGATTTTCGCGGTACAACATCGATATCGGAGTGAGCATACCGAGCAGCAATAATCGCATTTCGGTAGATGCAAATAGTAAGGGCTTGTACACAAAACTGCGAATTGTCGCGATGAAACTACAACCTTAATTGCTGCGATAAGGCGGCGAAATAAAGAATGGAATTGAAGGAATGCGCATCATCATCATCACCAGCCCTTTATTGTGCCCATTGCTGGGGTTTCGGTCTTCCCTATGGACAGAAGAAAATAGAAAGATTGTTTCTTTTTCTTCTCCTATGCAAATTGTTCGGTTATACTTATAGTATTTATTTATTTATTTATTTATTTATTTATGGCACAATTACAGACAACAGATATAAAACATACTTATGTTACTTAGAATTAATACATTTTATATATCTGTGCCCAATTACAATGGTGCACAGCATTTACATGAAACTGACCTAAACTTATTTATTTAACTTAATTAATCTTTAAATGTAACAAAATGGAACAAAATTAGTGATTAAGTAAGTAAGTAAGTAATTATACATATAAAATGTAAGAAGAAAAATTGAAACACAATATGAACATATTACAGATTTTGAAACACAATACTTAACACCTAACTATTATTATGCAGCATCGCTCTAAGTGAACGTTTAAAAGAAGGGACGGTACAGTTAAAAATATCACAATCAGAACAAACTTTATTAAAACTTACACACATTCTATGGAGAGGACTGTTTTGGGACACATTGTTCTTTGATGTCGACACACAGAATAGCCGTGGGATGCGCACAGACCGGGTTGGTACTCTAAACATCAGCATCTCCAGTAAGCCTGCGTCACACAATCCATTAGCTATTTTATGGAGTGTACGCAAATCGCTCATCCACCTACGGCTCGCTAGGCTATCCATATTAAAGTAACGAAGCCGATCTGAATAGTCGCTGATCTTATGCCGTAAGCCATATTTAGTGCTTAGAGCGCGTAAGAACCTCCGCTGAATAGCCTCAATTCTATCAGTATGATTTTGATAAATCGGAGACCACACTGTAGAACAGTACTCTAATATACTCCTGACTAAGGATGCGTACAAGATTATCCATGAATTGATACTTTTAAATGGTTTCGCATGTCGTAACACAAAAAATAACATTTGGTTGGCTTTATTACAGATGTAGTCGTAATGGTGTCTAAATGAAAGCACAGAGTCATAATACACACCTAGATCGCGAACGGTCACAACACGAGCAAGACTACGACCACATATATTATAATTATAATTCAATGGATGTTTGTTTTTAGTGAATGAGATCACTTGACATTTTTGAACATTTAATGACATGTGATTTACATCGCACCAGTGATTAATAGTGTCCATTGAACTTTGTAATGCCTCACAATCGCTAATACTCAAAACACGATTAAAAATTTTTATATCGTCTGCGAAAGCAAGACATTCACTTTTAATGTTGTTAAGGAGATCGTTTATGAATATAAGAAACAATAGTGGGCCCAAGTTTGATCCCTGTGGCACCCCAGAGAGTGACTCAAATGGAAAAGAATCATATCCACTTAGTGTGACAAGTTGAGATCGATGAAGGAGGTAAGAAGTCAGCCAACGTAATAAATTTCCATGTATACCTAGATGCTTCGCCTTTGCCAAAAGGATTGAGTGACTCACACGATCGAAAGCTTTGGCAAAGTCTGTATAAATGGCGTCCACCTGCACCCCCCGATCAAAGGAGTCGCACAAGAATGTGGTGTAGATTAAAAGATTGGAATTGGTTGACCTTCCCGTTATAAAACCATGTTGCTTCGGACTAAGTATGGGACTGACGTGATTATATATATGCTGGTAGACGAGAGACTCAAAAATCTTAGCAAACCAATTCAGTATACTGATTGGGCGATAGTTAGTGACATTTCCCTTATCACCAGATTTATAAATAGGTGTAATTTTGGCCATCTTCCATAATGCAGGAAAAGTACCTTCATTGAGTGACTTATTATAAATCAAAGTCAACGGTTCGACCAGAGCAGAAGCACACATACGGATGAATACCGGAGGAATACCATCAGGACCTGCACCCTTGGATATGTCTACATTTTTCAACGTAGTCAACACAGTGTCGCTATCTATTTGTAAGTGACCAATGGTGAAATTATGGCAGGGAAAATCGGGTGTGTACGACATAAAAGGATTACTTACGTAAACGGAAGAGAAGAACTCCGCAAAGAAATTAACTATGTAATCGCCCGATGTAGCAATTCGATCGTTAAGATACATTCGGTGCGGTATACTATTCGTAACTCTCTTGTTTTTAGTATATCGCCAGAAGGCTTTTATATTATGAGTTAAGTCGCCTTCGATTTTCAAAATGTAATCTTTAAAACATTTTTCCAATAAAATTTTTGACCGTTGCCTCAGCATGGAATAGGAATCCCAATCTCTAGGATTTTTAAAACGTTTGTACTTATTATGGTATTTAGCCTTTTGTTTAAGGGTCATCTTGAGCCCTGAGGAAAACCATATAGGATAATTAGAACTGCGCACCCTGGCTTTGGGGGTATGTTCGTTTATTATGAGTTGTAGTTTGGTGTAAAAAAGATCTACCAAATCGTCACAATGAAGTGTGTCAGCATAGTAAGTCCAATTTATCTGTCTGAGTCTCTCAGCGCATGCCTCAAAGTTAGTTTTATAAAAACATAACCGCTCAAAAAGACTGTTCGAACGCAGAGAAACTTCCCGTCGGGTATAAACAAGTTCAAACGGAGGATGGTGCACGTCAAGGCGACTTATAGGAATGGCCGGGAGCAGAGAAAAAGAATCTGGGTAATTAGTGATTGCTAGATCTAAGATTCGACCATTATGATTTGTGTTGAAATTCAATTGTGACAGACACGTTAATTGTAATAAGTCAACGATAGCGTCAGATTTTGGGCAATAGCCTTTTAGTGGGGACTTTGTCTCATTAGACCATTGTAAATCTCCCAAATTGAAATCACCAACAACAAAAGACACCTGTTTGGGGTGCGATGATATTATTGTCGAACAACTGTTTATAAAGGTTATAAAATCACTTATGGGCAAATAATCTGGAAGGTACACGGTACAAACATTTATTATAAGATTCTGATTGATATTGAGCTGTATCCATAAATCTTCAACATAGTCCGACTGCCAATCATTTCTAATAACAACATCAAGTTTCCTAGAAATTGCTATTAACACTCCACCACCATGATGCTTTTGGAAACGCCTCAGAAACTTTGCGTCCCGGTCTCTGCGCACAACCACATATCTATTATCGAACAGCTCGGATGAGAGTACGGTCTCATCAAGCCACGTTTCACATAAACAAATAATATCATAATTATTACATAAAACAGAATTAAGTATTTCGGAAGTCTTAGTTTTCATACCACGTATGTTTTGGTAATAGAAACTAACACCCATTCTGGATATATGTAGATCACAATAATATTATTAGTAGGTACTTCACTGTTTTACTGTATTAAATCCAGACCTCCGACATTCTTAATATGTAAGTGTGGCGAATCAACAGATTTCCTAACAAAAATTCGCCCATTGCGGACCCAAATAAACTGATATTTGAGTTCTTTGACCTTCCTTCTTGCTGCTGCATGTAATGACTTGTTCAAGGGAGACAAATGTTCAGAAACATATATCGGTTTTTTTTCCCCTGCGATTCCAAGAAGCGCAGTATTGACCTTATCATTTTTATTAGCTTTGTTGTAACGATGGACTGCTGAAAAAAACTCGTCACGACGCGCTACATTTTTAAATTTTGCTATTACTGTTCGCGGATGAATACTGTCTTTGTTTAGCTTTGCGACTCGCACACAGCTTGCAATGTCTCCGTCCATCAACGCACAGCCAATAACAGAGCTGAAGTGCTTGATAAGGTTGTTTAAGTTTTCATTGCGATGTTCAGGTACCCCGTGAAGCTCTAAGTTGTTCTCCCTAAGGTACTGTTCAGTATTGTTAAGGCGTTCAGTGAGGTCCTTCACAGATGAACCCAGCTCTAAACAATTGGTCTTCAGAGTTTCGTTTTCATTCCTCAACAAGTCTATTTCATTTTTCATCTCTTCGAATTTTGTGTTAAAAAAATCAAGAGATAATCGAAAGTCATGCAGCTCCTTCTGGATAGGCACCAATTCCTGCTTTAGCGTCCTGGTTAGCAAAGAAGGCAGTTCATTCTTAATAATCTTCAGTACTTTTTCACTGATAGCGGAGACAATGTCCTCATCACGGCCGGAGAGTGAGTTATCCACATTGACACGGGTTTGATGAGATTTCCGAATAGTGACATTATCCAAATCCGCACCGGCATCCTTTTCCACACATTGCGGCTGAGCCCCGGTATTAACAGCTTGAAGCGCTCGAACTGGCGTGTTTGTATTGCTTGCCTTTGGCAGCTTGCTCTTGCATTCGCAACAAATCCATAGGCTTTTATTGGTTTTTGTCATGGTATTTCGAAAACAATGAACAGTTATATTCGCACATTCCAGGTCGTAAAACTTCATGCATTCAGCGCATTTCAAGTTGTCATTTGTATTATATTTTTTATGACATCCACCACAAGTAAATTGAACTGGCGCCATATTAGAAAAACAATATAATAAAAAAAATTAAACTCAAATAATAATTAAAAAGTATTATTATAATAACACTGATTTCCACTCAGCCAAGAGTAGCCGCAATGCGCTGTCTCGTCTGCGGTGTCTCATCAATGGCCGATGACGTGCCGGCTTGTTCAAGACGACCGGTGTCACTTCGTACAACGCAAAGTAGTACTTACTCCACAGACGTAACCGTTGAATTTGCTTGTCCGGAACTGTAGCTATTGAATATTTTTTCAAAGTAATTCTCGGCGTACCGTCGTAAGTTCCAATAGTTCACAATAGTTCACACTGCAAACTTTCTTGTTGTGATGATTATATGATGTAAATGATGCAATAAAAGCAAATATCACAACTGTGGCGCTGAGATTAATTAAATGTAACTGGAATATTTTCATGTAATGGACTAAATCTATTTTTTAAACACAGATTTTGGTGGAGGTTGTTTACGTAGGTCTTTACTGTTTGGTGTCAAAGAGTAGTATTGCAAAATGTATGGAAAATTCGAAAATTCATTTTCTTTTTTGCTATCACCATAGTTTTTATATGACTTACTGCCGCACTCGGAGAAGTCAATTATCTTTAATGAGTACTTAATGTCAAAAAAAACTCATTTAAATCTAGACCATAGACTCGGCAATAACAGCGACTAGTTTTGAATTGTTATTTTTTGACATTAACTTTAGGTAATTGACATCTCTGAGTGCGGCAGTAAGTTAGCATGGATAGTGTTCAGGGTATGCGTTATTCCTGTCACATGTTGTATAATATGTATGTACCATATCGTATGTAAGAAACAGAAACTTTATGGCACACATTCGCTTCGGTCACCGCCAATTTGTGTCAAGCAAAGCGTTCCTTTAATATTAATAAAACTGCTCGCTTTAACCCTGCGCGGGCTCGATGGCGACTCATTTGAATAAATATTACCGAGAGACCCGAGTTCCCAATTAAAAAAAATATTTGTAAAAAAAAATTCAGAATAAAATCTCCTGTGGACCGTGCACCATGGGCCGGTGACGCCCCGCGAAGGCGCGCATCCCTAATGTGAATGACGCGACGCTATTACCGTCCGTCCTTTATCTAACACAATGTGTCCTTTATGACGAAACCAGATTTAAACGGCCGACCGCTCTCAGAGTTAGGGTCGGTGCGTATCTAACGAGACATGCGTTGCGTATTTTGCGGTCGCGTTACGCCAAAACGGACAATACGGGATCGGACAGTAATCAGATTAAAATCTAAAGTGTTAACTTGGCTAAAAGAATATATGTACTGTTTTACGATTATTTGTCGAATAATAATTCAATATAATTCTTTGGAACATTTTAAATAAAGAATTATTTTTTTGTTACTTACAATATTTTCAAGCTGTACTGTAACACTGATCACAGTGCTTGACATCATTTGTGGGCAATCATTGAAAAAAACTGGTATACACCTACTACTATCAGTTTTCTCAATGGTCAGATTCATAACGTGGTGTTTTGGCGGCATTTTTAAACAACAAACATACATAAATCACGCCTATATTCCCAAAGGGGTAGGCCGAGGTGAACTAGCACCCACGTTTCGCCAATTATGTTAGGTCCCATGTAATAGGTGGCGAGCCTATTGCCATATATCGGGCACAAAAGTGTCGCAGTACATTGCTAGGTGGTATAAGAGGAACGCTGCTGCCTATTCCTCATCATTGATTTATCCTTAGTCGCCTTATACGGCACCAACGGGAGAGATTTGGGGTGGTGACAATTGTGTTCTACTCTGCCGTCACCACACGGCGTCCGTTTGGCGTTTTAAACAAACAATGATAAAACATGATTTTGAGTGCCTAAAAGGCTATAAAGAAACAACATTTAATTTTTTATTGAAATAAGTATCTATGCATGAAAAATCTGGCGTAATGCACCGATAATACGCGACGCGTTTTCGCTAGATAGGTATGTACCGACCCTTATTCCGTCGCGGCGGGAGTCCGTCACGTTTTTTACAACTAACAGCAAGTGAGTGTTTATTGGTTTTGATTTGATTTGATATTTATTATTTTTTGCTCCCACACCGACCGATTTGAATGGGAACTGACGAGGTTATTTACCAAATTAAATTGGTGGAACGCATTCGTGGACGCCCGAAAAAAGTGTGAACCGTTTCGACGACGCCTTATTTACGCTGTGAATGCATACGATCAAAATTATTATTCGTATATAAACAAACATTACAAATTGTAAATATCGAGAACAAGACGGGCGAATTTCAAAGCGTTTTCTTGTGCTGTCTGTCCGGAAGAAATACTAAAATATATTTATCACTATAATTATAGGTGACTCGGCAAACGTTTTGCCTTTATCGCTGAGGGGTATGAAAATAGCCTACAACCTGTTCTCGGACCTACCAAATATACACAAAAAGTTTCATAACAATCGACACGTTTATATAATACGTAATATAGACTGACACATTTTTATATTGTTGTACGCGCGTATGTCGTTTGTTTAATAAACAGAATATAACCATCGGTCTAGCGGCCAAGGCCCCACCTGATCCTGGGTCAAATATTTCCTGACCAAAAACAAAAATTTAGGCATCAAAATATCCATCTTAAATTGTACCGTGTATTCATGTGTTCGTGCGCAAAACGGCAGTCGCCTGTGAATATATTAAATTCCGAAGCCTCCGCGTTTCGTCGCAATCGGGCAAAGACAGCAGCCACCGCGAATGCAACCGATAAAAATCTCGATTCCATCTCCCCGTTTGAGAGTAACCCGGCAGTGGCTGCCTAATGAGTGGAATTTAAATGTCAAGTGCATACGGCCGGTCTGATAATTATACCCACTTTAATATTCAACTCTGACCTCTATGCCCATCGCGATAAGGGTTAAGTATGCCGATCATGCTAAAGGCCAATAGTAAGTACTGGTTGCGAGTGATTGTTTATTAGATTTTGTTGCTCGATCCTCGCGATGGAGGCATGATTGTTTCTTTTATCGTTCATGTTGTCGGTTAACTTTAGCTTTAAGCCGTACCAAAAGCTTCAGCTGTCGTAAGAGCTATAAAGTTTGTGGTTGATGGTAGGATTTTTTTCAAGTCTATACCACCATCTTATCATGATCTGTCGCCATTATAATGATGTAAACAGCTTTATTGTGTTCCGATAATTATGATAAGATAGACAGTCCCTCTGTCGTTGAGGATTTCAGGTGAAGCTCGATTCCATCTTAGGTCCATATCGTCACTCACCAAAAGGTGAGACGAAGGTCAAGAGCTTCCTTGTAGCGTTAAAAAAACCTTCCGCAAGATCCGTTTTACTATTTGCTTGCCATCAATGGATATTCCTTATTTTCCTGAGAATTTGTAAAAAACAGACCGAGGGTACTTATCCAGCTCATATTCTCTACTCCTACCTTCTTCGATTATACATTTTTTTCTAATGAACTGGTAGTACAGCAAGTATCTGCACAATTTTCATCTGCATCCATTTTCATATTTGCCATCAATGGATATTCCTTATTTGTCTGTGAATTTGTAACTGCTCCTTCCTTTTCCCTTACAATCTTTTTGTCGAATCCATCAGAATTCAATACATAGTGGCAAGATGATTCCCTTCTGATTAAGCGGACACAGAGTTCGAATTCGACCTTTTTTCGAATGATAATCAAGTGAAGCTATTCTGGACAAAACGAGAAGAATTAATTTCGAAGGAAAACCGTTCGAATTACTTCGAGTGGTCGAAATGTGAAGTAGAATCGAATTTATACTCGAATTCTAAATAATCTCGTATATATTGTTTTAGGCTTACGTGATCACTTTCATCTTTAAATTGTGAAAAAACGGGATTTCATGTCATCCGTGACCATGGTGCATGTAACTGTGCCGAAATATCGGAATCATAACAAAATCCAGGTACGTGGTATAAATGCCGTTTTTTCACAATCTCGTATATGGCGAGAATTGGCCCCTTGGTCGCACCCGTGTCAGCTACTAGCTAATCGGTGCCGACGTGGCCCGCGCGACAAATGATGCGTGGTGCGCGCACGCACCGGCGGCCCCACTTATGTCGCCCGCGATTACCACGCCCCCTACCTCGGTGACGGATCGTCGCTTGCTATCTAGATCTGTCCGTATTAGTAATTTGCTCACTTTGGACAGTGTGTATTGTAATCGTACCAGATATGAATTAACTAATTTTGACATTGACTGAGAATGCCAGGCGTCAAACTTATTTTACAATGGTCTGGATTTGCGTGGGTGACCTTTCGATGATCAGGAAGTGTGTGCGTTAGATTCAAATATTTTATAAAATTTTATTTAGTTATCAAGATGACGCCAGTTCATTAATTTAACACACAATAAACAGCAGTTCTGGTATTGGCAATTTGAATGCAATATTTTTAACAATTGCTTTGCAGGATGACGGCAGTCTATTAATATAATAAATATATAACTTAATACACAATAAACTAGCAATTATGGTATTTTCATGTAATGAGAAGAGAAAAAATATCCAATAGACCTGCCCATGGTTTCAAATTATTGCACAGTTCATAGGAGGATACATAATTAATAGATCGAAAAAATAACTTAGAATGTGCCAGCCCCGACTCACACCACGAGTGTCGCAAACCAATGGTGGAGGGCAAGCTACCAATAACAGCATTCCCAAAGAGGGTTGCTGTCACACATGCGGTCGGCTATAAAAAACGTAACACTTCCCTCCCAGAGTAGGTAAGCCCTTTAACATCTTCGGGAACAAAAAATACCTATGCCAAAACTTTGAGCAGATGGGACTGGAATGTTGTCATAGTCTCTCGGTATGGTACTTACCGTCTGCTTTCAATACTCACGTTCTGGAGTGTGATGGATGACATGAATCATACGGAGTGCATGGCTTGATAACAACAAACCGATATTAATGGATGAGGAAACATATATAGCCGTGTGGTGACGGCAGAGTAGAATACAATTGTCACCACCCCAAATCTCTCCCGTAGGTGTCGTACAAGGCGACTAAGGATAAATCAGTGATGAGGAATGGGCAGCAGCGTATCTCTTATACCACCGACTTTTGTGCTTGATAAATGGCAATAGGCTCGCCACCAATAGTACCTACCAATAATAGCCGGCAATAGGCTTACATGGGACCTAACATAATTGGCGAAACGTAGGTGCTAGTTCACCTCTGCCTCATATAGGCGTGATCTATGTATGTGTGAAACAAATATATAGACCCTAGATATACTGGAAACACGGCAGGAAGAAAAATACTACACATAGTTAATTAATTCTCTTTACAAAGCTGGTTCACTGTATCGAATCACTAAATCGAACTTCTATCTGAATTCCACCATGTCTATATTAATTGTTATGGGGCTCTGTTTTAGTAATTGCACTTAAAATTTATGAAACGTTTAAAAGACTATTGTTACAACTAGTTTAATGTATCACAATGAGGAAGGAGTAGCACCGGTTTGTTTACTTCGCTTTAAATTTTTACTCGCTTCCCACAGGATGTTTCAAAATAGATACGTTGGTCATAAAAGTTTGAAAAATTTTTATTTGAACAAAATTTCTTAAACTTTCTCTGAGAAGACAGAACAATCAAAATAAAAAAAAATATCTGTGTTCTATTTTGGTTGTATAATTTTTTCGATATTGATATGGTAAATAACTGATTGGGCATGATGAAGAAACGAAAAATGCTATCTTTTTTCATTATCTCCTGGTTGGTAGATAACTCCAGTTACAGTGCAAAAAAAAATTATAAAAATAAAACTCATAAATTATTATAAAAAATTATCACGCCAGTTATGTCTTAATAATGCAGTTTATTATATGATTATGAATTTAGGTGACATTTTTTTTCCAAATGTATAAAAGTTGTCTGAATCCCACAAGTTCCGCTGAGTTCTCCAAGTTTAAAGGTTAGAGAAATTTGAAAGTTAACTAACCTCTTGGTTGACCAAGTGGTGTAGGAGGCATGTGCCGGGATTGCGGATGATGCGGGTTCGTTTCCCGCTTCAAGACTAATTTTTTGGTCTTTTTCTGACCAAAATTTTCTTTGAGTCACTACAATGCTAAATTAAACGGCATGAGCGAAAGATGATGTGATGATAACACTATAGTACACAAAGACAGAATCGAAACGCAACGGTAACATTGTCGTTTGAATACAAGCAATCATTTTCTTAATTCGTCTACTCAAGGAAATTGTTGATATAGAACATATAGCTTCAACATTTTTTAATTAAAAGGCATCACAGAATGATGATTATAATAATATATGTAGTGCACAAAGACAGAATCGAAACGCAACGGTAACATTGTCGTGTTCGTTCCAGCGAAGCATTTTCTTAATTTACTTAATGGTCTACTTAAGGAAATTGTTCATACGGATGGTTAAGAGCCCGTTTGAGAACAGCCTGTGAATAAAACGTTACGCTCCCTCCAGTTGTTGCACTCTGGCTGTTCGTTTATGGTGTTTGTGGGATGGGGCGAGACATTGTTGGCAGTCTAATAACGGTTTACGGCGCGATGTCCTCCGCTCTGCACGGCTTATGAGCTGCTGTTGTCTTGAACAATGATTATGTGCCGTACCGTATTGTTTTCAATTAAGCATCGTCTATTTGTTTTTCTAGCAGCCATCTTTTTCTTAGGATGGACACAAAAATAATTCTTCTTCTTCTTCGTGCCCTTATCTCCCGCTCTAGGTGGGGTCGATACAACATGTCTTCTTCTTCCACTCCTCTCTATCCTTCACTAATTTCTCATCCACGCCTCTCGCTATCATGTCCTCCTTTACACAATCCATCCATCTTTTATTTGGTCTTCCTCTCCTTCTACGTCCTTCCACGTTCATACTTAACATTTCTTCTCCTACTTAACATTACTCCTCTCGCTATCATAGCGTCCTTTATACAATTCACCCTTTTCCATTCTTTGGTTTTCCTCTTCTTCTACGTCACCGTTTACACAAAAAGACTAGACTACATACATACATGAATCACGCCTATATCCCCGAAGGGGTATGGCAGAGGTGAATTAACACCCACATTTCGCCATTTATATTCGGTCCCATGTAATAGGTGGCGAGCCTATTGCCATATATCGGGCACATAAATCGCAGTACTTATATTGCTAGGTGGTATGAGAGAAATACTGCTGCCCATTACTCATCACTGTCTTTACCCTTAGTCACCTTGTACGACACCCACGGGAGAGATGGGGGTGGTGACAATTGTATTCTGCTCTGCCGTCACCACAAGACTAGACTAGTAAATGTATTTACTAAATTTTCCACTCCAAATTGCTTTGATGAATTTCGTTTCTGATATTTTCGAATATAAAAATTAGAAACTAGTAATTATAACACTAAAACCAAAGGCTCTGTATTGAATCTTAAAATTTATGATAATTAAATGCGAATTGCTTGATGTGTGATAATCTAAACTACTTGGTCTTTTTGAATAAAACTATTTGTGTATTTTTATAATTTTAAGCGATTTTGCATAAGCATGAACATTTTTCATTAGTCCTGTCTACTATAACGTATTCAGTATCGTGTTCGACGCGAGCGTATTCATATTCCATGCCCCTCTCTCTCTCTGTTAAAGAGTCGTCATACTTACACAGTGAAATTCTTTATGTTAATATTGGGCTGGCCGTCGCCAATCGTGAGTCTAAATTCGTGCTCCCTCCCGAGATAGTCCAGAGGACATGAGTTACTCCCGCGATGAGACGTTATCACGCCGTTTTCTTGTCGTGTAGGTACCTTTACACGCATTGTTTATTGTACAGTGTGGTACAGGCCCATTGTTTTTGCGCGAACCCGGAACCCTTGTCCCCGATACGTTTTCGATATTTGAGTATTTTTTGTTTTGATGTCAACGATGTACACAGTTGACATTACAACAGTATTCCATTCTGGCCTGGGAGCGAGAAAATAACGTTGAATATGCTAGCCCCGACTCACCGCTGGGGTTTCGTAAAAGTCGACTAAATGAGGTTTCTCAGAGTAGAACAATAAGCACCTTGGAGCACCCAAATGGTTGAGGGCATACCATCAAATACAAAATACCCAAAAAAACAGGGTTAGTGTCAGGCAGGCGGCTGGATATAAAACCTAAACCCAAACCTTGAGCAGTGTGGATTGCTATGTTGATGTCCCAATCACTCTCTCCGTTCATCGGTATCTGGACATGGTCCTTTACACTTTTCTCTACCTACTGACATTATTTCATCACTATCCCCTAGCCGGTGTGATGGACAATATGAATCAAAAGGGCGTGGATGGTTTGCTGACTACACTGACTGATATGAATGGAAGAGCTTAAGCTGTTTACTTTGGGCATGATGGTAGGTGTGTCAGGAATATTTATTATTTCATCCTTGATTGTGTCTGCTGTATCTAGCAATTTCATCTCAACCAGAATGTTACACCATGTTTATAGGAAAAAGACTAAAACACCATAGAGCACTTGTTCTGGGATATCGTGACGCCTAACGCCTAAGGGGTTTGTCTACCATACATTAAATTGTGAAGGCAACGATTGTAGGTACATCTGTTTGTTTTTCTTCACAGCAGATAGAGACGCCACAGATCGAATAATAGATTGAAAAGGGGTAATAATAGACTCCATATTATTTATCTGGCACAACCCATCTCTTGTTTGATAAATAGATTTTTTTTCTTGAGCAGTTTTCGAATCGACCTCCGAGAAATCGTCATTGTTGTACAGAATGGCTCCTATTTATACGTGAAACACGACAAATAATCTCTGGCGGCTACCGATCGAGACCCCTTTGTTGGACAAAGGGACGTTTGTGTATGGTGTTTGTTGTTATGCTGTGTTATGGTTATGAAATTTATTATCGACAAATTTCGAGGCCGCTCTAATCCGTTCGCCTGTGACATCTGCCCGGCGTAAGTGACAGGTGGTGTCAAATTTGAATAGCGTGAAACGTTTGTTTAGCCACATACCAGACGTGATGTATTAATAAAATTCTGTGTCTTCGTAATTGGCTGTATTTGTGTTCATGGAGAGCGTGTCATTATTGTGTGATTTAAAGTTTGAAGCACATTGTATGTGTTTGCTGGTCTGGAGAGTGGATGGCTTGATGACGTCTGGCCGATATTAGTTGAAGGGTGTTCCCCTACTGCTGCGATCCCAGGTAAACGGGGAACAGGGCAGGAAGAAGAAGAAGATAAAAAGTTCGAAATTTCGGTTAGTCGAGTAGCAATCGATTCCCGCGGACGCGGATTCGATTCACGCATCAAGACTGTAATTTTTCTAACTTTTACTGTCAAATTTTTTCAATCGATTTCAACCTTATCTTGTTGGCTGTAGAGCCAAAAGTCGACTGAGAAAATTTAACATTTTGTGGTAGTCTGACGTGCTGTTGTCTGTACTAATTCTTCTAACATTTATACATACATAAATCACGCCTATATCCCCGAAGGGGTAGGCAGAGGTGAACTAGCACCCACGTTTCGCCAATTATTTTAGGTCCCATGTAATAGGTGGCGAGCCTGTTGCCAATTATCGGGCACAAAAGTCGCAATACATTGCTATTGCTAGGTGGTTTAAAAGGAACGCTGCTGCCCGTTCCTCATTATTGATTTATCCTTAGTCGCCTTGTACGACACCCACGGGAGAGATTTGGGGTGGTGACAATTGTATTCTACTCTAACATTTATATAACTAACTCACCACACTAACATTTATATAATGTTCAAATTAAAATCAATAATAATAAGCGGATATAATTTCAAAGTGTTTCCCATAAACGCAGACCGCAACAGCGTAACTTCACAAAACCTCTTCGCGTATCTGGAGAAATGCACGGAGCACTTGTGCACTCATCGTACCTAAGCTGTTTACTAAAAGGTAAATCGAAACTTTCATAGCCAGTGTGAAAGTTTCATTGACCCGGGGCGCTTTTCCTTATTCGAAAATATACTTTGAAATTCGCAATAGAATGTCAGTCGCAGGGGACCGCGCGGCCAAGTAGAGAGCATTTTATAAATGTGTTCCCAGAATAGAGGGAGACGGAACCGGCCGGCGGAACGCACGGCGATGCACCAAGTTTAATGGAAAAGAATTGAAAAGTAGCGCGTCTATATGGTAATAGAAATTGCCCGGAAGAAAGGAACACAGACGACGGAGTGCACTGCTTTGAGTTATGGCTGTTTTCTTTAAAATTGAGCGTCGTTGCGTACGCTTTCGCGGCGTATCGGAGACGCCGCCGGCGAGCGGGACGCTTGCTTGTGTCGGGCGGGAGACATTCGTGTTTGCGCTTCACTCGATTGTTTGACTTTCAATGAGTTTCGTGGGGTGCTTCAGATGTATTGTTTATCTATAACTGAAATCCAAATTCAGTTTTTGTGGTTCTTTGTCCTTTTACATTAACTGCCGCACTCAGAGATGTCAATTAACTTTAATGAGTATTTAATGTCAAAAATTTTCAATCAGATCTAGACCATAGATCCGGCAAGAATAGCGACTACTTTTGAATTGTCATTTTTTGACGTTAAGTTCTCATTAACGTCATTTGACGTCTCTGAGTGCGGCAGTAAATGTTGGAGAAATTATCTAAGTTCCAGTCGGTTACCAAAACATCTGATTGCCAAAGATTAAACCAGTCTATATGTTTGATTACTAAAATATCTACTTAAAATTCTTGTAAATCAATGTTTATAAACCCTTTTAACATCCGTAAATAAAACATTTCTTTATCCGAATTTAGCTAAATTATTGTTAAATATGGAACACGCATTTTAAAATGCGTAATCTTATTTTATTTCAGAGACCTAAATACGAAATTTAGTTTGTTTTAGGCCCCTCCAATTAATGTAAGTATGTGTGTCGTGTACAGCGTGTCATACCAAAAGTGGCTCTCTGTATAATTGTTAGTAAACAAAGCTCACTCCGACAAATATTTGATGGGAGAACATAAGATACCACTTAGAGGCGTTTCATTGTTGTACACGAGTGTCGGGATTTTTACATTTTAAAACTTGTTTACGCTTTTCTCGTATTATTGTCAATTATTTATGTGTTTGGAGAAAGCAGTTAAACTTGATACAGTTATAATTTGTTCGTCACCCCTACTTTACCCACTCTGCCTAGAGTTGGTAAAGATATCATCCATCATGCAATTTTTTATTAAGTTTTATTAAAATGTTCTTATTATCTCTGAAAATATTAATAATTCTCAACGCAAGCCCCATTAGATATCGGTGGGCATTAAAAATACATACATACATACATAAATCACGCCTATTTATGTAGGCAGAGGTGAACTAGCACCCACGTTTGACTAATTAAGTTAGGTCCCATGTAATGGGTCCGAGCCTATTGCCATTTATCGGGCACAAAAGTTGCAGTAAATTACTAGGTTGTATAAGAAGAACGCTGCTGCCCATTCCTCATCACTGATTTATTAAAAATATATTAGTCGCAAATATAGCACCTGCCAATTTCACTTCCTAAATTACAGATCGAAACACACCCATCTGAAGAAAACCACGGCCAAAGTCAAAGTGATTAATTATCTGAAACAGATGCCGGGACGTCACTAACCCAGTTGTCCAACAGATTTTTTACAAGTGTCCCCGTCACGGTCTAATTGTGATCACGCGCTTTACTACCAACTCTAAACACGACTCAATTCCCATTGTGAGACACGCTATAAGCCGAGTAGAGCGGCGTCCCGTTTTGTCACCCGCGTTTGGATCGCACTAATACTTCATGGGTACGGCCACAGTTTGTGTTTGTCTCCGCTCTGTTCAATATTCATGCCGATATTATGCCCAGATAATTGCCAGTAGTAAATCTAAACGCTTCGATGACATCTTAATTGCCATGACAACAAATCACCGTATAGAAAATGTTTAGCTATGTCCACTTGATTGAATTCACCTGTGAGATGTTTATTTGGTTACGTCTTTATACTGGAGGTTCCGTGGATTTGTACTTTAAAAGTGCTCGCCCCCTATATTTATATATATATTTTATTTTAATCAAATTAATTGTATCATTACAAGAGGCCAATTCATTCCTTCCATTTGTATACAAATACAAAATATCCCTAACTTCCCACGTTTCCTTTATGTAGGAACCGGTGTGTAATACGAACCTTTGCTTAGAAAGTAATATGTTTGTTTGGTTCTTTAATTATTTTGTTTTACTACATTGCATTCATATATCCCAAAGCTTCGATTGGGGCAAAGTATCTCGATTAGCTTTGACTGTTACCTTTAGGTGTTTGAAATAAAATAAAAACTATCAAAGGTCCGAATAATATATCCCGATTCGGGACTCGAACTCTCGTCTTCCGCAATCTAGACTGCTGGTTATACAACTTGTCCAAGCACAATGTTTAAGAAAAATACTAAATAAAAACATTGCTGAATTCCTTATTTAATGGTAATATGGACTTTATTATAAGACTTAGCGTCGGCTATTGATGATTTGCTTCCTTCCTTCGATGACACTAGAACGCCTCGATATTAAGGACAAGAAAGTGAGTAACTTAGATAATTTAACTGGGCTAACAAGCAGAAGTTAATAAATGCCTTTCTTTCTAAACTGCCCGCCGAACCCTAAAGCCGTTGCCTCTTTCATTGGCATAGTTAAATGTTATTGCTTTGTAAATAGCTGCCGTGTCCCAGTCGCGGGGTTTTTAGTAATTGATGTCTTCGAATCTGTTTACGTCGTTGGCTTGAATATTTCGTGTTTCATAAATTAAGTTGGTTCCCTTAATTATCTGCTGTCCATCATGGTAATTGGCGAACTAAAATTATTGTCACGTTTTCTCGCTAATGGAGAGGTATTTATTTATTTACACGTTTTGTATAATTGGCCAGGTCGATGGAACGGTTAATGATTATGTTTTTTTATTATTATTAGACACTACCGAAATTAGTTTGCAGCCAATATTGTCTTAGCGTTTTTGCGGGTGACGGTTATTGACTTTCCGACTATTTAATGAGAGGCTATTTTGAATGTAAGTCTCTTGAAAATTTGTGTTAGTTTACATTGCCTATTTAATGATGATTTTATATTTTTGGTTGCTTTAAAATTGCCTGTCACAGAGTTTCGTGTTTGTAAAGCATTGGATGTGATAAATTTAATATCTATATAAAATTCTACATTCTTAATCTCAATTTTTAAAACTGTATTGCCAATTTGACTTGGGCCATCTATTGAAACTGAAGTTGTTAAACTTAAAACACGATTTCAATTCGAAGCAATCAAAAATCGAGAGAGTTGCCTTCCAACTTTTATGTTTCTATAGGTACCGAGTGGATCGGTCCGTTTGTTTTATAAAACAAAACACAGTATTTAAAACCCCGATTTCAATTCGAAATTTATTTAACAATTATAAAGTCTGATTGTTGTAATAAATATAAAGTGAAACCAACTGAATAATCATTGCGGGGGTATTGCGGTATTGTTATGAAAATTATCCCGCAATAAAAGTTTTATTGCGAATACCAACTTTAGTCGCAGGGATATAAATATTAAAACAAGATGTGCCCGCGACTTCGTTCGCTTGGGTTACATGATTTTTGAGTACCAAAAAAAGGTTATAGTGAGTCGATCTTAAAAGACAGACATAATATGCTGTTGCGGAGTTTTATTGAGAACTTTCAAATGAGAGTAATTTCGCTACATCATGTAACATTGCGTAACTTTAACCGTTTACGCAGCGCACTCTCTGAAAATGAATAGTTTTTTCCAGTTTTTGCAATATTTTTCTTTGATGCTCAGCTCCATTGGTCATAGAGAGATGAATATAGCCTATAGCCTTCCTAGATAAATGGACTATCCAACACAAAAGGAATTTTTAATGTGAATCAGTACTTACTGAGATTAGCGCGTTTGAACATACAAACAAACTCTTAAGCTTTTTAATATTGTAGTATAGATTAGTATATAAATGATTTTGTTTGCGGAGGCACTATGTGGATTCGGCTCGGTCACGGGCTCCCTCGTAAATCCGAAACTGTTTGTCGTAGACGGTCGTTATTATGAATAATTATGTTATTTTACGGTGGCCGCCGACCGCGACGTCGTATCTCTCAATATTTGGACGCCGCGTAACGGTACGCGCCGGGAATCACACGAGGTCAAACACTAAATGGCGTCGACATTTCTTTTCGACGTTACTACAGTAAATTTTGTTTATTCCCATCAAAATATATAATAACTCAGTGTTATCTTTAGCATTAACATAATTCCGCTTTAAAAGTAGATAATTCCGTTTAACTGTCGCTTTGTATTATCTTTATTACTTCACTTTGAATGTTTGTGTGTGCCTACGGGAAAGAAGGGATTTAAAGTTTGATCAGTAGACGTGGACAAAATCTCTCTCGACCACTGGACAGTGTTTTCTCTCGGGATTTTGTGGGAGTTGGAGCGAGAGGAAAGTATTTTCTTTTCCCCGGGGAGATTTTGTCCACGTCCCCGTGCTACGGGGACTGTTTTAAGGTGAGATTCTGGGAACGTGAGGTGTTAACTTCTTGTCGTCGGCACTTCTCAGTTTTGGCCTTAAGTTGTGTTGTGATCCTTATCAAATATCTGACTAGATGTAGCGATTGCTCGGCATGTTGAATTTGTTGAAGCGTCGTTTTTTTTTTTTCAATTTATTAGAGAAAATGTTATACGCCGCGTACGTTTATTTTTTTGAGGATGTTGTACGAACAGTCTCATAAGTTACTTTTCCAAAGCGCTCATGTTATCGTTAAGTGGGTGCGTAATTATTTTGACTGTGAATGGATCTCGGTGTGACAAGTATCTCACACACCTGTCAGACTGCTATCTGTTAATAAACGATTTTTTATCACCAGCTCTTAAAGCCCTGCTAATACATAAGGCTCTGCTCTGTTTCCTATGGATGGAGGAATAAAGGGAAAATGGGCTATAACCCACCACGCCCAATGCGGTTTAGTGGGTGGTAACGACTGCAGGTGCAGCCGGTACCAAGGCTTAACGTGCATTCCGGAGCACGGAGGAACTAGAGATAGTACATTTTTCGTAACCCATCCAATGATCGGCCTTAGGGAACACTGCTTAGTTTACGCAATATCATAGGTCGAGTACGCTAAGCCACTGTGCTATCGATCTACGGGGCCGTGAATAATAATAAAGTAATCTACAGTGATAACAATTTCTATAACTGACTAACTTATTGCAAAAAGCGTGCACCCATATAGCTGATTACGAAATCTACTCTCAGCATTTAGCTCTACGGAATGGGTGCCTTAACTAGCTCACCATCCTCCACGGTTGTCGGCAGTTAGGCCCCAGATAGGGCCTAGGCCCTATCTAGAGCTGTGCTGAAAAAATTACGCTTAACAGCCATAAACTGGAAGCGTAGGCTGGCCCATTATGCCGCTCCTAACGACACAGTGCCGAGTCTAATTTTATTAGCTCTATGGGTTTGTGAGTACCCGTATATGTGAACTTAAGACAACTTATCAACTTAATGTGGGGGCTTGTGCCAAAAAAAATGGAGGAAGTCCGCCCGAAGGGGCATTGTGCCTAATGTGGGCACTGTCGTTTATAACTTACATACATAGGTACATAAGTAACGCCTATTTACTATTTATCTCCGAAAAGTTTGGTAGGGGTGAATTAACACCCACGATTCGCCAATTATGTTAGGTCCCATAATATAATAGCCGTGTGGTGACGGCAGAGTAGAATACAATTGTCACCACCCCAAATCTCTCCCGTGGGTGTCGTACAAGGCGACTAAGGATAAATCAGTGATGAGGAATGGGCAGCAGCGTTCCTCTTATACCATCTAGCTATGTACCTACTGCGACTTTTGTGCCCGATAAATGGCAATAGGCTCGCCACCTGTTACGTGGGACCTTACATAACTGGTGAAACGTGGTTGCTAGTTCACCTCTGCCTACCCCTTCGGGGATATAGGCGTGATTTATGTATGTATGTATGCATAATATAATAGGGGGCACATAAAAAGCAGCAGATTGCTAAGAGGAATGCTGCTGCTCTTTACTCATCGCTGTCTCTATCCTTAGTCGCCTTGTACGATAGCCGCAGGAGAGAAGAGATGGTTACAATTGACAGTATTCAAGTCTGCCGTCACACAGGCCTCGTTTATAAGGCATTGAACAGACATGCATGGTAATCGAAGTTGACAGATAGGAACTTCGATTACCATGCATGTCTGTTCAACTTTGGATGTATGGAAAATATTTTTACACAAAAGTGGCCGTTTTCGGCAGTGGTGTGTTAGGCAGTGCCCGCTTTGGGGCCCCTTCCCCTACATTTGCTACAAGGCTTATGGCGTGTATAAAGTCTGCGCAATTGTAAGCCAAGTGCGCCAGATCTTCAATAATAATATTATGCAGTTACCAAACCTAAAAACGAACTAAAGGATTCATTTGTTTAGCTGTCCCCGTCTCGTGGAGTACCTAACCAAATATTATGCTTAGCATACTTACTTAGCATATTAACATTCAAACGGCTTCTATTTCTAAACGTTTTTCAAACTTTAACCTACAAGAGACGATAAGACAATTTTTTATGTCTTCATAATTATTTTACCTCAATATATTAGCATCGGGTCAAGACAGTTAATCGGTACGCTGTGATATATTTATTTTGTCTACTCACACTCGCATCTCAAATTCGCCAATTTATGTAGATTCCGAAATATAATATGTGCGAATATTTGTTCTCTTCGCGGTTATGAATTGGATTTAAATTATTCATGTTTAGGAGATTGGGTCGTGAAATTTGATATTATTGAAAAATGTTCATTGGGACACTGGGATTTTGATTGACATAGTGACGTCAGATCAGATATTAAGTATGTAGATGACATTTTTAACATTATTATTATTATCACATGTGTTCTGAATTCTCGTATGGTGACAACATAGCAGTATACAATTGTCACCACCCCATAGCGGGTGGTATTACTCCCGCGGCTGTTGTAACAAGGTCCAGTGTCTACGTATGATTGGAAATGGACAGCAGAGTTCATACTACTCCTTTCATGCAATTAACGTGTCATGGTCTTAGAAACAACTTAATTTGTCGACCTAAATATATTCAGACGAACAATCGATTCTAGAACCAGCCAGAATTTGATAATGGAACTAGAATTATGTGTATAATAAAACGGCGGGGAGAAATTTTTATCTTTTATCGTAAGAATAATATTATGTAATATACAAACAAATATGAATTGCCGGTTAGGATAAATATACTATGTTATGGCCATCGGCTAAGCGGTTGCGGGCTTGATAACTGGTAAGGGAAAATGTGTTTCTTCCACACGCTTTCTTCCACAATATTTTAAATATATACGAGATAAGTGCGGACTGCCCTTTCGAATCTCTTTAAAATTCGTTGCCTATCCAATGTTCTTTTTCAACAATATTGTGATAGAAAGAAGAATGCTGCAACCTGGAACCTGTGCCATACGTAATTTGTATAGAGATTTCTTAGGTACCGCACATAGATTTCTGCTGTGCCGTCTTCACGGGACGTCTTTCTGGTCCTATTTTAGTTATAATTACGAAGTACCTCTTGACACTCCGTTAGTGTCACATCTGTTCATCGAGTCCCTTTATATTCACACAATCCCAGATTAATTATTTCGATAACATCTTCCAACATTATCTATGGATCATTTTGCCAACGAACCCTTGTATTTTAATGTAGTATATGGAGATGTCAAACGTAATTATATCTCGTTAGCAAACCGATTAAATTGCCGACAGATAAATTATCTATTTCGCGGCCAGCATCACCATCGAACGGTATTTCGTTGGCTCATATCGAATTCTGATTACTTCAACACACAATAGTTGGAACACTTGGAGGTGTTAATATATTTTGTGCGATTTGATTAATGTTGTTTCTCATATTTACATTTTGGCAATTATTGAAATTGATCGGTGAGAGGTCGTTGGCCTGATCAACGGTATATGATATTTCCCAACTGCCGTGGTGACCGTTATAGTAATGATTCATTACCGGCACTAGAACAAACTCGAGGGGTATTTGTTCAAATATTCTCTCACGCGTGGCTGATCCGCGTGTCAAAGTTTATGCCTTATTTGGGAACGGTAGAAAGTTTTCTATCGATAGCTGCTCGGGCCTCGTTTCTAATAGATGATCAAACGAACTTCTATGTGAAGTTCGATCACTATTATATGAGTTCGCTTCATTCGAAGATATAATATCACAATGTAGTTTCTTTTCATTTTACTGGCAACTCGCACTTTTAGAGGGTAACCCTAATATATTTTTTTTTGTCTATCTATATTCGGCTGCGCCCGCCATTCCTCATCCTTTAGAGTAAATTAACAAAATTTTTATTTTTTGTATGGGTTTTGGGCAGGGCGGGTTCTTATATCTTCGAATGAAGCGAACTCATATAATAGTGATCGAACTTCACATAGAAGTTCGTTTGATCATCTATTATATTTCCTTCGCTTCATTCTTCAGATATAATATCACAATGTAGATATTTAGAGTTAAAAATTTTGTTAATAATTTGATGAAAAAAAAGGTAGGTATGTAAAATAAATTAAACAAAGAAACCGTTTGTTTAATTTTATCTTTATTTGTTTAAATAACAAGCACTCTAAATAATCAGGTTAAATTAAAGTATTTATCTTTCTCATTATAATTATGATACAGTCAAACAATCAGTACCAGTAAGTTATTTAGGTAGGTAATCAATGTTTAGAAACTGGAATACATACAGCGGTGGCAAAGTTGTTTTCATTAATCATAGGCCGATTATAAAATTTGGCAAAGGTCTCTGAATTTCGTGTCCAACCTGCTGTCTTACGAATGACGTCTAGCGACACGCCGGCGGAGTTCGCCGCAGACGTGGCGGCGTGTCGCGTGCTGTGCGCGCTGAACTTTGTCACGTCTATGCCGCTCTCCGCCAAAAGCTGTTTTATCCACCGGCTAATAGTTTGAGCGCTTGCTGCCCGGTACGGTTGCTTAGTTGTGATAATTAAATTTTTGATTGTCTGGGGCCTAATAGATTTTGTAAAGGTCATATAAGCTCTTATGGTAGTAGCTGGACAAATTGTTTTATTTTGGTTAAAATAAGGTAGTGACAATACGGGCTGGTCTCGATTAATCGAAGAGGTTTTAATTAAATCTTTAATCATTATTTCAATACAATTCCCATTAATGTTTAATTTAATATCATCTATTTTTATCAAGGATAATGTCTGAGCTCTATGGGCGGTACACAAAGCGAGAAGCATAACCATTTTCCTAGTGATTTTATCAAGAGTTAAACTTTCATTGGGATACCATTCTGAAACAAAGTTCAACACAACTTGTGGATCCCAAGTGGTGACATATTTAGGTAGCGATGGTCTTAACCTAAATACACCTTTCAATAATCTTTTTATTTGCTCCTCGGAGCCAATGTTATTGCCTAAGAGGATAGACAGTGCAGCACGGTGACTATTTAGGCTTCCGTAAGCGATACCGCGGTTAAATTGTTCAGTTAAGAATGACATTACATTGGGCACAGAATGTAGGTATGGATCAATATAATTATTGTTGCAGTACGTCCACCAGAGCTTATAAGTTACGTTATATTGGGTCAAGGTATTTTTTGCTAGTGACGCTAGCATTATGTCTAATGATGTAGCAGGGACGTTGCGTCTGCCGAAAGCTTCCCGGAGAGCTTGGCCACACCCAGGATAAGATCTTTGTAACAGCGATTCCTGGAAATAGACAAGGACATGTCCTTAGTACCATCTAAAATTAATACTTCGGATATTAACATAGTTTTTAGGAGCGGAAACCATGGCTGTGACTGCCAATATGGAAATACTAAAATACCTTCAACTTGATCTCTGATAATTTTTTGTAAGCATCGAAGGATTAATGTTACAGGAGGAAATGCATAAAACGCATCCTTCCAAGTAATGGTAAAAGCGTCTACAGTCAATGCATTTGGGTCTGGCTTCCATGAGATATATTTTTTGCATTTGGCATTGGTACGAGATGCGAATAAGTCTATGTCGGGCATTCCAAATAAATTTACAATATTTTGAAAGGCATTACTGCTTAAAGACCATTCTATGTCGGGATTATTTTTTCTTGATTCCTCGTCGGCATCTTTATTATCTTTAGTATTAATGTATGAACCAATAAGCCATATATTGCGCGTTTCGCACCATTGCCAAATTTCGCGTGCTAGACCGTTTAAGTGTGGGTACTGAATACCTCCCATTCGGTTTATGTAGCTTAACGCTGTTGTATTATCAATCCTTAATAATATACTCATGTTATTATGATAGCGAGCAAAGCATTTAAGTCCGAAGAATACGGCTAGGAGTTCTAGGTAATTAATATGTTGGAGCACTTCACCATCGTTCCATTTCCCGTTTGCACGTTTACCGTTGCAGACTGCACCCCAGCCAGACTTCGACGCATCGGTGAATATTTCTAATTTAATGTTTTCTGAATTGAGGGGCATAACTGCTTTACGAATATTTTTGATCCACCAGGTCAAATCAGGTAAAATTTTATTCGATGGAATAAATTTAACGTCATAACTACGAAACTTTCTCAACGCTAGATACTTTTCCCGTTCAAATATTTTGGTATATAACCACCCGTATCGTACAGCAGGACAAGCTGCTGTAAGTACTCCTAAGAAATGAGAAAAATCACGAATTGTTATCGATGGAAGGTTGTAGTACTTCTTAGCTAAGGATTCTATGTATATACTTTTTTCTGAAGGCAAAGTTATCGTCATGTTGATAGAATCAAAGACAAAACCAAGATATGAAATTTTTTGAACTGGTTTTAATGAACTTTTTTCAAAATTGACTACGAACCCCAAACATTTCAATAACTTTAAGGTCTCATTGACGTTTCGAGAACACTCCTGATAAGAAGATCCTAGACATAAAATATCGTCTAAATATATGACAGACAAAAACCCTTTACCTCGAAGATGTGTCATCACCTCTTTCATTATTTTTGTGAATGTTCTAGGCGCAGAAGAAAGGCCGTAAGGGATGGCGTTGAACTCGTATGTTTTTTCTTTAAATTTGAACCTTAAAAACTTTTTTTGACTTTTCTTAATTGGTGTTCTTAAATGATTCTTTTAAATCTATAGATGCCATATACGTATGTGATTGAATAATTTTTGAGACGGTTCTGTAATCTTCCATTTTAAAATGTTCGTGAGTGACAAAGTTATTAAATGGTTTTAAATTTAAGATAAACCTATTAGTTCCATTAGATTTCCTTGTCAAAAATATGGTCGATATAAATTGGTCTGGTCGGGGTTGGCACTCTGAAATCGCGCCTAAGTGTAACAATTTTTCAATTTCATTTGACATGTCATTTAATTCCTTCGGGGAGAATAAAGAATTAGATGGTACAGTGTGTTGAATGATGTCATTACATAATGAAATACTATATCCATAACGAACCCAATCTAAAACAACTTTATTAGTTGTGATTGCGGTCCAACACTTATAAAAATATTTCAATCTCCCTGCATGTACCTGTATTACTGTCGCGGGGCACGTCTCGGCGGGTAGGACGTCGACGGTCGTGTCGCCGTCGCCGGTGCGGTGGGCGCCGCGATGGCGGCCGTCCGCCGGTACTGCGTGTGCGCAACCCGGCGCAGCCCCCCTCGCCCCCCCCTGCTCGACTGAGGGTAACGAGGAGGGCCCTGCCAGTTTTCCGGGTGCCGGGTTTTTATCGTAGATGAAGTTGGTGCCTGTGTAGGTGTCTTATTAGACCAAGCAGATTTCTTTATTTGATGGCCCTGTCGTTCTATTGTCTGAGAAGATTTAATCTTTTCAGATAAATTTGTGCCAAAAAGGGTTTCATCCCTATCTTGTTTTTCGATAATCGATATAAAAGATTTTTGAAGGCAAGGTGTTAGAAGTTTAGTTCTAAGTTCAGTTTCGGTGTAATGCAAATCGGTTAATATCCTATAACCGTCGGAAAGAATTTTAATGGCGTTTATTTTATCGTCACTTTGCAGTAATAAGGTTATAGCTTTGCTAATCGCAGTGATACCGTGACCCAACTGATCCTGTTTCGTTTGTATGCTTTTATCCCGATTTCGTACTACCTCGGCCACCGCTGCAGATATTTCAAAGTTCAAAGTAGGTGCTTTGAGTAATTTACAGTTTTCTGGTATTGGATAATCGTTTAAAAGTTTGGTTTTACTTTCTTTTAATAAGCCTTTTTTTAAAATTGGAAGCCACCGTTGTGTAAGAGAAATATGAATGTTTTCACCAAAATTTGGCGTATCTTCCGTGGTGTCTCCCAATGCCGATAAGAGTTCAGGATCGAGGTCCTGGCCCTCTGGTGGCGGCTGTGTAGGCGTTTGTTCTGGTATAAGACCCTGTTCCACGGAGGGGCCTGGCGCCGCAATAATCGGTTCATCGGCTTCAGTATATGTAGTTATCTCGTGGTCAGGCGCCACCGAAGCGGTGCATTCTTCGTTTATTTCGACATCTATGTAAACAAAACACTTACATGAAGTATCTTTTTATTCTAAGTAAACCAACGGTCACTAGATAAAATAATTTGCCAGCCCACCTGAATGACTTTTGTCAAACTTACGGGTTATTTTTTAACATCATGCTACCCCCATTATTATGGGATATTTTGAAGGGATAATCTCCGATGTGATAAGTAGCTTAGAGATGCTTTTAATTTTTATTATATTTAGGCGTATTGCACGAATTGTAATAGCGGATTATAATTACCTTCATTTAATTCGTCCTCTGAACAAGAAGAATGAACAACGCGACGGCGCCGTTTTTTCGGTTTTTCTTTTAACTTCTTTATTTTCTCCTCATAATACTCGATGGTTTTGCGTTTAGGCATAGTTGCACCAAGTGGAACAAGCGTGCGTTCGTTGCCGCGCAAAGAAAAAGAAATGAGGAATGGCGGGCGCAGCCGAATATAGATAGACAAAAAATATATATATTAGGGTTACCCTCTAAAAGTGCGAGTTGCCAGTAAAATGAAAAGAAACTACATTGTGATATTATATCTGAAGAATGAAGCGAAGGAAATATAATTTACGTTTATTTGAATGGGCACCAGTAATTTTTAGTAAGAAGTATATTTTTTGGTTTCATTCGTAAATACAGGAAAATCGATAGATCGTTTTAATTACTGACTGTTGAATCAACAGCTTTATCTATAAACATACATACATACATACGTCACGCCCTTCTCCCACAGGGATAGGCAGAGATCACTTCCTTCCACTTGCTACGATCCTTACATACTTCTTTCGCTTCATCCAATCTCATCAATCTCTTCATGCATGCCCGTCGGTTTCGGGTACTCTTGACCTGGCCCTTTTTCAATAGACTTTCAATTTGATTATGAAAGATCCGCCTAGGCCTTCCCCTTGCCATTTCTCCATTCACTTTCGCCATGTAAATCCTTTTTGTCATTCTCCTTTCATCCATTCTTTCGACGTGACCAAACCATGCGAGCATCCCTTTCTCAATCCTTGTCATTACATCTTCTTTCAAACCACACCTTTCTCTTATCACACTGTTATACAATCGGTCGCTCAGCCTTACTCCAGCCATGCTCCTCAACGCTCTCATTTCTACTGCATTTATTCTACTTTCATGCTTCTTCTCCCATACCCAACTTTCGCTTCCATACATTAATGTCGGAACCAGCACTCCGTTATGAACAGCCATACGAGCCTTTCTGGACACGCTTTGGCTGTTCATAAAAGTGTGCAAAGCCCCGTTTACCATATTCCCAGCTTTCACCCGCTTTTCAATATCACTATCACACTTTCCATCTCTCGTAAATACAGATCCTAAATATACAAACTCTTTCACTTGTTCAACATTCTCACCCGCAATCTTAATTTCACACTTCGTCATTTGTTCATCCCTTTCAAAAACCATAACCTTTGTCTTGCTTACATTTACTTTCATACCTTTCTCTGTCAAAGCTTCATGCATAACTGTTACCATCTCCTGCAAATCTGTTTCTGATGATGCTAATATAACCTGGTCATCAGCGTACAGCAGACATTTGATAAGTAACTCGTTCATTCGTAATCCACAATCAAATTCTTTTAGTCTCGTCAGACAATTATCCATGTATAAGTTGAACAGCCATGGTGACGCTACACATCCTTGTCTCACACCTGTACCGATGCGAAACGACTCTGTGTATGCGCCATTTATCCTAACACAAGCGTTCGAATCCTCATAAAGAGATTTCAACGCCTGTATCAGACTGCTGTTCACCCCATACATCGACAAAATCGACCACAGTTCATTCCTCACCACTCGGTCATAAGCCTTTTCTAAGTCTACGAAAGCGCAATATACTCGTTGGTTTATCTATAAACTTATCATAAAATTTAAAAGTAGTTAACCAATTACAGGTTCGCACTTTTAGATGGTATCAATTGAACTCTTAAGTCTTTAAGAAAAAACATAATTATCAAGCTCGATTGAGATTCTATTCTTGATGTTATGATTTTGACTGTACACGGTGTACTGAACAAATATAAATCTTCGAAGCTTCGCAACAACGGGAAAAAATGCCGCAAAGAATGCTCCTTTACGAATTCACCCTTGATTAATATCATTTTTTATTTGAATTCATACAATGCCTTCCAGTCCGCAACGTACTAAATAATTTGAATAACAAAAGATTCCGACTCAAAATACTTTCCAAGTTCACATCAACAAAAAAGGTCGGCGCAAGTGTACAGATAAAGCCAGCCTTTGATCATGCCCAAGATAGGCTGAATGATTCTCACATTGCGACCCGAGTCTAGGAGGCTCATTAAAACGTGTCGTTACGTTTTCTCGTCCTCAGCTGTTTGCGTTATCGCCCCATAAAACCCTCCCGATCTTTTGGCTGATATGATAATTGTAATCCAATACGGTGATGGCGAACTCGTCAGTTTTAACTACATCTCTGGGAGCGAGGACATGTTCGCTTTTTGTGAAAGTAAGAATAGATTGCTCGTGGACAGCACTATGTACACCTCTGGTGGAACTCCAAATTAGGGATTGAATAAATTCTAAATATTTAACGTATAGAATGTAAGCATCATCTGGAATAAGTAACGTTGACATTAACGTAATTGTAAAATTTTGTGCTACAGGAGAAGGAAGTAAAGTCCTTATGAATTTCCTTTTTCAGTTAATATAAAAATCATAATTTGTTTTAACAAAAATTGTAAATGAATGAATGAAATAAAGTTTATTTGGCAAAAAAGAAATTAACAATAATAAACACAAATTTAAATATTTTTATTAGGCCAAATAGGTCCCCGCCAAATAGCCAAATAGCTCAGCTATGTTGTACCAAATTAGCGATAAGTATTTATACTTACTAGGCAGCTTCAACAAAGTCTGTACGGATATACGCTTTTAGATGAAAATAAAATGTATAGATTTTTTGTTTATAGGATGTTGATTCGGTTGACGTTAACCGTTGGAGTAATTTATGAACCTGGAAATCTATAAAAAAGACAATGCAATCAGGCATTTATTTTACGAGACATAAACGTTCTTTCTGGTTGAAGAATTCAATGCTGATGGTAATCTGTGGCGATACAGAATTAACCCCAAAAACGATTGACCTATTTTTTCCGCGTGTAGCATTCCTATGAAAATATGCAAATCAAGATAAATCTGAGACAGGAGAAATCTATGCTTGCGGAAAGGACGGGGTTTTACACAGAGCCGTTGTTGCCGAGAAAGGTGCATGTCAAGAGAATTAATAGAAGTTTCCTACGCAGGATCCGCGGTAACAAATCGTTCGGCCTACACGCGTTTGTGCTCCCACCCACATGCCTGTGGTATATGCGTTGTCACGAACCGCTCTGACATACACAATAGGTGTAGACTTGAAGAAGTGGTCTTTAAAAAGTCGTTTCTTTTATTTATTTGTGCAATAATAAATCGTTAAAATCAATAACTTCGGTCGGTAGTGTTTGACGGCCGGCTGGTCGGCGGTTTGTCGGGGTTCGTGTGATAAGCATGGCCGTTAAATAATTTTTTTTTTTACTTTCGTTTAAGGAGTACGTATTAAATGTTCTATTTATCACAGTCAATTTATTTCACTTGGCCAGTATTCATAGATTCTGATGTTTTCCTTGGCCCGGTTTTCCAAAAGAGTCACGAGTATCTATCTATTTATTTTTATCGATTGTATATTACGTATATTGTGAGCTCCAAAACTGTTTGAAGTAAATTTTTATATCATTTAAGCTTTTTTATATTCAAAATGTTATACATAATTGACAACATTTCATTTTTTCAACATACCTTTATTATGATGTTATATGAAATTAAACCGAAAATGAAGGCACCCATATTTTTTTATTTCTTTTGAATTCCGTCGTTTTCATACAAAAAATCATGATTGAAATACCGGTCATTCTAAACAGACGTAAGCGCCAAATGCCGTCACTGTAATGGACAAATGGCGAAATCACTCTTGACGCAAAAAGTAAAAAGATCACTTGTCAAAATTGACGAACTGGCGTTTCCGGTAACGAAAATGAAAACATTTTATCTGAAATGTTTGAAATCAATTTCAAAGAAATTGATTTCAGTCATTTAAAATACGTTTTAAAATAAAGTTTATGAAGGATTTTAATTTATTGCTACTTTACTGATGTTAATTTCTACGATGACGAATAATGATATTGGATTTGATTTATGACTGACGTGACGTTTTACTTCATACATCTACGACTGTGACGTCATCGCATGTTTTTTACATTTTATTTTTTTTCTCTGTAATTAAGTAATAAAAAAATTTAATAAAAATATTTTCGAAGTCGGGATTGGAAAATAAAGAAACGGTATTTTTATTTTGGGGGGGTTGTCATTTTTGAAATGTTGTCAATTATGTTTATTTTATTAGAGAAGTTCCAGTTATACTAGCGAAAACTGAATAACAGTCAATGCTTGATAAAGTAATCGAGAAAGAAGTAGGTAGGTCTTATTCATATAGAGTACTTCGCTGAAAGCGCACGTAGTTCTAACACAGTTGGAAGTTGAATTGGAACTATTCCTATATCGCCTTTGTCATGTCTCACTGGCATGCTCCACAAACTAGCGACGGCAAGACTTAACTCGCTACAGTACCTGGCGAAAATTTCACCAGAAGAGGAAATTCGAGGTCGTTAGCGGTGATGGATCCACGCCGACCGCTAAAACACCTTAGGCTCGAGGTTTGACGCGAGAATCGATTAAGTTTGACAGTATTCTCTTCGATTGTCGAGCGGCGAGCGGTTCGCGAGTAATTACAAGCCTCAACACTAGTGTCCCCAACTCTTATTCGAGATCTCCACTCGATAAATAATCGATTTCAATTTATCATTGCCATGTCATGAATGTTAGGCCCAAATGAATTTAATCTTCTCCGTTTCATTCAATTCGTAATGGGATAACAGGAACATGGTATACCAGCTAGTTAAGGACTTAATCCCTCGGGCGATCCACTTGAATATGATGCATCTGGATATGAAATTACGCGCGCATTTCTTTTGTTGTGGGGGTGTGTAATATTCATAAGTCTTATTTGCTCTAATCCTATTTCGGAATGATCATTCACATTGTGTGTCGAATTCTGAACGTTGAACTGACTTGGTTAATAGTACTGATTGCTTATCACAGCATGTCTTTTTCAGTAGGTAATCACTTCATCCTTTCTCATGTATTTTTTATCATAATAGTTATCCTTCCATATACTAAACTATTGCTCAATAATTTTTCTGCACTCTTGGATTCCTAACCCTGTATTTTTTTGTGTTAACCAAATGACTTCTATCATCGCACTTTAGCTACGTGCACTTACTTTTCTTTCATCCATCGCTTTCGTTGCCCGACACTAACAAATGTAAAAGTTTACGTGAATCGGTAATTTCCAAAACATTCATTCCACGAATTCCCATCATGCATAGTCTCCCTAACAGGAACGGATATTGAACCACAGGACCATGACACACCGATAATGAATTCTGTCCGGGCTGACGCGACACAAACGCCGTGGTTTATTAGCACTACGTAATTTTAATTACAACTCGACTCTGCCTAATTTACCTTGTCAAGCCATAATTTGGACACTTTTGATTTTAATTGATGGCTCCCTTAATAAACTTTCGTTGAGGTGTGATATTTTATCTTTGCCTCGCCATAATGGGAATGTGTCAGTTGCTTAAATTTGACTCGCGTTTTATTAAGGAGTGACCAAATAATTGGAACGTTGTTTTATATGTGCTATTCGCATGATGGTATTGGCCAGAATTTTAACGTTGGCGTTGTTATTAAAAATATTCTAGGTAATAAAGTTGAGTTTAGAAATAAAATCAGAGCCAAAGCGAAAATCAATGTTATTAAAGTTTTCGTGTTTATTCTCGACGTGTACTGCGACATCAAAGCGAATTATCGGCTTGTACGTGAACGTTCGTAACTTTGTTTTGTAAACATCCCTTTCAAGTGCTCCGGTTATTTACAGAGAAAATAAATTAAAATATGCTAATGAAACATGCTTTAAATAGATTATTAAAAGAAGCTGATAGACGTGCCTTTCAAATTGGCTCGAGCGTAAAAGAAAACAATTCAGTCATTACTTATGCTATTTTTAGATGGGCATATTACTTATATAAATTATTAGAAAAAAAAATTGTAAAGAAAAACAGTTGGCAATTTAGAAAAATTCGATCATGAAGCATCAACATCAGGACATAATTTATTGAATTATTTTCGACATCAAGTTCCGTGAAATTTAGTCACAATTAAATAACAGATTATTGCTATTAATCACCGGGAAAGCAATAATATATTGCGTTTAATATATTTTATGGCGTGCAACATTTATATGATCACTAAGACGTATTATAATAAACATGATCATACAACTTTTAATGAACACGTCATAAACATAAGAAGCCACCAATAAATATATGATGCCAGCTCATTTACATAGAATAATAGTCGCTTGTTACGATATTTATTATAAAAGCATATTTGCATTTTATTGTATAATTCCACAATCACAATAAAACAAGGTGACAAAACTCATTTAGATATAAAAGATTGTAATCTGGGAACAAATTAAATCGAAATGACATTTATATGAAATCCAAATGAGGTGGTGCCGACACTGTTTAAGTGTATTTACGTGTTAGCCGTTTACAAAATTCACTAACGAAAGGGACAGCGCGTATTGTCCCAAATTTATGGCTCCGACTTCGGTAATTGAAGTTTTTATGAAGACTTGGGCGTTGATTGCGATTTGTTCGGAGCTGAATTGTCCAATTAACCCGGGATCAAAACAACCCTTTGCCAATGTCGCCCTTAGTACCAGGCCCCGAAATTCCCAGTCAATACATACACCATGAGCATGAAAGGGCTAATGGTACCTACAGATCTTTTTTGTGAAAAAATAAAGGGTCATAGGCCCGAAAAGCTCGATAGTGCAGTGGCTTAGCACGCTCGGATTGTAAAGTTCGCTAAGGCTGGTCATTAAATGAGTGACCAAAAATTTAGTTCCTCCGTGCTTCGAAAGGCACGTCGAGCCTTTGGTCCCGGCTGCATTTGTAGTCGTTAATACCCACCAATCCGCATTGATCAAGAGAACGATCGTTAACATTCATCAATCAAAGATTTTGGTGCTTAGAAAAAGAATTTCGAAAATATATGGTCTTGATGCGGGAAACCATAATATTTCGAAATTCTTTTTCTAAGCACCAAAATCTTTGTACTAATTTTTCTAACATTTATATAATGTTAAAATTAAAATCGAATAATTCATCAATCAATCCGCTATAATAGCCGGCATGGTGGATTATGGACCATTCATTGTCATCTTCACCAGCCCTTTTAATGTGCCCCACTGCTAGGGCACGGGCCTTCCCAATCAATGGAAGAATATAGAGAGATTGGGCCATAACCCACCACGCTGGTAGTGCGGGTTGGTGGGTATTAACGACTGCAGATGCAGCCGGGACCAACGTCTTAATGTTCCTTCAGAAGCCGGGAGATACTCGAGACAACACATTCTTGGTTTGATGATGTCTGACTAGGATGAATGAAATAGGAAACATACTGCGCCGCCAACCACGGTGGGAACAGAGCAGGGAGAAGAATTCGTTCACAAGACCAACTAATAAGACCTTACCTCTCCGAATCGCAAGGTGTTTGGGTCTTAATCAGCTCTCGAATGCCATCTAGGCCCCTTGCCGTAATATCGATGGTCTCGCAGCGGGGCGCGCGACAAAGCAATCCCATTTGGTATAAATCGCGCGAGACCGCGATGCGCCGAGAAATTAGGCGCGGCGCCCCCGCCGCGAATCCTCCTCGTAAATAAGTGTCGCGAGCACCGGTGCACGCTTAAAGACACATTCTTGTTGTACACTCTCGTTTAAGGGTTTAATTGGTTGCTTGCATCGCTGATGCGGCACCCGCCCCGCGGGTATCCTCGATCGGCCAGAATCTCGCGGAGACATAAGGCGTTTTATGCCCGAAGTGCATAAGACAACTTTATGGCATAAGTAAAACAGAAGTATATGAAACTTACGTATTGTTTTCTCTGTAATAATACGTCAGTTTCATACATTTGTATTCTATGCGTTTGAATAAATTGGCATTTGATTAGGCCCCAAGAACGTTTCGCGAATTATGTTAGCTCCCGTGTAATAGGTGGCGAGCCTACTGCTATCTATCGGGCAGGTAAATTGCAGTATGTTGCTAGGTGATTTTAGAGGAATCCTGCTTGCTGCCCATTCCTCATTATTACACAAGTGGTAGAGATGGGGGTGGGTGGTGACAATTGTATTCTGCTCTGCCGTCGCCACGCGTGATCGTAAATCCTCAGTCCGTTAATGATCCGAACGATGTTCCGCGATGAATTACCGCGTAGCCTTCTTAGCCTTGTTGACTTTTTGCGCGAAATATTTCGCCGATTTTAGTTGGCGTGGGCTTGGCGTAATGGCCTGTAACTCTTAAGTGGTTTTTCGAGTTCATTGCGATTTATGTTTTAATAAAATGAAACATTGTATTTGATATTCGGTTTCGTTATCTTGTTGCGCATCATAAAATGCATCATTCACTGGCTGATTATCCGCCGCTATCGTTTCGGGTTCACAGAAGACAATAAAAAAAAACTTTTTTGTGAAGTTGGTTAAAAAAACTTAATTTAGCTTGGAAATTTATTTTCGAATTTCGACGGTCCTGTTCCTATTTTTTTTTTGTCTAAGCGCTGTACGGTGTAATTATTTGGTCCGGTGGGCGGGCAAGACTTGCCACACCTTTTCAATTTGGAGGGTGACGATGTCTTTCTGTGTTGCCATTATTCACTGTAAGTGTTCGCGTTTTGTCCCCCTTATCATCTGGTTATGATTCGGTGGCGGGTGTTCGCGCTATTCCTTTAGGCCTGTGGCACACCTCCTCTGCGAAACTCAAAGGACGAAACCTCTGCGCGAGTTTCGCTGTGCAAGAGTAGGTATTAGTGGTGTAACGAATATTCGCATATTTTTGCATATTCGCATTCGAAAAGTTCGAACGAATGTTTTGCGAATCATCAGAAAAAAACATAAATCTTAGACTAAAAAATATTATCAATCTTCACTTTATCATTTGGTATTATTTATTTAGATTCCAGATCACTACTACTTAAATAACAATATTAACTTCTCATTAGAACTTAGATTCTTTTTAAACAGATAAGTATTAAGTAACAAGAAAAGCAGCTTTTTGAAATGAGTAAAAAGCATAACTGCTTTTTCGTTTTTAAATAATAACTCAAAACTTTACAAACGAAACGTGCCTCAAGCGAATACTTATTGGAACCAAATGAAAAAAAAAAACTCAATATTCGTATCCGCATTCGCGAATGTGGTCAGCAGATATTCGCGTTCACGTTCGCGAATGCTCAAATCAAAATTCGTTACAACACTAGTAGGTACTATCCGAACCGGCGGCCAACGGGCGGTGATGTAGACGAAGCCTGAGCAAATGAGCGAAATCATGTAAGAAAGGGCAACACCATTGTCAGTTTTGTGCGCTAGAGCTGGGTATTTCGCTCCTGGAGGTCTACTCTGAAACTCCGAACGTTTAACTCCCATATCTATCCGTCTTTCTCACGCCACTGAGTGTTTAAATAAGAACGACAAAGACGCAAAGACTCGATCGAACGAAATAAACATCCAGAGTAACGCCTCTGTTTCGCCACCAACAAACTTGTAACTCACAGCGAAACTATGGCGGTTTCGCCCTTTGAGCATCGCAGCGGTGCGGTGGTGTGGTGTGCTACAGGCATTAGAGGTATATCAGTGTCGCCGATTTCAATTCGGCCGACACTCGGTGTCGAGTGTCGAACAGAACAAGCGAGCATCGCGGTATCCGGCTCCGATTGCCTTCGACTAGGAGTCTTGTCTTCCACACAATGCTGTCGGTGCTCTTTTAAATGCGATACTTCCGCGAAAGCTCGCGTACGATCGCGGCCCCTTTACCTTAATCAAATGGCAGTGACAAAGGATTGAAAGGAACGCTCTGCTCGATTTCGTGCAAGCGATCGGTATTGGCTGCGGGATTCCTTTGACGGGTTGCCGACGTTTTTTTTTTTTTTGGAATAGGGTATTTTTTCGCGAATGATGTCAAGTTGTTCTTCTTGGTGCGGAGTGCGGCTGGATTCTCACGAGTTTGTTCTGAATTGCAATTTGATACATTGATGTAATATAATTCACACCCTTTGTTATGTGCAAGAAGCTAGGTAGAAGTGTATTAACACTTTTCTCCAGCCATTTAATCGTCCGTATACACTGGGCATTACAATTGCAATACTGTTTCACCAGGAATTCCTGATTGTATCGAAAGATCTAAAGATACAATCAGGGATTCCCTGAAAAATCTGGGATAAATCCCTTGGTTGTCTTATATTATAAGACATCTGCCCCCGTAGCACGCGACGTGGACACGTCTCCTTCGGGGGAAAGAAAATCTTTTCCTCTCGCTCTAACTCCCACTAAATCCAGAGGCAAACCATTGTCAAGAGGTGGAGAGAGACTTGTCCACGTACCCGTGCTAGGGCGGCTGTGGGAGATATGGGTGTAGAGACATACTGCGCCGACCCCAGATGAACTGGGAACAGGGCAGGAAGAAGAAGACTTACTCACGGTATGTTGATTTAGTTCGTGTCTTGAAGGACGCGCGAGTGAGACGCGATTCGTTATGCATTGCTCGCTATTTAGCGTCATTGCCAAAATAGTGTAGCATACTAGCAGCGTTGTACACGAAAATGCTGAAGAATTCGCGCGTAAATCGCCAGATCTGGACAGGCTCTTACATAGTTTATATCCATAGTCGTTTTGACACTAATTGAATCTCAACTACGTTCCTTGTCATTAAAACCTTTCTTCCGCTCGCGCCATTGATGGCCTCTCATAAATGGCCGGTATTTTTAAATTTTAATAACACCCCTCCGGTTTACCTTTCGGGCAAATTATGATGCTTAAAACGTTGTTTGTATTTCTATCGTGACGCTTAAGTGTTTAATACCAAATTTGTTTTTGATTACATAATAGCTGACGTGAAGGAATTTATATCACTGCTCTCAATTTTCCAAATACAAAACTGTATGCATTACTTAAACGGTTTGTGAGCGTTTTTTTTTGATCCAATCATGATTCGGCCCTTTAAAATACTAATGCGGTAACATATTTCAGACGTGCCGTCGTTGTTTACATTGTAACAATAACGTTTTGAACAATCGAATGTCTCATTTGAATGAAAATCAAATTAATCACAACACCGTCTACTTCTACTGATTCTCGGCGATAAAATATTTAACAATGGTGTAGCCTACAGAGTACCAGCTGCGTCCTTTTTTGGGTTGGCTACCCAAACCTAAACTAGTTTGTTCCGATGTGATCGTTGAGATCTTATCGCGCGATCGGTAGGTACCTCAACCCTTTAATATATGCGTCGTCCTCCGGAATTGTAACAGTTTCGCTTTAACTAGCCATGTGGAGTGGTTTCCGAGTTGAGCATATGTTCCGTTTGACCAACCACCGGCGTCCGTATTTTCTGGAAGCACCGGAGCAATAAAGAAAGCAGTTTTACAAGTGAGTGGCCCCAGAACGAATGCGCGGGTTAGCGTGCTCGCCCATATTCTTATTTTATGGCTATGAAAAATCTCGCAACGAATATTCCCGGTTATAAAATAAAGTCGCTGTGACTAACTTCCTGAGGATTTTATCTTGCAGCGTACACAGGATAGTTAAAGAATACTCGACTAAATTGAACGAGACCGTTGCTTTGCTTGTAGTGTCTTCAGAATAAGATGCTTTGTTGGTTTGTATGCTGTTGACGTGGGAACGAGGGATATACTATACCGCCTAAATCCCTTTATTCATTACTAAAAGACCTTGGCTTGTCTAGGAGCTTTCGTAAGTTCCACACTGGAACGTGTGTCTGACACTTGGGTCACAAGTCCCAAACTGCTGCCACTGACTTCCCCCTCTGCTACAATATGCACCCGGCATACGCACGGTGAATCCATGGAATGTTATGTAACTAACTGCCGCACTCAGAGACGTCAAATAACGTTAATGAGTACTTAACGTCAAAAAATGACGATTCAAAACTAGTCGCTATTCTTGCCAGGTCTATGGTCTAGATTTGAATGAAATTTTTTGACATTAAATACTGCGTGCGTGAGTGCGGCAGTAAGAGTTAGTTTAGTTAAGCTGGGACTTTCCCGCGCTTAGCCCCCTGTTTGGGACATTGTGCGTGTCTCCTTATATTGTCCTAATCCAACCATCGCAGATTATCCCAAAAACTTAGCAGCCTTTTCAGACTACTGCGGATTCCGGGACCGATACTGCGGATTGGAAAAGCCTTGCCCGTTGAACTGCCACGCTCCTGCATTCTGGGACCTTACCACCAACTCTAAACGCGACTCAATTCCCATTGTTAAAGTGAGACAACGCTATAAGCCGAGTAGAGCGGCATCTCGTTTTGTCACTAGCGTTTGGATCGCACTAATACTTCATGGTACGGCTCCTGTAAGCACCCGCTGTGGCGTTTCTTCTACCTCCATGCATACTCTGCATAGAGGACTGTCTGTCACCCCAATGGTATAGGTGCTTGTTTAGGGAACAGTGGCCAGTAATATAAACTTATGAGGTTGCGAGCAAATCTTTTTGATGCCACCTGTAACTAAGAGTTACCTTCTCTTTTTGCTAGACGTTTCGTTGGTACCTACAACACCATCAGATGTTATGAGAGCAATGTGAACCGTCGTTGATTTGTGGCACTGAATCCGAACAAGAATGCCCGGTCAGCCACAATGGCTGTACATTATGCTGTCACGGCGTTCGCGCGCTCCAATTAAGTGAGATTTATTCATCCCCCCCGATGTCATCCCACTCCGCCGAAGACGTTATCAAAGATTTAACTCGGCAGGACAATTGTTCCCCAATTTTCTAAACACCTCGACAATGCTCTCGTAATTTGTTTCATCCTCTTGGCTGTTTGATTGTTTGCTCTGGGAAAACACGGAGCGTCATCGCGCAGTCAGGGTTGCCGCTTTGTGTTCGGCACTCGCATTCGATATTCGTTTGCTCGGATGCTTTGTACTCATTGGGAATTTGAATGGGGCGGGAGGGGGTTTAAATTATGTTGCTTGCGCGGAGATTGTAATCGCTTTATTGTTACAAATGATTGTTTCTGTTCTATTATGTTTGAGCGTGTGCACCTACCTACAACGTGTAACAGAAATAGCGCACACCCTACTCTCACTCAATCAGACTCAGAGACACGACTGAATTAAAGGGTTCCCTCAGACACGACTTTATTATCCTTAGCGTGCTTTTCGTCAATTCGAAATTAGGCACTATTCTTGCCAGTGGCCCTAGCCAAATGGCTTTTTTATTCGAACGCATAGAATTCGAAAGTATAATAATAATAATAAATATTTTTACACTCACACTTATCATCTAGCCCAAAGTAAGTAGCCTAAGCACTTGTGTTATGGATACTGATGACGGACATATTTTTTAATATAATTATGTATACAAATGTTGAAAATATACATTTATACATAAACATACATATACATAAACAAAACATATATATACATAAACATATACACAACCATGACTCGGAAACAACCATTTGTGGACATCACAAAGTTGTTTTGTAGTTTTAGGTAATCATTAATGCTAATTGACGTCTCTGGGTATGGACGTTAGTCATAACCATAATATGAAAAGTATGGTGATAATATATATTACATACATACATACATAAATCACGCCTATATCCCCGAAGGGGTAGGCAGAGGTGAACTAGCACCCACTATGATAATATAAAATTTATAATTTTCGAATTTCGAACAATTTAACAATTTCATTTTTCTATTGTCTATCACCATTATAAATGATGTTGAAATGGGTAGCATTTAAGGTGTGCGTTATTTCTGTTACATGTTGTGTAGTACTGTGGTGACCACAGTCTGTAACTGTTACTTTGGACTTATTGATGTTTCGTCTAGTCTAAAATTAACTGTTCAAGATTCCGTCTAATTTATAAATTAATTTACAGGAAAATCCCCTTATGCTGTCGTATTCGTCATTTCATTAATAATTGGTTAGTTAATTGGCTACCGGGAGCCGCTTCCTTTGTTATACCCACGTGAACCACACCGTTTATCTAAGCAGTGAGCTTATTTCAAATGATAAACGAGCTCCGATCGATTTGAATAACAAGCGGGCAGATGCTCTTAATCCTTTTGATTTCATTAAACGCATGCGCCCCTCGGCTCCTGTCGGAAATATCACTCGGGCCACTTCGGTTCAGCGGCGCATTGTCAGTTTAATAAGGTTCATTTAATTTGTGGGATTTGGTCTTTTGGATTTTTGGAAGCATTGTATTGTGCTTTTAGAAAAACAGCAATTCATTTTACGTCAACGTGACCGTGGTGTTGTCGGTAGGATTGTCCTTCTAGATACGCGTCTCAGGTGCTCTTTTATCGTTGAAAAGTTCATATTTTTACTTTTATTTATTTTATCCATGTAGATACGCCAGCCCCATTGTATCTCATTATGATATGTGATATAAGCGTGATTGATGTATCTATGTAACATACATAAATCAGCTTATATCCCCAAAGGGACAGGCAGAGGTGAATTAACACCCACGTTTCGTCAATTATGTTAGGTCCCGTTTAATAGTTCGCGAGCCTATTGACATTTTATCGGGGACGGAAATCGCAGTACCTATATTGCTAGGTGGCGTAAGAGGAACGCTGCTGCCCATTACCCCTTGCTGTCTTAACCCTTAGTCGCCTTGTGCCACACCCACGGGAGAGATGGGGGTGGTGACAATTGAAGGGGTGAGCGGACAAAGCTAAAGTAACCGACAAGAAGTTCAAAATGAGTGATGAGTATTTGAAAATGTTAAATGTATGCATGAGTGTCAGTTAACACCTTTGTTAATGGTCTGTAGTTTTGATACGAATCAAAACTTGGTCGTTTTGAGCTCATCAGTCGATTTTCCGTCATAAAACCTATGTTCATTCAAAAAAGTCGTTTTTTTTTGGTTTTGTTAGATAATCATTGTCCACTCATCCCTTCGACTGTATTCTGCTCTGCCGTCACGCGGCTTTGCGGTTGAAACGTTTACTTTTTCACTTGTTCACTTTTCGTTGGGTTGCGTACCTTTAAGCGAACAATATTTTATAATCAAGAACGGTGTACTCCCCTTGGCGGAGACACTAATGAATTCCCGAGCTCTTACCAATTGCATTTGAGCGTTTCGTTAGGTGGAGGCCAAGTGAAAAATCTGTCGGCATTAATCACACGTCCGCACTGTGAAATACAATTTCGGAGAGTCGGAAAGAATTTACATAAATAATTTATACCCGTGAGGCTCGCGGAGCTAATCAGTCCCGTGTTGCTGTCTCGTTATGGAAATCGGTTTTGTTCAATGATTGGTGCTCTGGGTGTTTCTTCGTCATCATCATCATCACCAGCCCTATAATTCTGGGGTACAGACTTTCTCTATGGATGGGAGAATATAAAGAGAATGGACTGTATCTAACCCGTTATTGTCCCATTGCGGATTGGTGGGTATTAACCAACGGCTTAACGTCCCTTCGGCAGCACAGTGGAACTAGAGATAATACATTTTTGGTCGTTGATTGACCGTCCTTAGCGAACATTGCTTAGTTTACGCAACCGCAGTCCGAGCGCGCTAAGCCACTGCTCTATCGAGCTCCCGTAGCTATACTCCATCCATTATAGCAAGAGACAAAATGTAGGTAATGTGCCTTTTAATATGAAATACAAAAATAAAAATGTGTAACACTAATATTTGAAATATTATCAAAAATGTTTTCTTAAATTTGCACGAGCACTACACATTTGAAATAAACGTCTCGGGTTAAATAATTAATATGCCAAACACCAAATTATACGCGAGTCTTATCCGTAAAAGTTGTTTTATTTCATATTATCAAAATCTAAAATGTAATCAAAATCTAAAATACTTAGTTTTATTAGTTTTTAGAATACATGTTTTTTGTTTATCAAGCAATAGAGACATATTTTATCAAGATTGTTTTACTGATTTACTGATTGTTACACTTTGTCTCTTGCTACAATGAATGGAATGTATGTATTTATTAGATATCAATTACTACGTTTTCTTTGCACAGTTCTCGCCATTTTTTGTTATTTGATTGATTCGCTCAATCAGCTTAGGGTGCTAGTTTGTTTCTCGTCTTTATAGACGTAGGCGATGCGATTCTTGTGCCCCACTTGATGGAGTATCTCAGGCATGTGACTGTGATCGATTCGATCGGATCTCCTATCGGACAGTGTCAGTTTTTACCAAAGCACCGAATGTGATGTAGTGGTGTACGGACGCGATGTTATGATGAATAGTCGCGTGTTTTGACCCCTGTTTTGGTATTTTTACATCGTAATTAATTGATTAGGTTGCTGAGGCGGCTGCGTGTGTTGTTTTTTTTTTGTTGATTTTACCGAGCTTCTAATTAGTATTTGAACATTTATTTATTAGGAAAGCTTACATGTAATACGCACCAAAATATACATGTACATTATAGAAGATTAATTTAAGACTCCACAAATAGATTAACATTATGTTAACTAACAATACTCACAACCATGATACACAATGTATGTTACAAATAAAAATAGTAAAATTAACATCAAGTAAAATACATATTATGCTCTAGTAGTGCATTATAATGTTATAAACATTCTGATTCCTTCTCCTTTGTATTGATTTTTTAATTAGATAAGTCTATATCTTTTCTCACTGCCTTGCACACTTAAATCGTCCCTTTTGACAACGAATAGATACAATTTATTGCTTCACTCATAGGAAACGTCCTATGTCTATTTTCCATATCACAAAAAATACACACAATAGAAGTCTCGTTTTTAGGTATCTTTATACCTTAATGCCGTGTGGTGACGGCAGAGTAGAATACAATTGTCACCACCCCAAATCTCTCCCGTGGGTGTCGTACAAGGCGACTAAGGATAAATCAGTAATGAGGAATGGGCAGCAGCGTTCCTCTTATACCTACCACCTAGCAAAGTACTGCGACTTTTGTGCCCGATAAATGTCAATAGGCTCGCCACCTATTACATGGGACCTAGCATAATTGGCGAAGCGTGGGTGTTAGTTCACCTCTGCCTACCCCTTCGGGGATATAGGCGTGAATTATATATGTGTACCTTTATCAGTTCTTACTCATCTCTGAGTGTATATTCAGATTGATATAGCTATCACCTATCGTTATCGAATCAGTTGGGATAAGGTATTTATAACTATGTATTAATAGCTTTTTCTATCATAGACTTGCAAAATATCTATCAAATCTCGAAAAAAAAGCTACTCTTACTAAACCATTTCATGACAATTATTAAAGTCCAGCTTTATTCCTTCCATGTCCGAGGGCTGCGTTATATTTTACATTATACGTTTTATTGGGCTCTTGCGTTACATGGCGTAGCATCGTCAAGGCACAGACTCAGTCAATTAACCTTCGTTAACCGCCAATAAATAGCCTGATACCGTCGCACACTTACAGTTTCGTCCGACTGCACCTTAACGCCTTCGGTGAAGGGTGATTTTTGAACAGGTTCGCGGGAGAATTGTCGCAGATGTACAGCTTTACGGCTAGATATAATTAACGGAGCGTTCCGGTAGCTCCCAACCTATGGGCCGTTTAGCGGGCCCACCACCTTATAAATCATTAATGAACGCCTGTTTACTCCTGTCCACAGTGTAGTACAGTTGAGGCAGCTGTTATTTATTGCATACCTAAAGTTACAAACCGAATATCTGATATCGGGAAACAGGAGCTGTTGTCAAAAATTATCGGTTCCAGGAGATTCAAAAAATTTCAAGGTATATGGTGTGGTGTATACCTGCCCCTGTAGCACGGGACGTGGACAAAATCTCCTCGGGGAAAAGAAAGTGTTTTTTTCTCGCTCTAACTTTCACTAAATCCCGAGACAAAACACTGTCAAGTGGCGGAGAGAGGTTTTGTCCACGTCCCGTGCTACCTACCTACTGATATGGTACTACTTAAATTAAATCGAATTGTGTTTCTTGGTCGTAATATAATCATAACAAATCCTAACCGTTTTGGTTGTTGAAATACAAGTAGAGATACTAATTACAATTACAAATACGAGCCTGGTGTTGACATACTCTGTATCTTTGATCTTGTTTTCGTTGTTGAAGTAACAAGAACAGTTACAATTGTAAAAACTGCACAAATAATTAAATGCAATAGATAGATATTTATTAATGCGTTTTATGTAACAAAAACCGCTTTAATATTATATTTTTTATTGACATCTCTTCACATCTCTCTAAACAGCGTTAGTTCTCAACGATAGCTGGCTGACCAAGAGCTTAGTTTACTTCAAGTGAAGCAAGTCCATCGCAGTTTCACTCAGCAGTAGAAACAAAAACACCAGTGTCCCGTGCACGGTGGTTTTAATAATTCCACACGAATTAATAAGCCTTGGCTCCGCCCCTAGGCGTTTACGCTATGATTAATACACAGCTGCGCAGGCGCAAGCGACTACCGGGTCGCGATGTGCCGTCCCACCGCTCCCCCCGCCTCGCAGTTCTAGCTCGATTCACACACAACATTATTTATATCGATTACGCACTCGAATACTACGCCCGTATATCAATCCGAGTGTTAATATTTAAATAATCCACGTCAGATTATAAATTGTTTCTGGCCAGACACTTTTAATGCTCGTTTGTGAAGACGGTGTGGCGTTTTATCGATCTGTGGATCGGTTGTGATTTCGATGGGATGTGGATGTTTTTGGAATGTACCGATGTTAGTTCTTGTTAGAATATTGTGTTTGAGATGTTAAGTTACTTCTTAACCGATGAATCCATCTTGCCCGCTCGATTCGCAAAAAAATTAAACCCTTTTGTATTTATGATTTTTTACTGTGCAGTGCCCGTCCCTGTCGTTGTTACGATATGACTGAAGATAACATGCGTCTGTCCATCTAAAGAAGTGGCCAATATTCTTCTTCTTCTCCCCGCCCAGTCTATCTGGGGTAACGTAGTATGTTTACCTAATCTTCCATTCATATCGATCAGACGTCATCGTCAGACATCCACTCCCTTTTCATTCATATTATCCATCACACCGGAAATGTGCTAGTGATGAATGTATAGAAAAGAGGCGGAACGGACCATATCGAGGGAACGATGAACGGAGAGAGTGATTTTAATGACAACATTCCAATCCATACTGCTCAAGGTTTTGGTTTAGGTTTTACAGCCGCCCGCCTGCCTGACACCAACGCTCTATTCTATTCTAACGAATAGAATACAAATGACAATTTAGGACAGCTTCTCTTACATTTGATACGGACCATGTTGTTTTCTATGTAATACGTCCGTTTCATACATTTCATTTTGTATTCTATTCGTTCGAATAAATTGGCCAATGGTATGTAGCCGCTGTCGCCGTAGCGTTCAGACATTGTGTTCATTGTGCCCCTTGTTTGTCATTATATTCGTACATTTTAATTTTTTGTTGGTCCCTGCAAATCTATTACAGCAGAGGCTGGTAGCATCGTATTTCACCTTAAAAGAAAGCGATTAACAAAGCTTAGGCGCCGGTTGAAATTGAGTAATCCCATTGTTGTTCATCCACGACACAATTCTGCAACGGTAAATTGTGTTTTCAATGTTTTAGGGTTATTTGTTTCTTTTGTTCTTTAGTTTGGACCTTTACAAGTATTGTTGTGGGTCTTTAAACTGGCCGTGTGGTCAAGGGATTATCTGGGAGAAAAACTAATCTGCAATACCTTTGGATGCGACATCGAATACAATTTTTAAGTTTTTACCTAAACCTTTTTTAATTTTTTTTGTATTTGTCTTTTGTTGAAATTTTAAAAGTAGGCAAGTAGTTTTGCCGGTTCCTTCTTTATGATGATGCATAGCTGATGTACAATTAACAGCATGTCACATTACCACAACATGTCAAAATTTTTCAATAGATTTTGTACTTTACCCGAAACAAGTTTAGGTTGACAATCTATTTAAGATATTTATGTGTCGAGTAGTTGTATATTTCACATCAGTTTAGGTATTATTTTTTATGCTAGACACTAGACTTTTGGCCTTCATCTCACCTGATGGTAAGTGACGATAATGGCCGAAGATGGAATCGAACTTCACCTGGAACCCTCAACCAATCTTATCACAAATTGTCAGACCACAATAATGCTGTTAACATTATTATCACGACGACAGATTTTGATTAGATGGTTGTAGCTAGCCAGGCGGATTTGAAAGAAGTCCTACCACTACCAAACCGAACCGAGTACTCCATGGATTTGTACTCCATGGAGATCCTGGATGGAGAATGAGAAGGGCTGGTGATGATGATAAATTCACCACAATAATGTTGATACCTAATCTTATACATATGTCGTTTAGTGCGTACTGTACAATATTATAAAGCGTTAATCGCGTCTTCACTAGCCAGCCGCAATCAAACAATTTTTATTAGAACATTTTAGGATCAACGCCATAATGAATATCGTAATCAATATCTTTATAGATCTAATAACTGCTCGTTTACTTACTTGTGGCACTTATGGCTCTGAGCGCACCGTAAAATAAATAATAAATGTCGGTGGGCGATAAGTAATGGCTATCTTCGCGCAAATGTTCTTTTAAATTAGTCGGATTACACCTCTCGATGAAGAGACACCCGTCTTGATTAAAATGGCTTCGTAGATTTACCGTCTTGCTGATTGTACAGTGAGCCGCATATCGGATCATCATATTACAGCCCCGAATATTGTCAAGTAATTTTGCATTTTATGGCTTCGTGTGTTCATTGAGAAGTTTGGCTTGCGATTGCATAAGCCCAGATATGTCACTTACTCCAGAATATTGTCAAGTAATTTTGCACTGGCTTCCTGTGTTAACGTCGAGGTGCTTGGCCAGCGATTGCCTAAACAAGATATGTTTGGGTCATTGGATGGGTGGCCGAATTTCAAATTGCCATATCTCGGAATGTATGTTAAGCCGTTGGTCTGTTAATTAGCCACCAATCCCTATATTCCTTATCCCTGTCTTTACCTTTAGTCGCCTTGTACGATACACAGAAAGAGAGATTAGGGGTGGTGACAATTATATTCTGCTCTGTAGTCACCTCAAGGCTATCTGCTATACCGTCACTACACAGCGATAAGGACAATAGTGTAGAATTTTAAGAATGCTGACAATTAATATTAGAATAATTCTGAGTAGTTTGAATAGGCTAATAAAATCTCCGGAACTGGTTACGGCTTTTACTATTAATAAAATTAAGAATAAAACAATCCGTCCTTCACCGATAGTCAGCCGAATGTTTAGTCTGTTGCTTATTTCGATTAAAAGTGATATTTCAATAGAGGAACTTACCCAAGTTTTTATTTCGCAACAAAGAAATAACAGTTTTTCATTCAAACCTCACTTTGGAGACTTCTAAATTGAGCCGTAGATATAAATCTCGGCTAAATGGCGTCGGCGCAATCTGCTGTAATTGAAACTACGCGGAAAAAAGGCTAGAGTCTAGGCACGTAAACCTCACGTTAAATTATTGGAAAGGAACTCGACTCGCTGGCACTGAAGACGGGTGACCGTTTAAAAATTATTTATGTCCCTAGAAGGGGTTCCAATGGGAGTTGTGTTTGGAATCGAATTCGCCATTGGAACTTTGGACATTTTTATTTGATTCTAATTATCCCAGAACCGCCTGTACCTAAAACCTAAGCCAAAATCTTGAGCAGTGTAAATTGGAATGTTTGGTTGGTCCTTTCCGTCTCTTTTCTTTTTCTATTCATATATTCATCACTAGCACCTTTCTGGTGTGATGGATGATACGAATCAATGGAGAAGAAACATACTGCGGTGACTAGAACAGAATATACTTTATTGTTGCGGATCACCCGGATGATGATGATGATGATGTATATCAAGATTTTAAACTTAAAAGTAATTAATGACATTATGTTTAACGATTATACAATGAGCTAAATCAGACATGAGGAATGGGCAGCAGCGTTCCTCTTATACCACCTAGAAATGTACCTACTGCGACTTTTGTACCCGATAAATGGCAATAGGCTCGCCACCTATTACATGGGACCTATCATAACTGGCGAAACGTGGGTACTAGTTCACCTCTGCCTGCCCCTTCGGGGATATAGGCGTGATTTATGTATGTATGTATGTATGTACAATGAGCGGTTTTATCGCTACAACTAGGTAAACTGGGAACAGGGCAGGAAGAAAAAGAAGACCTTTACTATTTGACCAAACCGGCAGTCCCTAGTACAGTAGGTATATGAGTCATATAGACTTGTCGAAACTTTCCGCTCAGACATCGCCTTACTTACGCCTATCGCAAGAAACCCAGATACCTACCTACTCGGTCCATAGTTTTTATTTGTGCAAAACCGTCCCCGGTTCCAGTACGCGGTTAACTAGGCTGTCTCACGCGGACACGTTAATACACGGCTTGTTCCGAAAATGTCGTCGTTTAGTCGTCGCCGCACGTGACCGTGGACACCTGCCGCCGCCCGGTCGTGCCGACATGCTTCAGCGGCTGCCGGGATGTATGCTGGAATCGCTCGACATTTCTATATAATGGGACAATGAAAGTTGTGGTGGGAAATGGTTCGAAAAAGTCTTGATGCGTATTTCTAATAAATATTGAACAGCGTTATGGAGTTGGAAGTTCTGGATCGTTGCTTGTATTTGCGCGATTGTTTTCATCGTTATTTCGTCGTGTTTTTGCATCGTATGGTAACGGCAGAGTGATAGAATTGTCACCACCCCAAATCTCTCCCGTGGGTGTCGTACAAGGCGGCTGATGATAAATCAGCGATGAGAAATAGGCAGCAGCGTTCACCTTACATGGGACCTGACATAGTTGGCGAAACGTGGGTGCTAGTTAGCCACTAGGCGTGATTTATGTATGTATGTACAACATATTGTAAAGCATATGTTAACTTATTGAACTGAGTTTGAATTTAATAATCTTGATGCTTTGATACTTATAATATATTAAGGTTGTAATGTAACTTGTCTGGTGCACTATCTAGCTAATGAATTAAATGACAATACCGGCATTGGTCCTTGAAAAACGCGTGATCATTGTATGTATGATATCAAATGTTCATACAGACTGTAAAGCACTAAGAAAACACTTTGGCGTGGCGTCAATGAAACTTAGAACCCTGGTTGTCTATCAATTATATCGAATGTTTCCAGAATAGTCCCCTCCCGACCCCTTTCCCTAAACATTCTTCGATTTATTTGTCTCGTTATTGCTACCTCAGGGACTATTCAGAATTACTCGGGGTTAAAGAAAACTCAAAATAGCATCACGAACGCTCTTCGTCTCCGTGACATTTTTATTTATTGGAAAAGGAAAATTACGTTCGTATTGTTTTGTGTTCTGTTCGATTTCAGTTTGTAACAGTACTTCTTATACAGCGGTGTTGGGATGATTGTAAATGTGTTTCGGACATACTACATTTAAAATGCCGTGTGGTGACGGCAGAGTAGAATACAAATGTCACCACCCCAAATCTCTCCCGTGGGTGTCGTACAAGGCGACTAAGGATAAATCAGTGATGAGGATTGGGCAGCAGCGTTCCTCTTATACCACCTAGCTATATACCTACTGCGACTTTTGTGCCCGATAAATGGCAATAGGCTCGCCACCTGTTACATGGGACCTAACATAACTGGCGAAACGTGGGTGCTAGTTCACCTCTGCCAACCCCTTCGGGGATATAGGCGTGATTTATGTATGTATGTATGTACATTTAAAATGCCGTGTGGTACAATTGTCACCACCTCAACTCTAACGGGCAGCAGTGGCCTCTTATACCATAAAGCAATATACAGCGGCTTACGTTCCCCCAATTACATGGGACCTAGCGTAATTGGGAAAACGTGGGTGTTAATTCACCACTTCCTACCTCTTCGGGGATGAACAGCCGTGATTTATGTTTGCGTGAAGATTTAAAATGCCCTTTCAGCTTTCGTTCCGCCGTTCGATATTGAAGTAGTCCTAAGCAAATGCCTTGCACAATATATTGTGCGCAAAGAAATATGATCTGCCGTTGCATAACTTGAATCAATATTGACTCTTCTTTGAGGTCTTTACAAATCTGGCACCTGAGCTAATAGCGAATCATGATTCTTTGCAAAAGGTGTATCATGTTTTTGCTTCCATTGCGAGGGTATGGATCTTCCGAATTCTTCCTACTAATCCCTTTCCTTTTATTTCCTGCCTTAGTTAGTAAAAGCATCAGCTTGGTTGGCGTGGTATAGGCATCTGCGGGTTCGATTCCCGCATCAAGACTATAATTTTTCGAATTTATTCTAACCACAAATTTCTTTGTTATAATATATATTAAAAGCAATTAATTATGAAAATTTGTACGTAGGTATGGTTTACGCATAAGAGTCTGTGTGGTCTTCTATTCTAAACAATCCGCGGGATAAAATAGAGGCTCACACTCGGATCTTCTACGAGGAATCCCTTTGACCGCCGAATATTTTTATTCAAGCCTAAACTTTCGATCGCACTGCCACCGAAGTGCTTTCACAGAGTCTTATATTGTGAACGTGTCCGCCTGGTCACTGTTGATCTTTGTAAGAGTTGCCATTGTGCTCCCGGGGACCGATAATTGTAGGCGGACATGTTTTTTCGGGAGTTTTTTTTTTCTTTTTTGTAGTATTATCGTGTCTGATGATATTTTAAATGTTTGTGTTTCTGCTCAATGTGATGTCCGGTGACGTGTAGGGCCCGACCCTATTGTGCCTGAAAGCGCTCTGGCTTAGACGCTGTTTGCTTTTGCTGCCTTCCTCGCATCGCATGCCTTTGTGTGCTTTTGGTATAACGTACTGGCATGTAGTGCGCTCAACTGCTTTTGATACTTTGGTACTTGTTCAACACGGAACAAAGAAAACTAGGTTTGGATATAAATTAGGTATAATGATGCGTTAGGTTTACAATATGAGTTAATATTAGGCGCACACTGTCTTAACCGCGGCGGCGAGAGATGGCGAATGAATGAAGTGGGGTCGATGCTTGTCCCTGATTGGTCGAGTTCCATATCACGCGATGCGCTGATGATCTAAGTGGCGTAGACATCCTCCCGGCCGTTGAAACCTTCATAGTAGGTTTCAAGCATCCTTCATCATCATAGAAGTGTTGGTGTCAGTGGGCAGGAAACACAAACGGTTTAAGGCTCGTCGAACGACTCCGTTTGCCGTCCTTACATCCGCGACTCTAGGTATTCCGTCAGATCCCGGATACAGCTTGTCAACTCGTCCAAGGCGCCAACAAAGGGGTGGTGCTTGATACTCCTTTATAAGGACGAGGTCATCTAGCTCAAGCTGTTTACCTTTAGTTTTCCACTTAGTCCTTTGTTGAAGCTCGGCGATGTATTCGGCCGACCATCGTCGCCAAAAGTGCTCCCTTGCTTGCTCGAGACGTTGATAGCGGGCGAGGCGGTGCGTAGGGCAGTCCACGTAGCTCGGCGATGGCAGTGACGTCATAGGCCTACCGATCAAAAAGTGTCCCGGGGTGAGAGGCTGGAAATCGTCGGGTGACGGAGAGAGAGGACATAGGGGTCGGCTATTTAGGATAGCTTCTATCTGTGTAAATACAGAGGCCAATTCCTCAAATGTTAGGTGAGTTTGGCCTAAAATTCTATACAAATGCAATTTTGCTGATTTTACACCGGCCTCCGCCAAACCATTGAAATGAGGAGCGTACGCAGGGGAGAAGCGAAATTCAATACCCCGGCGGGCAGCAAAGTCGCAAATAGAGCCACTATTGCATTGTAAAAAATTACTTATCTCTTTAGAGGCTGCTACAAAATTTCGCCCATTGTCGCAGTAAATAAACTTGGGAAGTCCTCTGCGAGATATGAATCTTTTTAAGGTTAATATAAAGGCATCTTTGGTTAGTTCGCTAACTAGTTCTAAATGCAGGCACTTATATCTAAAACATATAAAGATGCAAAGATAACATTTAGTTATCTTGCATCCACGGCCCTTTCGGTCGGTAATAAGGAATGGGCCGGCGAAGTCAGTGGCAACAGTACTAAATGGGAAGTCTGGCTCAACACGATCGGTTGGTAAGTTACCCATTATATTAGTCATAGTCTCACCCTTAAATCTACGACAAACAAAACACCTGCGTGCAACATCCCTGGCTAGCTTGCGCCCCCCTACAGGCCAGTATTGCTCTCTTATGGAGGCTAGTAGTAGTTGCGGACCAGCATGAAATAAACGCAAATGTTCACTTTGAAACAATAATATAGTTAGGGGATGATCAGCCTTTAAAACGATAGGGTGCCTTTTTTCATAAGGGTAATTGGACGTGCCGATGCGCCCCCCAACGCGTAGTACTTTTGCATCGTCTAAAAATGGGTTCAATGAATTTAAATGACTCGACGCCTTAAGAGACTTATGTGATAAAATAGAATTAATTTCTTTATAGAATGAATCGATTTGAGCTGCTTTAATGAGAACCGTTAGAGCTTTTTTAAGCTCTTGAGCTTTAAGGGTTCCCACTAGTTTGTTTTGAGGCAGCTTGCAGTTATGCGTGAACCTAAGAAGCCAAGCATACACTCTCTGCACTGTACTTAGACTAGAAAATTTTTGAAAGTCGATGGTGGTCACCATTGTTACAGCTTCCACCACCAAGGCAGGCATTGCCTTCATCTCGGGTAGGTCTACATGTGCGGTGGAGATTACTGGCCATTCTGCCTCTGGCCTTTTGAGAAACGAAGGTCCCTGCCACCAAATTTGAGCGCTATATGCATCCTGGGGGTCAATACCTCGTGAAGCGAGGTCTGCGGGGTTCTCGAGCGTAGGCACGTGCCGCCAAGCTGCCGGGTCTGTGAGTTCGATTATTGCGGCAATCCTATTTGCTACAAAAGTTTTAGTTTTATTCGGTGAATTAAGCCACCCGAGTACCACATTAGAATCGGTCCAAAAGACCTGTTTATTTATATTAAGTCTAAGAGCCTTTTTGACAGCGGAAGTCAGCTGTGCTCCTAGTACTGCGGCACAAAGTTCTAACCTCGGGATAGTGCAAGCTTTTATAGGAGCTACCCGAGCTTTAGCGCACAGTAAGCTCACTTGTACATTTAATTTTTTATTTATTGATTTGATGTAAATACAACTACCATAAGCTTGTTGCGATGCATCGCAAAAGCAATGCAGCTCGACATAGTTGTAGTCACAAATTAAAGCTTGCCTAGGGATTTTTAAATTAGAAATTGTATTAAGTTGTGTACTGAATTTAAGCCAAGATTTTTGAACAAAGGGAGGGACAGGCTCATCCCAATCTAACTTTTCAACCCACAGCTTTTGAAGTAGGATTTTTGCCTTTATAGTGCATAGTGTTAATAAGCCTAGGGGGTCAAAAATCTTAAATGTTGAGGACAAAATGGACCTTTTAGTACAATTATTTTCATTAATAGAATAATCAATAGGAAAGTGAATTTCATCGGTTTTAGGTGCCCAGCCTATGCCCAATGTACTGGTTGCATTGCTAATAATTAAATTGGATTCTTCTGAGTTAGTGGAAATAAGTAAATTAGGTAAATTCGACCTGTATTTTCTTAGGGGAAAACATCCCTTTGATAATTCCTCAGAAACGGTTTGCTGAATGTGACGTAATTCGTCTTCTGTTTCAGCTCCAGTGAGAAGATCATCACAATAAAAATCATTTTGGATAATAGTTTTAATGTGAGGGTCCCTACACTCTGCCCCTACTTGCCATATACATCTGGTACTCAGGAACCCGGCACTGGCAAACCCATATGTTACAGTGTTTAACCTTAGTGTGCGAAGCGGCTCATTTTCATCATCGCGCCAGAGTATAAGTTGTAGATTTCGGTCAGACTCCCTCATAAGCACCTGTCTGTACATTTTTGCAATATCCCCAGATAAAACATAGCGGTACTGACGAAAGCGTAACAAAATGTTGAATAAGGAATCCTGTATAGTGGGCCCTATCATCTGAAGGTCATTGACTGAAAAACCGGAAGTAGTAGATTGAGAGGCGTTAAATACCACTCGAAGTTTAGTTGACTCACTCTTCTCTCTTAGAACAGGGTGATGAGGGAGAAAATAGGAGTTAGGAGGTATATCCTCCGATAAGAAGGTGAGATGACCTAACTCGGCATACTCGTGAATAAATTGTGAATAGAGAGCTTTAAGCTCAGGATTTTTACGGAAACGCGATTCGAGATTAAAAAAGCGTTTTTTAGCAATGTAGTGAGATTCACCTAGACAGTCTATAGTGCCTTTTAGGGGCAAACCTACACGAAAACGACCATCGCTTTCTCGAGAAGTTTGAGTCAGGAAGTGCCCTTCGCAAAGCCTTTCTTCCTCTGTATAGGGTTTAATAGGAGGGAGGTTTTCTAGCTCCCAAAATTTGGTTAATTGTTGATCAAAGGTTATTTGACTTTCTTCGTTAATTAGAAAATTACAATAGGTAGACTTCCTTGGTGTATTATTTTGTTTTTTGTATGTAGGAATAGGACCTGCGACGAGCCATCCGAGTTTAGAGCTCTGAAGTTTAGGGTTATTTAACCCTAGGGAGTGCCTTTTAGTGCCTATTAAATCCCAGAATAGGTCAGCACCAATGAGCATGTCTATAGCGGAAGGTTCATTAAAGTTGGGGTCTGCTAGTTTGAAACCCGTCAAATTGAATTGTCCAATATCAAATGGAACTTTAGGTATTTTGTCGGTAATATTTTCTAATACTAGGCAACTCATTTTAGTTTGAAATTGAGAGTTCATAGATTGTAAATTCAAAATACATCGATCATGGTTTAAATTTAGTGAACTGTTGGCGATAGCTATAATACTAATGTTGGAAGACTGTACAGTTAAATTTAGTAATTGCTTTACCCTTTTGGTAATAAAGGATGACTGACTCCCACTATCAAGTATAGCTCGAACCGTCATACTCTTGTTATTCTGTGGATTTAATAGGCGCACCTTGGCGGTACATAGTAAAATTTCAGACGAACAAAATGTAGACATTGTGATCGACGCAGAAGTACTAGGCGCAGAAGAGGCATCTTCTTTGGATAAATGCAGTAAAGAGTTGTGTCTCTTTTTACATATGCGACAAGACCCAGGAAGTTTACAGGCCTGGGTATGATGGTTTGGTCTCAGACAGTTTTGACACAATTTGAAATTAGTAACTACTGAAAGTCGATCCTCGGGAGTTTTACATTTAAATGACGTGCATTCATAGAGGCGGTGATTGCCTTTGCATAAGGTGCATTTGTAATTGGATTGAGAAAAGGTAGCAGTCTCCTCAGAAGTTGTAATAAAAGACTTAGCTTGTATCTTATTTTGGGGTATGTGAGACATAAATTTCGTTTTATCTGACTTATCATTCCTATTTCGATTGACAGTTTCTATGACGTCTGCACGATTTTTTATGAAGCTAAAGAAATCATTTAGAGTGGGTATTTCAGGCAAAGTATTTCTAAACTCTTCCCATTTAAATATAGTACTGTTGTCTAACCTCGTAGTTAGTATATGAATGATTAGGATATCCCACTGGTCGGTAGGTAATCCTAGTGTGCCTAAGGCACGTAGGTTTTTATTTACATGATCAATTAAAAATCTTAGTGACTTGTCTGTTTCCCTGACAGATTCAATATTAAATAGTGACTTTAAGTGATTGTTAATTAATAGTCTTTTATTGTCGTACCGATTGCAGAGAAGAGCCCAAGCTTCGTGATAATTTTTATCCGATACTTCTAAATTGCTAAGAACTCGCGCAGCTTCGCCTTCCAAGTAGGAACTAAGGTAGTGAAACTTATGAACGTTATTTATTTTGTCATTATCATGAATTAATGAAGAATAAATTTCTTTGAACTCAAGCCATTTAAAATAGGTGCCGTCAAACTTAGGGATATTTATTATTGGCAATTTAAAGTTTGGGCTGTCGCAATTATTATGACCATGATGATGACAGCCATTGGAATGAGCACAGCTTGAAACATTGTGTTCTTCCTGTTTGGAGGGCGAGCTGTGCGAGCGAATGAAATCTTGAGCGAAAGAAATGCAGTTGTCAAATTCGGACTCAATTAAATCGCGGGTGATTAACTCATTGTCTTGATTGGCGTCAGTAAGCATTTCTATTTGGCTCTGCAACCCGTCGAAGTCAATGAATAAGGCCTCTATTCTTGACAGTTTCATCGCAAGCTTACTGACTTCAATAGGCGAAACCTCTTCTATAGTCATTATGGTATCTAAATAAACTTTAAACCTTGTTAGGCGTCCTTTAATAGACCCTCTTTTAACAATTAATTCCTTATATTTAGCCTCCGAAGTCATTGCGATGAAATATCAATGAACGAAAAGTTGAAAATAAATAAAGGAATAGGTACGATACGCTCCTCCTTTCGCGGTGTGCAGCCCGTAGCGGAGACTGGTGTTATTGCGAATCAGCTGATGGCAGGCGGCAAGTTAGGCACCCGCGCGGAGGCAGTGTGGCCGGGCGCAGGGAACGCCGGCCGCTTGCACCTTGCGCTCGCGTACGTGAATTCGATTAAGCCTGGAATCACCGTTAATATACGGTTTAATAGGCACACTGCGAATAATTTAAATGATTGGGCAAAGGTTAGCAAGTATCAGGGTTTTTTTAAGTCTACCCACTTGTAGGAAAATTGCGTAATATTTCTGCAATAAATTAGATATAGCTTAAAGATTGGGGAAATATTAGACCTTTAATGATAGGCAATTGCGAAATATTAGGATCTTAGGTAGTGAGAAGTTATTTAAAATGGGTGATTGCTGCAATTAGCTGTGCGAAATTTAACAGCGAAACTAATTAGGCCTTTCCCAGCAGTGTATAGGCATTGATGATAATGATGCAAATTAATTAGATTTAAAGATAACGTAACATTTGAAGTAATAGGCCAGCATCTACACAGATAGAAGAGGAAAGAACTAGGAAAAAGAACAGGAACGGGCTCACGATTAGAAAGGTAGACAAGCAGATGGTAGATGTTCAGCTCGTGCAGGTCTTCTCCGATAGCTTCGGTGTGGTGGTGGGCCTGCCTTGCCTCGCGACAAGTAGACCGTCTCGTAGCACGCGTGGCTGTCCCGCCGCACGTAGCGTAGTCGGTCTTGCAGGGATTACTATTTTAGGCTTGAGAATGCAGGTCCTGTCACGGTCGCCACTTTTGTTCAACACGGAACAAAGAAAACTAGGTTTGGATATAAATTAGGTATAATGATGCGTTAGGTTTACAATATGAGTTAATATTAGGCGCACACTGTCTTAACCGCGGCGGCGAGAGATGGCGAATGAATGAAGTGGGGTCGATGCTTGTCCCTGATTGGTCGAGTTCCATATCACGCGATGCGCTGATGATCTAAGTGGCGTAGACAGTACTGTAACTATAGTAGCGTTCAGTTTACACACTACTATAGTTTACAGTTTGCAACGTAGGATAATTAACTGTTTAATAACTTGTCACAATGATAATTTATATAATATGGCAGACACTGTAATATTGTGTAAATGTTGTGGGTGATATATCATGCTGTTTATTTACGTGTGTTGTTATCTTAGAACTCTGTAATATAATTATATCTATGTGTTCATTTTCCTGATGTATTATGTATGTGTTATACGCATGCAGGTAAGGGATGTCAATTATGGTATTACTGTTAAATTACTATTTGCCATTTTAATAGAAATCCCAAATATTTAATGTTATTAGTATCATTTCATGATTTTTAATTTTGTTCATATTATTCTTAGAACTGTAAATATGCTTAGGTAGGACAATAATTTTTTTTATTCCTTTCGGAGTGGAATGCTTTGAAGCACCATATCAGCCGCTAGCTAGGCGACTGACGTGTGTGGGAGTCGCCAAGGCACGAAGCGACCAGCACTACCCGGTGTTCCTCCTAGCCCTGTAAGAGGGGAACGTCTGGGATCTGCCTCGCGGCAATTCACCAGTCTGGTAGGACAATAATAATAAATGATATTAAAATTATAAAGAAAACGTTAATCAATAGAAGCGTCAGTTTATAAGTTCTGAGACATACGCGTTTAATGTTTTAACGTTTTTCTTTTAAGATTCATGAGGGTATTTAATGATAAAGTACCTTATTATATTTTTTATTTTTCATATGTTTGTACAATCATTGCTCGTACCTAGTATCAAGACTCTTCGGTCGAGAACTATATTACTTATCACTCCTACGCATATCGTTGAAAAGGTAAACATCTAAGAATTCGTTCTCGTTGTCCGTAGCCCCAACAATCGGGTGCCTTTCAACGAAATTACGGCGGCATGCGTTATTATTACCGTGCGTTTTCGGTACAAATATTCTGCCTATTGTCGGATATCGGACATCTTTTATGATATCTTTTGTAAATATATGCACACATTAATGTTCAGTGGTTCCACTAAAATTTTGTAATGCATTGTTCGATTTCAATGGAGACGGATCAAAAGAGGCGGTATGCTTGCTATTAAATGTTTTTCAAATGATATAGATGATTACTTCATCAAACTAGACAAGATCATTAGATTCAGATTCTTACCCAATTATAATTTAACGATCACAGTTCAACATCTGCCGATGTCCTCGTTAATGTTTCCGATATTTAACCGTCTCGACGGTGTTTAAACACTGATTACGTCGCATATAAAATTCACTATATAATTTTTTTATATTGATCTCCGGACAAAAAAGGAAACAGTGGGGACGCTCTAAGAATTAAATATACGCTCGTGATCATAAAATAAAGAATTTATGGACGTCCTTCGGTATTACTACGGCCCGGTTTTATGGGTTTACGGAGCGTTTATTCAGCGTTGCGTGGTCGTATCACGCGCATTCCAGGGTGCATAACCAAGTGGCGGACGATACCTACGTACAACGTTTCTATCGAACGAGTATCAATTTTAGACAACTAAGCACCGATCCTGCCTAGCTGGCACAAATCCTCCATGGGGACGCTGCTGTTAGATTTACTCGTCATTACGCAAGGTACCAAGGTGCAATAATATAATATGCAGGAGGTTGGGTAAGTGAAAAGTAGATATTCGACCAAGAGATTCTGAAAAAACTACATAACATATTCAGTAAATGGGTATATTATATCAAAAATAATATCAGCATTCATGTCAAATTTGAAAGCAGTCCGGGGCATGACGTGATCATACGACACATTTCTAACTTTAAATTGCATTCATGTAAAGTTCCGATTTTGCACAAACGACAACTGACGTAGGAACCCTCGAAATACGTACAGCTACTAGTATATTACGATGTTCGTATGGCCTTGTACCTATAAAACCTACAAATGTTGAAGGCACACAAAAACAGGGTCCGTGACTAACGGGTAAACATGTCCATTCTCACAATAAGCACGCGTGAAATTGTGATAATGGACACAAATAAACGGGCATTTTAATCCGACCGCGCAGTGCGTCCGAACTGATCGGGCCATGCGACGTCCGTATATCGGATTTCGGCATCGGACGTTGCAATGGGCGGTTGTATTCGATGCTCGTAGCCGGCAAGCATTAGGTATAAGGGCCAAACCACATCACACTGAATTTACGTCGATGATCGCAGATGCTCTCTCGCGTTATGACGTGTGGTGAGTGTGTTTGGCAGAGTAAGTTTCCAACAGATATGTGTAAGCATGCGTGGAGAAGGATGTGTTTAAGGAGAACCAATAGAATTACTCTAAGTATTTTCAAATAGAGTTATTCTATTGGTGTAGGGATGCCTTTAAGGAGAACATTGAGTGATTCTATTGGTTCTCCTCAAACACATCCGTCGCAACGCTTCTCTATCTGGTGGAAACGCAGCCTAACGCAACGTTCTCTTGTAATGTTAAGAGTGCAGCTAGAGAACGTAACTCCACTGCTGATCTTCGTCTTCTGTTGATTACTGCTTTTGGAAAAAGTTAAGTTACTATTGCTCACACGTTTGCAATATGGAGATTGTCAGCATGCCACTAATTATTTTTGATTAATTCCGCTAACTTGACGATAATATACTAATTAGAAATTCCTTTACAATCGTTCCGTAATCTGCCTTACAAAAATGAAATAAATGTAAACTCAGATGCATTTAGAAAATGTTTGCTATCAAGCTAAAATACGACACCAACAAAGACATAAAACTCTTGTTATTGGTTCATTATTATTTACAATATTAAATTTGGTATCGGCATAAAGTTATGAAGACGATCACTTTAATTGGATGGTCGATTCTTTATCGCAGCTAATGATAGTCGTTCGCACCTGCCAAAACCGCGCGAACACAATTTTATTAACTAATGTTAACCTTAGTGGCTTCTTATTTATTGGTGCTGCGTTAACCGCTATTTTTGTCATTTTGTGCTTTGCAAATTGAGCCTTAACCGCTATGCAACTAATTATAAAATGCGAATCACTGGTTTCTGTCTATTTATTATTAACAGTTACGTATTTAACAATTGATGATGATTAAGAAATGCCGAGTGGTGATGGCAGAGTGGAATACAATAGTCACCACCCTCAATCTCTACCACGGGTGTCGACTAAAGCTTGAGACCGCGATGAGTAATGGGTAACAGCGTTCCTATAAGCTAACAATATCATCCATCAGCCCTTTAACGTACTACTGGGGTACAGGCCTTCCCTCACTATGGGTGGAAGAATATACCGAGAATGAGCCATAACCCGTTGGCCCAGTGCGCGTTGGTGGGATGTTAACGATAGCAGATTCATCCGGGACGGCTTAACGTGCCTTCCGAAGCACGGTGGAGCTCGAGATAATGCATTTTTGGTCACCCATCCAATGACCGGCCTTAGCGAACATTGCTTAGTTCACGCAATCGCAGGCCGAGCGCGCTATCCACTGCGCTAGCGAGCTCCCAATGTCAGTCAAGTCTCATTAATAGTGTACCAAAGTTAAATTTAAAAGTTGTTTGTTTGACCCGACTGCGGAGACGGCGGCACAGCTCGGACACAATTCACAATGAATGTGCCCGATTGGTCACGGTTTTTGTGGGTTCCGTATGATACGTTGTTAACGCGCGACGGGTTAGGGCAGGTCAAGGTAGCAGAGCATTGTTGTTGCTGATCAAGCGTTGTGGGCATGTTATTGACATCATTATCGTATTTCCTCTTTTTGCATACATATATTACATACTTACATAAAACGCTACCGTTTTTCGCCGAACTGGTAGGCAGAGGTTGCCAGAACACCCATGTTTTGCCAGAATTAGAGGGTGGTCTTTTGTCATATCTAGCTGGCACGTTAATCGCAATATTTATAGATGTACTGGAAAGCTGCTGCTCATTTGTCTTGAATTAATAATCGCCATGTATCAAATCCGCGGCAGAGAGGGTGTGGTGACAATGGTATTCTGCTGTGTTAGCGCTACACGGCAAGCTGTTTTTTTTTGTGAATTTTTTCCAAAATAAAATCCAATGATACAATTGTAGTTTTCTTCAAAATCAAATCCATTGAGTAATGACGGCCGCTTTGGTCGAATGCTCAGGTTGCTGGGTATTGGCCAAGAGGTCCCGGGTTCGAATCCTGGTAGGGGCAAACTTTGTGATGGCCACAAATGTTTATTTCCGAGTCATGGTTGTGTATATTATGTTTATGTAGTATATTTTCAATATTTATATACATAATTATATTAAAAATATATCCGTCATCTAGTATCCATAACACAAGTGCTTAGGCTACTTATTTGGGCTAGATGATAGGTGTGAGTGTAAAAATATTTATTATTATTATTTATTTACTCAAAGGAGTCCCCAGATCTGACACTATATTATGTATGGAACTTATTTTCCACACCACACCAATAGAAAGTTGCGTGACTGTCAACAGTGAATCCAGAATTCTTGTCTCATACAACTTTACAGTCCAATAAAAAGATTCCCAAGATAATAGATACGTTGGACAATATAGTTAACTAGGAAACGGCCTGGGTGAATAGTCCTGTGTTTGTGAGTGCTTTCTGTGACCATTAATTAGCTTTACCTTTCCGTTCGCACTGAAACATGCCGGGACTGTTTTACGATCGAAATTCGAAACGCAGATACTCAAACGTAATAACGCAACGCTAAGCGGACTTTCGCTGTCAGCTTTATTTATTAAAAAGCGATAAAATAACAGAGCAATCATTCCAAGAGTTAATCAAAAGCAAAATATAAAATCTATTTTTTTTCATTTACAAAATAAATCTTATAAAATTCCTGTTTCAAGGCACCTCTCTTCCAAAATATAAAAGATTTTACTTTAGGGTAGGTGTGTGCATATGTATATGTATGTGGGTGTGTGTGCTGTGTCAATAAAATTTCACCTATGGAGTACTAAACCGACTGGGTATTTTCACAATTCAAAGTTTTTATCCAGTTAATTAAAGTATTTATTCTATACTACTCGTTATTTATTCTATGATCATAAGAAGATCAGACGCGATAAACTATTTTCTTCTGCTACGTTGTTACATAAATATATAGAGCGAACGTTTATGGCAAGATAGATTCTGATGTAACTCACAGTGGATGCCTTCGTGGCAACGGACAGGCGACATCCATCGTGAACAAAAACTGCCATTGGTCTCGTGGAAGAATTATTAGTCATCACCCGGAATTCCGAACTGTGTATCGTCTCCGTCGCCTAGTGGTTCGTCCATCGGAACTAAGATCCAGAGATCCCGGGTGCGATCCTCAGGGGGCGTACAAATTTGGACTCAGTTTAGTTGGTGGTAGGACTTCTTTCAAGCTCACTAGATACCACCATTTTATCAAAATACAATTAATTGTCACCACCCTTAATCTCTCTCGCGAGTGTCGTACAAGGTTACTAAGGGTTAATACAGTAATGAGAAATGGACAGCAGCGTCACTCTTATACCACCTAGCAATAAACTGCGATTCACGTGCCAGATAGATGGCAATAGGCTCGCCAAATATTACACGAGTCCTAAATTAATTGGCGAAACGTGGGGATAAATAAGCCTCCCGGCTAGCATGACCTACCAAAACACGATATGATAAAGCCATTTATCGCTTTGAACTATCACAAAATCTATGGAGTGTTGACAGTTCAACGCGATATATGGCTATATCTAATCATATCATGCATATCATGGTGGTATATATATGTATGAATTCAAGCCGTCTACTTTGCAAGTTGCCGATCTCATTACCCGGCGAACTGTATCTTAGCGGCGCATTAGCCCATTCTGCAGGAACGCTAATGCCTTAGGTAATTCTAGTGCAATCATACTCGGGGCACCGTTATGGGCGCACCAGTCGGAGCCACATCACTAAAACGCCAAATGGGAACTGTATCGACACGACGGACGCGAGCACCTTTCAGTGTCCGGCGAACGTGACTCCCCGGGCACATTATAATTACAGATCGGCGATTGTTGTGGCCCCATAAAATGTATAATTTATAAAAGCGGGACGCGCACTGTGGAGCGATCCAGATGAGGCCCGCTTTTTACCGGGACAAAGTCGCAGCGTGCGCCGTGTTGCATTGACGGTTTTTGTTTTAGCCCGACCAAGGCAGGGGTGCTCAAACTTTAACTGCTGGCGGTCTACACCAATATTGTTAGACTACGATCGATCGACTGTTTGCTGCATTCTCACCAACTAGAGCAGGGGAGCTCAATTCAAACTGCTGGCGATCTTAAAGGACGGCTTTATCAAACGAACGTCCGATAAAAATATAAAGCTATAAGCACAATTGTATCGTGGATCGAATAAATTTTATTACTGTATTCATTTTAGTTACCAACCCACTAAAACAAAATCTGTGTAAATAGTGCTATATAGGAATTTATTGTCGAGATCGATTTAAAAAGCGTTCGCGATCTACAGTTTGAGCACCTCTGGAATAGAGCAATGTGGAGCGGTGCATTTTTGCCGCCTTACCATATTGGTGACGTGACTAATGTTTATTAGTTTTACACGTCCATATTATTGAATCGACTGTGGCGTTTTATGGTGGCTTCAGATACCATTTAATAGAGGAGAAGAGCTAAAGATCTAGCTCGATAAAGGCCTATTAATGTTTTGATGTTGCGCGGCTGTTCGCGTCACTGCGACCTATAGAGATATATTGTGACTAACCCCAAGTAAGTCTTATTGAGGCCTATAACTGGGCAATGTTTAAAAATTATAGGATGTTCCTAGCTTGGATTGTTTTTACATCATCTGGTTCGAGGATATGCCTTCCCAAATATCGGTTTCTTTCAGAAATGAGAGGTTCACAAAAGCACAGGAGGTGTTGCACGCTCTTGTTCACAGAATCTGCATGTATTAGTGTCGTTAGAGCCCTAGGTCCATTAGAGGACTGACACGCGTGAAATTCTGATTATTACAGCAGTCCAACAGAAAATTCTGCTTCACCTTTAATTCCAGATCTGTTCGTATATTACTTGTTAATGGAAAGGCGTTATTTAAGATAAGACGAATCATTCGCGTGTGGCTATGTGACACTGGTTATCGTGGTTTTATGATCACAATAAACCGACTATCTTTATATTACAATTCACACCGTTCTCATAAGATTTTTATTTCCAAACTACATATATTAATTGAAATCGTTGTTTCATTTGCATACGACAGTAAAATCGAAAGTTTTATTGATAGTAAAACACAATCTTTGTCTCAACAAAGATTTCGTTTTCGTTATTATTCGATAAACCTTTAGAATAAAAGTCGATCGGACGGTCTTTTATGTTCTCGCGCATACGGAAAAAAACGTTTACCTGCACAAACGCTGCGTCCGTTACGGGTATGAAAAATTCGAGTTGCAATTTAGTGTCTATTGTATTGGAACAAAAGCGTGTGTGATGCGTTAATAAAACAGGTGCATCGCTTCCAAATTTCAGAGCGAGCCCTGGATCCCAGCCCTGGTGGACTAAATCTCTTCGGGGGAAAATAAAATATTTTCCTCTCGCTCTGACTCCCACTAGATCCCGAGACAAAACACTGTCAAGTGGTGTGGAGAGATTTTGTCCTAGCTATAGGCCCACAGCTACGTGACCGACCGTTCGCTACCCTGATAGCGTTCTGTGTAATTGCCGTTAAGGTTTCCAACTATTTTTCAGTGTTTAGGCCTTTTTGTGGCATCATTTCTGTCCGCCCACGTTCCGTTAATGCGAATCTAATTTCTGTTGCCGAGTGTTGTTTGGGTCCAAACGGGCTTTTGTTGTTGATCCGTTTTGGAATGATTAGCGGGCATTCGGGGCAGATGGTATGTTATAAATTGGTTAGGCTTTTTCAAACTTTCCGTTGATCCTCTCGGTAATTAAATGGTGTGTTTGTAATGTTGCCTTGCGTTTTGTTACGGGAGTTTTTAATTTGTTTCAATATTACCATGAATTAATTGACTTTATCAAACGTCATTATCGCACGATAATATTGATTTGATATAGTCAATACTACTTTATCAGTTATGCTTGTAATGCAATTGTAACATCTTGAAAGTTCATGTTCATGAACATCCAGCCGTGTGGTGACGGCAGAGTAGAATACAATTGTCACCATCCCAAATCTCTCCCGTGGGTGTCGTACAAGGCGACTAAGGATAAATCAGTGATGAGGAATGGGCAGCAGCGTTCCTCTTGTACCACCTAGCAATGTACTGCGATTTTTGTGCCATAGGCTCGCCACCTATTACATGGGACCTAACATAATTGGCGAATCGTGGGTGCTAGTTCACCTCTGCCTACCCCTTCGGGGATATAGGCGTGATTAATGTAGGTGTATGTATGTATATCGGGAAAGAGTTCCCGTGACAGCACACAAAATAATATGGTTATATTTATGGCAAAGAAAGAAAAGGTATTGTTATAGTGGCTGTTAAAATGGCAATCTATAGTAAAATTTAAAAAATAATAAATTATTTCAACGAGTTCCAGTCAGTCATTGAATCACAAAAGAGACAACAAAAAGGTGTAGCACTAATTCCTGGGTCAATAAGTAACGAAAAATATTCTAGACCTAATAATAGGGGTTAAAGTATGAAATTGCCGATGTTCCCTCATTATTTAGTAGGAGTGTATAATTCTCTTTAATACACTAGTTATGTCCAATAACCTTTTTTTATTTTAAACTTCATTTCAAGGTCTTATATTTATGTATAGAATTTTATCTTATTTTTATTTCTTTCACTACCAATAAATCTTCAAAAACAGCTCGTCCTAAGTACCACTTAGATTCACGTACACGGACACCAGTTAGTCTCCGTTAAAAAAAGATTCTCTAGGTATCCTACAGCTTAATGTTGTCTTAATATACCCACAAAATTATATCAAATTCAGATTTGTATTTCCTTAAAAAATCGCAAATATTTTTGTATGGAAAAATTAATTTTCGTTAAATTCTGCATACAAAACAGCAATTTGATACTTACTGCCACACTCAGAGACGTCGAATAACGATAGTGAGTACTGAATGTCAAAAAATGACAATTCAAAACTAGTCGCTATTCTTGCCGGGTCTAGGTCTAGATTTAAATGAAAATTTTTGACATTAAATACTCATTAAAGTTAATTGACGTCTCTGAGTGCGGCAATAACCCCTAATATTTAACCACAACTTAGTAGTACCTACTGAAATAGTACGTCTCGTAGTGTGGTCTCGAGGCGGCTGATTTATCTTGGCTACGTACAGATTTCAGGGTGTCTAGGGCGGGCTAGGAGAACCAGCCCATTTGTATTGCTAAGCCACTCGTCCAAAATGATCAACCTCTCAATAAATCCTCTAGCAGCTTTCGGAACTAGCTTCTCGTGACCAAAGGGCTTCGTAGTGTTGAATGGCAGCGTGCTCGAAGTTTTAATCCCATGGGAACCACTTGATGTGGGTTTTTGAATAACAACTACATATTTCGATAGGCTATAAGCACTTGTGGTCGTGGCATTTTTCTGGAATGTCGCATTTCTAAGATGTGCGGCTGCTATTTTTATGGATTGAACAGTTATGTTAAATCATTCTCTTGCCCTTATCCCATTTCATTTGCGTTCAGCGCAGGGCATTAATTTTTTCTGCCATTCAACCTTGTTAGTTGTCATAGAGTTATCAATACTTAAGTTAAATAGAAACTTAATAAAAATAAACTTAATCATCATCTTCGTACCCTATTCCTGGGTTATAGGAATTGGCACAAAAAGTATTCTCTTCGTGACCAAAAATTTATCATCTCGAGTTCCTCCGTGCTTTGGAAGGCACGTTAAACCGTTGGCCCCGGCTGCATTTGCATTTGCATTCATTAATTCCCACCAACCCACACTGGGCCAGTGTGGTGGGTTATGGCCCAATCTCCCTATATTATTCCATCCATAGGGAAGGCCCGTGCGCCAGTAGTGGGGACATTAAAGGGCTGGTGATGGTGATGATGGTATTTTCTTATAATTATATCGACCAGACGTCTTCGAGCCATTCAGTCGCAATTAATTTATTAATATCATTCATAACACCGTAAAGGATAGGTCTATAGAGACCGTGAACCAGCCTACTACTGCTCTTTGGGTGTGCTGATGCTGGTGGTTGCTCTCCAACGTCAGGGCATGTGCCCCAAGTGTGCATTTTGTTATTACACACCGGGAAATCTCCCTTAGTGATTGAACACAAAACTGCGATGCACCGTAAAAAAAAATGTTGTGTGTCCTATTATTACCAATGAAATGTGACAGTGACAGCTTCTTATTCAGTTCGCATCGCAGTTTTGTGTACAAGCTCGTACTCGAATTTTACGATACCCCTAGGAGGAGTCAAAATGGAACATTCTACATTACTTGTTTCGCTCCTAGGCACTGAGGACTATTACAAAACATATTCACAATAATTCCAAAACTTTATTGCGCAATTTACGAACTCACAATGTCATTCGGCACAATATAACATACAATAAAGCTTCACAATAGTGCCTTGGGGGACCCGTTATCGTCGTCAGTGGAGACGTATATATCGGCAATCGGTGTGACCTACCTCAGTTTATCTGTCAGATAGTGAGGTGGACAAAAACAAGGAACACTCCACTGATCTCGGGTTGTGATAACGGTTATTTTTTTACGATTTTACGAATTCCTCCAAACAAAACAATACCAGCCGTAGAGTGACTGTTCTAGTTTTGTCGTATTTGACAAATGAGTCACACAGCCTTGGATAATTTATGGACGCACCGCAAGATTGTTTGCTTATGCCTCTGAAACTAGAGCCAAGTTTGATTCGACAAAGTTTAAAATCTTTTCTCTATTTTTATGTGTTTTTGTTAATTGAGAACTGTTATGGTGGATTTGTTCATCAAGATTTAATATTTCTTTAATAAATCTAACTATCTTTGAAATCTTTTTTTCAGCTTCACCCTTAACCCTTTCAACTGTCGAAGTGTAATATTCCGTTAGTTTAAGTTAAGTCAGTCCTATAATAAGTTCCCACTTTGACAGTGTAGTAAAATAGAAAATATTTGTCTTTTGTTATTTGCAAGTCGTTGTAGGAAGTTTAAGTCCATTTACATTTTTATTACAGCCATTCATAAATTTATACGTCCTAGATATAATCAAGAAAGTTTTAATCGAAGGGAAAATTGAAATATAGAGGCGGATTCTAATTACGTATTTATCTCAATTTGCAAAACAGGAGCCGCCAATACAACTGCTCCCGTCGTAAAAATAGACGGTCCAACGTATAAATCATGGGAATGCTTCATGTTTATGGTAAAGTTAATAACATTATTGCTGTTTTATTGCCTCTGTCCTATTAAAGGTACACAGATTGTAATTAGCTGCTGTGGTGCTAAGGTTAAAGTCAGCACTTTTTTTTAATGCTAGACAGGGAAGTTCTTGGCCTTCTTCTCACCTGATGCTAAGTGATGATAAGGGCCGAAGATGGAATTGAGCTTCACCTGGAACTTTCAGCCACCGAGGGGCTGGCTATCTTATCTCAAATTCTAGGAACACAATAATTTTCATTATTTGTATGGCGACAGATTTTGATAAGATTATGGTTGCTAACCAGGCGGACTTGAAACAAGTCCTACCACTAACCAAACCGAGTACAAGTCTGTACTCTCCTGGGGATCAAATCCGGGATCTCGAGATCTAATTCCAGCGGACGAAATTTTTGTCTGGGATCGCTATTGTTGGGCCAGGGGCCGTGCAAAACAAACGAGAGTTGGAACCGAGGGTAATAAAGGATCGAGTCATCCCGAAGCACGTACGGCAATTCGTTGTAATCGTCGCCACCGACAGTGGTGTGTCGCCTTTGTTTTGTTAGGACGGGGATGGGGTGCGATGCAAAGCTGCGGCCCGTGCGCGATTTAGGCGCCCGGTTTTTTTATCGTCTAAACGTGGGGGTGGTGTCAAGTGGGACGCTGCACTCGTAATTAATCCCACCGCTGTGGCGCGAGCGCCTGTTCTGCGTCAAAGTGTTTTGGTGGATTGTTGTGCAAGTATCGCCCGTCGGGAGACCTCACACTTGGAATTACTACTGGGTTACGTCATCGGTGTGGCAGTCAAGCTGTTCGTTGGTCGCATTCGATTCGAATACTATCTTGAGAACTTTCGTGTAATTTCAAAATACTATGTAAGAAGCTTTAAGGTCAATATTTGTTTCTAAAAACTACATAAAGTGTAGTGAATTATTATAAACACGAATTTTCACCAATTCCTGAGAATTTGTTTTTGTTATCTGTATAAAAAAAATATAAATACACAGTCATTGGTTGACTTTCTGTGTTGGTCTGGCCTGGCAGTGAACTAAGGGTGTCGTAAAAGTCGACAAAATTGAAGTATCGTATGATGTATACCGATAAGGAACCTCTGGCACCCGAATTGTTGAAGGAACTACCAACAAAAGTATAGTATAGGTGTGAGTGTAAAAATATTTATTTATTTATTTAGTTACTCCCAGCCGGCTGTAGGACCTAAGCCAAAACTTTGAGCAGTATTGATTGGAATGTTGTCACTCCAATAACTCTTTCCGTTTGTCGATCTCGCGATAAGGTCTTTTCTATGATTTTGTCTTTTCGGTGTGATGGATGATATGAATTAAAGGGATTTGGATGGCTATATGGCGTCTGATCGATATGAATGGAAGAAGAAACGTACTTCGCCGACTTTGGCAGGGAAATGATGCGATTAATCATTGGTTGACTATGTAATGTATACTAATTAGCATATTCGAATTCATTTTTCTTATTATATGAGTTCAACCATGTATTTAAATCGATAAAGGCAAACTGTACATTAATATAATAAGTTACTAGTTAACAGATTAAGGTGAAACATGTTCTTTAAGACGTCTTTTTAACTGTTGATAATTTATTTTTTATTATAAAGGTAATTTATAAAATCATTCTTTCACCTGTTCCCATCATTGGCTTTGTATGCCATAGTCTACTTAAAGCCCATAAAATATGTATGTTGATTCAAATATCGATAAACGGCAACGGTATGAAGACATTTCCTGTCTAAATGTGGCTAGATGACTCGTAATTTAGTGATGTTCAGGCATATAATATCGATAAATTGATTTTTATTGTATACAAATTTAATTTTATAGCATTCCATAAAATTAACTGTCGGCAAACGTGACTCTAGACTTACGTAATAAACTTAAATAATAATATTATTATGTAGTATTACAGTAATATAAGTGAATAACGAGTGGACATTTGTATGGATTCAAGGGGCGAGCGGAGCCCAAATCTTAGATTTATATTCAAAAAATTTATTTCTAGTTCCTCCGTATTTGTTAATGAACACACTATGTATTTCCCTATAGTCTTCTATTCTCAAAGATGGCACGTGATTCTGTTTTAATATAATGAGTCTAAAATTTAACCATAACATAATATCTAATCTATTACAACTTGAATATTTAAACTTGATAATGATAAAACCGTTGCATCTCTATCCACATCACTAGAGGCAACGAGGTACAAAAACAATTTGTAACTATCACTTTTTAATGGAGCCATTAAAATAGTTTTGCGGTTGGGATCGGGTCATAACATTTTGGCGCCTGTTACAATCTTAAATAACAAATATCTTGTGGTCAATGCCGGCACACGAAACTCTTAGAAGCGACCGATTGAGAAATCGCACTGCATTACTATCGATAGTTCATTGTCAGTAAAATATTGTATACCAGTTCCAAACTTTGACATGACACTTATTTATAAATGAGTCAGAGAATTTCGAGAGAATCACAAATTTGTTTCTTACTCATTCTGGGTAAGATAACGATGCAGCTATCGGAATTCCCAATAAATCAATCAAACTCGAACCTTCAGTTAGTAAGAGACTCATTGCGGCAATAGTTTCTCTAAATGTGTCCACTCTGATTTTTTCTAGTTCCAGAAACGCAACGCCGTGAGTCAACATTTGACACCCAAACACGAATGGATTGCACCAATAATGCCATTAAAATTAGTTTACTTATTCACCCCGGGCAAACTGTGTTGGCTATTAGAATTTGTTTAACAAAAAGTATCATTTTTCTATTGTCCTTAAAAGCTTGCGTTCTTTCACTCTCACCGCCTATTATTGTTATATTGGTTCGTGTCCTTGTCTGTCGCGTTGGAAATGTATGGAATGGTAGCGGTAAGTTGTGTAACATTTGCAACGAACTTCTGTGAGTTGTTTTAATTGGTTTATGGTTTCGGCTGTTTATGGCTGTCATCTTCAGAGATTGTTGGCAGTTTTTGTGTTTCTTGGGAAATTGTACCAATTTTTTAACTAGCAATAATACCGCATACAGCCTTGAATAGAGTTACAGTTGGCCTTTTGTTTAGAACTGTTTTCTTTTTAACTGTTACCATCCATCTGTTGTTCTCGGTGTTTTATTGGAGCAACTTTTGTTGTGTAAATATTTCAGTAAGCTCAAGGTTTTGAGAATCTGTAGTGTTAAATGAAATGCTATCTGTAGATTCGTGTATTCCGTATATTTTATGTAAAAGAATGACAATCAAATAACAACCGTTCCTTAGCAACATAGTCATAGAGTAAATATATGACATGTAGTATTATGCTTTTGGGTAAAAAAAAACCAGATATTTTTCAAAGTCTTGCTAGTACATCGGTATCCTTTTATTTTAGTTGTAAATTATATTTGTAATTTAGGTAGCAGCTGCTTAGTTTGCAGCTGCCTTCAAATTTCACTAAACATTCTATTCAAAACCAATTCCAGAAATGGAAATGGACCCTAATTCCATTTATATATTGATTGCGAAAGTCTGATGGAATTTTAGTCATCATCGCCATTCCTCGTTTCTGTAGTAATTCAATCAGTTTAGTCAGAAATAAATCTGTCACCGTCTACGTATCCCCTATAACTTTCTTCGTCTACTCCCCAGACGAACCCAAGGCATTAGTGTCATATTCCTATGGTGACATGTGTGGCATTTTTTGCTCCCAAATGGGCCCGTCGTGTCGTCCGTCTTAATTGTTTAACAGATTATTGTAATTTATCATTAAGACAATAAAAAGGTGTTTTGTGTCACTTGACAGGTCTAAACAAACACCGTTGTGGTTGGCGTGACTTTTTTTGGGGTTGTAAATAATTTAAGGCAATAAATAGCTTGCGAAATACGTCGTTCTATTTTAAGTGCTGCACTTTTAAAAGTATTCCAAAAAATTACAAAATATGCAGATATTATTATTTCCTCCCAGTTCCAAGTTTATCTCGGGTCGGTGCAGTATGTTTCTTCTTCCATGCAGTTAGTGACTCAATAATGTCTTACTGCCGCACTCAGAGACGTCAATTAACTTTAATGAGTATTTACATACATACATACATAAATCACGCCTATATCCCCGAAGGGGTAGGCAGAGGTGAACCAGCACCCGCGTAAAGAATGCTAAACGTTTTCGGTTTTCTTTTAAATATTAGTCAAGTGTGGTGATGTCTATTGTGTCTTTTTTTTGCATCTGTTGGGACACAACAACTTAATTGTCGTAAGCCGAAATAAGAATAGGACGCATTATTAGACAGTAGTGTAATGTAAACGTTACGTCAAAGGAGCCAAAGAAAGCCGTGCCGCCTTTATTCCAGCACTTTGTTTGGTGAGGATCAGAATCTGCGACTCATCTAGGCGGAGCCATTTCGGATTTCTCCTTGCATTCTCTGATGGTCCATTCGTTCATTGTCTAGTCGACGCGGTTTTAAATATTTTTTTAAGCCGCGCAACCCTTTTCGCTTTGGGTGTTCGCTCTTTTATTGTTTCTTTATTGCAGGCCCTTGCCGACATCGAAGTTTGCATAAACCGCCCGCCCAGTGTTACGTGCGTTTGTACAAAAAAAAATTAGGTACAGCTACATCATAAATTTTATTACTGTAGGGACTTTATTTCACGGGCTAATTGGTGCACAGCCAATTTAATAACCGGCCGTGTTTACTGTAGATTTTCCAACAAAGGGCTTGTTTTTGTTGTAGATAGCTCGGCCCGTGTGATAGGTATTCCACTTTGGGAGCGCGCGGGCGTTTGTTCTAATAACAAGTTTCCAAAAACAATTAGTGATGGGATCAGTTTGGAAAAACAAAGAATTTATTTATCGGGGCAGATTTATTGTATTTGTAGGTGGGTGTTATCGCGGCGATTGGGTGAGCGCCGGAGCGTCCCTAGGACAGGTAGACCCAACCATTTACGGGCCGTTTAGTTTTTTGTCCTCACCTTTGTTATTATTCGAATCCCTCGGATGTATTAATCTCGTGTGGCCCCCCGAACCGGTCATTACACCAAACTTGGGGGCGTATTGCGTCCGGGTGCCTAGCTATTACGGGCATTCTAATAAAATGGCCGAGTATCATTTACGGAATTAAGTGTATATCGCTAAATATTTTATAATGACGTAGTCCCGAAATTGGTTCGGCTGGCACCGTTTATGGTCGGGTTAGGAGAGCAAGCGGCGTGCGACGGACTTTCGTTATAATGGCAGCTCCTAAGGGTTCAGGTTCAGGTCTGTCGGATACATTTGATCCGTTTATTACTCTTACGCTGTCAGTTGTATCGTACCCGCCAATTATGAGGTTAGCAGCCTGCTGCCCAGTTGACAGGCAGTCATTTTGCAATCTTCCGAACACCGCGTTGTCCTTTTTTAGTTTCAAAGAAATTTGTGGTTAGAAAAAGTTCTAGTCTTGATGCGGGAATCGAACCTGCGTCCTCCGCATTCCGGGCAGATGCCTGTACCACTCGGCCAACCAAGACCTACGACGTACTTTTTTTTAGTTTTTTTATGCTCGACAGGGAAGCTTTCGGCCTTCATCTCACCTGATGGTAAGTGACGATAAGGGCCGAAGTTGGAATCGAGCTCACCTGGAATCCTCAACCACGGAGGGTCTGGTTATCTTATCATAAATTTTAGGAACACAATATTGCTGTTAGCATTATTATTATGGCGACAGATTTTGATAAGACGGCGGTAGCTCGCCAGACGTTTTATAAAAAGTCCTATACAGAGCCAGGCGTAGAAGTCTGGGACTTCGGAATCTAATACCTACCACTAGACCACGGAGACGGTTAAAAGGCTTTTCTGTTATCTAAGACTGTTTGACGGCCAGTTTGGTCACAAAGCCAGGGTCTCGTTTAGAAACCGTATCGTTTGGCATCAAAAAAGGTTTTCTGTCAATGGCAATTTCTTCAAATTGTAAATTATTTTGAAAATCTGCTATTGAGGATCAAATTTACACAAAAATTAGAGTAAAATCACCCCATTTCCCTGTTGAAAGCTTTGACCTTGTATTGTACACAGTATTATTATTAGGACATGTTAGAACAGTGGCTCTTCAAAAAATAAAATGGCGAGTTGGAAGCGCTGACGGCAGCTGGCAGGATCACTAGTGTGTGCTCGAAAATACATATAATATATTATGTACACAACGCCCCAACATCATTGTTTGTACATTTGCAGATAGACTGACAGGCATTCAAATTTGTGTACGCCAACACCACATTTCTCGGCGCACTTGTCGCTGCGTCCGCAGATTATGCTCCTGACATATTGTCATAACATCCCATTTCGTTTCGCTTTGGAGAGTTGTCGCGGACGTCGGTCTCGCTTAGGAGCGGAAATGAGGAGGAATTTCCCAGGGACCTTTGACGGATAAAGAATATTATTATTTGCTGTCCACAATGGACTGGCCCGCCCCGCCCCGGAAAGAATCGATTATACAATTCGCCCATTCCATCCACGCGGACATGTCGCCGAATGGGCGAATTGTTTGTTTAATAACATTACTTCGCCTCTGTGGAGGAGCGAGTGAAATATTCGACGGCTTTGTCCGCCTCCTGGGGGTCTAAAAGGGCCGTTTTGAACGATGTCGCCAAAGCTGTTCATTTTTCTGAATCTTTTGTTTACTTTGCGTATTTCTGAGATTTTTATTTGAACATTATAATTGTTAGAAAACATATTACAATGCAAAAAGAGGTCAATAAATTATTTTTTTGGAATAGGCAGTCGCCCGGATTGCTGAGGACGCGAGTTTGATTCCCCTCTTTTTCTTGGTTATATCAATTAGGTTAATGTAATGAGAGGTGAGCCATTTCACAAATTCTTGTGCAAAACTCTCAAACTGGTATTCTTCTAGAGAGGATTTGTTAACCTAACTTAAACAGACAACAGTCGACGTAGTTTTATGATTTGTAGTGGACAATTGATTACAGGATCATAAACGGAATTGCAGATGTCGCCTTCTTAGGCCGCCAGTTGTACGTAAATGAAGCGATAGACGGCCATTTTTTTCCGTCGTTATATTCTACTGCTTCTCAGTTAGTGCGGATGCGTGTGTTTTTTTCTATGGGAGCGTTTCCTGTCCTTGCCTGTTGGTTTTTTAAGAGTTTTATCGCCTATAGTTATACAGAGGGTCGCGATAAATTAGGCTTATAAATAATACATACGTTGCGATAACAACGGTGGGTAAAAAATGGCAGTGATGTTTCATTTCATAATTTCATAACGAGCAGTTCATCCTTCTAGTTTTTTATTTGTCTAGCATAAAACCTTTTTGTTGTATATTATTCAGCTCAGGACTGTGGACGTTTCAATATTGTTTGTTTGATATAATGTTTATCGTTCTGTCATATTTTATGTTCCTTACTTTCATGGGCACAAATAAATTGCTTCCTTTTTTTCTGCTAGTTATCATGGGCCCCTGTGCCCCAGCATTGGGGATATTCAATGACTGAATATCCCCAATTCTGGGGCACATGCGTTCCTTATAGCTGGAAGAATAAAGTGTATAACTATTATACATTTTATTACTTAGTATCTATTGTGGTCCAGCTCGGGCTAGCCGTGCGATTCTGGTAGTAATTGGATGGGTGATCAGATATTTTTAACTTCAACTTCCACCGTGCTCCGGCTACATCTGACGTCATTTAGTGGAAGGTTATGGCGCTTAATTGATATTCTTCCATCCACAGGAAAGGCCTCAACAGTGGCGACATTGATAGATTGATCAATCACAATAATGTATGTAATTTTCACACTAAACACGTTCACTCTCGGAACTATTTGTAACAAGGATAAAAAAAAAACAAAATTACTTACCACATTAAATTAGAAAAATCGCCTGAATTGCTTAATTTCGTAATGAAAAGGAGGCGTAATCACATGTTTCTAAGAAACAATAAAAGTTTAATATAATAATATGAGTTTAATTCACATCGCACACCAGGAGCGCACGAATATCCAGCAGTGTCAGCGTATACGTGATGTTTTTCCCCGAGACATCTGCAGCACAGTAGCCGTCATAACGCCGTTGATGCCTCATTTCTATTCCACAGCTACAGCGTTAAATGTGCTTCGAATAACTCGAAGAGATTCGAAAAATTTTTACTTATCTAAACGATACATTCAGAGTTCCCGGTAATGGGCCAAGATATGCGTCCTAAATGTGTTTTTAAATAAAACGGTTGTATTGTAAGCACGTCCCTACTTAATAAGTCTCTTTTTAGTTGGCTGCTTGTTTCTGTCGATCTGCATAATTGTTTGTCTTATAAGTTTCGTAAGAGATAGAAACTTTTAAATGTACCTACCTTATGCTTCTTAAATTTAAAGTTTAACGTGTCAGTCACATGTATATTAACTTATTCTATACACGGTGAGACTAATAAACTTATCTGTTTCTATTTGAAAAATGTTAATTCGGACAAGTTATGCTGAGAATAGTAAGGTTGGACTGTTGTAGATCCACTCTCTTTTAATTCGTATACAAAAGTTCTGGAAAGAACTATGTATAAAGACTGATGATCGGAGTTATTGGGATTACAACATCCCAATCGATACTAAGGACATAAACAAGAGTAAGATCAAGTAATCATTTACCTATTTCCAAAGAATAAAAGTCAGAAATATTTGAGAAAAGTTATGATTTCTTTCAATTTATATCAAAAGATGATGATAATAAAACAATATTTTTAATTAATCATTTCTAAATGTATAATCTTTTATAAATAAGAATAAATTGACTTGAGTTCATAGACTGACATGGTTCGAGTCACAGACCGACTGGACATCATGCCGTTCCTCGAATCCGCATTTAAAAGCTAAAACAATGCAACAGACACAAAAATGCCTTTCAACGAGTAAATACTGTAGATACTGGCATAGAACAGAGCTTGTGCCAATATTTGTGTGGTCCACAGACGTTTCATTGGAACCATTTGTTTCGCTAGCAAAAAAGTAAACATGTGTTCTTTGGGAACGCTCGAAATTAATTTTGCATGACAATGCTGAAAGTCAAGCAATAATGTCTAAACAGAAATTGGTTTTGTGTGGGAATGGAGTGTGTGAAGCTCTCTTGTGTCTGATTAGGTGGAGCTTGAAGCGTGGAATCGAACCTTAGAAAGATCATATTGGTACGTTTTTGATTGTTAGTTCCATATGTTCTACGTTCGTTTCTGGCCATTTGTCTAAGAAAAACGGACATTTTGTTCTGAAGTCATGATTTTTTTCATGGTAGGAATTTCGGGATAGATGAAGTAAGCAGAATTCTCACCCCGACTCCAACATAGTTCACTTTTTATGTAGCCGATTGTGATGCGTAGCGCTAAGCCTCTTGTTACTCCGATGAATGGCACCTCAATAAAACTTATTTTTATTGCCGTTTCCTCTCAGCGCCGTTGGCATTCATCCCTGGAACTTACCAAATCATTAACGCTTGTGTTTGTTCAAATTTAGGGTTCAGTTCGGATTTAGACTAGTAGGTTGCTAATGTTAACTATTTTGTAAGCATATTATAAAAAGAGTCATCTTTTATAAATGCAATATTATGTTAGTTAGTTAGTTAATGCAATATTTTGATAGACGAAACATTACTGTTTCATCTAACAAAATATTGCATTTTTCTTTCGTAACTAAAATCATCAAATTGGTTTGAATTAAAAAAAAATAACCCTTCTTCTCTTTCCTATAAACCTTTCCTATGGATGGAAGAATATAGGGAAAATGGCAAAACCCACCACGATGGCCCAGTGCGGATTAGAGGATACAATAGACTGCAATAACCGATATAATATTTTGGTCACCTGTCCAATGACCTTATCGAAATATTGCTTAGTTTACGAAATCGCCGACCGAGCGCGGTAAGCCACTGCACTATGGAGCTCCTTATAAAATTGAAGGATATTATTTCATACCTAATTAAAAAAGATTAATTAAAAGTTAGATAACGATGTTTCTATTAGCATAGAAGCAAGAAACGTAACTAACTCGTTGATTAAAACACACTTAACAAATAATATGACATTTTTATCAAAAAATAAATTAGACGAATATTAGTCTGGAAGCAACAAACGGAACTAATTCGTTTCACACACTTAACAAATATGAAATTTTTTAAAAAAGTAAATTAGGCAAACTTTCCCAATGATACCGCGGAGCCGTCGCAGTTGTTAATTGATTCGTTCGCGGCGTTTTTCTTTTGTTTGCTTTATGATAATGGGTGTCGGTTCGTCGCCGGCGCAGAAGCGATACGGTGTGAAACTTAACACCTTCATTCACGCCTCTTTATTGGTCCCCGAGTGAGCCAATGCTGTTTTGATAGACCCGTGTTTGTTGTTTAACACACAAAAAAGTGTAAAAAAATAGTTAATCAATTGTTATTAGTGTAGGTACACTCTAAGTTACTCAATTGCGATAATGTTATTGCATTAATACTTACATGTCGCGAGGAGCTCGATAACGCAGTGCCTTGTGCGATCGGTCTGCTATTGCGTAAACTTTAGGGCCGGTATTTCAATAGCACCTTATCTTGAATTGATCCTGGATTTATAATAAGTACGACCTATGTGTATTTCAATGTAGGATTAAAATTAAACGGCACTTAAACTCCACCTTAACTAGCCTTAATCTAAGCGCAGGATTTCTGTCGCTTAAGTTCCGATCCAGGATTGTCATCTGGTTACTTTAGAAAAGTTGCTTCATGTTATTTTATTTTTGACCCACAAAAAGCAACACGCTGGTTAGGAAATTATGGCTAGTTGAGATAATATTGTACCTATGTAGATAAGTACGCGAATTAATAAAATACCATCCTAAACAGCATTTTTAGTTTGTGTTATGTACCAATTTGTTTTTTATGTATTTTATAGTAACATTTTAGAAAGAGGGCTAAAACCAAGGATACACACCTCTATAGTACAAGTACCCAAGGCTGAAAGCCAGAGCGCCGTTTAAAAGAACCTTTATTAAAAAAAGTCAATGTCAATGCCGCGAATTTGTCTTGCTGCTAGGTCTAATATAAATTATTTTTTGTTTAGAATCGTTTTAGAATGAATAAAAAACGATGCGCCAACTTCAGTGCAATAGAGATAAATCTGCTGAAAGACATAGTTTTGAGTAAAACACATGTAATCGAAAATAAAAAAAGTGATGCTAGTACGTGGAAAGCGAAGAAAAACTGCTGGGAAGAAATTAGCATTGAATTTAACAGCAGATCTTTAAATTCAAAATCTGCTGAAACGCTTAGAAAAAAATGGGACAATATGAAAAAAACTGTAAAAGATAAGGTGACGGGCCAAAGAAAATATGCTCTTGGTACTGGGGGAGGTCCTCCAATGCCACCTCCGAACCTAACCAAAGAAGAGGAAGGAATATTCAGCCTGATCAGTGTTCAAGCAGCTGGCACTGAGTCTGTTTGTGATAGTGACTATCAACCAGATACTCCAGTACGAGCTCAAAGTCATTCTTCTATAATATTAACTGATATAACAGTGGAAATTCCCGAAATTGACAAAGAGAATAACACGAACGTCTGTACCGTATTACTGCTACAATAAATTTTCAATAATTAATGAAATTACTACCTATGGATGGCGAAGTATCAGGACCTCCTAACTTACATTTCAGTGAAAATGCATAATATATATTATGCAGTTTTATGAGAACAAAATCAATTCCGCCGAAATGTAACTTCAGAGGTCCTGATACTTGGCCGTCGCTCTGTTTCTTCTGTTCTTTTTCATTCTTCCACAGCTTTTGTTTATTGACATAATTTATTTATTATTATTTTCAGAGTATTTCATTGGACAATGACTTGCAAGACAACCAACTAAATAAGTGGAGCGACTACACTCTAAAAACATTAAGGACAAAGCCATCCCTACAAGTTCCAGATGATGACAAAGAAAATCCGTTCCGTAGATATCGGAAACGTAATCACACTGGTCAATTGACAAACAAAGCCTGGACTGAATTAGCAAATGAGAAAAAAGACCTATGTCAAATGAAAAAAGCACACCTACAAGCCCTCATTGCTGAAAGCGAATCAAGAAAACGCTATTATGATTTGCAAAATCAGTTATTAGAAATAGATTTAGCCAAGAAAAAGAAAAAGGATTCGCTTTCAGAAAATTAAGCTTTCAGTCTAGGCATTATTTTTAGTTTTACATATACTTGTCACATTTTTCAGTATTAGTAAATAAAATACATTATGTAAAACTGTATAATTTATTTAATTATCCTCTAACAAATTATTAAAATAATGAATGTATGGCATAACATGTGAAGAAACATTCTGGCTGCCTCTATAAAATGTATCTACTGGCACATTGCTAGTCTCCAAGATGGCCTGTTCAACGACTGGTAAATTAGCAGGTGGATCACCGTTATTAAATTTAATTGCAATGTTATGCAATATAGCACAAGCTACACATATATGTTGCACTTTTGTAAGTGCTAAACGAATACCAAGTGCTAAAATAGGAAACCTTCTCTTCAGAACACCAAATGCTCTTTCAACGGGATTTCTTGTTCGAATTTGTGCTTCATTAAATAATTCTTCTGCAGCTGTAGTAGTATGTGCAAGTGGAGTCAGGCAATAATTTGTAACAGCATAACCACTATCTGCTAGCAGAATAGATTCATTGAATTCTCCCCCTTCAAATCTCTCTTTCACCAGACTATTTTGAAATATTCTTGAGTCGTGTGCTGATCCGGGCCAACGAGCAACAATATCTTGAATGATCAAATCAGCCGTACATATTGCTTGAACATTCAGTGAAAAAAATTGTTTTCGGCACCGAAAAGTCTCAGCCTGTGCACCACCTACAATAAAATAAATAACAGTTGTTTTATATGCACCTATTACAAAATTAAAAGGAAAATATTGTGCCATTACGAATAATAAACTACAGCACAGATTTTCACTTTCACTTTTTTTTTATTAAAGCGGACTATGGACTATTGTAGTTTAATTTCTTTTCCTATTAAGTTCCTCACCTGGAGATTCAAGTTTTATATGTGTGCAGTCTAGAGCTCCAATCACATTTGGAAATTTCGAAATACAATAAAATTTCTTTTTAATTTCTGCAATATTTTGGCTTGTTGGCATTGCTATATATTTTGAACGTAGTTTTACAATTGCTAGTAACACTCTCCATATATTTTTCCCAGCCGTTGACTTGTGTATGCCAATAAAATCTCCACTACACAGTAAAAAATTACCAGTTGCCAAAAACTTCAATGTTAGCAATAGCATTTGTGATGGTGTTAATGCTTTATTTCTGAAACAAAATATTATTCAAATATCTAGGAAACTAGAAGAAATCTATAAGTACACCCACAGATATTCTTGCGAAATATTACCTCGTAGTAGACCATTCGATTTCTTCTCTAATCTGTTCGAGCACAACATATGCAGTACTTTTTGTTAAACGAAATCGATCGTAAAATTCACCTTCACCCCATTTTTGGAAATGATTCTCCCTTGTTCTGTATATTCGCACGCGTCGCGGAGTCGTAGAATAATTGATAAAATTTATAATATCCTCATCATCGCTAGAACTTGAACTAGAATTACTGGAAAAAAAATCGTTAGGCTATGGTGTAAAGTGGTGAAGAAAGTATTGAAAAATGTAAGTAGGTACTTACGTAATATCATTAAATTGTTGAGAGCACTCTTCATCCATTTTTGCGTCCTGATTTGATTTAAAACATTTTAAAATGTATTAATATATAACAATAAACACGTTCCTTATTTTGCACATGTGTCATGTATCAGTCAATGTCACCAAATGACAACTAAAATCATAGACAAATGACTTAATTTACTTTGTTATGTTGCAATATTGCAATTAATCTTAGATTAGTTAAGGTGAGGAAGATCCGGATTGAAATACGGTACTGTCGTTCAAAAGTGAAACTTAGCTTAAATGTAGGACTTAACTTAAGCATTAAGATAAGGTAATATTGAAATACCGGCCCTAAGCAATGTTCGCTTATACCAGTCATTTGATAGCTGACCAAAAATATGTTACATATGTCAATTGGATTGTGGTCTGCCCTCACCAGTCTCACACCACCTATACAAAAAAATATTGCCCTAAGGTTCCCGTTTAATTGTATGACTTTTAAAAATTATACTGTTAAAAAACATAAAGCAGATATGTATTATTGATTTGTATCGATAGAAGATAGAACTTCTTTAAAATTGAAAATGTTATATTTTTCACTATAAAGCGCGAATGAACAGCCGTGTGGTGACAGCAGAGTAGAATACAAATGTCACCACCCCAAATCTCTCCCGTGGGTGTCGTACGAGGCGACTAAGGATAAAACAGTGATGGATGAGGAATGGACAGCAGCGTTCCTCTTGTACCACCTAGCAATGTACTGCGACTTTTGTGCCCGATATATGGCAATAGGCTCGCCACCTATTACATGGGTCCTAACATAATTGGCGAAACGTGGGTGCTAGTTCACCTCTGCCTACCCCTTCGGGGATATAGGCGTGATTTATGTATGTATGTAAAGCGCGAATGAAAGTCCTGAATGCTTCCAGCGCCAAATGTTGACCGTTAACCACGATTGTTATAAAGTTGTTGATAGCATCTACTACACGGCACCCTTCTTGTACGTTCACGTTACAAATAAGACATTTTTATTTCTGCGGTCCGAATTCCAATAATTTCATATAATTACTTCCTTTTGAGTGTTTGGCCGAAAATAACAGTGACTCGTTCAATGTATGTATGTATGTATGTACGCTCAAATTTTAATGTTGCCAAGGTAACGAAGTAATGAAATGCAAATAGTTTTGTTATCACGCCCGTGAATTCAATTTTCTCTGGCCGTTTTGGGAATTTTTGCGACGGTTTTAATGAGAACACCTGCCGCACTCTTATAAATTGATCACACTGAATATTGGATATTTCCATGAGAAATGTCTTTATTAATCCCTTAAAGGAATTTCTGATTACTCCTTTGTTTTATCATCAGTATCTTTGACGATATGAAAATTAAGTAAGATGTATAGTTATTTATTAGAAGGAATTCGCACGAATAACTTTCGCATATTGTTTTGCTTGTTTTAATGGAAAAACAACTAGAGAATATTATGTAAAAAAATAAAAATAAAAATTTAAAAAATCAGGACCGAAAATTTTTATAACCTGATGATCATTTTTTGGTATTTAATACTCATTAACTTTAATTGACGAATCTGAGTGCTGCGGTAGACGCATGGATTCAAACTCGTTTTAATTAAATTTAATAAATATAATATCACGCTTCTAGATCTTCGTTTGTATATCCTACAAATGTACTTATTAAAGTTTGCCTCGCCACTACCCAAGGTTCTTATCATAATATCGCTGATAGTCCAGTCCACCTCTACATCTTCCCTGTTTACACAACTATTTAGAACTAGACGCTCTTTGAGACCCGACTCGGGTCGCCCTCATTAAAAGTTGTCCGCGACCGCGACACAGCGTCCCTCGGAACGAAGCCGCTGAAGATCTTGGAAGAATTTATCAGGCAACTCAAAAGTGCTCCAAGAGAACTGCTCGAACCATTATCACATGAGTAGATAAACCGAACAGAGTTAAAGCTTCCTAAGAACGCCGTCGCACTAACCATGACATTATGCAACTGGCTGTGCGTAAACCGGTTTTTTCCAGTCTCGCCGCGTGCGCGACGGCGACCAGTGGTAACGCACACATGCCCCGCGTGCTTGTAGTAGTGCAACCGAGCCGCGCGGTTGTATGAAGGTTAATCTCTGTTCCGTTTATTTACTCATGTGCCATTATACTCAAATGTCCCTGACAATAAGATCAAGCTAGCACTCCCCATCTCCCGACAGCGCCATCCACAGATAGCCCTGACCAATTCCAACTAGTTCGGTAATAGTTTTGTTGTTATCGCCTGTAACCACTCTTCAGTTGCCTCTGAGACGATATTAAAAAGATTTTGGCAGCGTGCCACGGAGATATTGATCTTTACGCTTGGCCAGACGGCTATAGGAGTTCCCTAAGTGCCACGACGGTCGGTTTAATGACTTCCTATGTTTGCAAGTTTTTGGATACGATAGTTTATTTGCTCGCCGATAGACATCGACGCTAACGGCGGTTGTTTTCGTCGTTCTCTGTCTTGGCCGCTGTTAATTTTACTCGAGCTTGATGGATTCCTTGGAATATCGATGGAGTCATTTATTTGTCGGTCATTCGAGATAATAGTAAATTTTGTGTCATAGCTCCATTAAGCGGTGGTGGTCTGTCACATAAAATAGGTGCGAGATAGCGATCGACAAAGTTTTCGGCTAAATCGACGCAGCTGTGCGCGTATCGGACGCGAATTGTGTTGTGGTGCACAACTGAAATGTGTGTAATTAAGTTGGTATGCGTGAAGGGTGACACCTGCCGCGGTATCAGCGATCGGTCACGGTTTATGGGGGCTCCTACCAAAAACAATGGAAATGGCAAAAAGTCGAAAGGGCCAGGTACCAGGGGCGCATGGGTGTGGAGGGTAGGCGTGCGGGTCGCGGCGGGGTGCCAGCGCCCCACAATTTACGATTGCGCCGTGTCAGAGTGCTAATGAACGCACTCTGTTGCTCTTTATTGAGATAGCGCTCGCAATCGATGGCTGCGCCGGTGTGTCGGGCCGTTACTTATTGCTGCGTCTGTTGGGTTCCGATTCTCGAAAAGTAGGCGTCACGTTGATCTCGTTTTGTAATTGCATATAATATGCCAAGAGGTCCCGGGTTCGAATCTCCCGGTAGGGGCAAATTTTGCGATGAACACAGACATTTGTTCCCGAGTCATCCGGATTTTTACATATTTATGTACATAGTAGGTATATTTTAATTGTTTCCGAGTATAATTATTAAATACTAGTGGTCGCCCGCGGCTTCACTCGCGTTAATGTCGGTTGTTATAATAGTATAGCTTATAGCCTTCCTCAATAAATGGACTATACAAAACGAAAATAATTTTTCAATTTTAACCAGTAGTTTCTGAGATTAGCGCATTTAACCAACCAAACAAACTAACAAACTCTTCAGCTTTATAATATTAGTATAGATTATATTATGTATTTAAACAAAGTATTCCAGGCTGATAACTGTTAAGTGGAATAGGGATAGTGTTATAATTATGTTATGATAGTTATCTTACTAATAATTTCACTCAACTGATGACGATACAAAAATCATTATGCAATTTGATTTGGTGTATGTGAGTGTGTGGTTGTGCTATATGTGGGTATGGGTGGGTTCGCTTTCATCCCTCTGGATATCTACACTTGCTTAACTGACTTTGTAACTTCAACTACAATGTTACAAGTAGCATTTCTTGATATCTTTCTGAGCGATTGATGACTTTATCTGCTTCCTGATGAGTATTTCCAGTGAAGTGCATTTTTATGCCATTTTATCTCACTAAAATAACTGCTAAAGTGCACGATACTTCGTTCTAGAATAATAATAAAATAAATACAATTTACTTTAATTGGCTCTTGACTTCGTCTGTGACATCCATTGTTTTGGTCTAACGCTAACTGTATGCTGTAAACGTATAGCTATTTTATATTTCCAATCGGTTCAGTGGAGCGTAATTAGGTTGTAAAAAATACAAGCAGGTACGGATATACTTACTTTGTAATTTATGACAAAAATTTTAAGTTTGAAATCGATTGGAGACAGTTGTATTTTGCTATTAAAAATGATTCGATTAATCACTAACTGCCGCACTCAGAGACGCCAATTAACGATAATGAGTACTGAATGTCAAAAAATGACAATTCAAAACTAGTCTCTATTCTTGTCAGGTCTTTGGTCTAGATTTAAATGAAAATGTTTGACTTTAAGTTATTTGACGTCTCTGAGTGCGGCCGCAAGTTCTATAACTTCGTGTTTAATCAAATGTTCAAATAACTTTTGAGTAGGTCCCTACTAGTGCCAATTGCTGCATTGCATTGCTTAGATATCATTCGATATTCGCAATCTCTTATGAACTGAGAATATCCCCCTGATCTCGCGTGTCCTCTGGCATTCTTTGTGCTCGCCCCTTTCGTGCCATGTAACTATTATTAACGTAAATATTGAAGAATGATACAGCTTAATCCCACAAATTGTAGTCGCGTCTTTTAATAGGAATATCACAATTGAAACCAATAATTTACCATCTCATAAATATGCGAAGGAGTTCATTACAAATGCTTAATTTGCGCGTAATCTCTCTTAAAAATCTATCGTAATCTCTCGCAAAATTCGAGTAGAGATGTATTATGTGAAAAATTATATGTTAACAATATTGTTTTTAGGTTTGATTAAAGAGAATATTTCAATCTGTTCGTTAATTGTGACTTTTATTTCTTGTTCCGTTTTACATATTTCGCAGTCCGATGTATTATGAATATTATGTGGGCTCGGAATAACGATGTTAGAGGCGCAACTAACAACAATCCAATTTAGCAGAAATATTTGTGTAGCATGTAAAAATTATAGAACTGTCTGTATATTTACCGGTTTAATTGAATTTGTTAGAAAAGAAGTTCTATGTTCTGAAAGTTTATTCCAGGGGGCCTCCCGCCTAACTCGATTGCTAAAGCAAAAGCTATAGTTTATGACGTCATGCTGTCATTTCGCACCAAATGTACCTAAACTATCAGCGATAGCTTTCAACGAATGATCACCGAATGATTTTGTATGAATTTGGCACAAAATCTGTACCGCCTAAAAATTCAGGATGGCTGCTATAGCCGTAAGCAGTGCATTGCAATATAGCAATAATCAGCAATCGAGTTAGGCGGTAGGCCCCCTGGATCCGACTACACGATTAGCCAAAAATGTTAGATGGTCTAGTACACAACTTTCAGTGGTGGCCTCTTAAATGGGCATTTTGGTTTCTTGTAAAGATCTTTGCAAACCCTTCTATGTCATAATCGATAGTATCTGCAATCAAATTTCTTGTCATCATCTTAAATAAGTTTTACCTTTTTTACCTCTATGCAGACATGATAACTATCAAGTTTATTTTTTTAACTTATTGTATGGTAACAGCACCGAGCGAACTAAGTATGTGAGCCTTGTCACTTTGAGATGATACTCCACGTCGTAGTCGAAGAGACATCGGACAGGTACGGAGTTGGAAGATCGGTGACAGGGTACCTACTCAAGTGCCTATATCAATAGGCTAAATAATCATCTTTGTGTCACGTCGACAGATCACTATTTGATTGCATGTTTGAATAATTTATTCAACTATAAGTAATAATACAACTAATAGCATTTTCAGAACGGCCACGCATTATTAAGCTATATAGATGTTTCTTAATTAAACGTTTTTTTCATGCTGCGGGTATTCTATGCTAGCGTGGGAGCGAACAAATAACGTAGAATTGGCCTGCCCCGACTCATCCCATGGGTGTCGTAAAAGTCGACTAAGAGAGATTGCCCGGTATTAACCAATAAGCACCTTGGGGCACCCGAATGGTCGAGGGCAAATCAGCAACAACAGCATACCCAAAGACGGTTAGTGTCAGGCAGGCGGCTGGCTGTAAAACCTGACCCAAAACCATTCATATATTCAAATCACTCTCTTCGTTCATCGGTCTCTCGACATGGTCCGTTCCGTCCCTTTTTATAGTATTCTTTCATCACTAGCACCTTTACGCTGTGATGGATGATATGAATCAAAAGGGAGTGGATGGCTTGATGACGTCTGACCGATATGAATGGAAGAGGAAACATACTGCGCCGACCTCAGATAGACTGGGAATAGGGCAGGGAGAAGAAGAAGAAGAATTAAACTTTTTTTTTTTCAAAAATTATGAGTTATGTTTTTGTTTCCAAACGAAAACTAGGTATTTATTCATTTAAAACTGAGGTTAAGAAAGATGAGATATTGACATATGAAGTTTGATGCAATATTATTATTACCGATAGTGTTATCAATTTATAATCTTTATGATCTATGTTCTTTCTCTCTTTCTTTTCTATTGTACTCCCTTCAGCTCCAGCTTCTATCTTTAATTCAATTGTTTTTCAGTCATTCATACTTTGAATTTTAAGCCTCTAATATTTATTAATTTCTCTAAAATTATCTCCATTTGTGATAAACTTTCGGCGATATTCAACATCAAATGAAAACTTCCAATGATAACAAAACTGCCTAACTACCTGTCTTAAAAATGCGAATGGTATTATGCAATACTGATGCACAAGCAATCCACGAGGAAGTTATTCAGAGTTACTTTATCAGGAATAACGTCTCCGGGAGCTTCGACGTGCCTCGGCTTATCGACGATGCTATCGGACGATAGCTATTGTTCCAGTCATCGGTGCCGGGTTTAACTGTTGTTCGAGTTAACGTGCGTGATGAATGGACCCCGATGCCTGGATATGTTTATCTGCCGGCCGTCTTACAGGAATTGTCGGTGACGATAATCTTACTCGAAATCTCGAGGCGTCCGATTCGCGTTCCACTATTGGAACTACTGTGCAGTGGCGTGTAAACGATTTGTCAGCAACCGCCGTCTACGACCATCGGTGCTGATTAAATGCATTGAATGAACGATGTTGTTTCATTAGCTGCCGCACTCAGAGATGTCAAATAACGTTAATGAGTACTTAACGTCAAAAAATGACAATTCAAAACTAGTCGCTATTCTTGCCGGGTCTATGGTCTAAATTTTTGACATTAAATACTCATTAAAGTTAATTGACGTCTCTGAGTGCGGCAGTAAATGTATTATTTAAATTTAGATTTTTCTTTGAACATTGTATAAATGTTAGAACAATTATCACAAAGAAAATTTTGGTTAGAAAAATTTTGAAAATTTAAAGTCTGTAACGTCTTGGGTTGGCCGAGGGGTATAGGCTGCTTGGAATGCAGAGGACGCGGGTCCGTTACCTGCATCAAGACTATTCTTGATTATTCTGTTCTAGATTTCGAACTTTTTCTAACCACCATTTACTTTGGCATTAATAGTATTTTGTTTTAACTTAACACCTATTCTTATAAGATTTTGTAAAGAAACTTCTATTTCTTTTGAAGTTATGATTTTTATAACAGTTTAATAATTGCTTTCTTTTTTGCTTTCAGGTAACTACCTCACATTATGGTGTAGTACCACTTTACCAGTAAGTGCAATGTTAGTAATACTTTCTTCTTAAAAAAACTAGAAATTAAAAAATACCTCAAATCATTCCGATGCGATTAATAAGGATATGAATAATAATAAAATAATTTGTTTCTCGAAATGTGCAGAAGGAAATACAACAAATTTAAGTACAGTCCAAGACTTACAACATTCTCTAACAAGATTATCTTGTAGGACGTCGAGCTTATTCAAATAAGATATCCACACAATAATTTCCCGTAACGAAAGGGTTTCACAAAGCGAGCCATTCCGACTTGCACTAACGGGTATGTATTACGAACTCGTAAATCGACTATCAAGGTTTAGTGATGTCCCACTGAAATTTCTTAAGAAGCACTTCTTAAGAAATTCTGTATGAAAGAAAGTTGCTATGTAACCAAGTGTAAATGCCCACTCGTCATGCCACGATTGAATAGGCTCGAATAACGTTTTGAGTAGCAAAACATGTTCATGTTCCACTTCGTAATGGTAAATTATTGATTGTTGTATCCACTAAAAATCGTTTTTTTTTGCAGGATTAATTTCATTTTTAAAACTGACAAAGGCATATTTTTATTCAACGCAGTGCTTTTTAGTACTACTGTTTTAAAACCTAGTAGTATCTTGTCATAAGTAGGTATAGATTCGCCAATTTCATTTATTCATATTAGAATTAGACGATAATTTTCCTTTTATAGGTACTGATTTTGTTTATCGATTTCTATCAATTTTATTATACATCAGATTTCTGTAGGTGTCGCACTCGAAGGAAAATATTTTACATTCTAAACGTTTAAATTTTCATATTGTTAGATACCAATGCCTATTTAGTTTTATTACAAGGTTAAATGCCTGCTTATTATAATAACACGACCAATATCATTCCGATACAATTGATAACCGACAGCGAAGGTGTCAGATGTTATCATTTGTATTACATTGTCATTTATTTATACGGTAATGGATATACGATAAATAATCTGTGGGAGGCTATAATTATACCCCGATTGTATTTATAGCTTAACCTAAGCAATATTGCTTCTGAAACAGTTTCTTGGATGTACGTAATGTTATTAGAGACTACGCCATTTTGTGTCGGCTCAGTGGCAAACTGAATTATCTTGCTTGCGATAGTTATGTGCATAGCAATGATCGGTATCAGAATAAGTATTCTCTTATATAGATATTAGCATATTGTCATTTCGACATTGTTGTTTTAAGGTTCTACAACTCTTTCTAATTATTGCTGTTAAAATCGGATCGGTTAAACAGTAAAAATGATGCGATTTTATAATGATTTATTATGTGCTACACATAACTAAGCTAAACAACATGAGGCTTGTCAATAATTATCGTATACTTGTTGTTTATTATTTTTAATGACCTTCAAAGAGTTTTAAACAAACATTTGTACAATCCTGTGAAATCAACGCAACGCAACTTAAGTCAAATCTTCAAATTCAGTTTCTTTAAAGTTCTACATATTACTTACCGTATTAATAAAACTCAATCCAATCAGAGTACCTATATTGAATCAACAAGTAAAGTGATAACGTACACATCACTAGATCCCGATGCCGACCGAAACGTCCCTGTTTACGGGGAGACGGGGAACATTACCTCGCTAAAGGTTTAGTGCCCCACTCAACCTGATTCTGACTGATAGATTAGACGCTGCCTCCCAACTTCCACCCGCCGCACAGTGGGACACGCTCCATACAAGGGCGGTCATAAATAGTTAAAGTCATGTTACTATTAATACATTGTATTATTTTAGTGACTTATAGTTATAAAAGTGTTTTAGGAACATTAAAATGAAAGAAGTACATGTATTTACGGAATAAAAAACGTTTACTTCAGTAAAAAACAAATATAAACAATAACATACTTTTACCTAAATTTATCATGCACTCAAACACTTAAAAATTGGAATGTAAAACATATATTTTAAATAAAATAAGAGTCAAAACATTGATAACATTATTTAATTATAATAAAATAATAAAATAAATAAATTAAAATTAATTAAATACAAAAAAAACAAAACAACTAACAAAATACAAATAAATTATTATTATTCTAACAATATTAAACATGTAACAATTCTATTACACTTTGTGACAGAGTATTTTTCTTTTTAGGGGGAAGTTTAAGAGAAGCTGCAACTTATGAGAAACGACCAATTCACGATTGTCGATCTGAATAAAAGTAGGTTGCAAACTTTCAATTTTATCCTTAAAATAAGCTTCCTCTTGCAAAGACACTGCTGTGCTTTCTTTCAAAAATTGAAATCGAATAGGACGGCAGTACCTAGTGGAAGAGGGTCGAGGATTCTTCCATAAAATTTTACAATTATCTTCAGCTAATTTTACAATAATTTGAAGGGGTACGTATAAGATGTTACAAACAAACTACTATCTTCTAAAGTTGAATCTGAAAAAAAATGTTTGTATTCACTATGTCCAGTGCTGCCATCGAATCCCCATTTCCCAAGTAAAGAGATATTAGACAAACAATCATCAGGAATCTGATCTAAGACCTCTTTTTGAGATTCAAGGATTCGAGAAGCTGTGTGATCAAAAAGACTTTGTAATTCAACTTCAGCTGAAGACTCGGAAACAGTTATATTAGAAGGGTAACATCTCTGTTTCGCTTTAGTAATTTGTTGGTAACATGGTAATACATTAGGAGAAATCTTACTATTAACAAAGTTTTTAATTAATAAGTACTGATGTTTTGTCAACTGAGCATCAGTCACAAGTGACAAGACATCATCAGTGCTAACTCTAGATATACACGAATCGAATGAACAGTCTGAAACATCAAGCAATGCACTCACAGTAGAATCATCAGACTTTGACAAATCAGCTACTCTCCGACGTTTAGTCCTTTTACTACATTGCGTAAAAGGTTTTCGAGGACGTGAATGACACGGCGACGTTTCAGACGGAGTACATTGCTTATTGTTTTTCACAAGTTGAATTTTTTCAATAACATTAAACCAATCGGAATTCTTATATAAAAGCTTGGTTTATTCCCTTTTACATTTTTTCCAGAATCGAGCAATAGCTTTACATAAATTATTAATAATTTTCTCTAAATAATGAATATCAATGTTCTCAGCATCGTTCAGAGTAGTCAACAAACTTTGTAGGACTTGACGACACTTTTCCGAGTCATTATCGGTATTGACAGTTAGCCATATTTCAAGAATATGCATTCTTGAAAACGAGCATATATATAAATTACCTAAAACAAAAAAAAACGGTTAAAATTCAGTCACAAAACCTACACAAAGCACTAAGACTAAATAAACTAATTTCGTAGCAAATGCTACGAGATAATCTGGCAACCGTAGCACCCTTGTCATCGCCAAAAGGGCAGATAAGGGCAGCCAAGTTTTAATTTTCCTAAGATAAGAAAGTCTAAAGATTATGGTGCAATATACCTCCATAGTGGGAGCGAGTGGGAACATATTTAAAAGTTTATTCAAACTTTGAATATTAAAATATAATACTCCAAGAAAAGTCGCCTCGTAGCAATGACATACTAAAGAAAATATATACTAAGATACAATAAAAATAAAAATATTAATTATTACATACCCTGTTCTTGGATATCCATTTCAGAAAAAACTCACACAGCACTCACAGGTCCCGCAATGACAACAAATGACATCACGCTTTTTAATGACTCACTGATAACAGTATTTACGATTGGCGATGCGCTCTCTTTGAATGCACAATAGATAATGAAGGCGCACTCTAATTACTGACCTATTTATAGTTTCAGAAGGTACCGCAACTATCCAATGTAACGACAAGGAATAAAATGTAAAACAAGAAAGCAGGTTTTTAAGATTTATGACCTATGGATGTCCCACAGTGCGCCGTAAACTAGTTAGCTTTTGCCCCGTAAGCAAATCAAACTTCTTCCTGTGAGAGGTGGGCAGATATCTTGTTGAGAATTTGTATAAAGTCTGATATCTGAGTTAATGTAAGTTCTAACGCTATAAAGGGCAAATGCGTGCATTTTTTTTCATTTCGCAGTATAATAATGTTTAAAACCTTGCTTTATTTAAGACTTGCGATTTAAGTGTAAGTTTCTTAAGTTAGTTAGATGGAAATAGGCCGGCCACTTATTATATGAGACCTATCATAATTGGCAAATCGTGGGTGTTAATTCACTTTCCGAAGACCCCTTCGGGGATATCTAGGACTGATTTATGATTAATTTATTATCTCAACAGCACGTCACACTATACGGTATAGTGCGGTATAAACGTACCTACCATAATCTTACAGGGACTAAATCTTGAACCTAGCGATATTACCTACAGATAGTCGGACGACGAATGTTTTTGAAATTGGGATAGTGCAAATTCCTCACGAACGGAGCCGCGGGCGGTCGCAGGTTTCAAAGTAAAATAACAGCCTCAATAGAACGCCGATACGAACTAACAAGTAAATTACATAGTACGGAAGTGTTTGCTGGCCCGCCCATAGCCTCTTGGCCTGATTTGAAATAGGTATACAAAGACGAAAATAGCCTAACAAAACAATTCTGTCGCGAAAAAATCACCCAAGTTCAACAAACTATCAATTGCAACCGTTATTCGTTGGGCTTGAAGCTAAATATAAAAGTTGACACTTCACTGAGCAGCAAATTAGAGCAACGAGATTTCTATCTGTATTTTCGTTGAGTCACTACAAGCCCGGCTAGCTCAGTCGGTAGAGCATGAGACTCTTAATCTCAGGGTCGTGGGTTCGAGCCCCACGTTGGGCGCTTTCTTTTTTCACTTTTTGGTTGATAGAAATTTTTTGGACAATATTTCTTAGCTATTCCAATGGACATTTTCAAGTAATGTTTCACATTTCTCATGTATGTCCAATCAAGTAGTTTGCGCAATGGGCCGGCCGCGTACACCGTTAAAGGGTCAACGGATGGGCAGACACTATACATATAAACGTTTCCCACGATTCGTGAGGTGTACACTCGTTGTTGGTTCTAGTGACGCTTAATGCCGTCTCAGTTTATTTTAGACTGCGACTGTTTAATACTTAATAGCTGTCACTGTGTCGAATCAGATTATTATCTAACGAGGCGTACGTATGCTAGGTTAAACATGTTAGTGTTAAATGTTTACCGAGAAAATGTAGTATTTGTTTAATTGGCAAGTGAACGCTTAAGTAAACAGTTTTATTGCGGCTCTCGGCAGCTGTACGTAATGTGTTTCTTTTATTATGTTAATTTGGGGGTTTCACTCGCTTTTAATTGTTCCGAGCATTCTTCTTCGGCGTAATGATTCAGTGGACTGCACATAGTGGACGAGTTCGGTGTTTTATCTCGGCAGATAAAATCTAGAATGTCTGCTGCTTATCATAAGCAGAAAATTAGGAGCGCCGAAGCCTTTAATCACTGTGTAATTGTGGGGTTAGCCTTGTACGTGCAAGATTTATGTGTGTACTTTTAAGTAGTTTATTGTAGTCGGCGATGGTGGATTTTTACATTCACTATGCCAGTGCGAATGTGGGGAGACAGAGTGCTTCGTGGGACATTTTTGTAGTGGTTTTTGCGAATCTATTTTGCAAACAGATGTAACGAACATATAAGATTTTTTTTTTCTATGCATATTAGTCATCACGACCATGTTTTCTAGAACAAGAAGCCTTAACTTTTTACGCTAAGAGAAAATTTGTTTAATTAATATTCTACACCAACTATCTTTACTAAGACATTTGTCATCTTGATCGAAACGTGAAAATTGTTTTATTTGAAATAATAATTTAACTTAAAATGTAATCATAATTCATACACGTGAGTATTCAACTCCATCACGGAGTATTACTTCAAATATTGATAGTTAGTATAATATATTTTAGCTAATAATAATATATTAATAAAGAAAATAAATGGTTGCATTAATGGCAAGAATAAGTACTTTACAAAAACTATTTGACATACTCAACAGGGTCCTTAATGTTAAGTAGGTACACATTTTCATCAGCCAATTTGATCCTCTTTTCAGTCATTGGAAAAATATTTACCCTTGCTTAGGTAGATTATGCTTTGTTATCTCATGGTTTAATCCTCTTTTGTTATTTCACATGAACTCTATAAAAGGGTATTCAAAATAGAACTAACATATGGATTATTGTAGTTCACTCGGGGAAGAAGAGAATTTTAATTGGAAATAACACGTATGTATTTGTGTCCAGTTATTGTTTCCTACTAGGAAAGTTTGTGTAGTGGCACTATTGGGTTGTCAATCTCCTTGAAATTGTCTCTGTTGAGAGATCTCAACAATAGTCTTCTATGCTGACCTGGGTGCGAACAAATAACGTAGAATAGGCCAGCCCCGACTCAGCCCGGCGTAGACCAATAAACACCTTAGGGCACCCGAATGGTGAAGGGCAAACCACCAACAACAGCATACCCAAAGAGGGTTAGTGTCAGGCAGGCGGCCGGCTGTAAAACCTAAGCCAAAGCTTTAGGCAGTATGGATTGGAATGCTGTCATTCCAATCACTCTCTCCGGTCTCTCGACATGGTCCGTTCCGTCTCTTTTCTATATATTCATTCATCACTAGCACCTTTACGGTGTGATGGATGCATACATACATACACATACATAAATCACGCCTACATCCTCGAAGGGGCAGGCAGAGGCTAACTAACACCCACGTTTCGCCAGTTATGCTAGGTCCCATGTCATAAGTGGCGAGCCTATTGCCATTTATCGGGCACAAAAGTCGCAGTAGGTACATAGCTAGATGGTATAAGAGGAACGCTGCTGCCCATTCCTCATCACTGATCTATCCCTAGTCGCCTTGTACGACACCCACGGGAGAGTTTTGGCGTGGTGACAATTATATTCTACTCTGCCGTCACCACACGGCTGTGATGGATGATATGAATCAAAAGGGGTAGGATGGCTTGATGTCGTCTGACCGATATGAATGGAAGAGGAAACATACTGCGCCGTCCCCAGATAGACTGGGAACAGGGCAGGGAGAAGCATAGGAAGAGAGATCTCAAGAATACAAGCAACGTTAAGTATGATAGTATTTTACAGCCCAACATCTGGAGCGATCCCGAACCAATTCCGTCCATGTCTGGCAGTATGCCTCCAGATCTTCACTCCACCTTATAAACTAGAATAGTAAAGAATTTTATCAGAACATTTGCGACTGCCATTTGCATATTCCTCCCAACAAAATGCTAGCTTTAAACTTACAAATTCCGTAATATCCAACAGGAGCTCCCATTATCACCGCGCAAAGTTCGAAGCCAAGAGCACTCGTGTCGAAAAGTTCTCCTGTAAAAATGGATATGAAGTTAAAAAGCATCGTTAACTTTTCACTAAACTACGCGCAGCGATAAATGCCGAGTTCAGCCTCTAGGGTCGGAGTGCAGTTTCGTGTGAGATTGCATATCAATCTCAGCGATGATTGTGGCTTGGATGGTTAACTTAAATATGGTATGTGGTCCATGGAATGGCTGGCACCATTTGGTTCTGTCGTAGCGGTTTGCTAGATGGCTTCCTCGTCAATCTCCATCTCATTTGAAATGTGTAAATGGTCTCCTTAACTCTCCTGTGCCATTCTAAATGTAATACATATTGTTATGCTTTTCTTTCAAAGGGGTAGGCAGAGATCACTTGTTTGCACTAGTTACCTTATCCTTACATACTTTTTCGCTTCATCAATTTTATTAAATGTTTCGGGTAATCATCAAAACTCTCTTGACCAGGGGGTCTACCGCCTAACTCGAATGCTGATGATAGCTAGATTGCAATTTACTGCTTACGGCTATAGCAGCCATCCTGATTTTTTTGGCGGCACCGATTTTGTGCCAAATTCATACAAAATCATTCTGTGATCATTCGTTCAAAGCTATCGCTAATAGTTTAGGTACATTTGGTGCGAAATGACAGCATGACGTCATAAACTGTAGCTTTTGCTTTAGCAATCGAGTTAGGCGGTAGGCCCCGGTCTCTTTTTATATTATACATTCGCTATATATCATCACTTATTCGCATTTTGGGACCTGACATAATATATTTGGCGAAACGTGGGTGCTAGTTCACCTATGCCTACCCCTCTATCTATGTAAAGGAACATCTATCTATGTATGTATGTATTAGTATTTTCGCTCTTTATTCGGCAATGTCTAGTCGCATTTTTACTGTTTCTTATCCTTGTTTTCACCAAAGTATACTTACTTTTATTAAAAATATAGCACAAATCATTTTTTTAACAGTAAGAAGAAAAGATATTCAGTTTTGATTTACGAAGCTTAAATTACTCTTCTGATAATAAACGAGATAGAAAATAAACCTTTCTTGGAAAATATGATATTGCAAATTGCAGAGTCTTACGAGTAGAGGTTTAACGAAGAAATTAATATTACACGTAAAAATGTTAAACTTCATCATTAATCAAGTAGTAAAAGTTGTACGAATTCCGGGCCAGAAATACTTTAATACTTAACAATCTATTTCAAAAACACTTAAACAATTGAAATTAAACTAAGCTTACAATCCAACTTGGCGGTTTTGGCGATAAACAAACAGAATTTACTATCAGAATCACTACAATGTAACGATTATAACCGTTCCGCCGCGCCGGTGCGATACCGGGTACTGTTATTACGTCTCTTAAAGCTTCCATACTTAGGCCATTGTTGGATCTGACGGCGATGATAATTTCTCCACAGGCTACATAAATAATGACGAGCGCTATTCTATTACGAGCCGCGCAGTTAAATCAGAGTTTTATCCATGCAAACCTTGTTAACGGTATTATACAGCTTATTATTAAGCTCGTGGTGAAAGACGAATCTCGCAGGTAAGATTATTGCGCGCGCAGAGATAGTCTTCTTCGTATTTATGCTTATGTTGAGCCTGTACTGTCATATCGTTTCGTATCTTAATTTAAATATAAATAAGAAATGGCAAAAAGATATCCGCCTACGTTAAACGTCAAGAGCTCAATCAGTGGGCAGCGTGCCCCGAGTGAGCGACTCATAACTGGAGAGATCGAAATGAGATGATAACAAACGAATAAGAAAACTTGCCCAAAATGCGTACCTGCCTATTATGAGGCGGTAATTCCACAAGGGATTCTTGCGTTCGATATGGGGCCAATCATTACCGAGGTGCACTGTACAGTGCAGGCTCTATACGAGATCCACCGAGATATCCCCCGGGTTTAAAATGTTGCAAGCGAAAATAAAAAATGTGCGAGAATTCCCAATTTGGTTCCCTTCCCGAGTTTTTATTTTAAATAGCTGCGTTTTAATATTAAAGAAGTTTTTCCTCTCGTCATTTCAATTTGAATATCTGTGTTTATATTGCTACGTGTTTTATACACACTACAATAGCGCGGTTAAAGTCGTACTTTATTGTTCCGTGCGTCTCGCGTCGGGCCGGCTCGTTAACGCGACCTTTCGGATATTTATTGTATCCTCTTCAGAAAATACAATTTCCAACTCTCATGCCGATAAATTTAAAGCTGTGCATACGTTCACATTATTTTTTCTTGTGTACACATAATTGTTAGAGTATCGTTACACTCATAAAATTAGAGGATTTTAAAAATCCGATCAATGTTTTGCATTCACACAATTCAGTTGACTTGAATTTTCAATGTGTTTGTCAACACTTGTATGAAATTGAAAATATATTTGATTTGCTAGTGAAAAAGTTGTGTATCATTTGGTTTGTATAAAGAAAATCATTCGTTTGACATAAGAGAGAAAATTGCAAATCATAACTTCCTGCAAATTTATCACCCGAGAGTTGAGTGTAAACACAAGTCGCGATTGTTACGGAAAGAACAATCCGCCTGATACAAGATAAAGGCGACGGCGTGAAATAATTTTGCCCATGTCCACTAACACAGCCGTATTTAATTGGCTTGTCAACCGAGACACGTTCTCGCGTCCAAAGATCCAATTCAATTGATTTGAATACTGTACGAATCTGAAATGCCTTTATCTGTAATGGCATTCGTGTTATCATTACTCGCCTGTATAATTCAATTGTTAAAAAGTGCACGCCCGTTATTTCGGCGGGATTTAGCACTCCGCTTTTTTCGCAGGAAACTTTACTTTGACGGCGATTTACGCCGTCGTGACAGCGAAAAATCCAAGCTGCAAACAATAAATCGCTCACTCGCCATTCGAAAAAGGTGCAATGGAATTCGCTCAGCGCTCGACAAATAGACTAGTATTTAGGCACGGCGCACGTCGGCCAGTCCATCATTTTCTGCCGTTGCCTTACATATTGTTCCGTCCATAAAAGATGGCTGTGAGGTGTGTAAACACAAAATTGAATTTGCTGCGGCCGATAGAAAGCGGTAATAGTGTGCGGTTGGACTCTATGTAACAATGGCAATAGAATTTATTTTTATACTCTTGGCTTTTGCCGTTTTAGATCTCGATGGTGTGAACAGTTTTTAAACACTCAAGATTGTTCTATTGATACAAGTTTTATCCACATTGGTCCTAGGACGATATCTTAATAATCGTTCTGCAATTCCCATTTGATAGCGGTTTTATGCTCGAATCGTCGACGAATAGGTGCGGGCATCGCGTGTGGTGAACAGCTAACACTTGATATACGGCCTTCTTAATCACAGCCTCGTTGTACGTGATTTATACATCACCTGTTGCGCCAATTATTTACATTCGGAAGTCATTCCTCTCGGACCCAGCTTGTTAATGTTATTAACGAGTTAGATCACACCGGGCTCTAACATGGATTGTGTATTTAATGTTTCGTTGGTATATTATACAGTTGAAACAAACTGTTATTGATTCATATTGCCTAGTTTACAAGTTATTGGTGATATAAAAGCCGCTGGTGGCCCGTGGTGACAACCTTGTGGTACACCATTAAAATCTTTCATTTATGGACTTTTTGGGATGATGAGCCCTAATAATTATGATGACTTTTAGTACAAAACTATCACTGTTATGAGTATGAAATAAATAATACGATTACATACGTAAGTCTGACATGTTAAAAGATTCATAAATTTTGTAAGGCATCTATATCATGTTACCGTAAAAAGTAGTAATATTCGCTCTGATATTTTCTTTAACTGGCGCCATAAATTACGAACGAGCCTAAGATGATTTAATACCGGTTTCGCTACCTAGTATTTACATTACTGGTGTGTTGTAAAATAATAAATAGCTTGAATATTTTTCAAGTCAGCGTAAAGTGAGTAACTAGCTATTACTCCGGGTATCAAGTTGCCAATGATGATAATTTGATAATTGAGTCTGTCACAGTTGTATACGGCGACGTTGGCAGCTGCAATACATGAGGCCGTTTTAGCTGTCTTCGTGGTATTTCCATTTTTTTCATTTCGAAAATTGCACTGGCATGGTTATTGATAAACTCAAGGTTTCCGATAGTAGATTGGCCTATTAAAATGTTTATTTTGCACAAGGATAATTACACATGAGAACAATTATTATTGCCAGCTTTTACTAAAAAGGCTAGAGGCCAGTATTGTGTATGGAAATCTCAAGATCTGACTGAGCACAAAAAAAAACAAGATGCCTATATGAGTTTTACACGCAATTTATAGGCAGACAACTAACTTAAAATTTTCCTTTGTTTGCGTACCTACTGGAGATCGATCGAAAATGCAATTACGTACACAAAATATGGATATCTCAAAAAACCCATTTATAAAAATAATATTGTTATGTTAATTAGTATGACTGTCAATTCTATACTCAATAAATTAAAAACGTACCTATATTAAAACAGAGTTTTATGACTTTTTTACCAAATACTAACTATTATCTTGTGTTTTAGTGTATTTTACCCAAAAATTCAACATAAACATGCAATAATAGCTATTCAACAACAATCTTGTTTGAACGCTTAGCCGAAACCCAAAAGCTAAAAAAGTTATATGTATTCTTAGCAAACGTCAAACACATCCGCTTGTGCGTTTCGTAGATTGGTGTACAATGTCAGATAATGGTGCGTTATCGGAAGTAACCGCTTAAACCCCAGCGAAAGCTACATTGATATCAAAATAGTGATAATTGCCATGTGTCAAACCGAACACCAAACTTAACACCTTGTAGGTGCGTTTTGTTTGCTAATTTTATTTGCAATAACGCCCTTGTGTTAATATGCAGTTCGTTATGTTTTGAGGACAGGTGCAAAGCTTTCTGTTTTTTAAGCAGTTTCTAAAGCTGTTGAGGTAAATTTCATTAAGTTCAATTGTTAAAACGATTCTGGCAGATTCCGAATTTTCTACTACCTTCTGAAATTTGGTATGTGTAGTTATGCTTTGAATGATTTTTTTTACTTCCATTAATCCTATCGGAACTATAATCGATTTACTCTTATTAGAACAGGACCTCAGGAGGAAGATAAATGTAGTAGGCAAGTCAATCAAATTTCTCCACCTCAAACTTTGTACAACCACATCACTGACGGCGGAATCCATCGTACTATGTAATAAGACGTCTGGAGGCAACGCTTTTTTATGTGGACGCCTGTACCACACAGTACGACCCCATCCACGTGATTTATCTGCCTGCATCTCCAACCTGCGAACAGCTCGTTTATTGCTTGCTTGTTATTTATAATTTATTTTTAACGGTCCCCGATTTGTAGCAGCGCTCTTCATTAAACCCCGATTCATAACTCAATAGGCGTAAAGCGCAAAGTCGCTTGACGGGTGAACTTTATTATCGGGCGCATAAACAGGTATGCATGATGCCTACAGGTCGTATTGTACCAAACTAATGCGGTCAACAGTTAATCATCGGTCAAATAGACGTTCCTTTTTCGGAGATCGTTATCCAACGTAATAATTGTAATTACCGAAAAGATTATTTCACTTTGCCTTACCATAATTTTAACTGTAAATTATCGCTTGGCATTAAGATCCCACAAAACACGTTTCCTTTGCTAAGCAGACGTTAAATATCGTCACACTGACTACATTATTAGGTAAGATATATTTAGAGATAACAATAACAGTGATTATTTATTGACAATAAAATGTTTCTAAATTTACAAATTCTGTCATTTCTTTGTCTTTGTTCATCTGTCTCTCGATATGTTTTTGTTTTTCCGACATTTTTTTTCTATACATTCATCACTAACACCTTTCCGGTGTGCTTTTCTTATGGAAATTAGTCCATTGAAAAATAATAATTACACACATATATTGAAAATATACTATGTAAACATATAAACAACGATGACGGGAGGACATTTATGCCTGTCACCACATAAACACATGAATTAGTTTGGCAATGAAAGAAGCTGGCAAAACGCCTAAAAAATTAAACTTCAGACAAAAAACTCAAACTTCAGACTGATATTTAAAATTCATTCTTTTCAATTTCTGCGAGACAGCATATTTGCTCACAGAAAAGCACAGCAAATATAATATTAGCTAGGTTGGTTAGTGTTAAATACAGATATTCTATATAAATAATAATTTAAACCCAATTGTTAAGATTGTTATTTTTTATTTTTACCCGCATCACGACTGTAATTTTTCGAACATTTTTTCTAACTACAATTTTCTCTCTAATTGAATAGAAGCCTTTATTTACGTCCACTTAGAACAAGCTAGCCTAGTATTAGACAAGCAATACAATAAAATTAATGACACATTATGACGTGTGTTGTTGGCCACAGTAAAACATACGGACGTATTCTATCCATCGTCCATGTCAATACATGATATAGTTCGGATACATGATTTGACAATACACGCGGCAGATTTACAGCGTAGCGAATAATTTATGTTCATGTTCGATCTAGATGTAATTTAATGTTGTTGGCTGGCATAAATCAGGCTCATCTGCAGATATCATGGGCCGGTCGGGACTCGATAATGCTAGTGTGCCAATTTATAGCTTGACCATTCCCATTCCCTTCGGTTCTTAATTGGGCCATCTTCTTATTTATTCAAGCTTCTCTTTGCTGCAATTAAAGTAGTAGGGGTCTTAATATTTTTCTCAAGAGAATTCCTGGTTTCCGCTTGAAACATGTATTGTCTGGGTCTTCAACTTTATGGGACAAGAACAGACGGTTTAAACAGATGACAATAGTTTATTTTTAAAGGTTATAGAACCGAATAGGCGATATGTAGTGTTATAAGAAAGTCATCCATGCTGTTCTGTCAGCGAAAAAATAATAAAATGTGTCAGTCAGTTCCGACTCACCCAGGCGGTGTTATAAAAGTCGACCAAGGGAGATTGCCCGGTGTATACCAAAATGTGCCTTGGGGCACCCGGATGATGTAGGGCAAACAACCAACAACAGCGTACCCAAAGAGTATTATGTTGGCAACCACAGATAAACTGGTAAAAGCGCAGGAAGATGGTAAATACCTATGTGTATGACTTCGGAGATTAACAGGTGTCAATTATGTATGTATGATCAGCCCTATATTTATTTACTTAAGCCTCGTATATTTAAAAAACGTACTTGATTCATATCGTAGTCACAATTAAAAGGATTACGTGCGAGCCGATGCGATCGCGAGCGCAAGTATGCTAATGTGACGAGAAAGGATCGTCAGTTGTTCCTTGAAATAAACATTCCATTGAAAAGAGGTTTTTGTGCTCCGCACTCTAGCTATATTATAGTGGCGACTAAACGGTTAAGGGCATTGCAATTATTTTTCCAAGTACAGGGTTCTGGTTCACTTAGCTCCGTGTACTCAGTGGAAACTGTGCTGTTTTTAGCGATCCTAAGAATTCTGGATGAGCTGTGGTATTAAATTCGTGCTGGTTATTTTGTTCGATATTTTTATTCGGTTCATTAGATTTTTTGAGAGACTTCTTTTTTTTGCGTATTTATTTCTCGTCATTGTATATAGAATAGAATAGAATACACTTTATTGTACACCAAAATAAAGGACATAATAATACAGGAAGTAATACGAACAACGGAGTACAAGAGGAGATATAGTGTTATGTGCATAAAATTATTCGTAAAGCGTTGGTAAGGGACATTTAATTTTACAACAATATCAAGCAAATACAGTTTTGTGACTTACTTCTGTTACATCAGCGCTAGAAGTGTGTTAAGTCGGGCCGGGTTAGCTCGGACTCAACTTTCAACTTTTTACCTGGAGGAATAGAAGTATTTTTAGGTTAAACGGACTACGGTGTGAGATCCCTCTGTGACATTTGGGAGCCGGCTCTTTAAGGTTTCATGCCAATATCTTCGCCTGGTTCTACCGTATCAGTATATACGTCTAGATGATGATGCTGATTGTGATCTAACATTATTCTCCCACAGAACTGTGCAAGTGCCTCATCCTAAATTCCCCGATCGCGGCACTGTGTCGGCGACTAATCGGGCGGCTGTGTGTGTCGCCCAGCCAAGCTAAGAATAGTCGATCGGACATTTTTTGTCGTCTCATTCCATCGGCCATCGTTCGTTAACGGGCACAGGACTGTAACTGGCTACAGACGCTTCCCATATTTGCGGGGCTAGTCAAAAGCAGTCGCGGCGATTAACGAAGTGAAATATTTGACAGCCGCGGCTCCAAAGTTAGACCGTCTATCTGTCGGGGAGTTGACACAGATTTTTACGGCACCCCCTAATTAAATGAGGAATTTCTTCCAAATACTGCGGTTACGAATCGCCCGGCAGTTTGTCCGCATTCTGATCGTTCATCACGAACACAGAAATGCAAATTTGAAAGTGTCGCTTTAAGTGATTTAAATTAATTCCCTTCATAAAGAATCTGACTGGAGGGAATTTTATAAACGGCACTCTTCCCATCGGAATAAAACAATAATGGCTTTCGACAAAAACTAGATGAGCCATTTATAACCCTGGAGATCTTCGCGACCGTTATTAATGAAGCGGACATAGGATGCAAAAACTGCAAGCATCCTGTCGTAAGGACGCTAAAACTGTTGGCTGGTACATTCTTCGCTCCAAAGATGGAAACCCAATAATTTGTTTGCACGTCACCCTTTCCTTCAAGGGAAGGATCGAGAGCGCGAACTCAATTCGCATCGAGATAAGCAGGCTCAGGCGTTCTACTCTGAACCTCCAAACGATTAACTCACATCTATCCGTCTTTCTCACGCCACTGCGTGTTAAAATAAGAGCGACAAAGACGCAAAGACTCAATCGAACGAAATAAACTTCCAGAGTAACGCCTCTGGTCCGCGCAATGCAGATTAAGCGTTCCCCACTCTCTCTCGAGAGAGAGAGGAATCATTATCGAATGCGTCGTTCCCAATATTATTTTTCTCGGAAGAAAGATAGATCGCTTAAGCGATTTTACGGAAAATTAATTTTGGCAGTGAGCGACAGCCGGCCTCGGTGCCTGAGCTGATGATTTGTTGCGATCCAGTCCCGCTCGTTACACTTGCCGATAATGACGCGCGCCATTTGCTCAAACGCGCGATGCTGTGAGCTGGTAATTCAGGTGCGTTATCGACGGTTCCCGGTAACCATCGTGGTGGATACCAGAGAGAAATTAAATCCGTTGTGAGCAGTGCTGGCTACATACATTACGCCTTTCTTCCGTAGGGGTAGGCTGAGATCACTTATTTTACGATCCTTAAATACGTCTATCGCTTTATCCAATCTTGCATGTTAGTCGGTTTCGCGTAGTCTTAACCTGACGCTTTTAATTTAATTTTAAAAGATCCGCCAAGTTAAGAACGAAATTTGACAGTTTTGGGTAGTCTAAAATGTGCCCGTACGTTATTTGGTTTGAACGACTCACAGGTTTTCAGCAATTTCCTCAAAACCTTTTTAGTGGGTTTTGGGTTTGACGGCCTTTAAGTCAAGGGGCGGCAGAGTGGTAAGTCTGGGAATTTATTATTTGACTAAAGGTCAGGCAGGCGGCCGGCTGTAAAACCTAAGCCAAAACCTTGAGCAGTACGGATTGGAATGTTGTCATCCCAATCCCTCTCGTTCATCGATCTCTCGAGATGGTCCGTTCCGTCTCTTTTCTATTCTGTTCATCACTAGCACCTTTCTGTTGTGATGGATGATATGAAGCAAAAGGGAGCGGATGAATAGGTGACGTCTGACTGATATGAAAGGAAGAGGAAACACTGCGCCGACCCCAGATAGACTGGGAACAGGGCAGGGAGAATAGATCTTTCAGGTTGAACGGCCTTCTAGTTAAAGGGCACCAGAGTGGTAAGTCGTCTTCGGCGGATGAAAAAGTGGTATTTATAGATCCGACAAGCTCGTGCGCGACCTTCCTGCGGTATGAGACGGTGGCGGGGACGGGGCGCTCGCGGGGATGTTAGCGGGGGAGGGGGGTTTTGTTGAGGAGCGAGTTTTTCTTCCTCCGCGCATCGCCCGCCTCCGCCTGCATCTGCAGTGCCCCGTCCCCGCCACCGTCTCTCATACCGCAGGAGGTCGCGCACGAAGTTGTCGGACTATAATTTCGAATTAAGGTGGCGGCGCACGCGCAAGCCCCGCCCCGATTGTCGCCGAGGCCGCTCCGGCTGCAATTAATCCACTGTGTAATGCGATACGGGCCTCCTGTCGTCGGCGACGTAATGCATCGTGATTTACGCGCACCGAACAAGCCGTTAATCTTATTACCACTTTCAATAACTTTATTATCGGCCGCTCGACACGGGGGTCACACGACCCAATGTGCACCTTGGACCCAACGTCTAGGGATCAAATTAACATTCGCAGTCTTAGCCACGGTAGTTGTCAGGAAGCTTCCCACGAAATTTATTTTAGTCGACTTAACGATTGTGTCCCCGCGCCGAAAGCAAGGTAAGCTAATACGCCCGTTCTCGACTTCGATTAAACGGTTATAAGCATTATTACAATCTGTATCGCCTTATGTTTCTAAATTGAACATTAATATTCCGTTCTTGTACACTTCGTGTTCGCTTCAATTTAAATTGAGGCCACTATTTATTTTTGATTGTGTTCTGTTGTGAATACTATTCACCTATAATAAGAGGAGCTCGCTAGCGCGCTCGGTCTGCAATCGCATAAACTAGGCTATGTTCGCTGGTTGGTCATTGGATGGGTGACCAAAAAATTATTATCTTGAGTTCCTCTGTGCTTCGGAAGGCACGTTATGCCGTTGGTCCCGGCTGCATTTGCAGTCGTTAATACCCACCAAGCACTGGGCAAGCATTCTCCCTATATTGTTCCATCCATAGATGATATACATACATATTTAAATCACGCCCATATCCCCGAAGGGGTAGGCAGAGGTGAACCAGCACCCACGTTTCGCCAATTATAGTAGGTGCCATGTTATAGGTGGCTAGCCTATTGCCATTTATCGGGCACAAAAGTCGCAGTACATTGCTAGTTGGTATAAGAGGCACGCTGCTGCCCATTCCTCATCACTGATTTTCCTTAGTCGCCTTGTACGACATCCACGGGAAAGATTTGGGGTGGTGACAATTGTATTCTATTCTGCCGTCACCACGCGGCGTTGATGATGATGATTAATATAATAATCTTTGGCTCGCTGTGGTCTTGTGGGACCATTTAACCCGACACCCGGGGCGAAGGTAAACGCGATTCGAATTCGACGTACTATCGTCGAAACGCACCAATAATAAGATGCAAATTAAGACCAGTCCGCACGCTCGGAGTGCGAAACTCGCGGTGCTCAAAGGGGGATTCTTCGAGTGAATAGATAATTTGCATACATTTTCGTAATAACAACTTCCGTCCGTCTGCTCGCCCGGCGGACGTGTCACGCTCAAGATGTAACTGGAGTAGCCGAGTAAGGGCCGACGCGCACTTTACGGAGCGCGGCGCATGCAGAGGCGGATTATCCTTAAGGTTAACTAGGCATGTGCCTAGGGGCGCGAGGGTACAAAGGGGCGCGCGGGCGGAATTATATAAAAAGTATCAAAATTATTACGGCAGTAAAAGTAAGCAATCTACTTACACAATAAAAACTATAAGTTTTGCTTACGACCTCAATTTCATACTATAGTAAGATTTATGTGGTGCCGTGTGGTGAGGACAGAGCAGAATACAAATGTGATCCCTCCATCCATCCACCCCCATATCTCCCGTGGGTGTCGTTGTACAAGGCGACTAAGGGTAAAGACAGCAATGAGTAATGAACCTTTGTCGCCTTGTACGACACCCGCGGGAGAGATGGGGGTGGTGACAACTATATTCTGCTCTGCCGTCACCACGCGGCTGATGTTTTGGCTGTGAAAAATGCGCTGCGCTGCGCTCCGCCATATGTGCGCCGGCCCTTAGTAGCCGCCGCATCCGATCGGCGTTTGTTATTCCGATATTATCGCCCCGACCTTGCCCCGATACTTTTCCAGTCTGCCGCCTTTCGGATTCCTAATTCGTGATCACCCCCGGCCCGGGCGTCGTCTCGTCTCCCACATTCGGCGGTAGGTAAGTGGACAAAATCTCCTCGGGGGACAGAGAATGTTTTCCTTCCGCTCTACTTCTCGCCAAATCCTGAGACAAAACACTGTCAAGTTATGGGGTGAAGAGAGATTTTGTCCACGTCCTGGGCTAGGCCTACTGTTCCGCTAATGAGTTGTAATGAGCTGTGCAATTGACCGGTTTTTAATAACTCATGCGAGATCGTTAATAATTCGGTGTCTTGTTTGGGTTTGTTTACGGTCGAAGAATATTTAAATTGTACTCTAACTATAGTAGAGGGCTGATCAGGCAGGCGGCCGGCTGTAAAACCTAAGTCAAAACCTTGAGAAATATGGTTTCGGATGTTGTCATCCCAATCAATCATCCTCATTCAGTTCATTGTCCGAGTGGTATACGCCGGATTGTGGAGGACGCGGGTTCGATTCGTTTCAAGACAATAATTTTTCGAAAATTTATGGAAGAATTTATTTTAAATTAAAAATCAAATACATAATGATAAAATATTATTTAAGGAAGATAATTTGGCAAAGAAACAAGGCCCTTTGCATTGAGCCTTTCGGAGAACTGATAATGGAACGACGGGACACCTCGACACACAAAATATGGCATTATTTTACGGCCACCATTCATAACTCATAACGTGAAAAGGGAAACACGCGAACAGTCCACTCGTTTCGCGCATTATCATACGTTAAATGAATAATAATATGTCACGCACCGCCTTTGCAGGGTTGGTTTTTTATTTATTGTTGTCCTCAAACGATACGAAAGTGGGTCAAAGGTTGTGACCTATTGTTTCTTACTTCTTAGTACCGTTTTGAAAATTGAACAAAATGATTTTTTTCTGTCCCCCTAGCTACGTGGCCAATCTATCGAACGCATAGAATACAAAATGTATGAAACTGACATTTGTCAGTTACATACTTTCATACGTTCTTATAGATAAGCGACTTACCCCCGAATACAGAAACGCTAATCAAATTTGGGGGACTGCTTAAAAAGTTAAGTGGATATTACCTGTCAGAATTTGTATGGAAAAACGTCAATTTTGACAACATTTAAATGTTAAGCAAGACTCAAACTTTGATTAGCGTTTCTGTATTCGGGGGTTAGCTAGGCCCTCTATTCCGTTTCGCACGTCATCAGATTTGATGTCTAAATTGATTCGTATATTAATATTTTATGTATAAAACTCAAAGATGTAAATTCGGACAATTACTGTAGTGGATTGCTATATACATACACACAGTCATATATCAAGCTTATTTTTCCCTTAGGGGCAGACAGAGGTGAAACTAGTTACCGATGTCTAGTTAGTTATTTCGGGTTTGAATTGGTTCTGACAAATCTTTTGTGAGATAACTAAAATGGAAGGATCAATTGCGATGTAATCTGGGATTAATTAAGTACTAGCTTGAGTAACAATAATAAAACCAATATACAGTTTATTTTCGATTTTTAGACAATTCTCAGAATTTACAGGCAGCTAAATATAATTGTCACCACCCCCAATCTCTCCCGCTGGTGTCGTACAAGGGGACTAAGGGTTAAAACAGCTAATTAGCAATGGACAGCAGCATTCCTGTAACACTCGCCAGGCAATATAAATACTTCGTTTACGTACCCGTTATATGGCAATAGGCTCGTCACTTAATATATGGGATCTAACCTAGTTGGCGAAACGTGGGTTTCTTCACCTCTGCCTACCCCTTCGGGCATATAGGTGTGTTTTATGTATGAGTACCTAAAGTTTTAATGTCAAAAAATGTCAATTCAAAACTAGTCGCTATTCTTGCCGGGTCTATGGTCTAGATTTAAATATTTTTTTTTATCATTAAGTAAGTATTCATTATTTGAAGTCCCCGAGTGCGGCAGTAAGTGTGATTTAAGTATGTATGTAAAATTATTGAATAAATAAATAAAAAAATACTTTTTTTTACACTCACACCTATCATCTAGCCCAAAGTGAGTAGCAAGCACTTGTGTTATGGATACTAGATGACGGACATATTTTTAATATAATATATATGTATATAAATGTTGAAAATATACTACATAAACATATACACAACCATGACTCGGGAACAAATATTTGTGCTTAACACAAAATTTGCCCCTGCCAGGATTCGAACCCGGCACCTCTTGGCCAATACTCAGCAATCTGAGCATTCGACCTAGCTGGCCGTCATATAAAATATAATTTGGGTGACGTCACTTCTATATTTTTCTCAACACAATTTCTAGCCATTCTGGCGCCATGCAGTCCAACTGAGAGTGACTCAAAGTCACGTGTGACAGACATTTGTATGCGGGCTCTGTCTCATACTTTACACTCCACTCATTGAATAAATGTTAAATATTATAAGAGTACGATTCGATGAATTATTTATGTAATACACTTAATTCGGAATTAATTAAGACAAGTTGTTTGTCTTTCGGATCACGTTTGGCAGTTGATGCTTACTGTAAACTATGTAACTCAATTAGTTCGTCATTGTTTTAGTTTCTTTGTGGATTAACAATAAAGCTTTTGCTTTTTGATGAAAGCGGATCGGAAATTGTGGTTCAAAAGACACGTAATATAAAATTGCAATTCGGAGCTCGCTAGCGTAGTGGCATAGCGCGTTCGGCCTGCGATTGTGTAAACTAAGCAATATTCGTACGGCCAGTCATTGGGTGGGTGACCAACAATATATTATATACCAACAATAACAACAATATATATTGGGTGTCTCGAGTTCCTCCGTGTTTCGGAACGCATGTGCCCATTCTCCCTATATTCTGCCATCCAGCCCCCGTAGCACGGGACGTGGACACATCTCCCTCGGGGTAAAGAAAATCTTTTCCTCTCGCTCTAACTCCCACTAAATCCCGGGACAAAACACTGTCAATTGGTGGAGAGAGACTTCTCCACATCGCCGTGCTAGGCCCGCAGGAAGTATTTCTGAGGTTAACTGTGCGTACCAACAATTTCACTTTCGTCACCAGCCTTTTAATGTACTGCTGGGGTACAGGTCTTCCCTACAAATGGAAGAATAGGCCATGACTCACCACGCTGGCCTAAGTACGCATTGGTGGGTAATATTTCACATGTCTTTAGGGCCCGAAATGAAATAAGGACAAATCGTGTCACATTAATATGTAATAACTTGTGTTTGCTTTCTTATTGTGTTCCCTTACTTGGATGTTGAGGTTAAGTGACTTCCTAAATGCGGTGTGTGCGATGTAAACAATTTTGGGTAACTCTGAGCTGCGTTATATTCGTATACAGTTTATAAGAGGATCACTGTGTAAATAACTATGTGTACAGATAACAGCTTGTCAGGTTAGCACAATGTCAAATTTTCTCAGTCAATTTTGCGCTTTATGTGTTCAACATAAAGCGCAAAATTGATTGAAAATTGATTGAAAAGACAAAATTGAAAATGATTGAATTGAGTTTATGTTGACAATTGATTGGAAATATTTCACAGTTTTGTGTAACGTGCTGTTAACTGTACAATATTTGTTTTGATCTGGTTTCTTGACGTACAATTCTATAAAAAATAATCAATTCTCATTGTAATGCATTTAAGACACCTACGAATTTCTAGTAATTTCGCACTTTCACATATTTTTTAGTAAATATTAGTAGCCCTTTATGTTTTATGTACCCACTGCTGGGTACAGGCCTCTCCTTCCGATAGAGAGAGTGGGCCTTAAGCCAATGGTAGCTAATAAGAGAAACAATGAACAATGTGATAAGAGAAAGGTGTCGTTTGAAAAAAGACGTAACGACAAGAATTGAGAAAGGGCTGCTCGCATGGTTTGGTCACGTAGAAATAATGAATGAAAGGAGAATCACAAAAAGTATTGGCCGAAAGGATTGAAGAAAACATAGGATATCGCGGAAATGAATAGAGAAATGTGAAGGGGAAGGCCTTGATGGATATTTCATAATCAAATTGAGAGTCCATTATAAAGCCAGGTCGAGAGTACCCAAAATCGATGAAGATATTAATGAGATTGGATGTAGCGAAAGAAATATACAAATATTGTAGGAAATAGAAAGAAGTGATCTCTGTCTACCCCAGCCCGGCTAGCATGACCAACGAAACACGATACGCTAAAGCCATTTATCGCTTTGAACTGCCAAAAAACAATGAATATTTGACAGTTCTGTGCTATCATGACTTTATCATATCGCGTTTCGGTGGTCATGCTAGCTGGGCTATTTTAGAAAGGCGTCATACATGAAATTGTATGTATGTAGGTAATCTTTAGTCCCCGAAATTAAATATATGGTCAAACGATTCGTTTGGTCTCTCCATTCCGTCCACTCGGAACGGATCTGGTGGCGTGGCGAGTTGAAGTTTTAGGCGCACAGTGGTTATTTCTGCGGCGGAGCTCCCGCGAAATTTCACGCTTCCCGAATGAAAGTTTTAACACAATTACCTAGTCCGCGACCGTTCCAGACCCGACACGGTGGGGCAGACGGGAAAAAACTTGGCGAAGAACAAACTATATAACCAACAGCCCAATTTGGGGACATTCGTACAAAGTTTAATGTGCCAAATCCGTAGTCGGGGTGCTCGTTTTTTAACTAGCGCCGTTTGTTGCTCGCCCCCCGCCCTTTGAGTAACTTTTTCTGTGGAGCGGGATTTTCGGGACGCTTGCATAGAGGCATTCTCTCGATCCTGCGATGACTTTTTGTTGTCACACGTAAATTTTATTATTTTTACGTAATTTTTATTTGAACATTATACCTATAAATGTCAGAAAAATTATCACAAATAAATTTGTGGTTGGAAAAAGTTCGAAAAATTATAGTTCCCGCATCAAGACGGTACTCTGTTGTATACCAGGTCACTTTTTTATCACCGCAAATTTTTTTGGATTCGTTCAGATCATCAAACTGAACAAATTTCACTATGGTAGCAACTCCAAATTCACAAAAAACATATCAGCTGTTTCATACAAAAATACCTACTTGAACCAAATGTATGAAACAGCTGTTATTTTTTTCGTGAATTTGGAGTTGCTCCCATAGTGAAATTAGTTCAGTTTGATAGTCTGAACGATTTCCAAAAAAAGTAACCTGGTATATTTTCAATACAGCCAAGGATACAGATTGTGAATACAATTTCTTCATGTCCTTTCAAGGAAGCAGCCAATAAAGCTGATGGTAAATATCGTTTTGAAAATTAATATTACACCTACATGATAGCTTTAGGCAGAATGCCCGTTTCGGGCCACCTTCCCCTATTCCTGAAACTAGACACCTTTCGGTGCCGGAAAATAATTCAACGCTACTGCTTCATTATTAGTCTGACTGCACAGCGCTCTGCCGGAGACTGTCCGATAAATATCGACACCGGTATGGATTGGAGTCACACGAGTAGATAAGCCGAACAGAGTAAAAGCTTCCTAAGAACGCCGTCAGTCGCACTAACCCCGACATTATGCAGCTTGCTGTGCGTCATAAACAGGGTTTTTCCAGTCGCGCCGCGTGCGCGACGACGGCGGCCTATACGCGCGGTTGTATGAAGGTTGTTCTCTGTTCCGTTTGTTTACTCGTGTGCCGGAGTTGCAGCAGTGCAAACTGACAAACGTCCGAATTAGCACAAACTTCGCCCTTTGCGAGGTGTCCCGATTTGTGACTCGGACGCCCCGTCCGGGGCGGTGTGTGCACTGCAATTGGCCGGTGACACTTTGCAATGGCCGACTTCCGGGCCGTCATCAATCGTGACCGGATCCCGTATTGTGTAAGCCGATTTCCGTTGCTTTGGTCTATTTGTCACTCTCACACTTTGGTATTATTCTCAGTGAGTGAGAGTGACAGGTAGACGAAAGCGATTGAAAGATGATTACATAATAACCCCGCCGGTTTATCTCACCTTACGCGTGGCCGTGTGGTGACGGCAGAGTAGAATACAATTGTCACCACCCCAAATCTCTCCCGTGGGTGTCGTACAAGGCGACTAAGGATAAATCAGTGATGAGGAATGGGCAGCAGCGTTCCTCTTATACCTACCACCTAGCAAAGTACTGCGACTTTTGTGCCCGATAAATGGCAATAGGCTCGCCACCTATTACATGGGACCTAACATAATTGGCGAAACGCGGGTGCTTGTTCACCTCTGCCTACCCCTTCGGGGATATAGGCGTGATTTATGTATGTATGTATGTATGTACGCGTGGTGGTCCACAGGGAAGTGTTTTAGGACCGTTACAATTTTTATCATATAAATGCCTATCAATAGTTTACTGTTTTATTTAAATGAGAGATTCCTACGTATCTGTACTAATATTATAAAGCTAAAGAGTTTGTTTGTTTGGTTGAAAGCGCTGATGGCGATTCAAATTGAAAAATCTTTTTGTGATAGATAGAGTTTATTTATGGCTTTAGGCTATGATTGCTACGACCATAAGCAGTTTAGCATCAATGAAAAATGTTGCAAAAACGGGGGAAATTGATAGTTTCGGATATCCAAACGCTAATAGTAATAAAAAATTTGGTGACATTTTTTAAATACAGATCTAATCCAAGTATCGCGCTAAGCAATGTGCTAACGCGAACGTATTTTATTTCGGTCGCGTGCCCCAGACGTACCGTTGATCTAATCAAAACTCGGCAAATTTGTTTACATACATCACGCGCCCCTGTTTTACCGCGATATTCGCCACACGTAAACACCTCACGACACGGGACCACCTCTTTGATGTTCCCATCCACGAGGCAGCACTAATAAAACGCCAGCGTATACGGAACATGTTTGTCATATCAACGAAATATGATTTCGTATTCCGAACCTAATTTTGTTTGTCTGTTGCTACCTGCAAGTTACAACCCACAGGAATCTTGGTGCTTGCGAGTTGCGATACTCTCGTTTCTTGTACCCCCGCTGTCGACCTTGACGCGTCGGTAGGACCAATAACTTAATTACTGTAAAATATAATTATTGAAATGTGTAGTTAAAATACCATACCGCAATAAATAATACCATTCCATAGTTAAATATTGTCGTGTAAACTTACGCAAATATATTTTGTATTAGCCGTGTGGTGACGGCAGAGTAGAATACAATTGTCATCACCCCAAATCTCTCCCGTGGGTGTACAAGGCGACTAAGGATAAATTAGCGATGAGGAATGGGCAGCAGCGTTCCTCTTATACCACCTAGCAATAGCAATGTACTGCGACTTTTGTGCCCGATAAATGGCAATAGGCTCGCCACCTATTACATGGGACCTAACATAATTGGGGAAACGTGGGTGCTAGTTACCTCTGCCTACCCCTTCGGGGATATAGGCGTGATTTATGTATGTATGTATTTTGTATTTGAATACAGTATCATTAATAAAAATGTGTAGCTTAAACACCTTCCTTCCCTCTTTTGTCTGGGATCGGCGCAATATGTTTTCTCTTCCATTCATATCGACCAGACGTCATCAAGCCATGCACTTTTAATTTATATCAGCCTTCCACCAGAAAGGTGCTAGTGATGAATGAATATATAGTAATGAGACTGAATAGACCATTTCGAGAGACCGATGAACGGAGAGTGTGATTGGGATGACAACATTCCAATTCATACTGCTCAAGGTTATGGCTTAGGTTTTACAGCCGGCCGCCTGCCTGACACCAACCCTCTTCGGGTATGCTGTTGTTGGTGGTTTGTCCTCCACTATCGGGCGCCCCAAGGTGCTTTTTGACCTATACCGGGTAATCTCCCTTAGTCGACTTTAACGACACCCATGGGATGAGTCGGGGCTGGCACACTACGTTATTTTTTCGCTCCCAAGCCAGCACGTGAAGTGTAAATACCATACCATATTTATAATTATAATCGTATAACCTTACTAATGGGGTATACTTCTAATACTTCTGTTTTGTTGCGCCTGAGTGTTCGGTTGTCCTATAAAACGTGAACGCTGCTTCTGAGATTCTTGCCGAGTCTAGCTTTTAGTGCCCTGTTGTTTCTCTGGAGTGTTATAGAATTTGTTGCAGAGTAAACATTGTTATAAAGTTTAGGAGTTTCATTTTGTCTGCCTTGTGTTGTGATCGTAAAAGCTCATGGGTTTTATTTTATAAAATAATAAAAGTTGCTAAAGAAAAGGCTTTAAACTGGATGAGGAATACACAAATACTCTATTTATCCCCAACGGTTTTGTCTATAGGGCGATTTTACACGGGAACTGAAAGATAATCGGAGCAACGATGTCCCAGATCCTTTGGTCCTTTCATACATACGTATTCGCCATCATATTTATAGCCCTTAGTGATATTGTACTACCTCCGCGAAAGAAATACGAGGTGGAAAATACGTTCCACACGACATAATATCAAATATAGAAATTGCAATATGTAAAACTTTTTTGATTGCCTCATCAAGACAATAGATTTACCGAAATTTGTCTGACTTATTATTTTTGTTATAACTTTTTCAGCTTTTCTTAGTCTGATCTTCTTGGGTTTATTAAGTACATTATCTTTCTTTCTAATTCAAGGATTCCTTTGTTTGGTTCAACTGATTTGGTTCGGTTCAATAGTTTTAAGTAAGTGAAGATTAAGTTTATACTTGAGACTGTTAGCTTGGTCATTATTATCATCACCAGCCCTTTTAATGTCCTCAATGTTGGGCACATACCTTCTCTTTGAATCTAATAATATCTTAAGTAAAATTGATCAGGTAGAAATACCAACCACCAGTGCGGATTGGTGAGTATAAAAGACTGATTATGCATGAAGCAGCTTCTCGGGACAGTACATTTTTGGTCATCCTTCCAATCCAATGACCGGCCTCAGTGAACATTGCTTAGTTTACGCAAACACACGCACCGCGCTATCGAGCTACAGCTTGGTCTCGTCTCGAAAAATGCCCAATTTTCCAGTTTCCTTATCCAGTCCAGGTTCCAAACAACAGTTTCATCCTTGAAACAATAGGCGATAGCTTGGTCTCGTCCCCAATTTTAAAGTTTTATTCCTGAAACAATAGGCGAGTGTAGACCCTCGGCTAATGGTCAGACCAGATAGACGTGGACAAGACGCTGGGGCTATCGGTATAAATTAGCTGCGGTGTCGTATCGCCTCGGAACAATGCCGCTGTCACGGTGGCCGCCGTATCTCTTGTCCGCTCGGACACTGCAACCGTACGCTCGCTTTACAACGGAAAGGGAAAGGCGTAAGGTTGAATATTGAGAAGCGTTTGTTATTATTTTTACATTCATTTTTTCTCACAAGACACAGACACAAATGGTGACAGATGCGTGTGATATGAAACTGTCACTTTCATTAGGCACAAACAAAGACAATTTTGAGAATTATTCAATCTTATACTAAGTCATCATCACCAGCCTTTTTTGTGTTCTCACTGCTAGGACACAGGCCTTCCCTATGGATGGAAGAATAAACGGAGACTGGGCTATAACCCACCACGCTGGCTCAGTGCGGGTTGGTGGGTATTAACGACTGCAAATGAAGCCGAAACCAACGGCGTAACGTGCCTACAGAAGCACGGAGGAGCTCGAGATAAATATTTTCGGTCACCCATCTAATGACTGGACTTAGCGAACATTACTTAACTAAACTAACTGCCGCACTCGGAGACGTCAAATAACTTTAATGAGTACTTAATGTTAAAAATTTTCATTTCAATTTAGACTAAAGACCTGACAAGAATAGAGACTATACCTATTTGAATTGTCATTTTTTGACATTCAGTACTCATTATCGTTAATTAACGTCTCTGAGTGCGGCAGTAAGTCACCGAATGTGATATCTGGATATTTGCGATTAGCCGACGAGATGTGCAAATAGGCACCTTAACAACAAGACGTATGAGCGATATTTGGATGTCTTACGTTACGCGTTGGCCGTTCGAAGTGACTGTATAGTGTTGCGTTTGGCAGGTGACACGAGACTCCATAAATCTTCGGCGCGCAGCCTATAGTCCGTTTCACGAAAGAAGTCTAAACTCTAACCCTTTGCAATAAGAGCGAAAATAGGGTTACATTTTATGGAACGAACTCCACATCGTAAACACGACCAAAGCACAATCCAGTGATCTAAATGTGCCGTTTCAATAATTTCCTATTATTTCAATTATTGATATTATGGTGCACCTATTAAATTGCCCGATATTGCTTCTGTTGTCTTGTTTGTATTAGTCAGCGGTAGATTTATATTACGCGAATTCCTTGTGTTGGCAGTTCGCATTTAAATTGTCAATACACGGAATTTGATTCAATAGGTAACCGGAACAGGGTATAAAAGAAGGTAGGGGGGTAGCAATGAAGTATGCAAGGATCGTAGCAAGTGGAAAGAAGTGATCTGTCTGTGTCTGTGTGTAGCTGTCTACCCCTGTGGGAGAAAGGCATCACGTAGGTATATATGTATGGACCATGGTAACAGGAATGGAATAGGGCAGGGAGAAACATACAATGAATTTATAAAAATGCTTGTTTGTTATATCTCTAGTAATTTATTATAAATATAAAGAAACAACTTTAAGCCTACATTTTATACTATACTAATCAAAATGTCTACTGCCACCAACATATACATAAATCACGCCAATATTTTCCTGAAGGGGTAGGTAGAGGTAAATTAACACCAACGTTTCGCCAGTTATGCATGGACCCACAGGAGGCCTATTGTCATCTATCGGGCACGTAAATCACAGTGTTATGCTTGGTGGTATAACAGGAACGATCATGCCCATGTTTTATTAACTGTTTTAATCCTTAGTCACTTTAACGACACAAAACAGCTACCTTTACGACACTTGCTCGAGAGATTGGTGGCGGTGACAATTGTATTCTGCTCAGCCGTCACCACAAGGTAACCGACATACCAAATAGGTAACCGAATGTTCCTAGCAGGAATCACAATGGCGGTTAGATAGAAGCTCTAAGTAAATTAAACGCTGTACTAATCCGAACAATGGCCAAACAATTCGCACCTACAATAACTTTCGCCGATAGTTTATTGGGCACTGTCTCTGCTAAGTAGCGTAGCGTCGGTGCTCTCAGAGGCAGGGGCGTTAACTCTGCAAGTTTATTTCGTTCGATCGAGTCTTTACGTCTTTGTCGCTCTTGTTTTAACACGCAGTGGCGTGAGAAAGACGGATAGATGTGAGTTAATCGTTCTGAGTTTCAGAGTAGACCTCCAGGTTCGGGCCCGGGGCAGTGCAGATTTACGAGGTGGCGGCTCGTGCGCTGCCCCACCCCTTAACGCGGCAACCTGGCTCGGGAATGCAGCTCAGGGCTGTGCTAATGGTGAAACAATTATGTGGTCACAAATGTCCCGGAGTGACTTTTTAATGCTCTGCAGTTTAACGCTTGAAGTGAGTCCAAATTAGCGTATATTTTTGAGTACGAGTTGGGTGTTTTGAGCTATATCACCTTTGTGTGCCCAGGGCTTTTCAGGCGGTGGTTTCAGCTCGTTAATTAGGGCAGTGTTTGAAAAAGGAACTCTTTTATAATTTCTATTATATCGGATAGTTTAATAACTCTTTTGAAAAGGGCCCACTCGCGTTATATTTTTCCATCCATATGGAAGGCCTGTGCCCCAGTAGTGGGGACTTTTAAGGGCTGGTGATGATAACATAAACATATATAGTATAAACAAACATGACTCGGGAACCAATATCTGTGTTCATCACACAAAGATTTGCCAATGATCTGACCATTCGACCGAACCGATCGCCAATGTAATCGATCACATCACGCTCTTAGGCTGGTGTTGACCAACACATAAGCAGGCGATTAAAAGATAACCGCCAGTTTTTGACAGTTCTTCAATTCGATACAATGTCAAAAACCGACGGCCGCCTTGGCCGAATGCTCAGATTGCTGGGTATTGGCCAAGAGGTCCCGGGTTCGAATCCTGGTAGGGGCAAACTTTGTGATGACCACAAATGTTTGTTTCCGAGTCATGGTTGTGTATATGTTTATGTAGTATATTTTCAACATTTATATACATAATTATATCAAAAATATGTCCGTCATCTAGTATCCATAACACAAGTGCTTAGGCTACTTACTTTGGGCTAGGTGATAGGTGTGAGTAAAAAAAAATAACCGTCGGTTAAATAATAAGCGCCTGTTTATGTGTTGGCCTTACTGCTCGATAGGCAGCCCTAGAATCGTCTATTCCCGGTCAGTCATAGTAACGGCTTTCCTGCTACGGGCTAGCACCGCCAGCGTCGGAATCGCAGTTTCTATTGTGATGACCTCCTTGAGATGCCAGGATAAGCGTGGGTTTTCTATTAATTTTTAATGTCAATACTGTAAACTATACGATTTTAATTTCAACATTTAGGCCCGAGTTCACCAACTCGTAAAGCAGGCAATTAAAAGATAACCGACAGTTCTTCCATACGATTAATGTCAAAAACTGACGGTTAAGTAATAATCGCTTGTTCTACGTGTTGGTGAATTGGGGCGTAATTATATAAATGTTAGAAAAATTAGTACAAATATTTTGATTTCCGCATCAAGACCATAATTTTTTGAACTTTTTCTAACCACCAAAATCGTTGTCAATACTGTACTTGAATTGGTTACTTCTTCCTATCCAAAACCTTATTCGTGCTGATAAGGTAACTTCGGATTAGTAATCTACTTGGGTGTATTTGAATGTCTCTTAGCTGGCCCAATGTCTAATGAAGCTAAAGTAATCGTAAGATACGGCATTTGTAATTGTAAAAACGTTAGGTTACTAATAATGGCAAGAGCGAAACGATGAGATCCTTGTGCTACTGATCCAAAAATATTATCGAATATACCTATTACAGTAACTATTTTACAGTAAAGCTCCTCCCATTCAGCCAACAACTCGAATCTACTTTGCACATTATGTTAACCATTTTAAGGTTGACAGTCGATTGGAGATACATATTTGACAGATTTGTATAGTCTGACGTGTGTACTTACATAGGGATGTTGTGATGTGATATTGTTAATGTGATTATTAGTCTTACAAGGAATGGGTATCAGGGCAAAACTGAGATTAGAGATGATGGTAGTTTATGTATGTATGTATGTTCATCGCCAAAAAAATATACAGATTCGAATTGAAAATTTACTTAAAAAAAAAAAAAAATTTTTACCTTCTTTGGAAATTGTAACATGCTGGTAATTGATGCGGGTAAATGCAGCCAGAAGCACATGTAGTGACAGCGAGTTAGTCATAATTATTTAAAAGGAATTTGAACCGTATATAAAACACGTTTCGGTTAGTAATCAGCTGGAGAAATTTGACATTTTCGCTCACCACGATGTGCTGTTCTATGTACACAACATCGACCGATAATAATTGGATAATAACAGAGGGGGATCTTGTTGGGAGATTTTGTTAAGGGATCAATGTCAGAGCTGATTATTGGCTAGGGTTACAAATGAAACCGTACAATTATGTGCGTTCGCTTACCACCCTTTAGCTCTCCTTGGGATAATTAAAGAACCTCAGTTCGATTCCTAACTTACAAAATTCCTTACGTGTAAAACATTTTTGGTGAACTTTTTGCAAACATGTAATTTATTTTTGCTTTCATCATCATGACGGCAAAGCAGAATACAATTGTCACCACCCCCATCTCTCCCGTGGGTGTCGTATAAGGCGACTAAGGGTGAACACAGCGATAAGTAATGGGCAGCAGCATGCAGCATTCCTCATATATCACCTAACAATACACTGCGATTAAACCTAACTTAATTGGCGAAAAGTGGGTGTTTAATGTTGGTGTAATACCCCTTCGAGGATATAGGCGTGTGCCAAATAGTGGGTGCCTATAACTTACCTTCAGATGTTGGTAACATCTCATGCCTTCCCAAGTATGGGATATGATATGTTTTGGCTCACCTGCAGATGCAGCTGGGAACATCTTAACGTGCTTTCTGAAGTACGGAATATAATATGTTTTGGTCACCTATCCAATGACTGGCCTTAGCGAACATTGCTCACAGCCGTCCACATAGACGTCAGTTAACGTTAATGAGTACTACTAGCCGTGTGGTGACGGCAGAGTAGAATACAATTTTCACCACCCCAAATCTATCGATAAATCAGCGATGAGGAATGTGCTGCAGCGTTCCTCTTATATCACCTAGCAATAGTACTGCGACTTTTGTGCCCGATAAATGGCAATAGGCTCGCCACCTATTACATGGGACCTAACATAATTGGCGAAACGTGGGTGCTAGTTCACCTCTGCCTAATTAATAGGCGTGATTTATGTATGTAGTACTACTTAATACAAGAAATGCCTATTCAAAACTATGGAGTTGCTCTTTATGCTATTCTTAGAAGTGTCTATTGTCTAGTATTGATTGATATTTTTTTGTAACCCATTAAAGTTAATTGACGTCTCTGAGTGCGGCAGTCAGTAATCAAATTTAGATTAATATTTCGTATGTCATGTTTTTGTCTTTATCTTTATTATCAAAATAAAATTACATACCATAAACTGACTTTTATTTACAAACTTACGCGAACAAATAAATAAAAGAGCGTCAAGCATTGCGGACCACAGCTATTAAACGTGCATCCGGCTATAATACACTACAACCATTTGGAAAGGAAATAGGTCAGTCAAAAGAGCAAGTGACAATTGTGCAATAAAATATATTGGCTCGCAACAACTACGTGCGAAATGTAATCACCGAGTAAACCAAAAGTCAGCAACGACTATTTGAACAAACGAAAGGCTGTAGGTTTATTCTGTGAGGCGATTTCCGCGTTAGTATACCCGTCGGTCTTACACTATGCTGTGATTCTCAATGAGTGAGATTGACGGTGACGGGTAGACTGAGGCCAGAGGCTCTCAAACATTTTTTTCTCATAGACCACTTTCACAATTTTGCAGGTGCCGGTGGACCTTATGCAGTTAAATTTCTACGCTGTTTCCAAAACTCGTAGAGTTTTTATAAGGAACAATTGCTCGCTGAGCTTCTTAATTTTATATTGTCTGTATATATATTATATATTGTTGTCTCACTTATATTTATATTATATTGTCTGTCAAACATTGATAGGTGAGGTCAAGCCAACATTTTAGTTCTTCACTATGGAAACCAGATACATTTTCGTGGACCCCCGTTTTTTTGTTACCCCATCGTAGACCCCGACGTGTCTTTTGTGGACCCAGGGTGGGGGTGGGGGGGGGTGTCATCATGGGGGTCATATGGTCCTGGATCACTTTGGGAATCAACGCCAAAGCATTAGCGATCGGTGCGCGGAATAACCCCGCTGGTCTCGTTTTGTTGCACACAGTTACCTCCATCAGGTAACAGGTGTAAATATGCCAATTCTCGAACACTGGACAACTCACTGCGCGAAATCGTGACGGCTCGCGACAGACGTAATATATCGTAATCAGTCCGATTGCCTTCGGCCGATGTAATTATCCATCACCGGCGATGCCCTTGGTCGTAAATCCTAAGTTTTATTCGGTGGAGTCTTAAAATCCGCGCATAAAATTGTCGCCCGCGGTATAGGGACGGCACGCTTAAAGACGCTTAAAGCCGTGGCCGTGTGGTGACGGCAGAGTAGAATACAATTGTCACAACCCTAAATCTCTCCCGTGGGTGTCGTACAAGGCGACTAAGGATAAATCAGTGATGAGGAATGGGCAGCAGCGTTCCTCTTATACCACCTAGCAATGTACTGCGACACGTTTGTGCTCGATATATGGCAATAGGCTCGCCACCTATTACATGGGACCTAACATAATTGGCGAAACGTGGGTGGTAGTTCACCTCTGCCTACCTCTTCGGGGATATAGGCGTGATTTATGTATGTATGTATGTACGCTTAAAGCCTCTCACAGACATACGCTGTCAGTGGTGGCGGGCAGTTGTAACGTAGGTAATTTCTTCTCCCTGCCCTGTTCCCAGTCCATCTGGGGTCGGCGCAGTATGTTTCCTCTTACATTTATATCGGTCAGATGTCATCAAGCCATCCAATCCTTTGATTTATCCTTCACACCTTAAAGGTGCTAGTGATGAATGAATGTATAGAAAAGAGACGGAGCGGACCATGTAGAGAGACCGATGATCGGAGAAATTGATTGGAATGACAACATTCCAAACCAAACTGCTCAAAGTTTTGGCTTTGGTTTTACAGCCGGCCGCCTGGCTGACACTAACCCTGTTTGGGTATGCTGTTGTTGGTGGTTTGTCCTCCACCATTCGAGTGCCCCAAAGTGCTTATTGGTCTACACCGGGCAATCTCCATTAGTAGAATTTTACGACGTTATTCTACGTTATTTGTTCGCCCCCAGGCCAGCATCGAAGACTTGTAACGTAGGTAACATAAGGACAAGCGCGGTCAACGTTTGTTCGGGTTCGCCACCGCCACCGTCCCGCCACCGCTGCTGTTTGCGTGAGGCTTAAGGCCGGTTTTTTGATACGTAGTTAACTCAGCTAATTGTTAAAAATGGTTACTAATCGTTAAATATCAGGCTGCTATTTAACTATTAGTAACAATTTTAATGTATCAGACAGATTACCAGAAATCAGAATTAATTTTTAACAATTGGTTGAGTTAACTACGGATCAAAAGACCGGCCCTTAAAGCCTTATGTTACCTACGTTACAACTGCCCGCCACCGCTGACTTCTTAATTAGAAACTGTGCGCCTCGATGTGTATAAAGTGTTGTACCTATAACGTCATCGCATAGGAAATAATATAAATTCCAAATGCGGAGTTTCTTTTTCAGATTGCGAACTATAAAGCTGAACATTTTCATACACACCACCTAGCCATAATAGTAAATCTTCGGTCGGAGAGTACGGTTCCGTAGCACTATTATGAAAATTTCATTACGTTACTCCTTTAGAACTGTGAAGTACATTTACATTTTTTTGCGGACCGTTAAGTGTACGTTACGACCGCGAGCACTTCCCTCGATGTTGTTAATGCTCGCCCCTCGGGTACTACTAGACGCTAACAGCGAGAAACCGAACATCAAAGACCGTATAGGTGAAACGCACTTCATTCCATAAAGTTCCATAACAGAGGCGTCATGGCCGAAACGGCTGGTGTTAACAGAACTCTGACTCTCCGTACAATTTTCCGGTATGCAATGGAAATCTCATACGGTGAGGTGTCGGAGGGGTCAAGATAGGCCGGTGGTTCGCAGGCCGCGGCAGCCGCGCTGTATCGACGCGCTTCCCATCTAAATGGAGAACGGCTCACGAACTACCCGCAGCTATTGTAAACAAGCAGCGTTCTCTATTCAAACTATCGTTACGCCCTCTATACGCCGTTTTGTGCCGTATTGACGATCATGGAAAAGGTCTTATCCGTTCGCCCGGACGGTGAGAAAAGTTTTATCGGGCACAGATTTCACGTGCGAGTGGCGAGGGTCTCGCGTTTATTACTTCATCGGATTTGAATTTTGCGCCTTGTTTAAAATCTGAAAACCGCTTCGTCGATCTTGCAATTGAAAAGTTTTCTCGGAAAATAGATGAATCAGGAAAAACGAAATTGGAATACCGTTTAAATTAAAGCGATGAAAATACAGACCTATTAAGCGTTGATGTTTGCCGGAATGAATTCTGACAGAGTAAAAGCTTTGTTTGGCGGGGAAATTAAATTCTAAACCGAGTCAGCATTCATGGAAAGTGGGTGGAGTTTTGAAATAAAACTATATTTATCCAATTTGTAAGATGGAAACGTTGTTTGGTTGCGGGGTTGTGTTTATTTCGGAACTGTACGAGAGCAGCGTCGCTGTGGATGACAGATCTTACGCTTTTCCGCGACAATAATGAGACAGGCGACGCGAGGCGGCGAGGCACTCTCGCCTTGCTTTTTAGAGTCAGCCGGAAATGCATTACCCAAAATGTCATTGTGATACGCCACCCTTTTTCTTTGGAGGAAATATATGCGGGCCTGGCACGGGGACGTGGACAAGTCTCTCTCCACCACTTGGCAGTGTTTTGTCTCGGGATTTAGTGGGGGTTGGAGCGAGAGGAAAAGATTTTCTGTCCCCTGAAAGAGATGTGTCCACGTTCCGTGCTACGGGGGCTGGTTTGCTCATTCGCTCGCCTAGTGTTGTTCTAGTGCATAATTTAAGCGAACATCGAGATAGCCTTTCTTCGTACCTCGGCGGATTTATAAGCGCTGGCGTGGCGTGGCGATCACGAAACGCCTATCGACGCGTGGATCCACGCGCGACCGAGGCGTACCCTCTAAGCTAAGTATTCGCGCATTTTTACGCCATTAAAAAAATCGTAAATAACGCCCAGTGAGACGGGCGATGTCGGGTCACGATGTGCCCCGGGCCTCATACCGTCATCGCAACTTATGGATTTACGAGTGGTCCACCACACTAGTATCGCCTTCTTGTGATCACGCGAAAGCTGATTTGAGAGAAAATAGTCTGAGCTGTTATCAAGCTTAAGGGCCGGACTCCACCAAAGCGGAGATGTGCGGAAGATAAGTTTTTAAACAAAGGTGTAGGTATCCTAAAGGAAGTGGTTATAAAAATTTAAAAAACGCCAACATATCGGTTGGTATAGGAATGCAGAAGACGCGGCTTCTAATCTCGCATCTTCTTCTCCCTGCCCTGTTTCCTGGGGTTGGTGCATTATGTTTCCTCTTCCATTTATATCGGTCAGACGTCATCAAGCCATCCACTAAAGTAAAGGTGCTAGTGATGAATGAATGTATAGAAAAGAGACGGAACGGACCATGTCGAGAGACCAATGAACGGAGAGAGTGATTGGAATGACAACATTCCAATCAATACTGCTCAAGGTTTTGGCTTAGGTTTTACAGCCGGCCGTCTGCCTGACAACAACCCTCTTTGGGTGTGCTGTTGTTGGTGGTTTGCTCTACACCATTAGGATGCCCCAAGGTGCTTATTGGTCTACACCGGGTAATCTCCTTTAGTCGACTTTTGCTACACCCATGGGATGAGTCGGGGCTGGCCCACTCTACGTTATTTGTTCGCTCCTAGAAGACAAACGATTCGATTCTCGCATCAAAACTATAATTTTTCGAGCTTTTTCTAACCATTAAATTCTTTGTGGTAATTTTTCTAACATTTATATAATATTCAAATAAAATCTAAATAATAATGTATCTGTCGCAGCCAACTAGATTAATTAGCCGTTTAATCAACAGCCTAGCATCTTTACTGATTCTATAATACCACAAATCACTGTTCGTTGGTTAATAAATCCCAACCTAACCTAACCACCTTACTAACCCATGGTAAATAGTAAATTTTTTTACTGGCTATGGCTGCTGCATATAATTCAGGCTGCTAGTTGAACCGCGCTGGTTAGTAAAGAGGCTAGGATGTTGATTAAACGGCTAATTAAGCTATTTGGCTGCGACATATCCCCCAAAGGTGAGTGGAGATGCTTACTGACAAGACTGTAGCGGAGATGTGTGCGATGTTTGTTAAGATTCCAGGTTAGTTCGATCTTACACGAAGCCGCCAGCTTGCGAGCCACAGCTTACATCTCCGCTTGCTCGTTCGCGCCTTACATATATATTGATACATCTCCGCTCGGCGGTATCCACTGCAGCTGAGCGGAGACGAGATGTGTGAATAACGAATTTCTATTGGTTTGTTCAAAACACAGCTCCGCTCCTCTCGTCTTGTCTCCGTTTTGGTGGAGTCTGGCCTTAACGAGGGAATTCAGTGTAGTGTACCTAAAGGTCAACAATTATAGGAATTCAATGTATACCTACCTAAAGGTCAACAATTGAAGTGCCAGTTTTACAAGTGAATAATTTGCGCCGGAACGAAGGACACGTTCCGGCAATTTGTATTCAAAACTTAAATATCATTATCACCCGGCTCGCTGCTCGCGAGACGGACCGGTTCCAAAATAATATACTAATTGGTTTATGACCTTCTTTTGTTTGAATGAAAGTTTGCGTTGTGACTGTGACTCCGCTACACGGTTCTCAATGAGCATTTTTGTTTGGAAGTCTATTTTATTTCTTAGAGTCTATGATTTTTCTATTATTTTTTGGGAGCAAGCACTCGTTATATAAATGCATGATGAGGCAATCTGTAATTAGAGCTAAAAACAGTTTATGGAAGTTTGTAATGTTGAACATAAAACCTGTGTACCTCTGTTGATGGTCCAAATAAGTAAATAAATAAAGTGTACACTTTGCAATATTTTTATGTTCACAATATTGTGTTTGATGAAGGACAGACACAGAGAGGCCGACTTAGGATGTTAAAAATATTGATCGCTAAGTGGTTTCAAATAAAATAAAATGTTTTTGAATAAACTTTATGAAATATTGGTTCGGAGTTAATGGTTTGACGTTTTATTGTATTGCATTGATCCTAATTTGAGAACACCAGAAAGGATATTGGAGAATACGAATATTTATTCTCTGCTATCAATAATTGTGAATATTGTTGCGGATTGCAATAAAGTTCTTATGGGTCCGGTCATTGAACTTAGACAAAAATAATCTACACTGTATCTATTCGCCACGAAGAATTTGGGAAGGAAGATGCAGAGGTTTTGATGAGCTTTTAGCGACATTTAGTAATACTATCCAAGATTGATTGCTAGATTGATGATTACGACGATAAAAATTAATGTTTCATAGCCCGAAGTTCACGCTAAGCACAACAGGAACAATGCAGATTTGAAGTTGAATCATTCACAAACGAAAAGTGACCCCAACGATGTAATAATAAGTTTGACCACTCAGTGCCGTTAGCTTAATTCAAGGGCAATAGAGCGTGACAACTTAATTTTCAGGCTCACCGCAGCTTCCTTTGTATGCTACCTCAACGGGTTAACCAACTTCTGGTTCAGTTCAAATTAACCAATATTCGGAATATTGACGTTATCAATATGCTGGCAGCTATCGACCGTCTGACACATTGTAGCTGTTCGAATGGACGCGGGATTGGTACGTTGTATGACGGAATTATGCTCCGACACATTATTAATGTTGAGACTTTGTATTGAGTTCGAGATATTCTGGTCAGGTGCAGACGTAAAATTGCGCTTGTCACTAGAGAATAAGGTCCACAAGGGTCTGATTTCGTAATCTTAATAGTGACTTTTGTAACTTTTGTTATACTTGTGGACAACGTACATTCATAAGTTACCTCTGTTTCTGGGTCAACTTATTTTGAAATTACTGATTCGCTATTCTCACTCCGAAACTGAATTTGTAAATAGCTATTCAGTGGAGGATTTGGTCAGGCAGGTGGCAGACCAAAACTTAGTCCAACTTGAGAGTGTTAAGACAAATAATAATATAACCCCGAATACAGAAACGCTACTAAAATTTTCAGCACTGCTTATGAAGTTAAGTGGATAATACCTGTCAAAATTTGTATGGAAAAACGTGAATTTTGACAATACTTATATATACTATGCTAAGCAGGACTCAAGTGAGTAGCGTTTCAGTATTCCGTATTCGGGGGCATAGACTGCGCTGACCTTTAATAATTGAGGAGCAAGACAGAAAGCAACGTGATATAGGTAAGTATGTAGTTATAATTGTAACATTTTTAAAAATAAGTCATAGATACAAGATTCATATTGATCCAATGTGAAAAACAATTTGTTATCCAAAATATCGATCCCTAACTTATTGACACGACCGAATTGCGATTGTCATTGTGAGACATCATTCGATTAAGCAATTCCGTGGTAAGCAAGAAAATATTGTTTAAGCTTTAAGTTTAAGTCCTTTTTATTTCGCCATGCCATTATCCTGATTCCGCTATTGATAATTTCCTGGCAATGGCCGTGATGATTCCAAAACGACCCCGTCATTTAATCAAAGATCTGACTTGAAAAGGTAAGGCAAGTGGAAAAGAAATTCTTTGTCCACAATAAAGCCTATTAGGCGAGAATCGAGCCGGGCGTCCGATCACAGTATACCCAGAACAGTACTTTATCTGCGGCCTGTCAGCGAGTTATTAGCCTACTCTTGCGTTGACGCTAGCGACGCGGACGTTGTAAAGCTAGTCCGACAACTTCGTGCGCGACCTTCCTGCTGTATGAGAGACGGTGGGGGAGGACGGGGTACTCCAAATTCCAGCGGGGGCGGGCGATGCGTGGGGAGGAGGGAAAACTCGCTCCTCGCCGCATCACCCGCCCCCGCTAACATCCACCGCGCTCCGTCCCCGCTACCGTCTCATACCGCAGAAAGGTCGCGCACGAAGTTGTCGGACTACGAGGGCGGGTCAATAAGTCCGTGACTTTTTGAATTTTTTGAACCTCTTTTTGAACCTCGACAAACCATATTTTTTGAAAGGGATAAAAAAATTGGAGAAGCGTTGGACAAAGTGTATAGAGCTCAATGGAGATTACGTTGAAAAATAAAATGATTTATTAACCAAAAAATCTGTGTTTTATTCCAAAAGTCACGGACTACGAGCGCGAATGTGCCGGGCGGGATTGAGCGAGAATCACCTTGTTTACGCGCGATCACACCGAACGCACGGCACAGACTGACGCTTACCCTTATCCCACCGTATTTTATGTCAATGTGTGCGTCACAGGGCGTGCCTACACACACGGCGCCGAATACGAAAGCAGACATTCAAACGGGCAGCGGCCAGTTTATACGAAGGCGTATTACTGTTCTGGGTATACTGTGGTCCGATCGTCTCAACGCCGCATAGCTTCCCCGGAAACGCTCCTGACCCCTTTGGGGGTGATTAATGGCGATTCCGGGCCGTTCGGCGCCAGTTCTGTTTTTTCGTTAAAAGACAATCTCGCTTTTTGAAATTTTTCAAAACACGATAGGCCACTTAGCGGCCCGTGTCGCGACCGGTCGTAACTTAGGCCCTCGGTATTGGCATAGTATACCCGGAACAGTAATACGACTTCATACAAACTGGCCGCTGCCCGTTGGAATGTGTGCTTTCGTACTCGGCGCCGTGTAGGCACGCACTGTGACGCACACGTTGACTTAAAATACGGGGGTATAGGGGCGGCAGTCTGGGCCGTGCGTTCGGTGTGATCGCGCGAGTACAAGGTGATTGCGCGTTCGCTCGCTGCTCGTTCCCGCCCGGCACATTCGCGCTCGCAGCCGCCGCTTTAGTTACAACCCTAGCGTCAACGCAAGAGTATACTAATAACTCGCCGACAGGCCGCAGTTAAATTACTGCTCTGTGTACACTGTGGTATTGGTCCGTGCTTTTTCGGTGCAATTTACTGCGTCGCCGCCGGGGGCCTACCGTCTCTCGCCTGAAAAGACGCCCGCCGATTTATATCCCGTCCACCGTATTCGAGAGCGCGCCCACTGTGCGCCCGGTATTTATGTTACGCACAGCACACTGTGTCCGTGTGCCCGCGCGAATCGCCAACCATGCGCAAAATACATTTAAAGTGACGACCCCAATGCGGCTGCTGCCTCGTATATTGTCCCAAATCCCATTTTTATCGCGTTCGATGCATTCACTGCATCAAATTTATTGGCGGCGTCGCGGCGACTTCTGTTTGGTTAGGGCCGGTCTTGGGTCGTGAATAACGGAGTGAGGCTTCACAATGTAAAATAAATAAATAAATATTTTTTACACTCACACCTATCATCTAGCCCAAAGTAAGTAACCTAAGCACTTGTGTTATGGATACTAGATGACGGACATATTTTTAATATCATAATAATTATGTATATAAATGTTGAAAATATACTACATAAATATATACACAACCATGACTCGGAAAAAAATATTTGTGTTTATCACAAAATTTGCCCCTACCAGGATTCGAACCCGGGACCTCATTGGCCAAGGCCAATACCCAGCAATCTGAGCATTTGATCAAGCCGGAATATAGAACAAATCTTTGGTGGACTACCCTTATCGATAATGTGTAGCCGTTCCTCGCCGCAATCGCCCGCGCCCAACCCTAATAATAATAAATAGAAGTCAAATCGGTATCTTTTATAATTTAAATTAATCGAAACGGGAACGTTGATAACGCACACATTAATTCCGTCTTCATGTGCCGACTCGCACCGGTCGCTGTGTTCGCCGGGCACGCTTGAAGTATATGCTTGAGTTATTCCAAGTAATTTGACAGATAAGAGAAGTGCGCTTACCGAAGAGGATGCTTAATAATGGTGCTTCTACACGGTGCAAGTGGCTTGCGCGTGTTGAAGCACTTGCGCAGGTTACATGTATCGTGTAAACGATTCCACCGACTCGCGGATGTACTTCCGCAACTAACATGCGCAAATAGACTGCACGCGCATCACACACATCGCGAGGGTTACTGGCGCAGAAACGCTGACAGCTAATACGAACAAGACCCATACATAAAGTACTCGCGCGGGCAGAATGCACTTGTAGCTTGACTAAGTAACTTGCGCAAGTAGCCCGGCGCGCCTTTGTTTGTACTCTTATCAACTAACTTGAGCATAGTGCTTGTGCAAGTAGCTCGCGCCTTTACTCACTCCAGCTACTTGCACCGTGTAGAAGCACCATAAATCGGTGTTCGTATTATATATTTGTAAGTTTTGGTGTCATTCCAATCACTTTCTCTCTCCCGTTCATCGGTTTCTCGACATGTTCCTTTCCGTCTCATTTCTATACATTTATTCATCACTAGCACCTTTTCGGTGTGACGGATGATATGAATCAAAAGGGAGTGGATGGCTTGATGACGTCTGACCATATCGATAATAGAAGAGCAAACATACTGCGCCGACCCTAGATAGACTGGGAACAGGGCAGGGAGAAGAAGAAGGCAAGTATCCCGCGCCTTTCAACTAACTTGCGCATGCTGCTTGCACAAGTAGGTCGCGCATTTACTTGCTCCAGCTACTTGCACCGTGTAGAAGCATCATAAATTAATTTCAAAATCGTGTCCCGCGCATCTCGTGAATCTCAAGTGAATTTGTGTAACGCGTCCGGCGAGAAAGTCTTTGTTTTCACAGAGACCGAAGTTTGGACTTTCCAGTGTTCAGATTCCGGGATTAGCTCACTTTGTACTCCGCTTGTAGACCAGAAACTTTTTTTCTCTGCTATAATCGAATTCCAGAGCAGCGTAAGAGGGCTTCCGAGCGCGGCTTTGTTAGCCGAGCTTGCGAAATATTCATTTAAAATTGTTAGCACACTAATATTGAGGCAATTTTTGTATTAGAATTTAGGGGTTGATGCAAAGTTTCTTGTGTATGCAAAACTTTTTCGGGTACCCTTGTACAACACATAAATAAACTAGAAGATCAAAATTAAATAGCCTTAAAACAAACGATCACCAGCGAGGTGGGTATTGCGAAAACATAAAATGCCGGAGCGTATTGGTTTGTGTTTCTTTTATGATCGCTTGCACGGCGTGCGTTTTGTGTATTGTCGTCCATATAAATGCAGCTTAAAGTCATTCCGTACTAGAAATGCGGGCTGTATGCGAAAATCGTCCGCCAACTGCCATTTTTGGCTTACTATGTAAATTTTATTTATGTAAAAATTGTTTTAGTACCGAAACTTAGAGTTGGATTGATTGGAGAGCAAATTTTTAGGTAATGTAATGGACTATACTGTGGCATAAGATTATCTTTGCAATGTCTGTATGTGATTTGATGTGAAAGCTGTCATGATGAAATAATAAAGCTTCGTTCAGTTGCTGGCAGACGTTTGATCATTAATAGTTGCTTTCGGGTTTCGAAGGACCATTTAAAATTAATGTCGTCGCTGGAGTAGTTACAATTGTGTTTTTCTGGAATATACATAGATGGCGAATCAGTTGCTATTTGTTATTTACTAAAAATGCAGCCGGGACCATCCAACCTAATGTGAGTAGAAGATCAGAGAAGAGCTGGCGATGTATTCTGTTCATTTGTGGTCATATGTCAGAAGACCGAACTTCCCTGGCGAGTTGAAAATGCACTATCTAGTTCCTTAAGTTAGAAAAGTTAAGTTAAACCTCTCGAAGACTTTTAATTTCCAAAGAAGCAACGCGCCTTTGAGTCTAGCTGAAATCTTCAAGCCCTTTGTGCGCGAGACTCTTCGTTTATATATTGTTTTAGCTGAAAGCGCTGCCCGGTAGTTTGTTCTACAGTTTAACATTGTTTCCTTTCGGATCTGTAGGAGTAAACATCTGCTTTGGGCCGCTCGAGTCGGTGAGTCGTGTTGTCCGCCTTTGAGATACTCGCTCTGCAGACTATTGCCGGAAAACAACAACTCCAGACTGTCTCTCTTTGTCTAACGTGTCGCTGAGCATCGGGATCTTTTAATTTTTAAAACTGAATTAAGGGTTGTGTTGGTAATTGTTGTTACATTAATTGTATTATACATTAGCGTAATCATAGTTCGACCGAAGAAATCAGCTGAGTTCTTGTTACTATTAAATATTAACTGTCCGATAAAATATATGTATTCGTATAAATGATGCAAAATTTATGAAAATGAAAAATACCTAAAAATAAACTGGGCATCCATTCTTGAGGGAATATTCTAATAATAATCATTTCATGGAACCACAGTAAAATATTAATATTTGTCACGATTCTAGAAAGCTAATACTATTTTGTTTGATTTATATCTGTGCCATATTATATATTAGCATACTATCATCATCATAATCATTACCAGGGTCTATGGATGGAATAGTATAGGGAGAATGGGCCATAAGGCCATAACCCACCACGCTGGCCCGAAGCAACAAGGAAATAGCCGTCATAATACATTTTTCTCACCCCTTAAACGACCGGCTTTAAGGAGTTTTAAGCAGCGCGTTAGGCACGTGCTATCGAGCTATTAGCATATACTAATACATCTACCTAATTAAATCTAATTAAGCCGGGACTATAAAAAGGACTGTTTCTCTCTAGCTGAAGTTTTACCCAGCAATGCCCTTATACGTTGACGTAGCCACACAATCGTCGACATACCCACACACGGCTCGAGCAATTATTGCTAGCATGAGACTTTCCACCGCTCTCTTCTCTTCATGTATCTCTGGGCTCCTGTATAGGCTCGGTTCCAATTACTCGTCGGAATCGTTGTCCACTGTAATTGGATTGGGCTGGCGAGTGGACTTGTTGGCATTTTAATTGTGCCATTGTGACGCTCGGGGCTACCGCCTCGGTGCAACATCGCACCCGATAGACAATCCACTTTTCTTTCTACACATTCGCCCCTCCGAAATCGATAACGGCCGATCGATCGATTGTTTTCACTCGTAATTACGATTAGCAAGCTAAGATGTTAGGAGACCGAGTGTCACATAGAAGATATCGAAGGCGAAAAGGTTTATATCTAAAATGCTTTGGCCATATTATTATACTTTTTGGGCGATCATAAATTGTATTGTTAATGTTTTTAATTGTCCTATTTCATTCAATACTTTTCTTATGACATTATTTTAAATACACTCAAGAAGGCCTATATTAATCACCAAATCCTGATTCAGAAATCTCCTTCCCACGATAAGACAATAAAAAGAAGATGCGCCTAAAACACGTGAGAAACAACTTCGTCTCCTAAGCGTCAAATATTTCTTCAAAGGTCCCATCTCGCAGTGTTTTAGGAAACCAGACGTTAATGGAATGACTGACGCGTAGTGTCGAACCCTATTCGAGGAAGTCCGATGGGCTGTATGTGAGGAATCTTCAGTTAAAGCCGATTCCCAAAAGCGGACTAATTATCGCGTCTCGAAGTGTGACCGCCTCAAGAATTGGAGGACGTGTGGCAGGATAAATTCTGAACAGTATTCGGAATTAGGCAAACAGAAGAAAGACAACCGTTTTTGTATTCCATAAAAATAATAACGGAGAGTTCATTTGAATTTTCGCCGTCTGTCTCCGTGGTTATTAGATTAGCGTTGATTTGAAATACAAAGACGATTGTTCGCGAGTTTTTTGTGACCAACAGTTTGTTTTAGTTTTGTTGCACAACAAAACCGTTGCGCCGTTGCTTGTCGCCGACGCGCGCGACTGTTTCGGAATATTTTATACAAATTTTAGAAACAAGAACAAGGGCCAAGTGACAGGTACACCGGTTCGTTTTGCCTTATTTTTGCTTAGTAAATTTTATCGGCTGCCGATCGTGAATCAACGTGTGGAGATGAATAAAATATACATTTCTGCGTTGCTTGTGCACGCCGCGCCGGATCGCCCCCAAATGGGAAGTTCGGATGCGGCTTTAATGGAGTTCCGAAGTTCGGCATTCGTTTCTATTATGGCCACGGGTTGTTTGTTGTCGTTGTTTAAATTTCACGCCCCAGTTGGTGGGGTATCAGTCTTGTTTGTTAATTTATCAGCGGTTTGAATTGAACTAGATATTCCTCTGGGCATATTGTCTTTGTGATCGCTTGTCGCCACGAAGCCATCTTGATTACCATTTTCTTTTGTTCCTTCTTGTCTTAGTCGATTGGACCGCTCAGAATTTGTGCATTCGCTTAAAATTTAATTGATTTCTTTATCTCGAATTGTAGGTATTGACAGTAATGTCGGGCATCTTTGTCCTTTGTCCCCGTTTTATTTGTTTGAATTTCTCGCGGTCCGAGGCACTTTTAAATTTGAATTCTTTCCTCGTCTTCTACGAAAAGGTATCGAATGCTCCGCCTTTGTATCACTTTTTGCGCCGTCCTCAGAGTTTGTGCAGGCTCGGACATTATTTATGATGTTAGTTTACAGGGTTGAAACAAATAAAGTTGATTTAATTCGTAATAACTTGCAACATGACATTGGAGTGTGAATTTTGAGGACGAATGTTGGGCTAGTAATTTTTAGTCTTCCATGCTGGTCTGGGAGTGAAAAAAAACGTAAAGTATAACAGCCCCACTCGTCAGAGGTGGTAAAAAGATGACTATGGGATATATAATTATATGATGATAGAACATACATATGTAAATTTTGACAGACTCTCTTACATTTGACAGTTTCATATATGTACGTATTCTATTCGTTGGAATAGATTGGCCACTTATCTAAAGGGGCTATGTATAAACAGTATTTTTATTTTGTTAATTTATAATATGGATTTACTGGTGCTTATTAAATTTATATTGACACTTGCGAAACGGCAGCGCGGCAATTTATCGCGAGGCCATTTATTGGCGTATTAAGATCCGCTGATTGCTAAATAATAGTGGCAACAGACATAAATCAGCTGACGCCCCCGGTGTTAAACTGTGCCCGTTAGGATCCTATTTATCAAGGAAGTGTTACAATAATGTTAGTATTTAGAAAGCACCGCGACTGGACACCTCAGCTTGTATAGTAGCTGTAGGTATCTTTTGTTACACTGCTATACAACATGTACCGGAAATAGCTTCTTCTTCTACCTGCACTGTTCCCAGTCTATCTGGGGTCGGCGCAGTATGTTTCCTCTTCCGTCCACTCTTTTTTGAACCAGAAATAGCTCACACCCTGAATACTATCCATGCTAATATTGTCATATAAATAGGATTGTGCTATAAAATAATCGAATTTGTTAAGTAAATTTTTAATTAAGTTTTTCTCCATAGTAGGTATAATTGTTCGGTCAATTAAGCAAAAGCACATTTCGAAAAAGTAATTTTAAAATTTTGATCTTTTGATATCATCATAGATTTTATAAGACCAAGTTTGCATAGGTATTCAGAGTGTGCGTTTTTTCTGTTACATTACGGTATATATTACTTACTTTCTACATTATTACTAATTTCATATGCGTCAGGCCAGGTAAAGAAATTTTGTCCATGGGAGAGTCACGCACGTAAGGCCATGACACAACCACACTGGCTTATTATTATTATGGTGAAAACAGTTCCAACAACGCCAAAACAAACAATGAAAAACTTCCAAATTGTGCTGGAGGTGAAAATAGATGATTTTTATTGAAAACTTTGTCGAGCGAAACAAAACAGATCACTTAGAAAGCGGAGCATTATTAGGTTGCGATTCCCACGTACTTTTTGCGGCTAGATACTATAATTTACGACAAATTGCTATGCCCAGTTGCCATTTGCACGGTGCCCGAAATTTGAGTGACAATTCGAGACTATAATCATGTTGTTGTCGCGATTGCGCCACGGTGTTTGTCAGTTTTCTCCGCATGGATACTTTTTGGTCTATTACGCTTTCCCTCTTTGTCATTCAACCTAGAGGCTTCCCATGTTGAGCGCGCTCGGTAATTTTGAGCGGTTCTTGCGTGTCGCACTACATTTGGACAAATTGCTCTTGATACGCGAAATGTGCACATGGAAATGTGAATTTTAATTTTACCGTAATTGAGTCGTGTATTTTTAATGCACATGGCCCCACATGATGTTGTTTTAATGGTACCATAACGGATAACTGTAGACGCGAATAATGGGGCTGCAATGAACCTAACAGCTCGTAATGATATGCTGCAGGGTACTGGTCGGAATGTGTGTGGAGGTACGCTGTTGTTTGATCTTGATCATAACGCTGTTTTGCTCTTAAGGTGGCGATCGAGACTTTTTATAATAAGTAAACTAACCATTTTATCGGAAACCGTTTACATGCAACTTTCCCAAGCCTTGTTTGTAGCGAAGCCTTGTTTGTACTAAATGTTATTGAATATAACGAGGAATGTGCAGCAGCTTTTATGGTACACTTGGCCATTTGCTTGGCCAATACTGCGATTAAGCTGAAGATTTCTATAAGCTTGCCCAATAGTAAATGGAACCTCAGATTGCTAGCTGAAGTGTGGAGATGTACAGAGTTTAGTTCGTGTTTGTGTTATACGCAAATAGGGTTGGTTTCAGGCAGGCGGCCGGCTGTAAAATCTAAGCCAAAACCTTGATCAGTAATAGATTGGAATATTGTCACCACTCTCTCCATTCATCGATCTCTCGACATGGTCCTTTCCGTCTCTTTTCTATACATTCATTCATCACCAGCACCTTTCCGATGTGGTGGATGATATGGATCAAAAGGGAGTGGATTGCTTGATGACGTCTGACATATGAATGGAAGAGAAGATTACTGCGCGTAAAGACTGGGAACAGGGCATGAAGAAGAAGAAGAAAAAGAGTTCGTTTTTGTGGGTGAATCTAACCCTCTCTTGATTTTCTATCATTTTTATATTCATATCATTCATAATATTGGAGAAGTTTTGATAAATTCCAAAGTCACAAATAACCTAAAAGTCCTCTCTGACGAGGATTATTATTTCGATGTTTCGGGGCTGTTTGCGTCATTGTGACAGCAACAAGTAAGTCTTATTAAAGTCTTACATGAACTCCTTTAGCTAGGCACTGTCTAAAAATGATAGGATGTTCCTAGCTTGGATTGTTTTTATATCATCTGGTTCGAGGATATGCCTTCCCAAATGTCGGTTTCTTTTGTGATGAGGATCCTAAAATTGGTCAAGAGCCGCCAAAGAATGCCAATGCCAAGATGGTGCACCGCAAAAGTGCAATCGGTTTCTGTCTTCAATTAAATTAATCGAGCGTATTGATTAAACGTCAGGCGCCCAATTAAATTATCGGCCGCTCATCTCGGATGCGTTCCGTGGCTCGGCGAGGCCGCGGGCGACACTTGCTTCGTCCGATTTCAATTGCAACGCCAACATCGTCTGACGCTCTGTATTTGGCGGGTTATATCGCTGTTGATTGCACTCCGCCTTGGTCTTAATGGTGCTTCTACACGGTGCATGTGCACCTTGCACTTGCGCGGGTTATATGCATCGTGTAAACGATTCAAGTAATATGCGCAAGTAGCATGCGCGCGCATCATTTCGCGCGGGTTACTTGCGCGGACAAGCTGAAACGAACAAGACCCATACATAAAGTACTCGCGCGAGCAGTATGCATGTGTAGCCTAACCAAGTTACTTGCGCATGTAGCCCGCGCCTTTGCTTATGCACTGATCAAGTAACTTGAGCATGCTGCTAGCGCAAATAGCTCGCACTTTTACTTGCTCCAACTTGCATCGTGTAGAAGCACCATTTATATGGGCTCTTCCCAGTTCAATATTGAATCGGGTTCCTTGTGCTGTTGATTTTCTACTCATGCCATTTTTTAAATAACTTTCACATTTATTTTTATAATTAAACGTTAATAAATTTTGAAAAATAAAATGTCTTTAGTTCTCGTATAAAATGCGAATAATCTATAATGTTTGGCGTATGTTGTTCGGCGTAATTTGCCTTTCATAATGTGCCATTATTCTTTCAGTGTTGCTCCATTATTGTTCTTGTTAATTGGCATATTGAAACTTGTCGAGGTTTCTCTGGTGAATGTGAAATCATTTTGTGAGATTCTCTTTAAATGTTGTAGTCTAGTTATGACTTCAATGCTGCAGTTTAATTCATCTACAATTGACAGCTGCAATAGTAACAGCATTGGAATAAGAAAGCCATGTATAGAGCCGACCAAGGACACCGGTTGTGAAGAAAAAAACCATCTTGTTAACTAGACATCGCCTTTTGTATATAGCATGATTATATCGACCCGCAACATTACCACTGTAATTATTGGAGCGTACCCAACTATACTTCAACGGGACTAAGTAAACATTCTTTCTTAATAAGACTTATAAATATAATTTTCGCTTTTTTCGCACTTATTGGGCCTTTTGTGTCTTATTTAAATAAGTAGGTACACGTCTCGGTATTCGAATGAGTTGCACGGATAAAGGAACGGGTTTTTTATTTGCAGATTATATTATGAAATGCATCCGCAACTGGTTGGTAGTTAACATAGTTATTTAATTTCACATCCACCCAGAGATATCCACCAGTTGGTAGTTGGGTACATTTGTGCTATGCTACAGATGGACTTGCATTGCATTTGAGACGGTTAATGTATGATGGAATAAAGTTTAAACAAAAATTCCTTAACTACAATTTTCGAGAATCATTGGACGTATTACCGCAATATTAAATAGAATCTCATATAATTTGAAAACCATGTTAATGTTTAAAAATAATCCGTAAACAAGGTTAGTTTAGTGGTTCTTGCAACCATCCGTATTGAAACAAGATATTATTATTATTCATAAGACTTATTAAATAATAATATTGAACAGTATTTTGTAATATATTAAAATTACAGCCATGATTAGACATTACAAATATGTAGAAAGGCAGCTTTTAGAGCTAAAGTCATGAATGTTTAGTTTTAGCCAATTTTAGCGAATCTTACGGTCGCTTGAATTGATATTTTGTGTCGTCGACGAAGTAGTCGAAGTGAAGTGAAAAAAATAAACATAAAACATGCGTTTCGTTGTACACAGAATGTTTCCGAATAATACACAATAACTTTTTATGTTGGAAGCGAAAACTATAAACATGTTGTTGCCAATTGGGAAGTACAATATGAATAATTGAAGACCCCGACCCAGGCCTCATGGTACTCCTAAATGCATGTATATTTGACGTCGTGATCAAATTTACATCTTGCGGTTTTGCGTAAAATATATTCAATTATTACGGATTCATTATATTCAGTAATAATTCTCAAGAAGTTTTTAAGTTTTGGAATAACATTGAAATTGGTTGGTTCTGAAATTTGTATTTATACATCACGAGCGCCAAATTTACATAAAACATGAACTCTAGTTAATGTAATCTGTAAAGAAAATAATAATATCAGTTTCGAAGAACTTTGAAGAATGATATGATGTTTGCTATTTCTATTTTCAAGGACAATGTACTTTAAATTCACGCTGTTAATTTCGCAGAGAACTTTGTAGCTTCTAATAATGATAATTTTAAATTGTGGTGATTATTTCTAGTTTTACAGATTCAAACACTAATCCAAGTAATCTTTGTAACTGTAAATAAAACACCGGGAACGCTTTAACCGTTTGAGTTGGCGAGTGTTAAAACGTGGAGTTTCAATTTAAAAATTTCACTCATACCATCTCGTTAAATCGGCAGATTGCTTTCGTACGAACCTTCATCCCGTATTATCTCGAAAAGAGCCTCGTTACGTGCCCGTGATTTAACTGTCTTGACACTTACAAATTTTATTTGTCTTTTTCTGTTGCAAGCCTTTGTGAGCGACTCGTTCCCGGGAATTTTTCGTGAGACGATTATTGTGAGCAGAATCTAATTACGGCTTTAGAAATATACACTAGATTTCTATTAGAGGCTGACAAGTAAATTGTGGCACCGAACTCCGCTGCCAACGAGTATCTTTAACGAGTATTCGTATCGCTATCAGTTAGTCTTGCCTTTGCCATTTCGTGTCTGTAAAGTTCTGATGATTGTAATATTTGTCGTCTTAAATTATGAAACGTTTATTCGATTTTAATTTTAACATTATATAAATGTTAGAGAAATTAGTTCAAAGATTTTGGTGGTTAGAAAAAGAATTTCGAAAAATTATGATCTTGAGGCGGGAATTATTATTTTTCATAATTAACATAATTTTTCGAAATTCTTTTTCTAACCACCAAAATCTTTGTATGAACAGTTTGTTGACGATTCTTAAACTAATCAAAAGAATACTGCATCGTATGAGCATATTGATTATTTCTAAGTCGGCAATGTATAAAAATTGTATGGGGATTAATAATTTTATGAGACATTGTCTTCGTTGATATTTATGACACCATTAAAGACTCTGCCTACTTTTGATTCGCTTGGATTTTTTATTAAATAGCCATTGTGAAAGTTATTACATTCTATTTTCATAAGTAATAAACGGGCATTAAGAAATGTCCTGCTAGAAATACTATTAGCGCTCATTGGAGATAACCACAGGCGGTCTTCAGCGGTATGCAAAGGGTTTTTATTTAAGAGCTGCGATGTGTTTAACGTTAATAAAATAAGACGCGCAAAACTATGACAAATGCGCGCACTTGATATATTCATAATGGTCTCACGATTAACGCTATTCGAATTAGTCATGTTAGCTTCAGATGTATTCTGGTCCGTTTAATCAAGTGATAACATCCTACTTACTATAAAATAATGGACTTAATGTTTTAAGTAATAAAGCTGAAAGATGTGTGCCGCGGTGCCGCCTGCTTGGGCCTAAGCCAACTATAAAATTACAGGATCAGTTAACGTCACTACCAAACTGGTTCTGCTCTCAAAGATGATATATTGATAGACGTGCATTATCATTGCCGTAAATGTAAATCGTCTGTTCACATCTACATCTTCAACCAAATTATAAGTTTACGTGAAAATAACTGCTCAATAATTTTCGCACAAATCATAATCGAAATTAAGTGGTCGATGTGAATGGTGTTAATTACCTCGAGAGCTATAAATATCTTTAAACTGATTTGGAAGTATCATAAAAATGTGTAGAGTGTTTCTTTTCAATCGACTGTTAATGACACGATATAAATGTAGACGTGCTAATAAAAGCAAAAGGGAAAAATATGAAAGGAGAAGAACATGAAGAGGTGCAATTAGCAAGCTTTTATAAAAGTAGAATTGAAGTAGCAGAAAGAACATTTGCTACTGGAACTGTAGTAAACATGACAACTGTCAAAATATCAATGAAACAATGCAAAGTGGAAGTAATAAAGGTTTCGACATGAGGTATCTCGAAATTGATGCTACCTACAAAAGGGGATCCCGTAAACTTGCGAAGAGCACTATAGTATCGCGTAGAGCAATTTTCACGTCACTGGGCACTTTGTCATTATGCATCAGGATCGTGACGCCTCGAGACAACTCGCAATTATTATGTATGTAAAAGAAATTCTTTCTGACGTCCGCACAGAGGATGGCGTGCAGTGGGATTGCACAATTTTGATGCAATTTATTTGCGTCCTATTTTTATCCCCAACAAACAAGATGGGAAAACGACCTAAAACTTACGGCTAGACACCATTGGAGAAGAGTAGCACATGACAGGTTACAGTGGAAATTTTTTAGATTATTTAACAGACTGGATGGCTTGATGACGTCTGGGCGATATGAATCGAAGAGGAAACATGATGCGCCGACCCTAGACAAACTAGGAACAGGGCAGGAAAAAGAAGCTATAAATTACTTGATGGTGCTTCTACACGTGTAACGTTGTCATTTTGTCACTTGTCAAAGTCAAAATTGACAAACTGACTGACAGTGACAATGACATTAGTTGTCATAATAATTTTGGATTTGCAAAGAGGAATCGGCATAATTGGGGACTTATAAAAAAAAAAAAAAAGGAAAAAGTTCAGACAAGAGTTGCTTGGTTTGGGTGGTTATATAACCCCCAAGTGTTATAAAAAATATTACTTTACCTTTTCCTTGGTTTCCAGACAATAATTTTGTATTTTGGCAGGTTAGGATTTTATTTAGTATTTATTCGGCATTAAGGTTCCGTTAGGTCACATTTATTGTCTAAAATTCCCTTAGAATCGATTTTTTAGAGATCGAAGAAATTGTCAATTTGTCAATGTTATCTTGGCTGTATGATACAGAACGGCCTAGTAGCCTTAAAAAATGTCAGGATTCGATTGTCAAACTATACGGCCAATGACGAGCGCTTATTTTGAAATTCGGAAGTGGATTTCATTCCATTTTAAAATTCCTAGCTAGACGCTGTAAAATTTTGATGGTCTTCTTATCTTGGTGGAATTTTCCAAATTTTAGAAGAATTTTATAAATATTATATCGGAGCAAGCAGGTGATTCTCCGATTAACAGCTGTTATTAAAAGGAATACATACTGTGTCATTGACCCGAAAGGTAATTATACTGAAATGTCATAATAGGAAGTCTCGTCTTGTCATTTTTTCTCTGTTCTAAATTCGAAAGTAAATTAAGTACATAATTCAATGCCGTAATTGTTGTGTTTCGTCATCATTTTGCATATATTTGGATCGGCAAAGTCGGTTGAAAAACCGTTGCTCAGACAATTCTCTGCATACCTTGAGTTGTATGGATAAAATTTCAAAGTAGAGTTTTTGGCGATTTTCGATATTATTTGATCTAAATTGATTATTAATATCGTTTCTTTTTAACCTCATAGGTACTTGCTGCCGGCTTGAACGTGTGTGATAGCGTTCGTCGGTGGTAATTCAGCGAAACCTGTGTATATGAGTTGGTGTTCATGTCAATTTTAGGCTTTTGAGTAGGGTGTTTTTCGCATATATTGAGACGTTTTATATTGCACAACTTCAGGGTCCTTTGGTACGAGCAAAGAGATTAGGAGACTCCAGTTATCAATCTCTGAGAGGTCCAAAGCTGTCTTGATTGTGAACTGGACCTAGCGGGTAATACTGTGAGGAATTGCTACTCCCTACTACACTTCTCTACAGTCATACCTTACTAACCACCAGGCGGCTGAAGGTTTGGAGATATAGATAGACTTCTATAGATATAGATAGATTCATATCATTTAGATTCGTATACCCGTCCCACTCGTTATCGACCAGAACGACTCGAACCGAACCCCTTGGTCTTGGTTTTATTTAATTACTGCTTATGTAAAATTAAAATTATAAATTGTGTTAAATTGAAATTATAAATTTACTGTCCAACATGTTGTTTTTATTTTATTGTCACCATTAGGTAAAAGGGGGAAATTATAAATTATTATTATATAGGCATACATAAGCAGGGAAAAATTATAGTATTACACACGGTAGTAGCTGGGGCAAGTAAAGGCGCGAGCTATTTGCGCAAGCAGCATGCTCAAGTTAGTTGATTAGTGCATAAACATAGGCGCGGGCACCTGCGCAAGGTTCTTGCTCAAGCTACACGTGCATGCTACCCGCACGAGTACTTTATGTATGGGTCTTGCTCGTGCTTCAACATGCGCAAGCTACATGCACAGTGTAGGAGCACCATGAATGTCTTGAAAGTTACATACATACATACATAAATCACGCCCATATCCCCGAAGGGGTAGGCAGAGGTGAATTCTCACCCGCGTTTCGCCAATTATGTCAAGTCCCATGTAATAGGTGGCGAGCCTATTGCCATTTATCGGGCACAAAAGTCGCAGTACATTGTCAGGACGGTAGTATAAGAGGAACGCTGCTGCCCATTCCGCATCACTGATTTATCCTTAGTCGCCTTGTACGACACCCACGGGAGAGATTTGGGATGGTGACAATTGTATTCTACTCTGCCGTCACCACACGGCTATCTTGAAAGTTTCAATCGTATATTGCAATGCAGACATAAAATTTGTATTTCGAATTATTTGCTGGCGTTCTATTGAATTGGACGTAGTCAGATATGACGTAGTTGACGAAAATATCAAACACAATGCGGTAAAATCGCGTAGTAAAGTGTTCAGCTTTATCAACGCACTAGATAAAAACGGTGAGCATCCAAACGTTTCCCTCTCCGAGGACGTCGCAGTTCCCATTATTATAACGAGCCGGCGGCGCGTCGGCCCGCTGCAAAGCAAACTGTGCCCACAGCCTCTCGAATAACCGATACTTTGGCGTAATAGCCGCGATCGAGGCATGCGATAACAAGCCGCCGATAGTTGAACCCGTATTTTATTTATATATCGCAGCTCGCTCGACTCTTTTTCAATAACGCTTTTACGCTCGCTCGGAAATTTTGCTCTTTTACGGCGCGGGGGCTACGCGAGTTGTTTGCCATGGTAATTATCTGGCTATAATGCTGAATATTCAAGGGACAAATTGTCGGGCTGAGTGACGGTTACCACCGTGCGTGCTAAGCGACGCGACGCGTCCGCGGGTTAGTGTCGCCGGTGCGTAAGCGCCACATGTCGGCGACAGTCGAGATTTTTTGTCGTGCACTTTTTTGTCCAGTCCTGTAGGTGCCTAAGTGAATCTAATTTGGGGTTGCCGCTTTGGATTTGCATGTCATTTTGACATTTTCGGGTCGCGCTTTCTAACTGTTAATATTGAGTAGAGGGTTCTAGAACCGTTGTGATGCAGTCATCCTTTTATAGTTCGGCCGCTTAATTCAATAGTCTCTTACGCACTGGTTAAGGCATGAAATATCAATATTCACAGACATTGTATGATTGATTACATTTATATTAATAAGATATTAAACATATATATTAATAATGTGGTGACGGCAAAGTAGAATACAATTTGTCACCACCCCAAATCTCTCCCGTGGGTGTCGTACAAGGCGACTAAGGATTAAACAGTGATGAGGAATGGGCAGCAGCGTTCCTCTTTTACCACCTAGCAATGTACTGCGACTTTTGTGCCCGATAAATGGCAATAGGCTCGCCACCTGTTACATGGGACCTTACATAATTAGCGAAACGTGGGTGCTAGTTCACCTCTGCCTACCCCTTCGGGGACATAGGCGTGATTTATGTATGTATGTATGTATGCATATTAATAGTCACACAAACATTGAACGAAGACGAAAAATCGCTGTTGGCCACCTTTAGAGGAGAGGTTTCAGATATGTGCTGGCCGTACTATAGCGTGACGTCGCGATTGTGAAGATTCTACATGAATGTCGACAAAGGTAAGCTGAGGTGTATCTACCACGTTTTCTCATGTAATGGTGGCGAACCTATTGTCGTCTATCGGTCACGTAGGTAAACCGCAGTAGGCATATTGCTAGGTGGTATAAGAGGAAAGCTGCTGCCCATTACTAGAGAGATAGGGGAAGTGACAGTTGTATTCGGCTCTGCCGTCACCATACGGATTTAGCGAATACATATATCTACATACATAAACCACGCCTGTTTGTCCCCGAAGGGATAGACAGAGGTGAGTTAACACCTAAGTTTCGACGGTTATGTTAGGTAGGTAAAGAGGCGAGCCTATATTGCCATCTATCGGGATCGTAATAAATAATGATAAAATATTTCCAACAAATCGGAGTGTACAAAGATTTTGGGGTTAGAAAAAGAATTTCGAAAAATTATAATCTTGAGGCGGGAATCGAACCCGCGTCCGGAATGTTTGAAATTTTATTTCTACATTGCGAGGGTACCCGTTGGCTAACAACGTGAAGTATAAAGGTTAGAAGATTTTCGGCAAGTTAATTAGTGTCTTGGGTGGCCGAGCGGTCAGGCACCTGCCCGGATAGCAGCGGACGCGGGTTCGATTCCCGCCTCAAGATCATAATTTTTCGAAATTCTTTTTCTAATCCCAAAATCTTTGTACTAATTTTTCTAACATTTATATAATGTTAAAATTATATCGAATAGTAAATCGGAGTGTTCCACATTAATTTGGGTAAGCGACGAAACGAAATACGTGCCAACTGCATTGTTATACGTTGGCTATAATAAACATTTTTTGTCTGCACAGCAATAAATTTATCAAGCGGAGCGCCAGAGAAGACTTTGCTTTAATTTTAAATTCGTCCGCGAATTTTTCAACGCATGCAGTGCAGCGTGCCCGATACGACACGGTTATGAAGAGGCGGGTCGCCGCCGGCTTCAGAGCGCACAAATTAAGGGCATATTTCACAATCGACATGTAAATTCTGAGTAGCTTACCTACTTGGCAGTTCAATTTATATATATTTCATATTACAACTGTCAAATGATCTGCCAGGTAAGCTACTCAGAACTTACTTGTCGTTTGTGAAACAGGCCCTAAGTGTCCGTTTTACCATTTCCTCTACTCGCATGTGACTCGCCTCAACCTCAAGGATAAAAGTCGATATGCAGAACTGAAAAATCTATCCTCGACTTAAGCAATTTCCTCAGTCGAGTCGAGTAATAAAAAGTAGTAAGTAAAAGTAGAGCTGTCAAACTCAAGGTACGTCGCGATCTACGTTCAGGTGTCCTCAAAGCTTGTAAACAGCGCTTTCCTCTTTATTTCTAAGGTAATTTGAAGTTTTATTATAAAACTCGACTTTACTGGAGTTCCTCCCTGGAGGATGAAGCTGTAACTGAACATACTGATTTCAAAGGTGATTGTAATATTTCCTTGAGGTGACCTTGACGGTCAAGTGGACGAAATCTAGAGGAACCGACTATGCATATGGGTGTAAGTAAACCTTATGACAATGATTTAAAATTCCTATTTAAACGTGATAAAAATCTTCTCTCCTCTCCGAGCCGGTGTGTATGAACGGGCACGGCCTTATTGTCAGATGTCAGTTTATTTATTTGACGACGGTGTCTGTCGATGTCTGGCACGCTATATGTAAATAAACAGTGAAAATAAAAAAATGGTTTATTCATATAAGGTATCATTAAATACACTCATGAATCGTCAAAGAAATAACGTTAAACACTGGAAACGTGTGTATCAATGAAAAACGGATTCCAATATTTAACGCTATAATAGTATCTGTGGGTGTCTGTCACGTCACGATATTTGTCTGGCACGCTCAATGTCTGCAGATATGAACGGACCCAAAGGAGCGCTCCCTGGCAGTGTTAACGTTTTTAATTCACGTGTCCGGTACACGCGCCCTCCCCCGCGCCTCGGGACTGGGGGGAAATCTCGCTGGAAAATTAACGCCACCACTCTTAATATCCCTTTTTCCTAGTCGCTCAGCGGCCGCTTGCGTTTTATTTATTTCACGCTTCGATCGCGCCTCCGGTTTGGTTGGCAGTTTTGTTTTGTGTGTTTATTTGTACCTACCTACTTGATCGATTATGCAGAGAGAGAGAATGACAAAATGTAAAAAAAAAAGATTTGCATTTAAATTGCATGCATTTGTAAGTGAGTAAGAATTATTTGTTATGACAACACAGCAATACAAACAAAAAAATCTAACTTGATGATATTATTATAAAACACACCTATATCCCCGAAGGGGTAGGCAGAGGTGAATAAACTCTCACTTTTCGCCTGTTGGGTTAGGTCCCATGGAGGTCCCTGGGCGGAGACTGGTGAATTGCCTCAGGGCGGATCCCAGAATCTCCCCACTCAAAGGGCTTGGGGACACCGGAGTGGTTTATCCCCGAATACAGAAACGCTATTCAAAGTTTGAGTCCCGCTTAACATTTAAGTATTGTTAAAATTGACGTTTTTCCATACAAATTCTGACAGGTAGTGTCCACTTAACTTTTTAAGCAGTCCCCTAAATTTGAGTAGCGTTTCTGTATTCGGGGGTTAGTGGCGTATTTCCGACTTTAGTCCCACACACGTCAGCCGTCTAGCTAAAACAATAGATCAGAATACAGTTTGTCTGTATACTCGACATTTAGGTAATACATCAGGCCGCAACGATCGCTATTACAGAGATTCCCGTCACGTCCGTCCGTTCGTGATAAGGTCATTGGACCAACAAAAAATTATAGCTGTAGGTAGGTACCCATTTTGTTTAGATAGAGGTGAACCCAGCAAAAAGTTAATTGTTTCGATTGCCAATACACAAACACGCCCGCCTCGCCTCGGCTGTCCGCGGCGAGTGGCGATGGCGATGGCGAGTTATCGCCATAGAAAAGCGTCCGATCTTAATTAGTTTTCACGTGTTTGAAGGCGCCTAGCTTGATAGCATCGCGGCACAGTGTACCCGGAACAGTAGTTTATCTGCGGCGGCTGCGTGCGCGAATGTGCTGGGCGGGAACGAGCAACGAGCCACTTTACACGCGCGATCAAACCTATTGAACTCTAATAGGTGTCTGGTGGTGGTGGTAACTATAAGAATAGGTGTCTGGTGGTGGTGGTGACAATCGCGCGACGCGGCCGTGTTTGTATGCGTTCAATAGGTTTGTTCGCACGTTCGTACGAGTAAAATTCGCGCTAACTGGCGATGATCGGGCAATCGCGTTCTATTAGGACAGCGCCTTATGCCTCCCTATTTTATGTCCAATGTGTGCGTCACAGTGCTTGTGTGCACGGCGCCGAGTACGAAAGCACACATTCTGAAGCTGGATCCAGATGAGTATAACATGTAATGTAATCTAACGTGTGTAATGTAACACGAATTCTACGTCAGGACGGCACTACGAGCGTTACAGTAACTCGTATGGACCTGGCTTTATTTGCAGCGGCCTGTTTGTATGAAGACGTATTACTGTTCTGGGTATACTGTGATCGCGGCCTTGTTACACAATTTGTTTTCCTTCGACACCGCTCATGTCATGACACGGGGGGATATCTTTTTGTTTCCCATGTTGTTGTTTTTTTGTTTGGACTCTGTGTGATGTATGGTGATTGGTTGCCGTCCGTCCAGTGTATCTTGTTGATCGTGATGGTCCTGGAGCGTTTGCATTTGATGGTGCTTCTACACGGTGTAGCTGGAACGAGATATTTGCGCAAGCAACATGCACAGGTTAGTCGTGATCAGTCACACTGCCAAGTGGCCAATCTATCGAACGCATAGAATACAAAATGTGTGAAACTGACGTTTCACTCGTATACAGAGAAATACGTCAGTCTGTTTCGTACTTTTGCTTTCTATGCGTTCTAATTGATAAGGCACTTAACTAGGCCTTCAGTGCATAAACAAAGGCGTGGGCTGCTTGCGCAAGTTACTCGGTCAAGCTACACGTGCATGCTGCCTGCGCGAGTTCTTTATTTTATTAATTTTTATTATGTATGGGTCTTGTTCGTTTCAGCTGTCAGCATGTCTGCGCAAGTAACCCGCGCGACGCGATGTGCGCGCAGGCTACTCACGTACGTCACTTATGCAGGTACATCCCCGAGTCGCTGGACTCCTGGAATCGTTTACATGATGCATGTAATCTGCGCAAGTGCTTCAACATGCGCAAACCACTTGCACCGTGTAGAAGCACCATGAATACCAGCGTCCGCGCGTGACGTTTCGAATGTTTATTGATTAGATAGATAGTTCGTTTCGTTGTGAAATTGAAACAACGCAGCGACGCTGCTTAATTAAAACTGTCGGGTCATCGACCTGCCTGATTATCTGAAGTATGTATGTATTGCAGTTTTTTTTTCTCTAACGTTCTGTTTCGGCGGTTAGAGAATAGCCCATTGTTCATAAGGAGATAAGGTGTGAAGGCGAGGTGAGTTGCCGTTTCGCCTTTGAGTCACTTCGGTTATTACAAATTTACATGTCGTCTCGCGGTCTTGACGCAGAACGTCACTCTCGCAAAATGGCATCGTGAAAAATTTGGTCCCTTTCGCTGAACGTTATTTTTACGCAATGTCACTTTCGCAAAACGCCACTTCAGCAGGACGTCACTTTCGCATTCGCAGGATGTCCCTCCAACAATTTCTTTTTATTCTATGATGTAGGTAATTGGTTATTATTAGATATAATTACTTACTATTATTATGCTGTTTATTTATGTTATTAATTTGTTCCTCTGCCGATTCTGCAGTGTTAGTATAAGGTCTCTCCTCAGAAAAAAATTGCTGGAGTGACATCCTGCGAAAATGACGTTTTGCGAAAGCGACTTCGTGCGAAAATGACGTTCTGCGAAAGTGACATAATGCGCAAATGACCAAATTTTCCACTTTGACATTTTGCGAAAGTGACGTTCTGCGTCAAGACCGTCGTCGTCGTCTCGCTCGTCCATTTTTTTTTTGCCTGGCCCGTGATCCCTTCGTCCGTTTCATTTTTACTGCTTGTCAAATATTATTCGTACGGTTACGCCTACCCGGGGCGATTCTCATTTTTTATTGTTTTTGTTTACGGGCGATGAAAATATTTATTTATATGGATTATGGATTTTTTACGATTGCAACTCGTGATCGTTTGACTCGTTGGAGATGAGCGGTTGCCGGGCGTTGGGTTTTGGATGAGTGCTTTTTTATAAAGCTCTTTCTTTATATGAAAATGGATGGGTAAATCGCACTTACTGCCGCACTCAGAGACGTCATTTAACTTTAATGAGTACCAACATAATGTCCAAAAAATTAATTTAAATCTAGATCCATAGCAAGAATAGCGACTAGTATTGAATTGTAATTTTTTGACATTAAGTACTCATTAACGTTAATTGTCTCTGCTCTGAGCGCGGCAGCTAGATTTACAGTTTGAAAACACGGACCGACACAGTCATGTAGTTGATCTGATTGAACTTGAGTTCTGAAAATGCTTGAATAGAAAAGTATGAAACAATAGAAGGTAACCTAGAGGAAACAGCATTAACAGTCTGCAAGCATAGAAGTGCTTTAATAGATTGGATTAGGTTAAACAGAATAGTAATTTTCTTAGAACATGAAGTGGTTTTTGGTAAAGCTATAATAAAAATCGGCCGTGTGGGGACGGCAGAGTAGAATACAATTGTCACCACCCCAAATCTCTCCCGTGGGTGTCGTACAAGGCGACTAAGGATAAATCAATGATGAGGAATGGGCAGCAGCGTTCCTCTTATACCTACCACCTAGCAAATAAATGGCAATAGGCCCGCCACCTATTACATAGGACCTAGCATAATTGGCGAAGTGTGGGTGCTAGTTCACCTCTGCCTACCCCTTTGGGGATATAGGCGTGAATTATGTATGTATATATGTATAATTAAAACAAGGAGTAAAACATTTATTATCAGACCATCACATCCATGGCGTTAGTAACAATCTACCACAATAATGATAATGCTTCAACTCGCTTTTTTCTTCCTCTTTTTACGCTTATCAATGCGAAAGTCTTATCAACAAAACTATCTGCTACCTCGAAAACTAACTAGGAACAAGACAGATGGTTTGGATGAATGTAAAAGGTTAATGATACATTTTAAAAGAGTCACCTGTTGCCGCGGAAGTGGCCCGTTAACACAAAATTTGTAAGGACATACGTAATTTGTGGGTTACAATACAACGGAAGTCTGTACAACAGTTTCGTATTAGTAGTTTGGTATTTTCACTCTGTCTTAGTTATCAATGCCGTGTAGTGTCGGCAGGTCATCATTTTCATCATCACCAGCCCTATAACGCCCCCACTGCTGGGGCACAGGCCTTCCCTGTGGATGGAATACAGGGAGAAGGCCCCCCCTTCTCGGGTTCTCACAAATCGCCATCGCCACAACCTCTCCCGCGGATGTCGTACAAGGCGATTAAGGGTTAAAATGACAACCTAATGCGTTCCTCTTATACCATAGCAATGTATATAGACCGATAGATGGCAATAGGCTCGCCACATGAACCTATTGCATGGGACCTAACCTAATTGACGAAACGCGGGTGTTAGTTCACCTCTGCCTACCCCTTCGGGGATATAGGCGTGGTTTAGGTAACTATGTTTACGTGGACAGTCTGTGGTAACGAGACCCGTATTGTGGCAGCATGTAGGTACGCCTAATAATGAATGAATTAAAGTTGATTTGGCAACAAAAGAAATATAACATTAAAAATATTAATAAACACAAGATGACCCAAGATTATTGAATTATCAATCAGTCAACCGGGCCCAACATTGACAAGGGTGGGTGATCCTGTTGTCGGCACGGCAAAGAACCGATTCGCAATCGCGTATTTACTTACACACCAACATCAATACGGCTCGTCTTCCGGCGGCGATTGAAGTCAGAAAGACAATCGGGGTCACATTTAGACCGTTAAAATTCACAGAGGCGGTGTATTAGATATGTCGAGTGGTGACAGGAAGCCGGCCCACAGTCATTTCACACTTGGTCGAGTTTCAATTTGGCCCGGCCGCCGCCTCTGTATGTTTATCAACGGGCGATGCTCATTGAAGAAAACTGAACACTACATCTTATATTAAGTAGGTATATATAAAAATGAATTGCTGTGCGTTTGTCTCGCTAAAACTTGAGAATGGCTGCGCCGATTTTGCTGATTTTGGTTATGAAATGATTGTCTTGGGCCAGGCAAGGCAGGAAAGGTGAGAAAATGTGGAAAAATTGCGAGGGAAAATAGTAAAAACAACACTTTCATTTTCCCATAGAAACTGATTTCCTCCGTCGAACATTTGACGTAGCTGTACCCATGGCAACCAAATCGTAACCATGGGCTATGGGATAATCTATATGGCATAACAACGTATGCCGGGTCAGCTAGTGATAATTGAAAATCAAACGAACTTACCTGAAGTGAAGTGATATGAGCAGCTTCATGGCGACGGCGAATTGTGAAAGCAATGAAAATGCTGCTGGTCTGCCATGCTACACTTCTCTCAAATTTTACTAATGTCACCCGATGTCAAAGTGCATTGAAAAGGGCATCGATTTGACATACTACCTATTGCACACCCCATAACTCAAAATACACAAACATAAATCACGCCTATATCCCCGAAGGGGTAGGCAGAGGTGAACTAGCACCCACATTTCGCCAATTATGTTAGGTCCCATGTAATAGGTGGCGAGCCTATTGCCATATACCGGGCACAATATGGGTGGTATAAGAGGAACGCTGCTGCCCATTCCTCATCACTGATTTATCCTTAGTCGCCTTGTACTACACCCACGGGAGAGATTTGGGGCGGTGACAATTGTATTCTACTCTGCCGTCACCACACGGCAAAATACATGTTTCTAAAATGTAAAAAACGTAAATCTTGACAATACTTAAATGTTAAGCAGGACTCACATTTTGAGTGGCGTTTCAGTGTTCGGTGGTAATTCTAGCAGCGGACCGCGTACTGCCTAGAGCAGTCATGACCCCAAGTAAAAATCATCAATCACTCTGTATTTATTTAACAAAAGTGTACCTACACGTGTATCCTTTTTCAACACTTGTACAGGTGTTAATTTTGTCCAAAATAATGGTGCCCCAGGAGTCCTCGCTCCCACAAAAAGATACATGTTTCTAATTAAGCTGCAATGAATAATAAAGTGGTTGTGAGGGGCAAATTGTATCTTTTCACGGGAGTACGTAACGTGTTTTGTTAGAGGGTTTTTCACCTTGTTTTTATGGGAGTACCTACAATTTATGCTTGCAGGGGATCGGTCAGACGCGAATGTGAAGCGTTAAGTTGACTTCTGTCACTTCGGTGTGTATGGTAAATATAAAGTATAAGTTTCTCAAGAGGATTGTGAAGTGCCGATATTCGGCGCGAGTACCTAATGTCTACATTTCCTTATTGATTTTTTTAATGTTTTACAGGGAAGTGACGTGTAAGGGCTGAAGATGGAACCCTCAACTACAGAGGGGCTGGCTATCTTATCGTATCACACATTGTCGGAACACAATAATGCTGTGTTAACATTATTATTATGGCGACAGATTTTGATTTGTTTGTTTGTTTGTTTGTGGTAGCTAGCCAGGCGGACTTCAAAGAAATCCTACCGAGCACAAATTTGTACCCCCCTAGGGATCGAACCCTGGACTTCATTCCGGTGGGCGAACCACTAGACCACAGAGGTACTTGTCTCGAGCGGTCATTTTAGATTCAGTACATCCGTATCTAAGCCTGTACGTTTTTCTTTTTAAATAATTCAGTTTAGTTTAATTAAAAACATTTATATAATGCTCGAGAAAGTTTTTTTGTCAAAAATGTAGATATTTCAATGCTAAAAACTTTTATCATAAGCAATATTTCGTAAAAATAAAAATGTACGAACCTAGTTTCATATTATATTTACAACATATCCATCAATAAAAATTATTAAAATTGGACTATGTTTACGGGGTGAAAAATGTTATCGCTTTTTGTACTAAAATTTAAAGCTTCACAATACTCTAAAATTTGTATTTTAAACTACTTAAAGCAGTCGATCTATAAAAGATGTTGTTATTGATGACTGCCCGCACAAATTGTCAACGATAATACTTAAAATGTTCAAGTTAATTTATAACTAATAAATATCGGGCAGGAAATCGCAGTTTATTACTAGGTGGTATAAGAGAAACGCTGCTGTCCATTACTCATCGGCCTCATCGCTGTGTTTTAACTCTTAGGACACTCGCGGTAAAGATGGGGAGTGGTGACAATTAAATTCTGCTCTGCCGTCACCACACGGCGAACTTGTGTGTACAGATTTGATTTACATGATTTACATAAACTTTGTTGCATCATATTATTGGTACTATCTAATTATATAAAACTTTTGTGTCACAGTGTTTGTTAAAAAACTCCTCCGAAAACGGCTTGACCGATTTTTATTATTTTTTTTGTGTATAGGCCGTGTAGTGACGGCAGAGTAGAATACAATTTTCACTACCCCAAATCTCTCCCGTGGGTGTCGTACAAGGCGACTAAGGATAAATCAGTGATGAGGAATGGGCAGCAGCGTTCCTCTTATACCACCTAGCAATGAACTGCGACTTTTGTGCCCGATATATGGCGATAGGCTCGCCACCTATTACATGGGACCTAGCATAATTGGCGAAACGTGGGTGCTAGTTCACCTCTGCCTATCCCTTCGGGGATATGGGCGTGTTTTGTGTATGTGTATGTGTGTTTTTGTGTATATTTGTCAGCGACCTAACTCTGCAAGCCGATTGCAAACGTCTTAATCTACCAGTCGCTCTCACTCATTAGGTAAGATAGCAACGTTTGAGAGAGATGGCAACACAAAACCGTTTCCAATTAATTTAAATAGTAGCCCCTCAGGTCTGAGAATAGGACGTAGAATATTTGTTATACTCTTAAAAGGTGATAAAGGTAATATAATAACCGGATCAAATAGTAAATAAATAAATATAACTTGCCAGCAACGAAACGTTATTAATTATGTTGGCAGCCTGTTATTTTTGTTAATAAAAGTGTAATAAAACTAAATGACCCCTGAAATCGCGGCGAATTTTTCCTAAAGTCGTAATGAGTATAGCAATTTGTTTTTCCTCGCAAATGGCAGTCGTTCTCACCTGGTAGGCGCAACAGGTAAGCGGTGTAAAATTTAAAATGTAGCGTCTTGAATTTGCATGGTCACTAATCAATTTGTTTTTTGTGGGATTTGTTTCACGAATATAAATACGTTTCATTATTTTTTTAGTGGGAAATTGATATCAAAATAAAGGTTAATAGTAAAATTACACTTTTTTTTTTGTACACTTACACCTCGGAGTAAATAGAACTGGAGTAGCCTTTGCCTAACATTCCCCTCTGCCAAACGCACAAGCATCGGATGCCTGTGCGTTATATAAAACTAGTTGAGCCGCCATTTTAAAACCACAATAATCAGAACGTCTTGCCGTGCAGAGCTCCTACTAAAATGCCTGCCTGTGCTGTTTTTTAGCGTTAAAAAAATTCGAAAACATCTAGTATTCAAAAAGATGGCGTCACATTTCATTTTTAAGTATTATTTTTAAGATTTGATATTTATTTACTTCATAATTTCATGTTTTAGCATACTACAATTTCAAATTTCGAGCCATAGTCTCGTGGGGAGTCGGCCGTGACGTCATCAAACGATCTTCCAGCGCACTCCCCACGAGACTACCTAGGGTTGAACATTATCGCATTTCAATTAATTAGACAATAATTTAAAAAAGTTTGTTGTTAATAAATAATTGTAATTTTGTCATTTCGTATCAATTAATTACCAATTATAATTTCGTTTTAACAATATACGTTGCGTGTTTATATTTAGTTTAGTATATACATACCTACCTACACTTTTGCGGCCGCTTGAAGCCTATTTTTTGCCACACTACATGGAAATATAAAATCATAAGTGAATTAATAAAATAAAACAATAATAAGACTATTTTGCCCTTTATTCATGCTGGGCGGCGCTCATAAACATTAAGAGTACCTATGCTGTATATGCTTACAGCGTCCCTGACTTTATAAAATAAGCATGGGTAAAAAGGTACCAGCACAGCCGATTATTTCTGAGAAACCTAAATTTTTTTTCGAGCCACAGTACAAATTGTTTTTTTTTGTAATCAGCAACCCTAATTGAATTGCGCTTCATTACTAGTGATGTCAATGTCACGATATTGCGATTTTACGAGGGAGTAATGAATGAATGAATGAATGCAAGTAACATTAAATTTAAAATATGTATTATGATTTAAATCTATACACTGTGTTCCTGAGGTTATACATTAACTTCGGCATTTTATTCAGACTATTAAATTGATCATTTTTTAATATGGATTAAATTTATGATACTTTTATGAATTGAAGTTCCTTTAATTTTGAAATCCTAGAATAAAACTATAGAGATATAGAATAAAACAGGTCAAGTCGACCTTAAGCCAAATGGCATATATGATGTTAGTAATTGCCGTGTGGTCACGGCAGAGCAGAATATAATTGTCACCACCTCAAATCTCTCCCGTGGGTGTCGTACAAGGCGACTACGGATAAATCAGTGATGAGGAATAGGAAGCAGCGTTTCTCTTATACCACCTAGCAATGTACTGCGACTTTTGTGCCCGATAAATGGCAATAGGCTCGCCACATTTTACATGGGACCTAACATAATTGGCAAAACGTGAGTGTTAGTTCACCTCTGCCTACTCCTTCGGGGATATAGGCGTGATTTATTTATGTATGTATGTATGAGAGAAGAGGAAGTAAAATCTCCAATTTTTTTACATTTTGTCTGTATGTATGTTTGTGCACGCATCATGCATAAACTACGAGACGGATTTTGATCCCATTTGGTATGATGATAGCTAAATGTCATTGTCAACATTTAAGTTAAATTTATTTTTTATTAATATTTAAAAGCTCCTTTAAAAAACCCGGTGGTCCAAGTGCAATACTTCGATTTACTAGGAGTTAGGTATGTGGCACCAAAGTCTTCCGTACATAAATGAAGCTTTTGGAAAATATTATTGTAGTATTAAAATCAGAAATTATCGGTATGTGTAGTTCAAGCAAAAATACATCTGCCCCTAGCCGGTATCCTAATTGCTAGTATTTATACTGTAAGCTTTCACATTCCCGAAACAGCTAATTTTTTATTATAATTTTCAGTTTTCCTAAAGAACACGAAAAAAATGGGTTGATGCTTGTAATAGGCACGTCTCTTGGGCATCTACAAGAACAAGTACTATTTGTTCCGTAAATTTTGAGCCGTCTCAGTTTCAAAAATTATCTAACAATAGAAGAAGATTTTATAGAATACAAGTTTGTTTTTACCTCGCAATTGTGTTGAAAAACGTCGTATGCAACTCATATGCATTGGTCATTACACACTCAGTTTCCTTACCGCGTTCGCTTGCGGCTCGCGCTTGCAATAATGCCTCGTATATAATGACCAACATAGCATACTCGTAACATAATGTACTATTTTAACTTTTAAGATCCACACATTTTGATTTTTGATTCCCCTTAAAATTTAACAATTCCCAGTATCATACGAGAAATCTAACTATATTCACTATCGCTTTGTTAAAAATAATGTTTAAGGGTTTCTCCTTTCCATTATGATTATACGCGAAAGGGTCCACACAGTGATTTCTGAAAGTGAAAATATATAATAACACCTATTGTAAATACTTTTTAAATGCAATAAGCTATTAAGTATAAATTTGTATTTGATTGATATAGCTTTCGAAATCTGTCAAAGTTTTAGATAGATTTCATATATGAGTGTCTTTGCAAAATCGAAAGAAGGCTGATTGTAAAGTAAGCGTGTAAATCATCATTTAATTTTTAATAATGTAAGAATACTAACGCAAAATTAATGCATTCATTCATTGAACGAAACTGATTTATCGATATTGATATTCTCGTGCTATGTCATGTCACTACTCACACAATGACATTCGTGTGTTTGAATAGAACGTTAACACACTATTTTAAGTATGTTTGCGTGAATTTTAAATATGTGTGTCGTTTTATGCATGTGTGTGTTTGTAAATACGCAAAAAGTTTTTGTATCTGTGTGCAGCCTTTCAGTGTAGTAGTAACCTCACCCCCCGCAAAAAATGGCAGAAAAATATGTACGAGAAATTGACTAATGGCTACTCCAGTTCTATTTACTCCGAGACTTACACCTATCATCTAGCCCAAAGTAAGTAGCCTAAGCACTTGTGTTATGGATACTAGATGACGGACATATTTTTAATATAATTATGTATATAAATGTTGAAAATATACTACGTAAACATATACCCACAACCATGACTCGGAAACAAACATTTGTGGTCATCACAAAGTTTGCCCCTACCAGGATTCGAACCCGGGACCTCTTGGCCAATACCCAGCAATCTGAGCATTCGACCAAGGCGGCCGTCAAGTTTATTTTCTTTATCTAAACACTTGTGTAGATAAAGAAAATAAAGTCAGTTTCAATCAGCGTGACAGTCCCATAAAATGTTTCGAAAAATGATTTGTCCTGACGACGATGCTGGGATCGAACCCGCGTCTTTTGCAATCCGGGCAGATGCCTATACCACACGGCCAACCAGGACGTTACTCAATTTGTCGATATTTCTTTAAACTTCAAAAAATGTAGAAATAAATTTCTAACATACAAAGCAGTGATTTTCAAAAAATCTACGAGCTCGCATGACAATACTCACACGACTAGAACTTGCGCGATGCGAATCAATTCGCATCGCGCATTCCTTCAATATCATTCTTCTTTTTTCCCCGCCTTGCCGCACCAAATCGCATCGCACCAATTTACGTTGTAGTCTCCTGCGTTGCGAATTCGCATCGCGCTCATTCGCAGTTTTGTGTACAGTCAGTTTGTGCACAAACTCTAACAACGCGTTGATTTTCATATTTAGTTTGATTGTGCATTTATAGTCCGACGACTTCGTGCGCGACCCTCCTGCGGAATGAGAGACGGTGGCGGGGACGGGGCATTCTAGATGTTAGCGGGGGCGGGTGATGCGGGGAGGAGGGAAAACTCGCTCCTCGCCGCGTCACCCGCCCCCGCTAACATCTACCACCGTCTCTCATACCGCAGGAAGGTCGCGCACGAACTTGTCCAACTATAAAAAAAAAAATATTCGGCAGAAATCGCTTCAGCCTATCGTCGGCGCCAACCCGGAGATCATTGCTCAGTCGGCCGCGCTGTAGGGCACTCAACTCGACGATCATTGTCACCGCCCGAGGTGCGTGCAGCGCCGCCGCCGCATAATTATCTCGGCCCGTGACAGTTTCGGCGACACTCACCCTACCGCCAATTTGACTTTCCACTTTCCCCCGCTGCGCTAAAACCGATTCCGCATGAGTAGATAAACCGAACAGAGTAAAAGCTTCCTGAAAACGCCGCGCTGCCGTCGCACTAACCCTGAGGTTATGCAACTGGCTGTCTGTCATAAACCGGTTTTTTCCAGTCCCGCCGCGTGCGCTACAGCGGCCAGTGGTAACGCACACATGCCCCGCGTGCTTGTAGTAGTGCAACCGATTCGCGCGGTTGTATGAAGGTTAATCTCTCGTCATAAACCGGTTTTTTTTAGTCTCGCCGCGTGCGCTACAGCGGCCAGTGGTAACGCACACATGCCTCGCGTGCTTGTAGTAGTGCAACCGATTCGCGCGGTTGTATGGAGGTTATTCTCTGTTCCGTTTATTTACTCATGTGCCGATTCTCCCCGATTCATAAGCACTCCATTAACCTTTGTGAAATGCTGCGCTCTGGTAAGTGTTGGTATTGCGCTGCGTAATTTTGAGCGATATTGAAAGTGTTAAACCGATATCGTTTTTTAATATTAAGTAAGTACTCTTACTTTCTACTGTACTACTACTTCTTCTTCCTTATAAGGGATGGAGGTTCTCATCTCACTTTATGTGGGGATGGCAGAGCATGTCTTCCTCTTTCATTCACTCTCTTCTAATCATAATAATAATAGTTTATTTTCAAAGTACAATTTATTAAACACGGCTATATAAATATGCTTACAAATCTTCTATCGGAGTTGAGCTCAGCATGAACTCCCTTGTTCATCGTACGTTCGTACTATATTTGCGGCCGCTTTGGTCGAATGCTCAGATTGCTGGGTATTGGCCAAGAGGTCCCGGGTTCGAATCCTGGTAGAGGCAAACTTTGTGATGACCACAAATGTTTGTTTCCGAGTCATGGTTGTGTGTATGATTATGTAGTATATTTTAAACATTTATAAACATAATTATATTAAACTAGAATCCATAACACAAGTGCTTAGGCTACTTACTTTGGGCTAGATGATAGGTGTGAGTGTAAAAATATTTACTTATTTATTTATTTATCATGTTTCTTTCAACGTGGGTGCTAGTTCACCTCTGCCTACCCCTTCGGGGATATAGGCGTGATTTATGTATGTATGTATGTATGTATGTTTCTTTCAATACATCCCATCACCTTTTTGGTCTTCCTTGCATTATAGGCCCATCACATTCATACTTAAAACAACTGTACTGACTGTGTTCACAGTAAATCATACCGTTGTGAAATATTATTTTATACTGATTAGGTATACCTGATTAGGTACCAGGTGATATCAGACTGGCTATGCGGGATGATCCCATAGCGAGAGGAGCTCGCTAGCGCAGTAGCATAGTGCGCTTGGCCTGCGATTGCGTAAACTAAGCAATGTTCGGTAAGGCCGGTCATTGGATGGGTGACCAAAAATGTATTATCTCGAGTTCCTCCTTGCTTCGGAAGGCACGTTAAGCCGTTGCTCCCAACTGCAGTTACAGTCGTTAATACCCACCAACCCGCGCTGGGCCAGCGTGGTTGGTTATGGCTCAATCTCCCTATATATTAACCCCCTCCGTGGTCTAGTGATTCGCCCACCGGAATTAAGATCCAGAGGTCCAGGGGGATACAAATTTTTACTCGGTTTGGTTGTTGGTATGACTTCTTTCAAGTCCGCCTGGCTAGCTACCATCTTATAAAAATCTGTCGCCATAATAGGAATAATGTTAACAGCATTATTGTGTCAGCCCCTGTGTTGTTAGGGTTCCAGGTGAAGCTCGATTTCATCTTCGGCCATTATCGTCACTTACCAAAAAATTCAAAAAAAAATATAATACCATCAGGAGAGATGATGGAAAAGAGCTTCCCTGTCTAACATTAAAAAAAATTCTTTCATCCATAGGGAAGGCCCGTGCCCCAGCAGTGGGGACATTAAAGGGCTGGTGAAGATGATCCCATAAAATCGATTCAATGACTCAGGACGGCAGTCAATCAATCTATTTAATATCTTTATCATTAGGGAAGGCAATATAGCAAGCGGTCACACGTTCGCTGCGCGGCTGATTCGGGCCATTAATAGAGGTTCTGTACTGTCCTAATCTATTTTCTTTCGTTGGGGCGTCTTAATTCGTGCACGGGAAATAGGCGAGCACTTCGTTCTGATTCAGAAGATCGATCCTTTCACATTTGAACTAGTACGGAGCCTTAGTTCCGTTCAGCTCACACGGATGCTGTTGATGTAATGGCTAAATTTGTCTTTATGGAATTTATTTTTTGTTTTGTGCAGAGTCTACTAGGTATACAAAAAGAGTAAATTGAATAAAGATACCTACTCGCAAAAAAAAAATCTTTCCAACATAAGGTTTTACTATGTTAATTATGCAAGTTTCTGTTTTAAAGTTTGGTTTTTAAGTGCAGGTGTTAACATCGTCTTGCCACTCTGTTCTAAGTTTATCTGGGGTATGTTTCTACTAAAAAGCGAAAATAAAATAAAAAAAGCGAAAAAAAAAACAAACTAAAACTCTCTCACACTTTAATTTGACGGCCCCCCAAAAATAACACTGCACGTACTTAATTAGTGAACGGACCGTGAACTGAACAGATAGATCGGCTCCAGTGAACTAAATCGACCAACACTAAGTAGCGGGTAAGTGGTTGATGACGCGATATCAATCAACCGGACTGTGCGTTCGACAAAGCGACTTGTGTGACAAAGTGGGACTCGAGATAATGTCTAGTTGGACACGTCTTATTAATTAATTATGTTGTGTGGACTAAAGTCTGAGTTAGTGGCAACAACAAAAAAATTGAGAATCAAAATGGCGTCTTTTGTTAGGCGAAGGTCGATCGTTGGTTGGTTGTTAGTGTCGTGTGGTGACGGCAGAGGAGAATACAATTGTCACTCCCCCTCCTATTTCTCCCGTGTCTGCCGTACAAGGAAAAGACAGCGAGGGTGAATAATGCACATTAGCGTTCCTTTTATACCACTTATATTCTGTGATTTGGCAATTGGATCACCGCCTATTATTACACCTAACATTATGACATGATTGGCGAAATGTGGATTTTAATTCACCTCTGCCTACCCCTTAAGGAAAGCGGGTGTGTTTTATGTATTTCAAAGAAACATTCTGACAAATTTCAGAAAAATTAATCTCTTTAAAATGTAGTTTCGCCGATATTACCTACCCAGTTATTACATACATACATACATAAACCACGCCCATATCCCCGAAGGGGTAGGCAGAGGTGAATTTTCACCCGCGTTTCGCCAATTATGTTAAGTCCCATGTAATAGGTGGTGAGCCTTTTGCCATTTATCGGGCACAAAAGTCGCAGTACATTGCCAGGACGGTGGTATAAGAGGAACGCTGCTGCCCATTCCTCATCACTGATTTATCCTTAGTCGCCTTGTACGACACCCACGGGAGAGATTTGGGATGGTGACAATTGTATTCTACTCTGCCGTCACCACACGGCCCTAGTTATTACCTATGTATTATAGTCAATGCGATAATTTAAAAATGTTTAATGTACACTTACACGTCATAACCAAAGGACAATAAAAAAATTACTTTTAAAATCAATCAAAGACTTCATCCTTATCTTACGACCTACCACGAAATAAGAACTCGTAAAAGTTGAATGTGAAATCCTTAATGCCGATTCAATTTTAAAAGCGTCGTTCGGACCGTGCGTTTATTGTATTTAAAATTCGCGATACACGTAAGCGGCCAAATAATATTGCATGAGATACTTAATTAGGGCGTGCAATTAAAAATGTACTTAAAACAGAGTGATGAGGGTAAATTTCAGGTTGCGGGCTCTTGCTTAAGAATTTCACCGATTTTATAACCGTCAGCGGACAAAGTAACATTAACTGTCGATATCGATAATAATGCACAGCTAAATTGGCTTAATTGCATTGTTAAATACAGCGATACACAAACAACACTAGACCTAATTACTATTGTGATAAGGAGGAACACGTTTAGCAAGACCTGAATCACGGTTACAAAGTTTCTGCCAGAATATATACAAGGTCCGACGAAATCGCGTTAATGTACATTCATAAATCACGCCTATATCCCCGAAGGGGTAGGCAGAGGTGAACTAGCACCCGCGTTTTGCCAATTATATTAGGTCCCATGTAATAGGTGGCGAGCCTATTGCCATTTATCGGGCACAAAAGTCGCAGTACTATTGCTAGGTGGTATAAGAGGAACGCTGCTGCCCATTCCTCATCACTGATTTATCCTTAGTCGCCTTGTACGACACCCACGGGAAAGATTTGGGGTGGTGACAATTGTATTCTACTCTGCCGTCACCACGCGGCGTTGATGTAGGTTATTATTATATGCAAAGCCTATCGCCTTCCTCAGTAAATTGACTATGCAACAAAAAATATTTATTTTCAGTTTAAATTAGTAGTTCCTGAAACGCGTTCAACCAACAAACAGGCAAACTGTTCAGCTCTACAATATTAGTGTAAATAGATTTTCATAAATTCCTTGTGTAGAAACCCAAGCCATTATGAAAAGCTCATAATACAGTCTCTCGTGTATTCTCTACAGTGCGCAGCTTCCCCGACATTTCCCATTCTCGCAAGTGCTCGATCTCCGCGAAAAAAAAATGTTTCCGTGTTATTAGTCACCCCAAAGTAATCCCACCTCTAATTTGACTCTAAGATTGAATACTGAAGCATGAAATTGTGAAGGAGCAGAGGACGGGATGGTTTTCGCGTCATCCAGACATAAAGGCTGTAATTGTTGCGCATCGGGTGGAACTAATGTGGTGGAAATGGGACAAGATTGTGGAGACGCGAAATAATTTCACCCCGCGACTGAACAAAGGGCGGGCACAATGGAACAAAGGTGCCCCGGAACGGCCCGGTTTGTTTTCTGACGGAAGTCTATGATACTGGGATCGATTGGGAACGGTCAGGGGTGCGCTTGGCCTCGCGCCGGTCATGCTAGTTGACTAGCACGCAGCTTGGGTTCCGTATGTTGGTTGTTTCAACGCCATTGGTTTCTCTTATGTCTGACTTTGTGGAGCTGTGCAGGCATACATGCATAAACTAACGCCTTTAATATTTGGTACCTTAAAGGTAAGGTCCGATCAGAGGGAGTGAGACGAGCTCATGGTATACCCATTATGACGTAACGGTGGTTCTAGGACGAGTAGATCTTAAAATCCTGTATACATATTTTAATTTTTCTGACGTTTACTATAATATAAAGGATACCAACTAACATACAACATGGATTATTGTAATTTTATTTCGATATTCTGTAATAAATAACGAAAAGATTACAAAGAAAACACTTTATTTAAACCCACATTTCGCCAGCGGGCCTACCGCCTAACTCTATTGGTAAAGAAAAAGCTATAGTTTATGACGTCATGCTGTCACTATCAGCTATAGCTTTTGAACTTGTCACTATCAGCAATAGCTTTGGATTTTGTATGAATTTGGCAGAAAATCCGTACCGCCTAAAAATTCAAGATGACTGATAACTAAATTGATAGCTGTCAATACTGCACCCCCCGTAGCACGGGACGTGGACACATCTCTTTCAGGGGAAAGAAAATCTTTTCTTCTCGCTCTAACTCCCACTAAATCCTGAGAGAAAACACTGTCATTTTTTTCACGTCCCGTGCTAGGCCTACTGCTCGGTGCGTCCGTCAATTGTCAATACTCTGTCTCGCACTTTCCTTTGTACCGCTAGCAGCTACATATATTAATAATATTTCGCTGTTTTAATTAGGTATTATATTAGTGAAAATTTTAATCCCATTGAAAATATATGGTCAATGATTTTGACCATGCAGTAAAAGAAGAAAAAGCATTTGATGGTCGCGACGCCGCTATTGATGGTTTTACGGAGCGCTACATCAACTGTGCGATGATGTGTCATCAGATGAGAGTAAACATGAAGATAGTGAAGATTCAATGACCGATGTAGAAGAGTTAGAATATTTTTTTTAATAAGTTATGGACATAAATAGCGTTTTACCAGACTGGCGGAGTAGCCGGAGGATGGTTAAGTGTTCGATTTGTGTGTATGTCCATTCCTATATACGTTCGTAACTACTCAATAACTTGCTTTCTAATAAAAAAAAATATAATTTTCTTTTAAAATATTGAATTATATTATTTTTTTCACTAACCCTACTTTTGCGATCACTCACTCAAATGCATAGCTCATCTTATACCAAAAGAACTATATCGTTCGTTCACGTTAGCAGTTGTTGTTATTCTCTGTGCTTATTGCTGATACAATTTTAGGCGGTCGCTCGGATTATCAGTGCATTGCTATAGAGCTATCATCAACAATCGAGTTAGGCGGTAGGCCCACAGGTCTCATATTATGTGACGGAGCGTGCCTATTGCAATGAAAGGATTGAAAGGACAAATAACTTTTTTGTATTAATACCGCACTTCTATTAATTGTTTTGCTTTTAAAGTTGAAAATTGTCCAAGTGCGTTTATTGTGCGTCTTCAATAATTATTATCGCGTTATAATTTACGAAAAGCCGCAGATTTTCATTTATCCTTGCTGACATGGTGTACTCTGTGTCAATTATAAACGGATCCCTAAAAAAATGTTAGTGAAAAAACATGATCTAGCAGTGTATTTTTGTGCTTGGTATTTGTTAAATAATTTTTTTTTGTTTATAACAAAAACGAATTCCCATCCTGGATGATTTGACCTTTTTTTTCTTAGTTACTTATTGTCTTTAGAAACGTTCGTTTATTTTTGCAGCCATAAATAGTGAGGGCTCAAGTTAAGAGGTGTATGTATAATTTTGTATTGAGACGTGACCAAACCATTCGAGAATCCCTGTCTCAGTTCTTGTCATTACGTCTTCTTTGAATCTATTTACAATCTATCTCTTAGCCTTACCTCAGCTATGTTCCTTAACGCTCTTCATTTCGACTTTCATGCTTCTTCTCCCATATCCAACTTTCACTTCCATTCATCGGTCATCACACAAGGTTTTTTTTTAATGATAGACGGGGAAGATCTTGCTCTCCATCTCACCTGATGTTAAGTGACGATAAGGGCCGTAGATGGAATCGGACTTCACCTAGAACCCTCAACCACTGAGGCTGGCTGTCCTGTCACACATTGTCGTGACACAAATAAAAGTTCTACCACCAAACTAACCAAACCGAGTATAAATTTGTACCCCTCCGGGTATCGAACCCGGGACCTCTGCATCTTAATTCCAGTGTGCGAACCACTAGACTACGGAGGACGTTAGATATAGCTTTTTAAAGTCTTTTGACCATCTTTATAAAACTATATTGTTGTATGACGAGTTCGAGTGTCTTAAGTTCTGCGAATTCGCGAGTTCGTTTATTTTACTTATCTATTAATAATAGATAAGTTCCAATTGAACTGTATCTCTCCCGTACGCTCCCCAGAGCACCGTTATGAAATGATTCTCGCGAAACTTCTTTCATTTTAAACTTTGAGACAATAACTGCGTCACAGACAGCATCTCGCACGAGTGTTCCCTGGATTCCTATCGAAATAAAAGCAGCTAAAGTAGTGTAGTCTAACTACAAAATAGAGCAGAATACAATTGTCACTACCCCATCTCCCTCGAGGGTGTCGTACAAGGCGACTAAGTGTAAAGACAGCGATGAGTAATGAATGGGCAGCTGTATTCCTCTCATACCACCTAGCAATATACTGCGATTTTCTAACCACCGTATTCTTTGTACTAATTATTCGAAAATTTATACCTATAACGTTAAAATTAAAATCAAAACTACTTTGTCCTTTTATTTTCGATGCTCTCGAACATACATTGCCACCGCCAACGCTCCTCAAACAGTGTGTTACTGTGTGTTAGACGGCAATTTTCCCCAAATCGCGGCATAAACCTACATGTGCGGCGACGGACGGAATCGCACCTCCGCTCCGCACCCTCTCAAATTTTTATATTCAGACGCTGATTTCACGTTTTCGAATTTGAAACTGCAATACGTGATCTGCGAGCGAAGCCACCGCCCGCCGCCCAGACACTTCGTTTGATATTAAAATTGCATGAAACAGGACTTTGAGTCTGGCCGGAGTCACGTATAGGGTTGGCCGGGCGATCGCCGGCTAGCCTTGCTTGATCAATGTTGCCAATAAAAGTTTCAGAGTATGATATGACTGAGCTAGGAATTTATGAATGCTTCGAGACAAAAATACTTTTACACGTATATCGCGTTCATTGAGCTGCGAAGGCAGATGTGTACTAACACCAACATTTCGCCAAGGTTCTTTGCTCCCTCATGGGACTACAGTCTCGTCCCCTATTTCGTAATAGGGGGCGAGACTTATCATCTACCTATAGCGCTCGTAAATCTAAGTATAATTTTTCGAACTTTTTAACCATAATTTTCCTTACATTTGTGCCGTATACGTCGATTAAAAAGACCAGAGATTTCACTAGCCGACGTAAATCTGCGACTGTTTACATATTGCCGACTTGGCACGTCCTGTAGAAAGGTAATACGTGAACGAATGAAAGTCGCGTCCTATCATAAATTTCGAGCAGCACTCATTGCCAACCCCTACTATTTTAGACGATCGTAACTCGAAATTTATATGCCTCGAATTCAATGTCTATAATTTAACAACAGCGCGGATTATTGTTTGGCAATAAGAGCGCTATTTGAAGTATACTCGAGTGAATTGTATATTAATTGGCTCGTAAAAGATCATACAGGAGTTTATGCCGTCGGTCCCACTCGTGTAATTTCCGAGAAAATATAATAAATCCCGCCATTTTAATTACAAAGAAATTGATATTCGAGTGGGGCGAGTTTTATGGGGGTTTTACGAGTTGGTAATTGATTTTGTGATAACTAGACTCGTGAACAAGCACGTGTCGGCATTGCCATCGATGATAGTGTTGACATACATACATAAATCACGCCTATATCCCCGAAGGGGTAGGCAGAGGTGAACTAGCACCTACGTTTAGTGTTGACATAGCTTGTGGCATTATTAATTATGTTAATTGTGTGTCGGCAAATAGTAGTGACCTGATCAATGTTATTGATGATTCACTAATAATTTGTTTGCTTCATATAATTATCGACATTGATTTCGTTGCTGTCAGTTATGTGGTGATTACTGGTTCGTTATGAAAATACCACCATGCTAAAATCAGGATTTTCTGGTGGATAAAACACTTCATTTTATTCAACTTAGGGCCGGTTTTTTGATGCATCGTTCACTCAACCAATTGTTATAAATTGTCACTAATCATTGTGTATCAGACTGATATTTAATTATTAGTAACAATTTTAGTTACTCATGTTACTAATTGTTAAATATCAGTATGATATTGTTACTAATAGTTAAGTTATGAGCCTGATATTTAAACATTAGTAACAATTTTTAACAATTGGTTGAGGTAACAATGCAGCAAAAAACCGGTCCTAAGCGCAAAGACATTTTTTGCCACTTTAAAAGTTAGTGATCTAACTGCCGCACTCAGAGACGTCAATTTACTTTAATGAGTATTTAATGACAAAAAATTTCATTCAAATTTAGACCATAGACCCGGCAAGAATAGCGCCTAGTTTTCAATTGTAATTTTTTGACGTTAAGTACTTATTAACGTTATTTGACCTCTGAGTGCGGCAGTAAGCGTAGTAACGTTCGTAAGGGCCAGCAGGAGAGGAAGTGCCCCTATGACTGTTTCTGATGAAATTTTATTTGTTTCAGGTAAAAAAGAAGTTTTAATAACCTGGCGATCTGTAGTGAGTGAACAACGAAACAAACTGTCTGATCCATCCAATTGACCATTGGAAAATAAATTGGTTGAACTTGAACGCGAATGAGAACATAAAATTACCCAACAAAACTTGACGGCCGTCGGGGTCGAATGCTCAGAATGCTGGGTATTGGCCAAGAGGTCCTGGGTTCGAATCCTGGTAGGGGCAAACTTTGTGATGACCACAAATGTTTGTTTCCGAGTCATGGTTGTGTATGTGTTTATGTAGTATATTTTAAACATTTATATACATATTTATATTAAAAATATTTCCGTCATCTAGTATCCATAACACAAGTGCTTAGGCTACTTACTTTGGGCTAGATGATATGTGTTTAAAAAATATATATTTATTTATTATTATTTATGAGACTCTACATTATCAATAAAATCGAACTTCCAAACGTAGGTACTCGATTATGGAACTGACTTTACTGGTATATGGTAAACGAGCGTCCCCAAAGTTCAATAATTACTTTGTCTTAACTAACTAACAAAAAATGGCCACATTGATGGTTTGTATCCTTTTGAACTGGGAGAAAATCTCTATATTAATTAGTAAAAGACCTTCTCTTGCCTAGAACTTTGAGTACTGCACTGGAACATAGGTATGTCTAAAGCGGTTTTCACAGAACCTTACCAAATATGACTGGGCAGAGAGGGAAGTCAGGGTGGCGAGATGCGGTTGATATGCTGTGAAGAGGCCCCATAAACCCACACTTAGGTCACAACTCCCAAACGCTGTTCCTGATAGACTGATCCTCTGTGCAACACTATGGACCCGGCACCCGCACGGTGAATCCATGAAAAAAGTAAGTTTTGTTTCTTAGGTGATGATCGACACACACGTTTTTATTGAATCACTGTGTGCTAAAAGCATCTTTCGCCGAAAATGTATGTCTATGTGGAAACAGACACTAAATTTTCTTCGGCATTCTTGTTCTTTAATAAATCTTCTAAAAATCACGTCTTCACTTGCGGTCCGTCTTCTCACGCCGCCATTAACTAACTCCCTCTCTGATCCATCTCACTCACCCGTTCATTCGTCCCTTTCACTCAGTACACGTTCCGTTCCACGCAAAATCCCACATCTATAATTTTGGCTTAAAGTAAATCTATCACATAAGTATGAACCAAAACGTATTTACATCTCTCTAGTGATGCGCCAGACATGTTTTTATGCATTCACGTTACTCGATGCCCTGACAGTTGACAGCTCTGCTGGTTACGCATCACGTGTTATGTGTGGCCTGTCGATACTTAGCGGGTAATGGGGTACCTGCTCCGGTGACTGACAGCATCCGTGATGTAAGTGCATAATTTGACACAGTTGCACAATATAACAAGAAGTAAGTTATACGAATGAGAGCTTATTGCATGTGGTTGGATCGATGAAGCTTTAGGTTATATTTGACTGAGAATGGAAGAGAAGGATGGTTTTTTTGGAAGGACGTAGGTTGTTTTCTGAAGTCCCTTTACAGCTCCGGTAGAGCCACGTTGTAATACGGGCCTAAATCTGATGCGATTCTGAAGTCAATAACATTTATTTGAAAATTAAGATAGTCAAATATTTATGCGAGGACCAGATCATCGATGTTCAATGGAGAGGTTCTGTTGCTCGAAAGGAAATATTAATTTCTGGTTGTATAGCTAGCTACATCGTTGTAAGGAATTACCCTCTTTGCAAGCCAAAACGCCCAAGTTGGTTTGTTTCTAAGTGAAAATAAAAAAATTAAAATATGGTTTATTCATATAAGGTATGATTACATACACTCATGAATCGTCAAAGAAATAACGTTAAACACTGTACAAAATGTTGTAACAGGTGGTATACTGGGATAGATATAGATATTTTTTTGTGAAAGGCGAAGATTGAAGGCATCTTCCAAGGGAGTTCTACTCACCTAGAGCGCCTTGAAGGGTGCTACGATTCTTCAGGTGTGTTATATTTTTCTTTTCTTTATTAAACTGAATAGTGAATAGCGAAAAATTGTATGAACATCAGAATGATAATGAGACATCTCAAACCAAATTCTGAACAAGAATACAGAAGTTTTGATGATTGATGCTGTGGCTACAATAGGAGATAATATGGAGACGTGACGTGAAAAAGAGTGACAAGAAAGCGTTTATTAGGCTGTGTAAATATCAAATGGGTGACCTAAATATATTATTTTTATGCTTCGCAGAGCTCTTAATGCCATTGCTATAACCTGGTCTCCTTCTTGGTTGATATTCAAAGCCTGGTCCGCAGCAGTGATGACATTGTGATGATGAGGACGATGATAAGAAAAGAAGACACACCGGACCTTGAACCTTATAAACCGTCAAGTTAAAGTCGTTCACATTGTGATGCTGATGAGGATGATACAAAAAGGAGACACAACAGACCTTGAACCTTACAACCGTCAACATAAAGTCCATTCCTTTTAATGTCTGCTGCGTTGTCCGGTAATACACTACAGCTTTTGTTATCCGACAATCCCAATGCCTACTGGCTCACGGTGATGGCTCACGCGAAACCGCGCATCGCTATGTATGTATATATGCATTTACCCTTTCCTATTCACTGCATTATCGGATCACGGGCGAGCCGATACGCTGCCCGTCGAGCGGTCCGCACGATCCCGACCGGAGACCAGCTCAGTACTAATCTCACGTAGAGATACCACTGCGGTTATGGTGCTTCTACATGGTGCAAGTAGCCTGAGCCCACAGGTTCAAATAGGAGTCCGCTAGCGCAGTGACATAGGAGGAGATATTGTTATCATATTACTGAGCTAGGCGTACCTATACTACCTATATCGACTACTTCATAGCACTACACTAACAGGGTATCGAGTACTAGTACAAGAACTATGAAATGTGTCAATGCGTAAAAAGTGACAATTTTGACGAGGAGCTCGATAGCGCTGTGCCTTAGCGCGCTCGGCCTGCGATTGCATAAACTAAGCAATGTCCGCTAAGGCCGGTCATTGGGCGGGTGATCAAAAATTTATTATCTCGAGTTCCTCCTTGCTTCGGAAGGCACGTTAAGCCGTTGGTCCCGGTTATGGCCCAATCTCCCTATATTCTTCCATCCATATAGGGCCGGGCCGTGCCCCTGAAGTGGGGATATTAAAGGCCTCGTGATGATCAGTTGATCAGTGCATAAACAAAGGCGCGGGCTACTTGCGCAAGATACCTACTTGGTATTTCTACACGCGCATTCTGCCCGCACGAGTACTTTATGTATGGGTCTTGTTCGTGTCAGCATGTCGGCACGAGTAATCTGCGCGATGCTATGCGCGCGCAGACTGCTTGCGCTTGTTACTTGTGCAGGTACATCGTCGACTCGCTGGACTTGCTGGAGTCGTCTACTTTACAAGATGCATATACCCTGCTCAAGTCCTTCAACATGCGCAAGCCACTTGCACCGTGTAGAAGCACCATTAGTGGGTATTGCTTGAAATCTGCCGCGTACTGTACGCGATAGTGTTTTGTCTGTTTTGTTTTTCAGTTCCCTCCCGATATCAATTTATTTCTCATGGCGCGTTATCTAGTCGTGGCTCCATGGCCGAATAACTATTGCTTCTCTAAAGCTTTTACCTTTTAGGAATGGGATACATAAAGCTTATGATATTTTCACCCGAAAGCCATATTGATCGCACTCTAAGGGTCGGTACACATATGGCGAGGCGCAGCGCAGAGCATGCCCTCGACTCGGTCATACTAGAATATTACGATATCGATTACGAACGCCGCGTGGTGACGGCAGAGTAGAATACGATTGTCATCACCACAAATATCGCCCGTGGGTGTCGTACAAGGCGACTAAGGATAAATCAGTGATGAGGAATGGGCAGCAGCGTTCCTCGTATGCCACCTAGCAATAGTACTGCGACTTTTGTGCCCGATAAATGGCAATAGGCTCGCCACCGAAACGTGGGTACTAGTTCACCTCTGCCTACCCCTTCGGGGATATAGGCGTGATTTATGTATGTATGTATGTGTAAGTACGATTGACCGAATGCGCAGCAATAATTGCCACCAATTTGTACGAACAAATGAAATGTGACAATGATGTATTAAAGTGTTAATCTACTTATGATGCTGCCTGTACTGCTAGTCGTACTGACTGTACCATGGGAGACGATATAACAAACCAAATAATAATGGCTAGACTGTTGGTTTGTATGCTATAGAGGTGGGAGCGAGGGGTATACCAGCTAAATCTCTATATTTAATACTAAAAACTTAGCTTGTCTAGAGCCTTCGCAAGCTCTACACTGGTTCGTGTGTCTAGGGCGGCTCTCACAGAATCTTATCAAATATGGCTGCGCAGAGAAAGAATTCGGTGGCGAAGGTGAGTATTGGCATGTTGTGAAGGGATCCCGTAAACACACTTGGGTTACAACTACAAGTCTCAAGCGCTGCCGCTGACTTCCCCCTCTGCCATATTATAAACCCGCCACCCTACGTGGCAGGCGTGGTAGGTTATGGCCCTTTCTCCCTATATTCTTCCATCCATAGGGAACGCCTGCGTATACTAGATGCACTCGTATCCCTGGGCGCTTAATTCTCAACCTTTCCTCCACTACACACCTGAGTCTAGGTCCGCGCCTTTAGCGGCACCCTCAGGTCTGCCGATCCAAGCTCCGACTCGGGCGCCCTGTGGGGCTCTCCGCGGCAGTATATCTCCCCCGGGAGATGCCGTCCCCCCACGGGGGACGCCCGCACAGGGAGTGCTCTGACTGCAAGGCTTCAGGACAAGGACTTCGCCTTCCCCAGAAATCCGGTAGATGCTGTAAAGGCCTCTCGGCTAACTTAGGTCCTTAGGTCCTTCAAAATAAAAAGGACGGCCTGTACCCCACCAGTGAGGACATTAAAGGGCTGGCGATGATGACGCACGGTGAATCAATGGAATGCTAAGAGCTTTCGTTACTGCATGGCTACGAAAATAATGGCGAAACGTGGGTGCTAGTTCACCTCTGCCTACCCCTTGGGGGATATAGGCGTGATTTATGTATGTATATATGTATGGCTACGAAAAATGCTCCGCGCTGCGCTGCGCTACATGTGCGCCGGCCCTAAACCCGATAGTCTCATTACGCGCGACCATAACTGCAGCACGGCGACTTTCGACGGGCGTGCTCTTTAAGGGTTTTAATTATAATCCGAGTTTTTCTCCTCATAAGGCACCATCGCATCGTGGCGATGTATCTTGGGCAGTAAATAACGCATCGGGCCGCACGGCGACGTCCGCACGTCTGCGTTTTCGTTCATAAATCTAAGTTAATGAGCGGAGCTGATCGCCGGGTGGATTAGATTGTAGGTTCGCCGATTGTGCTCTACTTGAAAGTTGGCGGGAAATCGGAAATGACATTCGCTTCACACTCGGCGAGTGAATGCCACATTGGATTTTTTTAAATTTTATTAGTTAAAATGCTTATCGTTATTAAATTTATCAAATGAACATACTTATGGAGTTAACCTCACCAAGTTTTGAACAACCACAGAAGAACAAACAGTGATTTGTGAATACGTCAATGCGAACCGAATTCTGGGAATTTTATTAACATGCCGTGTGGTGACGGCAGAACAGAATACAACGAGACCACCCTAAATCTCTCCGGCTAGTGTCGTATGAGGCGACTAAGGCTGAAAACAATAATAAAAAATGGGCAGCAACGTTGCTTTTGCATCACCTAGCAATATATTGGGTTTTAGGTGCTCTGTATATGACAATATGCTCGCCCCTTATAACATGGGACTTAACATAATTGGCGAAAAGTGGGTGTGAATTCACCTTTGCCCACCCCTTGGGGGATCAGTCGGCTTGATTTATGTATGTATGTTTCTGTATTGTACTACTATTAAATCCAGATTGAAACAGCTTTCTTAAAATTTTCGTTTATTTAAATCGTGTGCAGTAAATCTCGGGAGGAGGTGCAACAGATAACGTCATCTTTTTACATTGTTGCAGGCGTGAAAGACAATACAGCACGTGTTGACCCTCGTTAGCCTATTCAACTAATAAACATCGCTGTGAATGTTTGAGTAATTTTTCTTTATGCAATAAAAATCTACATGTTGAGTTTTACGCTGTAACAATTAATTTATAGGTGCTCCATGGGAACTTCTTTGTTAAATTAGTAACCATGAAAATGTGAAGATACACCTAAATGCCGTGTGGTGACGGCAGACTAGAATACAGTTGTAACAACCCTCTATCTCTTCGTACAAGGCTACTTAGGGTTAAGCGGTGAGGAATGGGCGGCAACATTCCTCTAATACCACCTAACAGTATACTGGGAGGTCTGCGATATACGTGCCCGTTCGATGGCAATAGACTCGCCCTCTATTACATGGAACGTGATTGTTAATTCACCTCCTTCGGGGATAATAGGCGTGACTTTGTACACCTAAAACATTATATGGAATTCTGATAATAAACTACATTGGCTGGGAACGACTTTTACTTTATTAGTATCATAATCGTCGTGCCACAAAGCACGACAATCGACACATGTTACTTATCCCCGAAGGGTAGGCAGAGGCAACACGCAATTGTGTTAGGTTCCAGCAATAATTTTTGAATATCATGTAATATTTTGACTGAGTACGCATATTCATACGTACTCAGTCCTAATAAGTGTTCTTCGAATTTTTCTCTTAGTTCACGAGTGAAGCCTTTCAGAAGTGTAATATTAATAAGACTTGTATATTAAAGGAGCTATTTCAAGAATCGCGTCTATCATTTTCTCATACTCCAAACACGATTTTCTATTCTGAGACATACATGATATTAAATGTCTTTGATGCGATACGAGATGTTGTTCGTCGTTCTTGTTCAAAAGTGAAAATGTTTCAAACAAGCATCGTTTCATTTTTGTTAACAGGAAAGCGTGGACTGACATTTTGTTTGTACATACATACATACATAATTCACGCCTATATCCCCGAATGGGTAGGCAGAGGTGAAAAAGCACCCACTCTTCGCCAATTATGCTAGGTCCCATGTAATAGGTGGCGGGCCTATTGCCATTTATCGGGCACAAAAGTCGCAGTACTTTGCTAGGTGGTAGGTATAAGAGGAACGCTGCACTGTGGGACATCCATAGGTCATAAATCTTAAAAACCTGCTTTCTTGTTTTACATTTTATTCCTTGTCGTTACATTGGATAGTTGCGGTACCTTCTGAAACTATAAATAGGTCAGTAATTAGAGTGCGCCTTCATTATCTATTGTGCATTCAAAGAGAGCGCATCGCCAATCGTAAATACTGTTATCAGTGAGTCATTAAAAAGCGTGATGTCATTTGTTGTCATTGCGGGACCTGTGAGTGCTGTGTGAGTTTTTTCTGAAATGGATATCCAAGAACAGGGTATGTAATAATTAATATTTTTATTTTTATTGTATCTTAGTATATATTTTCTTTAGTATGTCATTGCTACGAGGCGACTTTTCTTGGAGTATTATATTTTAATATTCAAAGTTTGAATAAACTTTTAAATATGTTCCCACTCGCTCCCACTATGGAGGTATATTGCACCATAATCTTTAGACTTTCTTATCTTAGGAAAATTAAAACTTGGCTGCCCTTATCTGCCCTTTTGGCGATGACAAGGGTGCTACGGTTGCCAGATTATCTCGTAGCATTTGCTACGAAATTAGTTTATTTAGTCTTAGTGCTTTGTGTAGGTTTTGTGACTGAATTTTAACCGTTTTTTTTTGTTTTAGGTAATTTATATATATGCTCGTTTTCAAGAATGCATATTCTTGAAATATGGCTAACTGTCAATACCGATAATGACTCGGAAAAGTGTCGTCAAGTCCTACAAAGTTTGTTGACTACTCTGAACGATGCTGAGAACATTGATATTCATTATTTAGAGAAAATTATTAATAATTTATGTAAAGCTATTGCTCGATTCTGGAAAAAATGTAAAAGGGAATAAACCAAGCTTTTATATAAGAATTCCGATTGGTTTAATGTTATTGAAAAAATTCAACTTGTGAAAAACAATAAGCAATGTACTCCGTCTGAAACGTCGCCGTGTCATTCACGTCCTCGAAAACCTTTTACGCAATGTAGTAAAAGGACTAAACGTCGGAGAGTAGCTGATTTGTCAAAGTCTGATGATTCTACTGTGAGTGCATTGCTTGATGTTTCAGACTGTTCATTCGATTCGTGTATATCTAGAGTTAGCACTGATGATGTCTTGTCACTTGTGACTGATGCTCAGTTGACAAAACATCAGTACTTATTAATTAAAAACTTTGTTAATAGTAAGATTTCTCCTAATGTATTACCATGTTACCAACAAATTACTAAAGCGAAACAGAGATGTTACCCTTCTAATATAACTGTTTCCGAGTCTTCAGCTGAAGTTGAATTACAAAGTCTTTTTGATCACACAGCTTCTCGAATCCTTGAATCTCAAAAAGAGGTCTTAGATCAGATTCCTGATGATTGTTTGTCTAATATCTCTTTACTTGGGAAATGGGGATTCGATGGCAGCACTGGACATAGTGAATACAAACATTTTTTTTCAGATTCAACTTTAGAAGATAGTAGTTTGTTTGTAACATCTTATACGTACCCCTTCAAATTATTGTAAAATTAGCTGAAGATAATTGTAAAATTTTATGGAAGAATCCTCGACCCTCTTCCACTAGGTACTGCCGTCCTATTCGATTTCAATTTTTGAAAGAAAGCACAGCAGTGTCTTTGCAAGAGGAAGCTTATTTTAAGGATAAAATTGAAAGTTTGCAACCTACTTTTATTCAGATCGACAATCGTGAATTGGTCGTTTCTCATAAGTTGCAGCTTCTCTTAAACTTCCCCCTAAAAAGAAAAATACTCTGTCACAAAGTGTAATAGAATTGTTACATGTTTAATATTGTTAGAATAATAATAATTTATTTGTATTTTGTTAGTTGTTTTGTTTTTTTTGTATTTAATTAATTTTAATTTATTTATTTTATTATTTTATTATAATTAAATAATGTTATCAATGTTTTGACTCTTATTTTATTTAAAATATATGTTTTACATTCCAATTTTTAAGTGTTTGAGTGCATGATAAATTTAGGTAAAAGTATGTTATTGTTTATATTTGTTTTTTACTGAAGTAAACGTTTTTTATTCCGTAAATACATGTACTTCTTTCATTTTAATGTTCCTAAAACACTTTTATAACTATAAGTCACTAAAATAATACAATGTATTAATAGTAACATGACTTTAACTATTTATGACCGCCCTTGTATGGAGCGTGTCCCACTGTGCGCTGCTGCCCTGATTCCTCGTCATTGATTTGTCCTTAGTCGCCTTGTACGACACCCGCGGGAGAGATTTGGGGTGGTGACAATTGTATTCTACTCTGCCGTCACCACACGGCCTAATTTCAAACAAAATGTTTGTGCAGTTTGAAATTCTATTTGTCTTGGCTGCGCTGGCTTTGGAGTCGAGCAGAACATGACTACAGCGGGGACGAAACAGCGGCCGCCTTGAGCGTTTGTCTAAAAGGATTATGCCTTAATAAAATACTTGTGTCTTGTGTTTTCATAACGCAGTGCACTGCACTTAACTCTGGGAGCCGCTTCACATTTAACAAAGAGATTTAATGTTAGTTAAATAGTCTGTTGGATTTTAATCCTGAATAAAGAGGATCTGAGCATTGAACTACTATTACTAGCGTTATAACTCAATGGATCTGAGAGGTTTAAAAGAGTTTGAGGAGCTCGAGCGCAGTAGGTTAGCGCACTCGGCCTATGGTCGCGTAAACTAAGCAATATTCGCTAAGGCCGGTCATTGGATGGGTGACCAAAAACTTGGCTTTACGTCAAACAAGTTAAATTTAATAGTTTTGGCTAGACTGTTGACTGTGCAACCAATAAAATTAAATGGTGTCTCGCGGATTACTATTGTAAATTGTGTGCAAGTACACACCGTATTAATGTTAAGTTCATTGCATTACTAGACCAGATGTTGCCCGTAACATTGTATATCCATTGGAACATTTGTACGCCGTTCCTTTTCACAGGATTCGATTTCAACATTGTCTTTTAGGAAATAGTGTCTTTGTTAACGGTTATACCTCCCTAAACCAATCATGTAGCTGAAAATAATTTGTTCTGCAGTTTACTGCGACGTGATTGGCCGAGGCCGGATTTTATAAACTTATGAAAGTTGAACCTTATGAAAGTAACAAGGTTAGAAACTTATCAAAATTCCGCACCACAGCAAACACTTTAAAAGAATTTAAAGTCTTTGCTGTGGTGCGGAGCTTTGCGTACACAATAGGAGTTTATTCATTCGGGAATAGGTACCGAGTCTGCAAATTCGATGTCAGGTGAGCCGAAGCCGCTTAACTCGAGCGAATAGGCGAGCGGAGTAATCCAGCTTAGGCGGCGGATTACACCTGAGAATCTAATGCCTCCAACTAACACCGCCGCTATTTGATCCGTGCGTGTGTTTCACTTCCAAATTATCGTTTGCCGCAGTCTAATTGGCGGGTGCGCGGAAGAAGGGTTTAAGTTTGCGCTGGTTGATTGATACGCCATTGGATTTCTGCTTGGGGAACCTTTGCTAGCCGCAGTAATTGCTCGTTGTCCGCATGAAGCCGCTAACCCAAAAAACTCTCTTGCATATTTTTATTTTTATTTTTATTAAGTACTAAATATGTTTCTTGCTGAGAAAATTTGCACCCTTCATCATCTGCTCCCCGATAATGAAGTTTATGGGAATATCTTCTTCCAATCTTAACTATCACGGTCTGAAAGGGCGGTGACCACCTGATACAGGTATTTTTTTACTTAATAGGTGTGTCACCAAAATATTGTAACAATGAGGTTTTGTAAATGAAATAAATATTTAGAATTTGAATTTTGAATTTGAATCTTCAAGTCTTAATTTAAACAAAGGCTCTAGCTGCCTTAGTTGACCTAGCTATTATAGTATGCAAGGTAGATTCCATCTTCACGGTTTCTGTACAATCAACTTTAGTGTTAAGACTCAAAATTCTTGAGAGTTTCTTGATTGTAGCCGCAACCTTTTGCTCCTAGGCCTATCAAATCCATATCTGGCTTGCACAAACTGAACGGTACAGTCACCCACCGTACAGTGCACCAACGTTACTTTCAACAAGTTTCGGTTGCAAATTATCGTTCACACCACAATAGGCGACGTCGAACGGTGTCCAACAATGCGTGCCTTAAAGGACACAGTGCCATTATTAATGGTGCCGCCGATAAGAAGCTCGGTATGCGGCGACCGAGCCAAACGTGGATCCGAGTTACCGCTCGAATCAATATCTATTGCCATTGCAGACGAGACCGCGGAAATTAAGAGGTCCCTTCACTGTGAATCTTGGACTCGACAAGCAATCTTGGAGATTCTTAATGTTCCTAAGCGCTTTCGGAGAGATGGAGATTAGATTCGCGCAGCAAATGCTACGCGACTTACTACGAAAGGAGTTAACGCTCTCAGCACAACATTAAATTCGAGTATTTAACCGTCTCCGTGTTCTAGTGGTTCGCCCACTGGAATTTAGATAGAGGTTCCGGGTTCGATCTCCAGGGGAGTACAAATTTGTACTCGGTTTGGTTGGTTGGTGGTAGGACTTCTTTCAAGTCCGCCTAGTAAGCTACCACCATCTTAACAAAATCTGCTGCCAGAATAGTAATCTTAGGCTAGCAGTATAATTATGTTCCGAAAATTTGTGATAAGATAGCTAGTTCCTCTGTGGTTGAGGGTTCCGGGTGAAGCTCGATTCCATCTTCGGCGCTTAAGGTCACTTACCATCAGGTGAGATGAAGCCGCGTGGTGACGGCAGAGTAGAATACAATTGTTACCACCCCAAATCTTTCCCGTGGGTGTCGTACAAGGCGACTAAGGATAAATCTGAATATGATTAGGAATGGGCAGCAGCGTTCCTCTTATACCACCTAGGCTAGCAATGTACTCTTTTGTGCCCGATAAATGGCAACAGGCTCGCCACCTATTACATGGGACTTGACATATTTGGCGAAACTAGTTCACCTCTGCCTACCCCTTCGGGGATGTGGGCGTGATTTATTGTATGTATGTATGTATGAGATAAAGAGCAAGAGCTTCCCTTCGTATTCTTCTTCTTCTTCTCCCTGCCCTGTTCACAGTCTATCTGGGGTTGGCACAGTATGTTTCCTCTTCCATTCATATCGGTCAGACGTCAGCAAGACTCCATTTTGATTTATATCATCCATCACACCGTAAAGGTGCTAGTGATGAACAAATGTATAGAAAAGAGACAGAAAGGACCACGTCGAGAGACCGATGAACGGAGAGAGTGATTGGGATGACATGCCAATCCATACTGCCCAAAGTTTTGGCTTAGGTTTTACAGCCGGCTGCCCCTGCCTGACGCCAACCCTCTTTGGGTATGCTGTTGTTGGTGGTGTGCCCTCCACCATTCGGGTGCCACAAGGTGTTTATTGGTTCCCTGTGTAGCATTAAATAAAAATAAAAGTCCGCTTGGAGCAAATGAAGATGTAAAAAGTCCGTGTTCGGTTTCTTATCACAGTGTGAAAAGAGCCAACGTCGAACAGTCGGCTTTGGGAGCGGGAGCATCGTTTAATTTGACGCCCATATCTTCGCCGCCTTATATGTACCGCGACAGCAACACGGCGGCGGACAAGCTATTGTTTGCAAATCACAACATAAACACCGCACTGTCTCGACCGAAACATGCGATATGGGAGGGGGCATATCGGAGGCTGCTACGTACAGAGAAGAGGTGAGAATACCCTTTGGATTTTCAACAGATGGCTAGATGCCAAATAAATAAATGTTTCTGACACTCATACCTCTAATCCAGCCCAAAGTCAGTAGGATAAGCACTTGTGTTATGGATACTAGATGACGGATAATTTATAATATTACTAGTGGTCGCCCGCGGCTTCGCTCGCGCTCGTTAATGTCGGTTGTTATATACATACATACATACATACATAAATCACGCCTATATCCCCGAAGGGATAGGCAGAGGTGAACTATCACCCACGTCTCGCCAATTATGCTAGGTCCCATGTAATAGGTGGCGAGCCTATTGCCATTTATCGGGCACAAAAGTCGCAGTAAATTTCAAGGTGGTATAAGAGGAACGCTGCTGCCCATTCCTCATCACTGATTTATCCTTAGTCGCCTTGTACGACACCCACGGGAGAGATTTGGGGTGGTGACAATTGTATTCTACTCTGCCGTCACCACACGGTTGTTATATAGACTTCGATAAATGGACTATCAGACACAATAATATTTTTACGATTTGAGTCAGAGACCTGTGATTAGCGCGTTTGACCAACGAGCCAACCAAACAAACAAACTCTTCAGCTTTATATTATTAGTATAGATTACACTACATAAACATAAATATTCATGAATCGGCACCAAATGTCTGTGTTCATCACAAAGTTTTCCCCTACCAGGATTGGAACCCGGGAACCTCTTGGCCAATAGCCATCGATCTGACCATTCGACCAAGCCGGTCGTCAAATTTTATGGGCCAATTTCATAACACGCCCTTAAATGTGAATCGAAGAGGACTCAGGATCTGTTTTTCGGATCGTTCGGACGACATTTGATGGGCCACATGAAAAAGCTAAACCTGGTTTGAATGTAAAGGACTCTTTGTCGAAAACCGGGTGTGTGGCATGCTCCGTTTTTGCCAGGGTCAGTGTTAACGGAGTAACGCATCAATGATAAGAATATTTTGGTTAGGAAACAATACGACTCTCGAATTCAGTGATAGACTCGAAGCGAGAATTACTACTGATGATCAGCACATAATATACAAAGTTGTTAGCCCGAAGCCAAAATTAGTGGTACAAGTATATCCATCACACTAAACTTAAATAGAATAGTTGCGAAAGCAGGTCAAACTGCAATAAAACATTACAACAACAACTTTATTGAGAAATCCCCCTCAGTAACAAACTCCAAGAACACTGCGATGCTATCTGGAAAAACAACGGCTACAGTTGAAATACGTACGATTGTTAAGAAATAAAGAAAGCTCCGATACGGAAAGCTGTCACATTTCCACGGGATAAGCGCGGATACTGGCCGGCCGTCGTCCGGGAAAATCAGCGCCGACAATCTCCCAGGATTTGGGGGCTTTACACGAGACGACACGACAAGAGACTCGACAGACGACTGAATACTCTTGAAGCCTACACATTTATTCTGGATATTTTGTGTTCTCTGTTACGGCAGAGCAGAATACACTCATTAACAATGTCTAAGGATATTTTATGTGCACCTATTTCAATTTCTATGAACCGCTACTCATATACTACTTTATACTTTCTTTGCAGTTTTTCACTGACTTACTTAATCATAGTCATCCGTCATAAAATAAATTTTTCCGTCATAACCCATAACGTTTAATATTTAACATTTAATGATGGATTTCAATGCATTAGCATAAATACCCTGTAAAATAGTGTTAAGTGTTGATAAAAAAAATGCATAGGAATAGTCAATATTCTTAGAATGTTGCAGCGATGAGCAGCGTTCCTCTTATACCACCAAGCAATATATACTGCGATTGGTGTGCCCGATAGATGCCAATAGGCTCGCCACCATTTACATGGGACCTAACTTAATTGGGGAAAAGTGGGTGTTTCAAATATTATCGTGTCGTCCCTAATAAAGGGCACTGGTCAACATCTCACACCGGAACGTCGGATCGGATCGCGCCGCGCCCGCCGGACTTCCGGCGATGGCTGGCTGGATTATCAACACGTATTCCGACATCGGACTTTTTCCTTAATAGTTAATAAGTTTTGTTTGACCCGGGGGCGATGCTTTGTTCCCCAGTTCCTAATAATGGCTGGGGTTGGTTATTGTGATGGTCGATGTACAAGTCTGTTGAATGGTGCATATTAGAGTTGCCAGCAATAATGATTTGACTTAATATCCGAATAACGAATATACGACTTCCCCCTCGGCCGAATGGCCGAATGTTTTTATTTGAAAATTGCTCGCCTAAATCGGATGGCAGACCCTTACGAATGGTGGTCAGCAAACGCAAAATCATACCCAGTCCTGACACATATCTTAAGTTTTATTTATCGTCTGTCTCTTGGCAGTAGTGTCTAGAGTGAGAATTTTTTCAGAAGCGGGAGCGGGTATATTTATGAAGACAAACGCAACCGTTTACTGTCAACAAATTCTGAAAATATTGTTTTTATTCATCACATTGGTTAGATTTTTAGTATTAATTCATTAGTTGACTGAGGCAATCTCCCTAAGTCAACTTTTACGACAGCCTCGGGGTGAATCGGGGCTGGCTCATTCTATGTTATTTTTTCGCTCCCTGGCCAGCACAGAAGACATGGAAAATAAATAGATCCCCTTGTCATCTTACTTAAAATCGCTTTAAAAAAACACTGGGAACCAATCTCTTGTCCGTCGGCGGCTTGAGCGCATTATACTAAAATTATTTGCCTTACATTTCACGTTACAGAAGTAAGTCACTGTTTACGAAGTTGATGGTAGACCAAGTGTTCGGGGAGTCGCGCCAAGCGATTTTGTTCCCTCCGCGTCCGCGGTAAGGACGCGGCGGGCTGCAAGGCGGGTTTGTTGACAAAATCGCATAGCCTGTCGCTCTATTAAGCGGCAAAGAGACCGCTACAAAGGCACGCACTGCCGTCCGTATCGCGGTGACGGTACTTAGCAAAACAAATAGGTCCAGCGGTGCCGGTAGCCGGTGGCTTGGACTGCGCCCCAAGCACGAGCTTTTCGAAGATTTGAACTGAAGTCGTATCGAGAAAGCACTCTAAATATACAAAAAAAATATATATTCATATCTCTTAGGTAATTATATTAAATTAATATTAACGTTATAAACACATATTTAATATCTATTAAAGCCTTTTGACTAATAGAATCAACTTTAATAGCTGATGGAAATAAATAAATATTTCTTGATTTTGTATGGTTTATGAACGCTCTCCGTGTCTCTTTTCTTTCTTGACGTTTGGTATCGAAACTAAAGAAGGATGGCATGGTGGCTAGGGGAATGCAAAAGTTTTCTTACGTAAAATAAGCTAAAGAGAAAACTTGTGTAGATTAAAAAACAATCCGAAGCTGTCGCTGTCAAACATGACAATCATTAAAGCCATTCATTAATTATATTCAAACATTGACTGCTTTGGAGATACGATTACATTACGAAACTTTGAAAAGTTCGTGCTAAAGGCGCCGAAATGATTCGGGATCCGTGTTTGGCTGGTTTTTTTTGGCGCGCGGCGCGTTTGCATCGGACATGTCAACTCAATTAGAGGCCGACACGCGTCCTGTTCGTAATCCAATCCAATTGCGTAAAACAAGCAAGCTTGCTAAGCGCCGGCCATTGGACGGGTGACCAAAAATGGTCTAACCCGAGACCTTCCATGATCCTTCCAGATTAGAATTATTTACCTCATCAAATACTTGCGGTCTGAGATATTCTTTGTTGTATCGCACTTGCTATAATAATCTACTAAATCGGAATACGAAATCTAACATCTCCCGAAATACAAAATCTAATTATTAAATTTGAAGAATTACTAAGATTAGATTAGTCTTTCGTATATTTAGGTGTTTGGCCTAAATATACGCGAGTATAATCCGTAAAACTCGTTTTCTTTCAGTGTGTAGTGTCTCTAGTCTTACTTTGAGCACTGCTCATAAAGTTAAGTGGACAATACCTGTCAGAATTTGTATGGAAAAACGTCAATTTTGACAATAATTAAATGTCAAGCAGGTCTCAAATTTTGAGTGGCGTTCTTGTATTCGGGGGTAAGGTTTTTGAAATCTTGTGCCGAAGGCTTTAAGTGTGCACAGTATTTGAGGAACCGAGGAAGGTTTCCGAAGGTCAAAATGTTGAGTGTGCATAGTATTTGAGGAACCGAGGTAGGTTAATTAATTAGCGTAGGCGAGAAAATGGGTTCAAAATAAATCATCCCGCTACTATCTGTAATCGGGTCCAGGCCTCAGAAGTTGCGCGATGGACGTCGCGTCGTCGCGCAAATTAGCGAGTGCGCGTTGCGATAGCGCTGTTTGTTTATATTGTTTCGGCCCAAGTTACTGGCGGGCAGCGATTCTAGCGATGTTTACGCTTAAATGTAATCTAATTGTACATAGGTCACGCTAAAAGTTTCCGGAACTGGCTACATAAACAATATTTAAAAATTAATTACAAAATTTGAAAATGGAACTCTTTGGCTGGAGAATGCAGCTTGTTTCATCTGACTATCATTTGTTTTTACATCGTGGCACCATTTTAAATATTGCGTGTCTACATTAACATTGATTTAACTCTTTTCGAAGTATGATTTTGTACGATTTTAAGTGTAATTTGACAGCTCAACAGAGCGTCGCTCGGTTTCAATCTGCTTTTGGCGATCAAGCACCATGACTATTTAAAGCTGGTTTGTTTGATATCGATCGTCGACCGTCGACCGCTGTGAACAACAAAAACATGGATCGATTGAAACAGACTGGCATGTGACCTACCATGAGATTCGCGCATCCTTAGACATTCCGGAAACTTTTAGTGCGCCCCACGCATAGGATATTGATCACACGTCACGCACTATTGTTGAAGAAGCCCTGTCACAATAAATAAATTAATAGAAATGAGTTTACCATCCTACTATTAGGTATAGCTTGAATTCTGAAAATTTTCATTTTCTGATTGTTTGATTTTTATTGTCATTTTGATTACTTAATGGCTGATGAATGATATAAGTACTGTATTTAATGATGGCTATGTGAGCACGCTCACGTATAATCAATAATTCTTTATAAGTAAGCGTATTACAACAATTATTTTAAAATGTAATGTATCCGCTGTCTCTCGTGCGCGACTCCACTCATTAGCAGTGGGACGCCGTGGCTGCGCATCTCCCGCTCTAATTATAAACATCCACCCCGCAAAGCCTTGTTCATCCGCTGCGTACCCTAATAGCAATTTTGCACTGTGGCGATGAGCGACACGGCGCGCTATCACTTTCGCTCGCATTTTATCTGAAATACCTACATCTGACATTGCTTTTACACTGAGCAGCTGAGGGGCTACTTTCTTGCCGAGAATTGTTTGTTGATTCAATTTTTCATTCATAAATGTGCTTTGTTTTGTGGGCCAATTTGTTTGTTGTTGTTTGGTAATAGACAGACAGTGTCACACACAGTCATACATCAAAACGGAGGAGCTAGGTAAACTATTATGGGTGCTAGGATGACCGGAAAGTCTCGTAGACATAAATCTCACCTGGAAGTAAGAGGTTCTTCTTTTTCTGATAATGTTCTCAATTTAATACATGCTTTAGTTTCTGCCATGTGGTGACGGCGGATCAGAATACAATTGTCACCACCCCCATCTCTCACGTTGGTGTCGTACAAGGCGACTAAAGCTAAAGACAGCATTGAGTAATAAGCAGCAGCGGTACTCTTATGTCACCTAGCAATGTACTGCGATTTTTGTTAACAACAACCAACCTGTTTTCAACCTATTAAACATAAAAAACACTCGCCCAAGCAGAAAGTCTTGGTTGGTCATAACAGATATGAATAAATGAATTTTGACTTTGACTTTGACTTTGGTCCTGGTCGACTGGCTTACTTTTCTAGGGATCTCAGTTTATTTATTTTATTTATTTATTTATTAGGTACAATAACAGACAACAGACAGAACAAAGCATATAAAAACAACTTTAAAGTAACACCGTGTGCCTGTGTCCAATTATAATTGTACACAACACTTAATAATACATCTATTATAACTTATAGGTAACTAAAAATGAAAATGAAAACATATAGTGAAAACAAGATAAGATACATTATAACTATTACTTATTACAACCGTAATCACATATTCAGCGACAAGAGTGCTTTTTTATAACCATGAATGCCACAGCTAAACAAATCCATGTTAGAGCAAAGTTCATTGTAACATAAACACATTCGGTTCAAAGGGTTATTTTTTGCAACATTGTTTTTAGATAAAGGTACACTGAACAATTGTTGGTTACGCACTGATCGGTTAGGCACCTTAAACTTCAATGACCCCAGTAAGCTGCTGTCAGAGAGGCCATTGGCAATCGCATGAAGAGTGCACAAATCACTCATCAGTCTTCTATGCTCAAGGCTCATCATATTGAAATAATGCAAACGATCGGAATATTCAGTTACTTTTTTTCGCAAACCACACTTAACACACAATGCCCTCACGAATCTACGTTGAACGGCCTCCAGTCTGTCCACGTGGATGTTATAAATAGGGAACCACACTGAGGAACAGTACTCTAGTGTACTTCTCACCAGTGCGTTGAAAAGAATCAACCACGACTTTGTGTTTCTAAATGGTTTAGAATGGCGAAGAACAAAACCGAGCATCCGGCCAGCCTTACTGCAGATGTGATCATAGTGAAATCTGAATGAAAGAGACTTGTCAAAATAAACCCCTAAATCTTTTAAGGTCTCAACACGGGTCAAGCTAGATCCATGGATGTTATATTGAAACTGTATGGGGTTTTTATTTTTGGTAAAGGTTATCACCTTACACTTATCAACATTAAGGGACATATCATTCATATTGCACCAATCTGAAATAACATCAAGGCTACTTTGTAACGCCTTACAGTCCTCTATACCAACGACGCGCTTGTAAATTTTTATGTCGTCTGCATAGGCGAGACAGTCGCATGGAATAATATCAAGAAGGTCATTAATAAAAATTAAAAACAGCAATGGTCCTAGATTAGAGCCCTGTGGCACCCCAGAGCTTGAAGTGTACGGTAAAGAATCATAACCGCACAGTGAAACTAGCTGCGAACGATTCAGAAGATATGATGAAAGCCACCGTAGCAAACTTCCGTGAATGCCCATGTGAACCGCCTTAGCCAATAGTATTGAGTGATTAACTCTATCAAAAGCCTTTGCAAAGTCAGTGTAAACACTGTCGACCTGCTTCCTTATATTGAAGGAGTCGCATAAATAGGTGACGTACAACAAAAGATTGGATTTTGTAGATCTACCTTCAACAAAGCCATGCTGCTTAGTACTAAGTAGAGGTCTCACGTGGTTGAACATACGTTGATAAAGTATAGACTCAAATATTTTAGCAAACCAGTTAAGTATACTAATAGGTCGATAGTTCCTAACATCTCTTTTGTCTCCGGACTTATATATTGGCATTATTTTAGCTATTTTCCAATACCATCAATATTCAATTTTCCCAGAGAAAAGTTGTGAGAGGGGAAATCAGGAGTGAAAGTTTTCATTCTATCTTTTACATAAACTGACGCAAAGAATTCCGCAAAGAGATTTACAACCTCCGACCCAGTGGAAGCTATGCGATCACCCAAATACACATTGTTCGGCACAGTATCTGCACCTCTTTTATTACTCGTATACTTCCAGAAAGATTTTAAATTCATGTTGAGATCTTTTTCAATATTAAAAATATAGCGCCTGAAACAGTCATCCATCAAAACTTTAGCCCGCAATCTTAACATTGAAAATGTGTCATAGTCCCTGGGATTCTTTTGATGTTTATATCGTCTATGATATTTAGATTTCAATTTCAGAACTCTCCTTAGACCAACGGAAAACCAGACTGGGTACCTATTGTTACGGATCCTCTTTTTGGGCGTGAATTCATTTATGATTTTATACAACTGATCATAGAAATATTTAACGAGACCATCACAATCAAGCGTCCTTGCATGAAATTCCCAATTTATTTCTTTGAGTTTCACAATGCAACCTTCAAAATCAGTCTTGTGAAAGCTCAATTTTTCGAGAAACCTGTCAGAACGTAAGGGCAAATTTAGCCCATAAAACACCAGCTCAAACGGAGGGTGATGTGCATCAAGTCGGCTAATAGGAATTGCTTTCTGCAAAGAAAAATCATTAGGGTTGTTGGTTATAACCAAATCTAATATTTTGTTATTGGGATTACGTATATAGTTGAGTTGACCTAAAGTATTACTGTTAATAAAATCACAAAAGCCCTCAGATTTTTCACAATTCCCACTAACAGGAGATTTTGTTTCCTCAGACCAGACCAAGTCTCCTAAATTAAAATCACCTATCAGACACATAATTTGATTAGGATAAGAACTTATTAAACTGGTACACTTATTAGTAAAGTTCAGAAACTCGGCAGCAGGTATATAGTCTGTCAAATATACGGTACATAAATTCATTGTTCTATTTTTATCAATATTAATCTGCACCCACAAATCCTCAACATAATCAGACTGCCAATTGCTCTTGACAGCAAAACAAAACCTTTTCGAAATTGCCATTAACACACCACCACCATGATGTTTACCAAATCTCTTGCGGAACCTACTGTCTCGATCCCTGCGAACTACGGTATATCTGTGGTCAAACAACTCCGAAGAAAGTATAGAATCATCTAACCATGTCTCAGCAATACATATGACGTCGTAATTATTATTTAAGATGGAGTTATAAATATCGAAAGCCTTACTCTTCATACCTCTTATGTTTTGGTAATATACACTGATTGCCATTTTCGTCTATTAATTTTTTTTAAAGATAAGTATCACTACTATAAAACTACTTAATTAATTCGATCAAGACTTTCAACTGTTTTTATTTGTATGTGCGGAGAATCAGGAGACTTTCTTACAAAAATCCGTCCGCCGCGCACCCAAACGAATTGATATTTTAATTCTTTGGCTTTCCTCCTCGCCGCAGCATGAAGATTCTTGTTAGCAGGTGATAAATGTTCGGAGATGTAGACCGGGCTGCTGTCACCAGCGAGACCGAGTAGAGAGGTGTTAAGTTTAGCATTTGGGTGCGCTTTATTATATCGATAGATTGATGAATAAAATTCATCACGGCACACAATATTTCTGAATTTGGCTATGATAGTACGTGGGTATTTGCTTTCCTTAGACTGTCTGGCAACCCTCACGCAACTCATAATATCATGCACATTAATCTTGGAACCAACCACGGTGGAACACTGTTCCAAAAGGTTAATGAGATTCTCACCGCGATGTTCAGCTACTCCATGAATCTCTAAGTTATTTTCCCTTAAATATTGTTCAGTATTATTTAACCGTTCAGAGAGCTCTTTCACTGTGGTTTCAAGTTTCTTAGAAACATTTACAAGTGCTTCATTTTCAGTTTTCAACGTAATTAGTTCCATCTTCATTTCCTCGTGCTTATTATTGAAAAAGTCAAGAGAGGTGCGGAATTCCTGAAGTTCCTCGCGTATTGGCGAAAGCTGTTGTTGTAGAATCGATTTTAACATCGTCGGTATCTCAATTTTAATTGACGCTAAAACTCTGTTACATATAGCAGTTATGAGGCCATCATCATATGTACACGGCGAGTTGCTCTCACCAGGCCTAGGTGGAGATGTAAGAGTCGGTTTTGGTTGAGATTTACGAAAAGTCACATTGTTGGAATCCGATGAATCAAGCTCCTGAAGCGAGCACTCGGTCAAAGCTCTAATGGGAGTATTAATATTGCCTGATTTAGGTTGCCTGCTTTTGCATTCATAACAACTCCAATGACTTTTATGGTCTTTCGTCATTGTATTCCGAAAGCGCTGAATGGACACATTAGCGCAATCAAGATCATAAATTTTTGAACACTCAATACATTTTAAATATTCACTATTACTATATTTCTTTCGACATCCACCGCAAAGAAATTGTACAGGGGCCATTATAATATTCCTTCACTCTGAGAGAAAATCACAGAAGTTCCGAGTTCCGTTGAAGTAGATGGTAACAGACAAGCTATTCTGTGCCGTCAAAAGTAACAAGCTAGTATTTTGGACACAATGAGTCATGCGCTCGTGGTCTAACGGCAACACGTCCACGTCTCGTCCGGAGGAACACAGTTCGATCCCACAACACGGTGAAACTTTTTGTGAGAAAACAATGTTTCCTTAACACCCTCACGCAGTCCCAGGGCTCCGGAATCGAAGTCACTCCACAATGGGGCAAAGCCCCGCGGATCCAAAATTAAATCCGAACAAAATAAAAATAAACCAAAGGAACACCAACACACGTCCGCCCACAACAACTTCCAGAAGAAAGAAGTTGTTGGTGGTTTAACTGGCTATGGACCCAGACTCCCCGAAACTCCTTAGTCTCGTAGTGGAGACGAAAACTCTTAGGATTCCATGGATTCACCGTGCGGAAGCCGGGTCCATAGTGTAGCAGAGAGGGGAGTCAGTGGCAGCGCCTGGGACTTGTAAACCCGAGTGTAGGTTTACGGGAGCCCTTCACAACACGTCAACACTCACCTTCGCCACCGCGACTTCTCTGTATTCTGCTCTGCGAGCTCTATCACCACACGGCATTGTGTAATCTAAACCAATCGCTCCAAGGCTGCTTTTGCAAGAAATCCTATTTACAGAATTCGCTAGTACCTACCTCCAAACGAGTTGCTAATGAACAACTGAGAATAAACTCTCGGATGGAAACTCAATGACTAACAGAGAACTTTCTTTTAGTTGTGAATCTGCCGAAAGTTCTCGCGAGTTCGCCACTTAATATTTCCTTTTGATATATTAAACACTCCGATGACTTCTTGCGAAATTGTTATAATTTGGCTACTTTAAAAGTTTGGCTGCTTCAAAAGGCGAAAATATCTCTTGTTTGGTACGTTTTGTTCAATTTATACACTTGTGTATTGAAATTCTGGATAGACTTTGAATTAATATTCGTTAATTTCACACAGGGCTCAACATCGTAATCGAATCACAAACCGTATTCGATTCTAGGTTCGGCTCCGGACTGGACTCTTCTGATGGACTCGTGTCAAAATAAACCATATTTTCATTTTCATGCAAGTACCTATGTATGGCCACGTGCGTGTAAAGTTACAGTTTGTTCGCAATAGAACCCGTGTCGGTTTGAAACAGCACAATGGACTCGGCACAATAATCAGTGGGCCCCGTTCGTTACGGGTTTTCGCGTCCCAGTTTCCCCCTATCGCTTCCTACCATTATCGGTGGGCGACGCAACGAAAACTGGCCCTTAACTAATGTCTCCTTTTGTGACCGCGTGCGCAGCCGGTTTAATCAGTCGTTTAAGGGGAAGGTGGCCCGAGACAGACATGCTAACAAAAGCGGGTAGGTACTCTCTTGTTATTCGTGCCCTTCATCATCACCAGCCTTTAAACATTTCCACTGCTGGGACACAGGCCTTCCCTATGGATGGAAGAATATAGGGAGACTGGGCCATAACCGTGCAGGTTGTGGATATTAACGACTGCAAATGCATGCAGGACCAACGGCTTAGAGTACCTTCCGAAGCACGGAGGAGCTCGTGATAGTATATTTTTGGTCACCCATCCAATGCAATCCTTAGCAAACATTGCTTAGTTTACGCAATCGCAAGCCAAGTGAGCTCACTCTCTTCCTGCCCTATCCTTCCTTTAAGTAAGGGAGAACGTGTCTTCCTCTTCCACTTACATCTATCAGACGTGAGCTCAGCATGAACTCCCCTCTTCCTCATATCATGTTTCACACAATCCATCGATCGTTTCTTCGGGTTTTATCACATCCATACTTGACGGTACTCTTGTGTGTAAAATTGATTTTCAAAATGGATGTGTATCCCTTTAACATTTGTGACTGCTTCCTTGGAGAACACGACGTAAAAATTGAAACCCCCATCTGTCTCCTTGTCTGTATGGAAAATATTATCAACGCCAGAGTATACCCGCTTTAGGCAGCATGCCCGTTCTAAGCGCCCTCCCCACACATTACTACCTGCGACTGCGCGATTTAATCGTCCGTTTACCGTTCCTCATTGTATCTCCACGGTCGGAGTGTAGTGCGTTTTCCGTTGGAAATTTAGGAGTTGCCGATGTTTGTTTAGGATTAAGAAGTGCCGTGTGCTCGGTGGGGCGATAAACCGAAACTGCGTCGACAAACGCCTGTTTGTTTAATTGTATACGTGTGATAACGACCACCGCCCTAGGAGTTTCGCGAGTCGACGCTCTGGTGAGAAAGGTCCTGAAGGATTGCTTGTTTAAGGACCTAACCGCCTCCGTGGGCTAGTGGTTCGCCCACCGGAATTAAGATCCTGAAGTCTGAATTTTTTCAAGTACGCCTGACTGGCTACCATCACTTATCAAAACTGTCGCCATAATAATAATGTGAACAGCATTATTGTGTTTCGACAATTTGTGATAAGATAGCCAGACCGATTCACCAGGAACCGTCTACCACAGAGGGCTCTGGTTGAGGTTCCAGGTGAAGCTCGATTCCATCTTCGGCCTTTGTCGCCACGTACTATCAAGTGAATAAAAAAACCAATGAACGGAGAGTGATTGGGATGACAACATACTGCTCAAGGTTTTGGCTTAGTTTTTACAGCCGGCCGTCTGCCTGACACCAACCCTCGTTAGGTGTGCTGATATTTGTGGTTTTTCCTCCACCGTTCCGGTGCCCCATGGTGCATATTGGTGTACACCGGGCAATCTCCATTAGTCGACTTTTACGTCAACCCTGGAGTGAGTCGGGGCTGGCGCATTCTGTGTTATTTTTCGGTCCCAGACGCTCCAGCTTTTAATTGCTCTAATCGCAGATGTCAACAACAGCATTCCGAAGTAGCAGATACGTTTGATAAGCTGTAGCCTTATTGAAGGAGCGAGAATGGAAATTGTCTCCGCGACTTTTATCTACGCGACGATGGATCTTTATTAGTGTGTATCAAGTTTCGATACTGAGATAATTAAATTCAATTGAATAAGGGACAATTACTGTGGATGTCCTTAAAAAGGGTGTGTATAAATAGACGGGAGAGGCCAGTAATATATGTACTTTAGTTAATTCTGGTCCCCTGGTACATAGGACCTAACATATTTGGCGTAAAGTAGGTTTATTTCATCTCTGCCTGGAATATAAACGTTGTACCTACCTATGTATGTATGTATTATATAAAACCGTTCATGCTAACATAGCGTGCACATCAGTTAGCGTTACATCCAAAACATGATTAAATTAAAAACCTGACTCGTTTCAATTCTATGAATATTTAGTTAGATTTTGAATCCCAACAATTTCACCGTCGCCGATACAGTTTCAATACTATTGTCACATGACTAGTTTCGCTTTGCATTGCACACACATACTGTATTGTGGACGGTCACTGCCACATATTGCATGTCGTGCCGCAAGCAAAGCATTTCTCACGCTGTGATATTTTGAGACTTGGAAAAATGCCTTTCAACCAATAACAACCACCTTATTGAAAAGGGAATTTATTTAATGGCAATGGAGAAGTTCGCTAGGTCAATGGCATAGCGCGCTTGGCCTGCGATTGTGTAAACTAAGCAACGTTCTCTAAGGCCGATCATTGGATGGGTGACCAAAAATGTATTATCTCGAGTTCCTCCGTGCTTCGGAAGGCACGTTACGCCATTGGTCCCTGTTGCATCTGTAGTCGTTAGTACCCACCAACCCGCACTGGGCCAGCGTGGTTATGTTATGACCCATTCTCCCTATATTCTTCCATCCATAGGTACTATGCATACCTCTGACTCGGGCGCCCTGCGACGCTCCGCGTCAGTATATCTCCCCGGGAGATGCCGTCTCCCCATTAGGGAACGCCGCTGTGGAGGTACCCTCACAGGGAGTGCTCGACTGCAAGGCTTGAGGACAAGGTCTTCGCCTGCCCCAAAAAACCCGGTAGATGCTGTAAAGGCCTCTCAGCCAACAGCTTAGGCCCTTCAAACAAAAAAAAACTATGCATAATATCTAAACTTAAAATATAGCGTTATTGAAACGGCCAATGAATGGATGCATCCGATGCGCCGCATGAAGATAATCGAACGCTCGTTCGTTAGTTAATTGACTGTGATATGCCAGTTGCGCCTCCTCGACATTCACGCCTAATGCCCCTAATTAAGGCGGTGAAGCCTGATCACTTACGTGAATTGCTGTAAGCTATTTTCACAGGTACATTTATTTTTGGAACTTCTTGCTGGCCCGGGAACGAAAAAAACGAAAATCGTAGTAGATGTGAATGGAAGAGGAAACATACTGCGCCAACCCCAAATGAACTGGTAACAGGGCAGGGAGAAGAATTAGGTCCATGTAAAGGCACGTGAATTGCTGTATATTGGTACAAGAGGAGTCTTGATCAGACCTAATACCGTGTGGCAGAGTAGAATATAATTGTCACCACCCCAAATCTCTCCCGTGGGTGTCGTACAAGGCGACTAAGGATAAATCAGTGATGAGGAATGGGCAGCAGCGTTCCTCTTATACCACCTAGCAATGTACTGCGACTTTTGTGTGCCCGATAAATGGCAATAGGCTCGCCACCTGTTACATGGAACCTAATATAATTTGCGTAACATGGGTGCTAGTTCACCTCTGCCTACCCCTTCGGGGATCTAGGCGTGATTTATGTATGTATGATCAGACCTAATATTTTTTGTAAAAAGTATTGCAATAATATTATATGTAACGGCATGGGGAGATTGGTGCTCATTGGAGTTTAATGATTATCTTTCTGTCTTACAGTTACCTCCATATTGTTGAGATCTTATCTCGCTATCTGTGACATTGCTCTGTGATATATCACTAGTAAAGATAGACGCTTACTAGTTAGGCATCAAGAATGCGAAATACTGGATATTGCCGGCCATATAACAGGCTTTCTCGAAAGGTCTAAAATTACAACCTTTACATTGTAAACTCCACTATCATTCACCTTATTTATTGGTGTAGTAACTTGTTCAGAACTAGGGAAATCTGGCCCAGAACAGGGTGACATTTTGTATAAAAATACGTTCATCATAAATCTAATACTTATATAAAAACTCGTGTAACAGTGTTTCGAATTGATTTTGTGAAGTAAATTTGGTTCAGCTGGCCACCTGCCTGACACCAACCCTCTTTGGGTATGCTGTTGTTGGTTCTTCCCAAATGTGCTTATTGGTCTTCACCGGGCTATCTCCCTCAGTCGACTTGTACAACACTGGCTGGCACATTCTACGTTATTTTTCAGCATCGAAGACCTTGATACGTTATGAATGAATGAACCATATTGTTACATCTTTTCTCTTTTTGTTACTCCACACATCCATCAGAACTATTTATATATCCTTTATAAGAAGGAAAGCTCATATACTTCACCAGCTCAGCAGCGAACTGAGCAGTGCGTTAGCGGAAACTGGTCAGTTCGCATTTGAGAAATCGCACGCTATAATGTCAGCGCTTTATAGTGGCAGTCCGGCGTCGGTACGCGTCGCCCGAACACTCTAATTCCGTCCATTGAATTCAAATTGAAGAGTAAAATGTCCGGACATTGGCCCGCGCCGTGTATTCGCTCGGAGCGCTTAGCTAATAACTTAATTCCACTGGGAAAATGCATCTGTATCATGTGCAGTTGACGCTGCAGCGTGTCAAAGAGCGACGATCTGTTTTGACGTGACATGCGAACAAAAACAAGACACAAAGAATATTGTGGGTAAGAAGAGTTTGAAAAATTATAAAAGTCTTGATGCGGGAATCGAATCCGCGTCCACTGCAATCCGGACAGGTGCCTAAACCACTCGGCCAACCAAGACGTCTGGTCATCCATAATATTCTGTGTACTAATTTTTCTAACATTAACTGCCGCACTCAGAGACGTCAAAAAACGTTAATGAGTACTTAACGTCAAAAAATGACAATTCATAACTAGTCGCTATTCTTGCCGGGTCTATGGTCTTGATTTGAATGAAAAATTTTGACATTAAATACTCACTAAAGTTAATTGACGTCTCTGAGTGCGGCAGTTAGTTATATAAATTATATAAAGCCGTGTGGTGACGGCAGAGTAGAATACATTTGTCACCACCCCCATCTCTTCCGTGGGTGTCGTACGAGGCGACTAAGGGTAAAGACAGCAATGAGTAATGGGCAGCAGCATTCCTCTTGTACGATCTAGCAATATACAGCGATTGATGTGCCCGATGGATGGCAATAGGCTCGCCACCTATTACATGGGACCTAGCTAAATTGGCGATAAGTGGGTGTTAATTCACCTCTGCCTACCCCTTAGGGATATTGGTGATTTATGTATGTATGTATATAGTTATATAAAGTTCAAATTAAAATCAAAATCTTAAAAACTAGACACTTTAACTACATTTTTGACTAATCTACGAAATCTGTCTTCCTCGTGTGAATTTGGATCGCTACAAGAATTTCTTTAATTATTAGTACTACTTTCATAGCCAACATGAACTCGTTTTATACAAATATCCCAAAAGGACTTCTATTAGAAGAAAACTTAACAATAGAGACTATGAAAGCAATCTGCAGAAGCCTAGCTATCACATAAAAATGTTAATATATTAAGGGCCTGTTTCACAATCGACAAGTTAGTTCGAAGTAGCTTACTTTGCAGTTCAATTGACATATATTTCATATTACAACTGTCAAATGATCTGCGAAGTGAGCTACTTAAAACTTACTTGTCGATTGTGAAACAGGCCCTATATATAAATAATACATACAATAGAATTAAAATAAGTTATCCAACGTTTGGTATACCTCACCATCATCAAGGGCCAAGTGGAAAATCTGTCGACATTAATCACGTCCGCACTGTGAAATACAAATTCGACATAGGGAGAATGGGTTAGAACTGCCATAACCAACCAGGACCATAAGGCTAAGCAAGAAGAGCTCGAGATAGCAGTGGGCACATGGAAGCGCCGGTGATGATGATAATGATATTGATGATAATCCTTCTGTAGTAATAAATAATAATAATAATAATTAAATATTTTTACACTCACACCTATCATCTAGCCCAAAGTAAGTAGCCTAAGCACTTGTGTTATGGATACCAGATGACGGATATATTTTTAATAATCACATAAACATATACGCAACCATGACTCGGAAACAAACATTTGTGGTCATCACAAAGTTTGCCCCTACCAGGATTCGAACCCGGGACCTCTTGGCCAATACCCAGCAATCTGAGCATTCAACCAAGGCGGCCGTCAAATTTTTGTCGTTAAATTTTTTTTTTAAAAAAACTGGCAATCACAGATTATTCGTCATCAATAATGTGTGTTATAAAGAAAAGATGGATGGATTGTGTAAAGGAGGGTATGATAGCGATAAGAGTGGATGAGAAATTGATGAAGGATAGAGAGGAGTGGAAGAAGAAAACATGTTGTGCCGACCCCGCCTAGAACGGGATAACGGCAAGAAGAAGAAATAATGAAGAAGAAGAAGAAGTGTATTGCTCTGGTAATCTGGTCGAAGCAGGAGGAACCTCCGTTAGTATAGAACTTGTATAGAAACTTTGAGAGACTTGCATTTGTTCCATCAAAAATAACAGCTTTTTTATTTCTTACTATATTACCTCCGTCCTGTCTCTCCAAAAGTTGTTTCATTTGGGCCACCACTAAATTATAACCTTTATGTACAAGGAAAACTTTCTTGACATCATCACCAACTCATAGGAAACTTGGCACACATTTATTACGCGAAATTTCATTGACGGCACTCATTTTTCTGTCTGTTCTTCTAAAACAAGGGACAAACAGTATTTGTACAGTGATTTTAGAAAGTAGATCGTCATTAGGAAAAATATATTCTTCGTGTATGGTTCCATTACAAATAACATGCACTATAATCTATACAAGGTGTTCGGTACATAGTGTATCAAGCAGGCACCTTCCCATGCTAACATAGTCATATAAATACTATGGTAAAATTAAAAATTCGAAATTATAAAAATATTTTTAAAATTTTTCATACATTTTGTTTTTCTGATCAAACTATTTGTATGGAGGATTGATTATTTTTTTACATATAAATTTTTTTGATATCACCATTTATATGACTATGTTAGAATGGGTAAGTGCCGGCTTGATACCCCATGTACCAAACACCTTGTAAAGTGGCATTGCTTTTAGTTAAAAAAATATCAGTATATACAATCTTGTTAGAAAATAATCTTTTTAAAATACATTTAAAATAATACCAAACACACTCAAGGTTTATTCATAAAAGTAGTTTTATTTTAAAATGTTTAGTTATGTAATGTTTATATAAAAATCAAGTCATAATTTGGCTAACATTTAAACAATGGTAGCAATGGTAGCAAACAAATAATAGAAAATCCTTATGGAATATGGCGGTCTCGGTTCTATGCCAGCCTTCCTCATCCATTGTCATTATTCCAAATTATTATGTGCACCACGTTAATAAAGCTACAAATTCAATGCATTTCGCTCTATTAACCGTTTAATTAATTAATGTCGGTACGCTTGCCAACTGTACTGGAACCAGTATATTGTATTCGATCATAATATTAACGTATTTTATTGCTATTACCCCTGTCGTTGACAATAATTATCGTGAATTAACTTGCATTGATACTGTAATGGCTGAAGTTTAAATTTAAATGACCCAAATATTTTCATTACCTACGTGTTTTTGCGCTGAATGTAGAAGTTGCGTTCTAATTCGAGCGGATTATAACTTGAAAGGCTGTAACGAAAGCTCCAAGTTTGTTTCCAACTTTATTCAGATAAGACAAAACATGCGGAGTTTCATCAATTTAATGTTTAGTTAGATGCGACTTTACAGCTGTACAAACTTTTCTATATTGAATTTCACCTAAGTTAGGACTATCTCGATTTGTGTTAAAAGTTATTATGGAGTTGTCTTCTATTCGAAATTTGATAATGCCGAAATTCTCTGTTACCCAAAGACAAAATGTTAACTTTAATCCGTCATAGACCAGTTCTAGATTCAGTGACACAGTATTGACTGGAGTATTATCTCTGCACATTCGAGTGCACTCATAATTTCTTGTAGGGTAGGCAACGGTTTGATCACCCCCCGTGCTGCGTTCAAAGGGATCTATCACTTGTTGTGGCTAGTATAGCTTGAGCTCCCACAATACTCCTGCTAGGCTTTAACAGAGGGTATAATAAAGGCTCAGAAGGGCATCCAAGGCTCTGATACTGTTGGTTTTTTTCTATCGAGCAGTCGCGGTCGACAGAGATTAATCGAGTGCCGCCTCTGAAGGCCATATTAGCTATAACGGCATCCGGAAAATTACCCGATTTTTCCACTCACGCCCCCCCACTGATGTCTGCGTATTGACAATGAGATACAGTGTACAATGGGGGGTGAATAGCTGTGATGCTTACACGGATGTGCTGGAGGAAAACGCTAAGAGGCACCAGAAACAATTAATCTGATTCTCACCATATATCACTTACCGGTAATTAGGTGTGTCTGCTGAAACGTTTCTCATTATTATCATCTGTTATTGGATCCGTGGTATGTCAGGAACAATTATGACGCGTTGGACGGTTTTGGAACTGGGTCGGTGGTCTGATTCTAATCCTAGTTTTATTCAGAAAACTGAATGAAACTAGGATTAGAATCACTTTCAGATTTAATTAAGTATTTGCAGTTTGGTTTAGCTTCTTTTTCTAGTGTGTTTGTATCGGAAAATACCTACCATTGGAATGTATTGGGCTCAAACAGTCTACCCACATGCATATTCCGCTTTTTGAAATATGTCCATCTTCCAGCCTTGTCAGTGATATAGTCTAGCATACCAAACGGCTCGTCGATTCCTGGCATTCATTAAAAATCTACTCTAATGAGTTCAGAATAAACTTATGCTTTGTGCAGATAAGGGTTTAACTGCCTAACAGTGTAATTATACTTATAAGTTCACAACACTAGAACTAGTTAGGTCTTTATACAGAAGTAACTGTATTGTGAATCCACATTCACATCTATCTCTTGTGTGAGCTTTCTCTTCGGTGGTAGGTCTCTTTGAAACGATTCGAATAAGCATCCAAAATTAATTCCGTATTCCACTCCAACCTTTTAACATTATTTTTGGTATGCACACCGTAATGTTGCTTACAATGAATTATCAAAATTGCATTTACTTTGCAAATCGTTACCGTTAATTGCTTTAGCGAAACCGACGTAACCGTTTTTGTCATAATAAAATCACCACAACACGTCCCCTACGCTGACATACTGTTAATTGAAAAACACATTTAATGCCTCCGCGTGTTATACACACGGCGCAGTTAGTATAATTAGTTTTGGACTCACAATATCTTTGCGGCATCATTCGCCTCCGTATATATAAAAGTGGGCGATTGCAAAATCCATCCCAGAAACAATTACACGGGATATTGCTGTCATGGCGAATTTAACGTAACATTTAGCACTTCTGCTGGCGAGATTTTTGTTCGTCTTATTGCGGTGATACTTAGAGGTACAAATTGTAAAATATGGGCGATTAAATGGCTGATTTACTCTTCCTTTGCTTGCGGAGCGTTGGGCAGGGAAATTACCTCACGCGTAGAAATGGCACCGAATAGCTTGGAAGCTTATTATAGCGTGCACAATACATCCGCATTTGTGCGACGTTTATGATGGCCTTGCTTGAGATCGTTCAACATTTGTATAATATTGAGATTGTCCGGATAAACGGGTAGGCAATCCCGACTTGTATTTATCACTACCAACTAGGTGTGCGTCTAAACGATATTTATTCTGAAGTAATTTTTAAAACGGAAGGCGTAAAGTATAGTAATGTCGGATAATATAATACGGATTGTGTTCTTCCTTATATCGGAATAAAACATGATCGGATTCATGGAGTCGACGGTGTGAATGCGATTGGGTTTACGGGAAATCAATGGGTTGTAAACTACGCGGTGGCCTGTCTCACTGTAGTGCAGATATTACTGCGTAGACTTCCACACTTTTTACATTGACAGAGGATTTAAATTTACATGTATTCAGTTAAAAGATCAATAAATATTAAGAGATGATGGGATAAGAATAAGAGAATAAGATGAGATAGGAGATTTAGATATTAACCAAAAGAAGAAAACAAAAGTGCCCATTGCAATTTCCGTCGCAGATAAGTAACGTTTTAATCCTAAAATAAAATAGTCTTACGATCAACTTCACAGTGTGATTATCTGAGGCTTATTCTAATTCAATCAAGAATCAAGAGTGATCAATCGGATCCAACTTCATTTTCATAAAGATAGACGTTAAGAAGTTGAAGATTGAAGGGCCCCATTATGACGCCATATTGAAAAGCTATGAAATGGAAACGCCAATGTGAAATCATTTTATGCAGTTATCCGAGGCTCTTAGCTGAGAGCGTAGCTTCAAAGCGAATATCTCGAGACGATACATTTACGGCAGATCATTTCACTTCGCGCTAAGCCTTCGGGTGGGGCCGCGAGATAAGTGGCTGAGAGATGACGCGTTACATCGGGGAATGTTGCCTCGTGGTTTGCAAGAGATGGCGCTGAACGATATTCGCATAATTATTTCAGGTTTTTTAAACTTTCCTTTTTTGGTCTTGATGCGGGAAAGCCATAATTTTTCGTACTTTTTCTAAACACCATATTATTTGTACACTTTCCTTATTTAATGTTTGTCATTTTAAATATCTTTGTCGCAATGTGTCTGACATCATCATCAAGACGATGATGATATCAGACACATTTACATCTGCAATGTTACCAGTTCAACTGTTCATTGATATCGGTTAGATGTCTTCAAGCCATCCACTTCTTTTTGATTATATCATCCATCACACAAGTACTAGTGATGAATGTAGAGTTTAGACAAATTACAGAAACGAGAAGGCTAAGACCAGGATGGGCACTCAGGCCTTTGTATTTCTGGGGGGTTCCTCGAAATCAGGCACCTGAGGGACTAATGAGTGTCGCCTGACGCAATGAATAGGATCATTTCTGTTAGGTCCTGACAGAAAAAGTTAGAACGAGAGGATGAGAGGGTTAGGAAATCCTTGGGGGAGGTCTATGCCCAACAGGCAACATTTCGGCTGAAATGATGATAAGGATAAGTGAGTGTTGATAAATTTCTGTCAAGTCATTTGAGAATGTACTACAGTTTTTTTTATGCCCGAATATGTGCAGGGCAATCTGCCACGGGAGGTGGTAATGCTTACGCATCCCTCCAGGACGGATCCTGGAGGGTATGTTGGACTCGCACCGACTAAACGTAACTTTATGCCATACTCGGGAAAGGGTCTATAGGCGTCCTGTGAAGCGATCGTTCCCTAGGCAAGGGAGCGACGCGTTTTCCCTTTGTTGGGCTTGGCGTCTGACCACAAACTCGCCTGATGGAAAACAATGATGCGTGCTAAGATGGTACGTTTAGCATCATAAGTCGATTAGCACTTTAGCTCTTTGTCATACCAAAGATAGTCCATGCGCAGTAATTATCGCTTATTTTACACGACTGTACACGCTAACCCAGAAAATTGTTCACTTGTTCACTTCGCCGTTAAAAATTATACTGATCCGGGAAAACATACCTCAACAAGGTGCTTTGTACTGCAATGTTCTCCGATTTCGTGGCCCCCGGCTTATTATTCATCGAGAGTTTCTTCTTTTGTGTCCGGGCCGATATCAATCTGCGATCGTCGGACTGGATCGACGCCTAGGGCCCAGGTCCTCACCTACATAATTGTGATTGCCCTATAAGGCGGTAAGGACCGGTTCCCCTAGTGGAAAATGCCCATCCCGGGCCCAGAGCAATGCAACTGCCAATTAATTGCCGGTTGCGGTGACCGAGGCCTATCATACCGAAACTATAAATTTAGCGGCGGTTACGAGCTGACGATATAGGTTTAATGACGATAACGAGTGATCGGCGTTATCTCACGCGGCGGTTGTAATTTTTCACCTCCTCCCCCGCATCGTGTAGTGTATGATTGTTGGCTGAGAATTAAGTTTTGCACGCTACTGGTTTTGAGCGATGTTAATCGTAATTGTCGTTTAATTTTATACAAGCTTTAGCAGCATGGATTGGATTTGGAATGTTGTCCTTTCCACCAATTTTCTTTTTCACTTGTCACTTCGCTTTCAAAACGGATATAGAATCTTATCGAAGATGATCGAAAATATTATATATTATATTATTATGATCTTAGTGACTCCAAGTACAGTAACGTTGGGTTCACTGGTGGACCACGCGATGGCCACTGGTTGACCAAACGTATTTATTTCTTCTTTCTTTCTTTCGATGTCCACTCGTTGACCACGCGGCGTCCACTCGTGAACCACCTGCCGACAACGTGTGGACGCCGAGCGACGAAGCGTTGCGGGTCCGAGTGCCGGGTATCTCTAATGAGCTGTGACGTATTTAAAAACAAAATAGGTGCTCCAGAAAATGGCATTTCACTAGTCGCACTCAGAAAACAAGCGATACCCACTTTCCGACAGAACCGTCAATGGAAACACGCTAAGTGAAGATCTGCATACAATGTGCTCAAGCTATGCTATGCTAACTTTATTCAACAGCTGGGGAATTGCAAAAATCGCCGACCTGCATTCTTTCCCTCAGCCTCAGCTGAGGTATTATTTTTCTCAGAATTTTGAGAGGCGTCAGGGATCGGGTGACGTGCACATTTACATACAAAACGCGGCTGGCCAGCCAGCGCGCAGATAGTGCGGCATATCTAATCTGTGGACGGCTGTCAATCACCGCTAGACATGCGAGCGCTCTAGATGCGGCTACCCGATTCCGCTTTCTATTAGTATTTAATAGTGTTATACAGATTAAGTGGGCCTGGCCTTTTTTGAGCCCGACAGATAACTGGCGTCGACTGGTATCGAGTGGCGCTGCAAGGAAGTTGATTGTAGCAATGATTTTCTTTCCTCCTGTAATTGTTGGCAAGAGTCTTAAAAAATAATATAGAATTGGCCAGCCCCGACTCATCCCATGGGTGTCGTAAAAGTCGAATATGGGAGATTTCCCGGTGTAAGCCAATAAGCACTTCGGGGCACCCGAATGGTGGAGGGCAAACCACCGACAATAGCATTCCCAAAGAGGGTTGGTGTCAGGCACGTGGCCGGCTGTAAGACCTCTGTGGATGAGCGTTCCAGGTGAAGCTCGATTCCATCTTCGGTCCTTATCAGCACTTACCATCAGGTGGGTTGAAGGCTGCCACCCGCACGGTGAATCCATATGAAATACTAAGAGTTTCATGTCATCTGATGACCAGCCATCCGGTGACTTTCCTTTACGACCACTGCTTAGTCTTAGTGCTCTAGCCATTGCGCTATCGATCACTTCCAATAGCACAAGGTCCCCTTCTTCAACCTGCCCTGTTCCCGTTCTATCTGGGGTCCGCGCAGTATGTTTCTTCTTCCATTCATATCGGTCAGACGTCATCAAGCTATCCACTCCCTTTTGATTCATATCGTCAATAGGCTCAATAGAACACGGTTGTTATGAACAATTACTGGAATAATTATTCGCTATTTTGTTTCAATTGCTTCTTTCTTAGTAACATTATAAAGTGCTCCAAGTGCGTCAATAAACTTGAGCGATGTGCACGTCGTTTTGGCTTGTTAAGAGCTCGCAATTAAAATGTAGCAATACCTACCAACTCTTTATATCAGGTGCGTGCGCAATCACATGGTTTTATTGGGATATCTGTAACCAGAAAGCGGCTGATTTATAAAAGCATAGCGGTTGTAAGTCTTGGAAATGGCTTAATTAACGTTAATTTCTATTGGGGCAGTTGGCGGCGGTCGTTAAGACACTGGTTAAATTTATTGATGGACTCGTTGGAGGTTTTTTAATGCGCTGACTTGAGCCGTGCCTCTGAGGTCTTGGATTGTTATGGCTAAATCGAATGTTAGAAAAATTAGAAAAAATAGTACCAACAAAGATTTTGGTGGTTAGAAAAAGAATCGGGGCAGGTGCCTGTCTTGGTTGGCCGAGCGGTCAGGCACCTGCCCGGATAGCAGCGGACGCGGGTTCAGTTCCCGCATCAAGACCATAATTTTTCGAAATTCTTTTTCTAACCTCCAAAATCTTTGTATTGACTAAGTATTTTTAAAAAGTCTAAGTCATAATTTGTTTATTCATATCTGGTATGATTACAATACACTTGTGAATCGTCAAGATGCTAGATACGGCAAACCCGTGTGTCCTAGAAATAGGGGAGTGCGCAGCACGCCTCTGTCTATACCTAATAAAAAGTGTGAAGTGTGTGCCTAGAGCTGGAGTAAGACTGAAGACTGACTGAATGCTGAAGTTTGATATAAGGTTAAGTTGGTCAATTAAGTTGCTAAATTGACGAGCGGTGGAAATGACTAGAAAATCTTCTGGAAAACCTAGATTTTCTACCGAGTCCACTTAAATAGAGGGGGAAAAGAAGTAATAGTTACCATTATGATTTTAATTTGAACAAGTTAAAAAAAAATAGTAGAAAGAATATCGAATTGTAATAAGATAAAGTTTGAAAAATTATAGACTTGATGCGGGATCGCAGAGAACGCGGGTTCGATTCTCGCGAGTGGCAAATGTATTGTGGTGTGTCGTCACCGCACGGCATGCCGTCGCAGCTGTGTTCATATTTAGCGTTGCCTACCCATTGAACCCTGAAAAAGCTACGTTTTTTTTTATTACCTATACGTTTTTGCAAACATTCAACCCATATTCCTGACAGCTCTGCAATGTGATTTGGGCCCCACACAAAAAAAGGGTGGTTGCACGGAAGTGGCGCCTGGCCGGTCAGCTGGGAAATTCAGACGCCCGTCCGTCAGACATCGGATGAAATTTGTGGCGTGACAGATTTAACATCGCCCGTTCGGACAGGCCCGACCGACCCCGTATTATGTGAGCCGGTTTTAGTTGCTTTGGTCTACCCGTCACTCTCACGCTTTCCTGTTGTTCTCAATTAGTGATAGAGACGGGTACACCAAAGCAACTGAAATCGGCTTGTATAGTACGGGGGCCGGTCACGGAGCGGTCGCCGCTTGGGTATTTGTTGAGTAATGGCAAGACCACTCGCCCCTATTGAGTGTTGCCGTCAAAACTGTTGTTTGAGTGCTGCCGCAGCAACAGCGGTGCTGTCAAAGTTTGATTTTATATGAAGAAGAAGAAGAAAGAACATTTACTGCCGCACATGAGTACCTAATGTGAAAAAATTACAATTAAAAACTAGTCGCTATTCTTGCCGGGTCTATGGTCTAGCTTTTTTGACACTAAATACTGTTATTTGACGTCTCTGATTGCGGCAGTTATTGAGACAACAACGTAACAAACGAACAAAAATTTTAACATAAATTGTCAGAACACACTTATTTTATTTAATACAAATATTGTCACTAACATTATAATTATACTTTTGGGGACTTATTTTGATAAGACTGTGGTAGATAGACTGCAGACTTGAAAATGGCCAACACCCAACCAAACGGAATACAAGTACAAACCTAGTACTCTACTGAGGGTCGAATCTAGTAACCTCGAGATCCAATTCCAGTGGGTTCACCCACTGGATCACGGAAGGCTTATGTACAATTTTTTTTGAATACTTATTATGAATATGTACTTCCTTTATGCGCACATCTGCGACAATCCGCTTTAACTGCGGCAGCGCTTGTCAATGCCGTCGTCAGAGCCGAATGAACGCATGGCGTGGCTTTAAATGCTATTTGTAACTTTGTCGGCTTGAGAATAAATCCGCCAAAAACGCTTTTGTTTGCGAGCAAAATAAATCCGTCGGCAGTTTCCAAGTAATATATGTATGCCACCACGTGAAATTTTAAACGATAAAGTAGCGAACGCGAAATTGCCGCGTGCTCACAAATCCACAACGGCCAGCCAGACATTTGTCGTTGTGACGCCACCGGCACATAATATAACTCTGGCGCAGTATTTTTTTAGCCATTAAATTGTACATAAAAGTCCACTGAAAGGGGATACATATTGCGTTAAAACGTCCGGTTCTTCCGTTCGGCGTGCGGTGGGTTGGATTTTTCTCGTGGGCCGACCGAAAGACCGATCGTGGGTCGATAAGGCCCTTAAGATTTACGGGTTATAAACGGCCACACACTTCCGCGAGATCAGTGGCTGATTTACGCCCGCGACGGCCCAAGTTCCTATCCCGAGCTGCCTAGGGGTCGGCCAACCCGTCAATCTTAGTTCCGCATAACCGTAGTCAATCTTGTTTATTGTGCTCCATAGAGTACATGATTATACTGGAAATTGTGCTCTCAACGCACAACTTAGACTTTGGATCTTTACTCACAATATCTGTCTGAAGAACGTCGCTTTAATTTTGTTGCGTCGTCGCCAATGCTGTTGGAATTCAGCCCAGAATGTTTCGCATTGTTGACTTTTTTCGCAGCCATATCAACTTTGAGGCATGTTATCGTCTAGTTGGAATTAGCACTGCATTGAGTACTTATACACACTGGCAAATAATGTTTTAATTAAATATTTTCCTAATCATAAATGTTCTACGCTAGATTCCGTCCGGTTGCCGTAGAATATCGGAGTGTGGTTCAAATAATGGGGCAAATATGGCTATGGACCTATTTTCATTTCTGCAAAAAGTTTTTCATCTTTAATATAAGTCAGTACTGTGGCTACTACGTAAAACCTCATCTTGTTTCCACCGTGTAAGGATACAATTTAGGGTAGGTATACGAGATTTCATAGCGGTATGACAGTATTCACAATCGAATTTTCGGTCCGAGAACCATGGAAGCCTTAGACTCCTTAGTCATCTAGAGGATTAAAGTTATGTGAATTGATTCAATCCGATTCGATGCCGTGTGGTGACGGCAGAGTAGAATTCAATTGTCACCATACCAAATCTCTCCCGTGGGTGTCGTACAAGGCGACTAAGGATAAACAGTGATGAGTAATGGCTAGCAGCGTTCCTCTTATACAACCTAGCACTGCGACTTTTGTGCCCGATAAGCCACGATTCGATACCTATTTAGAACCATCTAAATAGGTATTGAATCCAATGCCAACAAAAACGCACATATTAAAAACCCGTCCACAAGCTCCATCCGTTCTCAGTTTCAATAAATACAATATTCTACTTCCATTTGTCAAGACGGAAACAAGGGAGCATCTAGAGAACAAATTGCCAAATAACTCTGTACAATAACCGGGCACCCGTAAATAAAGGATTTATCTTACAAATGCGTTATCTAGCATAATATTTATTTTACGATAGCGCGTAAATTTTGCACAAAAGCGTAAAATGTACCGTTACGCAACCTAAGTATTTAGCGAAAGGGCTATATTACGTTATCGTTTCTGTATTTATGTGCAATAAATAAGTGTCAACGGTGGATAGCGGCGGCTTAAAATTACTTTTAGATGCGATTAGTGGTGTGAAAAGGACAATAGATATAGTTGGGTAACTGTCCAGTGTACGCTAAGCTTAAGACAGATCCGCTGGTCCGTTGATTCTTCAATATAAACACAAACCGAAAACGGTGCATTTTTTTGTTTTATGCTAGACAGGGAAACTCTTGCCCTTCATAGCACCTGATGGTCAGTGACGATAAGAAGGAATTAAAGGCCATTGATGGAATCGAGCTTCACCTGGAACCCTCAACCACAGAGGGACTGGCTATCTTCTCACACATTGTCGGAACACAATAATGCTGTAAACATTATTATTATGGCGACAGATTTTTGATAAGATGGTGGTAGCTAGCCAGGCGGACTTGAAAGAAGTCCTACCACCAACTAAACCGAGTACAAATTTTGTACCCACCTGGGGATCGAACCCGGGACCTCTGGATCTTCATTCCGGTGGGCGAACCACTAGACCACGGAGGCGGCAATTTGGACACATTAGTCGAAGAGGTCGATAGATTTTTATTCGGAGGCAAAAACGTACCAGACATTTACATCTTGACACCACGATTAATAATAATAATAAACCATTGTCGTAAATAACCATGTGATTCCCGCCAATAAACGAAACTGTACCCTAGAAGATGTTGTCAATAAACACAAAGAAAATAAAATAAAAATTATACCAATACATAACAATATTTTTAATTGTTTCAATCAACAGAATTCCTATAAAACTTTTTTGCTCTGTCTAGAAAAAGACGTAGGTATTCTGATTTGTGCTACACTTGATACACATAGATAGGTGGATGATTTTATGTAATCAGGAATATATCATCTTGTAATCTCTAAAACTAGAGTCTATTTTAAGCTTTCTTACGCATAAATAAAGCACCCTTGACCCTTGTCAACCACACATTTTTTTACGGTAGATGTGTTTTCCGTTTTTCTCATATCCGCCGCTTCTTTTGCTGTCCCCAACAATCCGAGAATGAAACTTTAACAAACTTTTGTAAATTGAGTTCGGAAAGTTGTATGATCAGCAGTTACTTCTGCCGTTGACTGCATCTTCATAAGAAGTTTTCTGGCAAATTAATTCCTGGAACGGCGGTTACGGTAAGTCCGTACCAAAACATGTCAGAAAATATGTGTAATTTTTCAAACAGAGCTTATTTATTTTTGTCCACCTGTCAATTCAAAATAATAACAAATGAACCCACATTCTTCAGCCGACGAATAATTTATATTGGGCAATGAAAAATGTAGTGCTACCAGATCCATCTTTCGATAATCAATCGACCGAAAACTGATATGGATCGAGCGCTTCCACAGTGCGTCAACGTCCGAACGGGTTCGTGTTTTATTAAGCTCTTTCTAGTGGTCGCAAGTGTGTGCTTGCCCTTAATTGTCACAACTTTATTTCTTTGTACGAGGTATCAGATTTGCATGCGGCGACTCCGTATGACGTGGCCAGTTTACAAGGCGAAACCTTTTTGTCCCGCTTGACGCATGTCAGTAGATGGAGACGCAGACGTGTGCGCAGCGTTCATCTGATTTCGGCATCTTTTAAATTCAAACCTCCTTCGCTTTTCATCCTTTTGCAAGCTTCAAGTGTATTCACACGTGCTGACAGGGTTAATATAAAATAGGAGGGCCAATAAGTTTTTTTCTTTTTGATGCGTTGCATCGTATTTCGTGGACGTTGATTAAGATAAATCGGCACCTTTATCAACGTCTGAAAATTTGATGCATTGTTTCAATGGACTGTCTGTTTCTTGATTAGTGTGTTTCTTGGAATGTACCTCAACCTTCTTGTTTGGTTCTGGTATCGCAAATCTTGGCTAAGTCAAAGTTCCAACCTCATAGATTCATGTGTTGGGATGCGTATGATACCCTGTATCATCAGCGAAAAGGGAAGATCTTCCTGCATGACCGGCGTGCGCTCAGGGACCGCTGCGCTGTCCGACTATACTTCGTCGGATCTTATACTGAGTTTTGGCATGAATTTTGCCAGAGTAATTCACTTGGTAAACTTGTTCTGTTTAATTACCAAATTCGTTATTAGGTTTAGAGTTGATTTGACTCCATTGTTGTCGTTAATTGTCGCACTTTTCTTTGATCAACCATGTGTTGGTTACTCGATACCTTTATTTTGTAAGTTAGAGGTATGTACTAATTTCATAGAAATTACATCATACGTTTCCTTTTTAAGTACTACTGATGGTATTAGCCTTAATTATTAAGCACCAACCGATATCAAGAAAACAATATTATCGATCTATAACATCTAGTTAACTCCGGTTGTCATTGTCACAAATGGTAGCCGTCGTAAATATTATAATAATTCTAAGTTTATATTTGCCTATGGCAATTCGAGCGACACAGCCGGTCGTTATCTCGCTTGATTTATTTAGGAATAGTAGGTTAAAATTGGGGCACCTGGATCAAAAAAGATCCAGGCACCCCAATTTTAATCTATTATTTATTCATGTTTTCATATATTCAATGTTCATCACTCGACTCTTTCGAGTAATGAAAAGTGAATAGTACGCACCATGCGAGGTCGTTGACAACTACTTAATCTATTTTATGTTGTATCTTACATATGTTGCAGCATACCGCCACCCCTCCGTTACGGTATTTTCTCTATGTGTTTATTCATGTTTTCAACTATTTTTTTTAAGTATCCATAAATAATGAACTTACTCGAAAGGAGTTTTCAGTTTTCACTCATGCCATCAGAAATCAAATTTAAATCAGTCTTTTAATCGGAGATCCAGGTACCCCAATTTTCACTATTCGTTTATTCATGTTTTCTGCTATTCAATTTGTTAATCTTTTTTAATTATATATTTAATTCGATTAAAAAAATAACACCTAGTATTTGACAATAATTATTAAGTTAAAATAGGTATTGAACAGGAATAAAACCAAACAAAATATTAAGTAAATAGAAATTTATTGGTAACATAATATTTTTTTTTACAAAACATATATATCTAGTTAATATTTTAACTAAAAACTGAAAGCAACATCTAAGACTAGTCTATTAATATTTACAATTATCATACAATTCTATTAATTTCATTGATATTAAATTTCAGTGATTCTTAAAAGTAAAAACATTGTTTTCTCTACACCACTTATCCAAACAAAATACATTTTTTAGGGCACATACGTTATTATGATGTATACAGCTCATAATATCCATCGAAGTTGAATATTTCTCATACAGTGTTAATAAACTAGGACAATTTTTATCTTCTAAGTTATGTACGTTATTGTTATTAAATATATCTTTTATCCATAAAACTTTTTCATTGCCCTTAGTTAGTATACATTTATTGTTAAAAAAATTGCCTGTAATGTTTTTAATATTAAAATAAGGTATACATCCTTCATTCCAATAAATTCCTCTATTTTTTTCAATCCAGGCTACTTGCAAGCGTTCTTTTTTTGTTAATTCATAAAATGGGTATGGTGGTTTTATTAACCACACAAAGATTCGACTATTCCAGAGTATTGCTATTTCTTTTGCTATAAAATGGTTTTGCTTGTCTTTAAATCCTTGTACATCCACTATCACATTCATGATAATTTTCTTACAATATTACTGAGCGGTTTGTATTCAAATAGACGGTCATTTATAATCAGACAATAAGCAGTTGTATTATCTGGTATATCTTCTGAACATTCGATTTCTATCCGAACATCAACGGATCCAGTTTTTAGTGAGTCGTTTTGTCTTGAGCAATCGATCACAAACAACGGAGCTTTTTCTTTGAACTGAACAAAGTCAAGCAACGGATCAACACCGTCGTTGTAATACGACTGACGAAAGTTAGCATACATTTCGTATAATATACTGTATTTATTTTGATCAAATTTCAGATTTAGTGAGTCATACGGAAAGTATTGTGAATTCAAAAATAATTTAAGGTTAGTTACTTTACAATGATCGAACTCTGCATAGCTTTTAGCTTTATCACATTTTCTGTTAGTTTGTAAGCAAAAAATCACATATCTTGGTTTTTCCAACTGAGACGCCGTTTTGATCGACCATGAATGTTTTGCGGTTTTTGGTAAGAACGGATATTCATACAAATCCCAATTCCTGAATGCTATCTGTACAGGACGATCCTTTTCTAAATATTTAAGTAATAACAATTTATTACGATCAGAAACTTTTATATGTGGAACACGCCACTGAACTTTTTGAATTTCTATTTCGATACTATCATTACCTTCCATTATCGCACAGTTTGAAATGGAATTACTTCTTTGTAATATAAGTTCATGTCTGCAATTTATGACTATTTTAGAATAGTCTTCTGCAAAACCTAATATTTTATTTAATGGTATAATGACACTAAAATATCCCACTTTCAGAGTTGTACCTTTCATATTCCATCCCCAAACTGCTGCAGCTTTGTTTTCACCTTCATTCATAGATATATAGGACTTTATAGTGCTAGTAATTCCTGCATTTTTAGTACGATCGATTTCAACACCATTTAATTCATAACGAATATCTTGAAACAAATATGACATTGGGTTGTTAATAAACTTAACATCTTTTTTAACCACTTTTCCTAAGGAGTCTTTCGAAGTCACGTTGGCATAGCCTTCTATGTAAATAGAACTACCTGAAGGTAGTACGTAAACGTCTTGTTGATGGATAGGTATTCTTATTTCATCATTGTCTTTAAAGCTGTTATTATATGGATTATAATTATGGATTTCATAGCTTTCGATTGAGTTATCTTGACACGGTATATCACTGATTTGCAACATTATGTAATTTAAACCCAAGTTCTTGTAAAAACCTTCTATTCGCTGTAGTAATATTTTTTGTTTTTTCTACTCGGACACGTCTGACGTGTTTCGATATTGGGAGTGTAATATTGCATACTCTTTTTGGAGTAGGATATTTATTGAATATTAACATGTTACTATGTCAGGCGATAAAATATAAATCAGGATATATTTAGTATCAATACGTAGAGCAATAAAAATAATTAGTTTAGTACACAATAATATCTTATAGCTCCTTTCGCAATCGCTGGATGAATGTACCTATGCTATTAAAGTTGTCATATTATATATGTATCCGAATCAAAGTAATGAAAGCAAATTAAGCGATTAACTGCTTTTTTTTTTTTTGTAAATTATGTCTTCTTTTCTCCCAAAATGACATTAGAAATTTTAAGCATAAATGACCGCAGTTAAATAAATGTTTTTTTTGTAAATTGTTGTAATTATAATGTATGTTACTTCCCATGTATTTTATCAATTCTTTTGGTGGTTTTAAGTTACCATAACTATCAAAATATTCGATATAATCTTCACATTTTGCATAGGCTACCCAATGAGTACCAGAGTTCTCGGAGGTATCAAGATTAATGACACCACATTCCATTGGGAAAGGTTTTTGCGGTAATTCATCTCTCATAAATACACCTCGAAAAAAAGGGATATTATACGAGTGCTTTATAATATCAATATTAGTTAAAGCTCTCCTGGGTAGCCTACAATTCAGTTTTTTTTCTTTGAAACAAAAATCCCTAATCCATCTTTATATGGCTTCAGATGTAAACCTTTACCAATACACACTGCTTCGATTTGCTTATTATGTCTTTCCAATTCAGACAATTGTTTTTTAGCAGTTTTATATTCATTTATCACTTTTGCGATTCCAGCAGCACCTCCAACTAAACTACCAGCAGCAGATAAGCCTGCAAATATTGGTATTAAAGGAAGAAATCCTCCAGTTTTGGGTATGGGTATAACTCTTGGTATATTTATAGGTATATTTGATGCTAGTTCTTGTGCTGTTGTGTATGCCAACTTTACTAAAGCGTTTTTACATTTCGGCTTTATGCTATTTATATGCTTTTTTGTGCGCAATACTATATTTTTAAAGGTTTTTTTCAAACTTATTTTGTCTTGATTGTTACTTTTCTTTTGTGTTTTTGTTTTTAAATTTAAATTTAGCAAAGTTGGTTCTCGTTTCCTCTTCATTTTAATGAAGCTTAAAACGATAATATTTAATGAACTCAAACTTTAAATGTGTCACTTGTACGAACGTGATGAATGGAATGAAAAAATATTAACATGCAACCACTTAAATTGAATTTGTTAGAGCGATGATGAAACTCAAATATCTATAATACATTCGCTTTACTTATCCAACTATTTTCGCTAGTTGGGAGCCCAAGCCATTTAACAAACACAAGGTTCCCCTTTCTTTTTAACACTTTTTCAATTAAATATATATCATGATATTTAGTTTTCTGAATTTCTTGTGAATAAAATGCTCCGAGTATTGGCCTTCTTTTTGAATCTTCTAATAAATAAGTTGTAGGCGTACTTTCTTGTATTTTAATAATTTTAAATATTTCCGTTGACCAATTAGGGGTATAACTTTTATCAAAATGAGCCTTATGCTTGCTTATTCTCACATAATCACCAACTCGAAATTTTTTACATTTTTTTATTTTTTTAGAGTGAATAATGTTCATATATCTTTGTACTACTTCTCTTTTATTGGCATGACAAATTGTTGCTGGAGGCTGACCAACAGTCCTATGCATAGTGTTGTTATATTCAGTCATCTTTTTCTTTAGTACTCCATTATTCCATTTATAATTTCCGATTAAGTTAAATTCTTTATACAATTTACCCTTTAGTGTTCTGATGAATCTTTCAACAATTGAAGCCTTTTTAGTTGAGTAAGTAGAATAGTGATTTATATTAAACCTATTCATAATATTTTTAAATTTGTTATTATAAAATTCTTTTCCATGGTCCGTCTGTAGATTTATTGGAACGCGTCCATTTTTTAAAATCATTTCAAAAGCTTTAGATACATGCTCTTTATCCTTTTTTATTAGCCCGATTGCCCATGCAAACTTTGTAAAACAGTCGATAACTACTAATATGTATTTGTAACCTCCATTAACTCTTGATATTGCTTGCATGTCTATCAAATCAGCTTGCCAAAGATCATCTATACCTTTAAGTATTACATTTCTTCGAGGATAATTAATTCTAGCGTTTCTACATATTTCGTTTACAACATCTGCTTTGCTCATAGTGCTTGTTTAATTTGCCCACAATATCTTTAACATTAATATTTACTTCAAGTTTCTTTATTTTGTTGATTAAAAGTATCATCAACTTGTTAATATCCTCAATTTTTTGAAAGACATTCGTTTTAAGATCGTATATATCTGCTTTACAACAATAAGCACACAATTTTGATTTACTTGACGATCCTAAGACTTCAATGTCATCGTTTAAATGATATTTCTGCATTCTCGATATTAACTCTGATTATCACGTTCATGAACATGCATGATCAATGTTCTTGTCGTACTAATCATCGATATGGTAGCGTGTGTCCTTTTATTTTTTTATAATACCAGCTTCTGTAAGCTCTTCAATAATTGATATAATTTCGTTATCATGATTAGTGTTACCAGCACTTTTTGATGCAATTAATAGTTTTAATCTTTCGATTAGTTCATTAGGGTCATCCCAATATACATAGTCTGTTTCACTTTTGTATTTCTTGTATATCGGGATATGACCCCCACATTTAGCTATGTCTTTTTCATTGGAATGATTCCATTTTTGAATGAATAATGGTTTGATTATTTCGCAATATTTCAAACTTTTGTCGCCTTTAATCTGACCATTTGAACTAAAGCCTCGTTTATGAGCATTTGTGTAAACAAGAATATCTTTATAAGTAATTTTGTCTTGTTCGCTAACAATATTCAGGTTAGGCTTATTGCGCATGAGAAGTTCCTTTAAACCTGGTGTTAACTTATATTGCTTGAAACCAATGGTCACTACTTGGTATTTGTCTGACTTTGATGTATTGCTAGTAGACGAAAATGAAACTTTGGAATTTCCCATCATCAAGTTTTTATTTTCACTGCGTATTCCAAATGGGATATTAATATTATTATCATATATATCTATTACTTCTTCTTTTTCTAGTGACATAAGGGTATCATTTATTTTTCTATCTGACACAAGTGTATCATCACTATAATCATAATATTCTAAACTTTCATCTGACTCTATCGGTGTATTCTTGCTTAAGACTGTATAATCTAAAGAAGAGTTTTGATCTTCTACGGAGTCATTTTTACTCATATCTATCGAGACGTTAAGCGTAGGTTTATCTTTATCGTTAGCTTTAATGATTGTCTCTAAATTATCTGTGATGGGTTTGAACACCTTCTTAAATTTCATATTTGCTTCATCTTCTTCATTTTGAATAGCTTTTATTTTATTTTTAATAGTGTCAACTGACTTAATTAATTGCTTTTTAATCTCTGTGTCCATTATTTTATTTTGAGTTATACTCGACTGTTGTTCACAAATATTAAAATGAAATAATATATTTTTAAAAGTCTGTGTTATTATATACTCGGGATTAGTCTTCATTTTTTTTCGATACTATAAATAAATGAATGTATCGAAGCCTTGTCTATACCTTCCTCTATCCAGAGCACAATCTTTGTTTATGGTTAAAAAACTAAATTGATTTAACCATATTGTAGCACATAGCTTTTTAAATTCTAACCAACTCATATCTGTATTCACATGTTCGTTATATATATGTTTTAAATTGATATCATCTTGTTTGAAAATAATCAAGAGATTAACATTATCGCGTATTAATTGTTTAGGTATTTTGGAATAAGTTTGAGACAGATAAAAACAGTCTATCTGACTGTGTCTGCCCATAGCGAAATAATTACGAATATTTACTTGATTTTCACACGCCACATCATCAAAAATAATGATGGAATTTTTTAAAGCATTTTTTGGTGAAATCACGTCCTTGCTATCATTAAAAATATATAATTTAGCATTAGGAATACATGTAAAAACGTTTTCTAAATAACGATATTTCGGTTGAAAAGATGTCTTCGAATACAAGTAAATATTTTTGAATTTAAGACCATTTTCATGTAACAATAAATTCACCATCACATTTGTTTTCCCACAATTTGATGGGCCACATATAATACATCGAATTGTGTTAGGCAGCAGTACACTATGTTTAGTTAAGCGGGGATTATTTCCTGTTTTTATAATGTTGACTTCTAAAGTGTCTGGTTGCTTGACGAACTTCATTTTAAGTATGAAATAAAAAATTGAGTTACAATCTTTTATATACCTCTTTCTATTCATTCTCACATCATGAAAAATAAAATAAAAACGCTCTTCATTGTTTTACTCATACATTTATTACAACAGTCGTAATAATGAAAATAGTAAAAAAACAATATACACACATTTGCGAAGTTACATATCTTATTCTACTTAGATTAGTATTATATTTATTTTATATTCTATCAGACTCGATATATTTTTATTGTTATGATATAGTGCTACAATGACCCCATGGGAGTGTATGAATTTTATCTTTTTGTATTTGTCTTTTATCATCATTCCCATTGAGTAGTTGCTTGTTAATCTGCTGTGTATATAAAATATGTTTAATTGATCTTATCAATCTCATGTTGCATCTTGTGCTGTTTTTTTTATAAAGAGTATTTTTGTAATCAATCATTTGTAATTTCTGAGTAACTGTTTTTGTAATACCTTTCGCTTTATTTATTTTACACTTTAAGCTATTTATACAATACAATTTAGCTCTTAAGCCAACAAATTCAGTAATTATATCACCACCCATCTCGTCTTTGAATAATCCAGGAACTTTTTGATTTATTTTTGGAATGTTATACTCATTACATGAAGAGAAGTTACTAGTATCAAATTGTGAAATGTTATCTCTTAAATCTTTATAAAAATCTTCAGTATATATCAAATATAACAAACTATCAGTGTCTGTGTAGCATAGCTCTGCCTGTTCTTTATATTTCTCTTTGATAAAATCATAGTGAAATTGATACATATGATGTTTTGCGTATTCTAATACAGAAAATCCAATGTAGATCGGTCTATCCAGCATCACTTTTTCATGATTTAACTGGATGGCTACAAAGTTTTCTGAAAATATATGAATGCTTTTTAGATTAGGCTTTGTAATTAATTTCTGCGCGGTTAAATATTTATTTGTTGAATTTCGATTATCTGTCCATCTATTAATTAATTTAATATGTACTTGTTTATGTTTATTTTCGATAGTTTTACCGAAAATTGAATTATTTAGTAGTTTGAAAAAGTCTTTTTCAAATGTTGTTTTTGATGATTGTCTGAGAGAAGTATTAAGATCAATGTAAGGTTTCAAGAAACATTCCTGTCTGAATCTTAGAATTCGATGAATATTTAATAGTATTAGACCATGTTTTATACATTGTTTTAAATGCACATAATGAATGACATAATTAAATTTATCATAGAGGCTAGCAATTAATTTTTTTACTTTACTTTCCGGGGATGACATTTTTTCCGCGAGGAAAGGTAAGTCTTGATGTGCTTCATGCAAGTGATCTGGATACAACAAATCCACTTCTAAAATATAGCCATAATCATTTTCATCAGAAATATCCATTACATCAAAATGTTTTATTTCTTCTAATGACAAAAATCTAAACTCAGAAACAGGGTACTTTTTTGTCATAGCGTACCCATAGAGATTATTACAGTCTAAATATACAAGATATGAAGACGGTACTGATTGATTATAGTTTGGTAAGTATTTATTAGATGCAGTAGCATGGCGTAAGGAGCACTGTGCTAGACCGCCACGAATACCATTTTCCAGCATTTGATAAATTTCTATATCACTAATCAGTTCTAATTTAACATTCGTATGAAAAAGCATCGCATCCCAACTCAAACTAGGTGATGTAATATAATAAGCAGGATCCAGTTTATAATATAAAAGACTTGTATTTCTAAATTTTTCGAATATATCACATAAAAGTAACACGTCAGTTTTCAAGTACAAATCTGTATATTCTCCAAGATTAGAAATATTAAAATAATTCCATACAGCACAAGCATGCGCATAATCTTCGTCAGAAATATGTACCCCACTTAGAAAATTCATAAAACATGATTTAGGTGGAAGTTGTATTTCATCAAGTTTTGACCAACTGTTCATGTAATCGTACGGATAAACACCTTTTTTTCTGAGTAATTGTAACTGTTCTTTATTTTTAAACTCATTTGATAAGTGAAAGAAATCATTTTCAGATAAACTTTTAGTTAACATATTAAGACTTGAACTTAGAAATTGGAAAGAATCTATGAACTTTATTTCAATAGGGCGCGTACTATTGGTGGATTCGATAATTTTTGTAATAGAAAGGTATTTTTCTTTAGTCTTTGGAATAATTTTAACCATTCCTTCATATTTCATTAGTTCTTCAATAAATAAATGTGCGTCATAGCCTGATAGATTATGAAAAACAACAGGAATGAATTGACACACTCTATGCATCAGGTTACAGTGAGAATGTGCCGCTCCTCTAAATTCAGACGTAACATGATCGTGATCTAAAACCTTATCATCGAATAATACTTCATTGCATATGTGACATAAGGTAGCGTTTCGAAACCGAGTCTCTTGATCAGGTGTTAAAGGTGACATCGGCTTTTTTTCTAATAATATTTTATGAATAAATTTAGCATCGTTAATTAATGATCTTATAAACACTTGAACACAATCTCTACCTCTATATGAAACATATTTGTTTAAGGTTTGATTGTGAGAACAACAAATATAATACCCAAAACAAGAAGGTTCATGTTTTAGCAATATTTCAGTATTTTCAGATTTCTGTTTATTATAATTTATTAAAAGACACTCAAAGTCAGCATAAATCACAAAATTAATTTTTTGTTGTCTTTCATAATGATTGAACTTCAAATAAGAATCTTTTTTCGGTAAAACATACAAAACTCCATCACACTTATGTGATCTGTACTTAGATTCATCAGAAAAGTTCTGTAAACAGCCATCACATAAGTATATTTTACCTTTATGATTTGTTATTTGACGTCGCACTAATCGATTAAGATTTTTTATTAAACAATAGTGCCCTTTATTACCTCGTTCGAAATAGAGGAGATTGATATGGTCAATTTTACGACATTTAGTTAAATATAAGGGTCCAGTCACACAACATTTGTTATCTAGTCCATACACGTTAATACTTATATCCGGATTATTGGATTCAAATTGTTTAATATCGAGCATTGTGGGAGGAAAGGACATTCCCTTTATATTAAATATTGATGAATAATGTGGATACGACTTTACTCTGCTTACGTTGTTTTCAGCAGGGTATAGTGCGGCAATTATTGACCACAGGAAGCAGTGACTGTCAGTATTGTGAATGTTAATACAACTCTTCGAATGTTTGATAGATGGTGGTAGACCTATGTAGGTACCACCTCTCAGAGGGCAGTATTTATTTACATTAATTTCCATATGACTAATTTTTAAGATAGTCCAACCAGATTCACAGTGCTGAAATTCAGTCAATTTTGTTATTAAATTATCTGACAGTCGTGAAAATGTTTCATCAAAATCTGTCGACTGATAAATAGTTTCATATTTTGTAATAAACGACTTTAGTTGAATTTCATTCGACTTTGGTAAAGTAAAATAAGAAAATAGTTCAAAATTTAATTTAATGCAAGTATGCTTTTTCAATGACATGTTAATCAAATGTGTAATGTCTTTTTTATTGTCGCTCAGAAACGATTCTGCTATGAGATACTCGACTTTCTGAGCTGGGTTTAAGCGATAAGTTACTATGCGCTTCTTAAATGCGCTAGTCACAATATTGATATTATCAAATTCGGTCTTCAATAAACAGTTCGATTTATGTATATTAGTTCTCAAATGGTATCTGTATTCATTTCGTGATATTAATATTTGGCATTTTTCACATTCGATTAACGTATTGTCTTCAACAGCTGGTGGTGGGAGCGGTACTGGTTGTAGTGGAACTGTTACATAAATAAAAAAACAATGTTAGATATAAATTTGCAAATGCTTGTATTAATATTAAAGTAAACATGATTAAGAAGTAATTGTTTGAATAGGTATAATTATAAGTTTTATTAGGTATGATTAATATTAGTATGAAATTATTAAGAGGCTGGCACATAATTCAAAGTAAATAAAAATGTTTTTATGAATATCCGGTAATAATTTCTGGCCGACAATCCTTGAACTCTTTACGAGTGGCTTTTATAAAGCTAGTTAGGTGCTCCCATGCCTCAGTACCAGCGTCCGACTTATTCTTTATAGTTATAATGGTATGACGCCATCTATTCATCGGTTGTATATTCTTGATTTCATCGCATTTGTAGACCTTTAACTCTACATAGTGCGATCCCTCTTTCCCCGCATTACTCTGTCGTACTACACCGTGCGGAACCCGTTTAGTAATATATGAATGAATCGTTGCTTGCTTTTTACCGGTTTTTGGTATGTTGAATGCTTCATCGTCGCTGTCGGTGCCGAACACATCGCTGGCAGAAGTTTTTCGGCAGAGTGTAGGCGTATTGGTGGGAAGTGGCTCGGAAGTGTGCGGGTAAATATTCTTCTTTTTCTTGGGCTCATGTTCAGCACTGCTACGATGTGATGATGGCAAAGTCTTGCATATCTTCTCATGTTTGTGCTTCGATGATTGATCTTGAAAGAAAAAGAAAATATGTTTATATGAAAATAACTTATTTCAATGGACTATCTTCTTCCAATATAGAAAATATTGTACATTGCTTCATCTGGCGTCGAGATACTTCAATAAACTTTTTAAGGTGGTACCAAGCTTCTGTATCACAATCTGTTCTATTTTTTACTACAATATCTGCCTCTAGTCGTTTATTCTTCTGATTTGCTTTATTTATCGGATATGTCTTTAATTCTATATAGTATTTTCCAACTTTAGTTTTATGTAATTGTCGACTATATGCCTTAGGGTATTTCATAACAAGATATGAATACATATTAGATGTATTATTACCATGCTTGCTGGGTTCGACTTCATCTTCGCTGTCGGTGCCGAAGAGATCGTAACTAGAATACTTGCTCGGCGTTGCAGGTACGATTGCTGGGGACTTGCGCTTTTTCGATGTAGAAGAGCGTGCAGAAGGTGGCGAGTGCGATTTCTTTGAGGTAGAAGGTGCGGGCACGTTCATCTCTTCCTCTGAGTAGTCGGATGCATCATGACCAGTTGTATGTTTCGACCTGAAAATAAATAATAACATTCAAATGAAAAGATCAAAACATGAATAGACAGAAAACATACAACATGAAAAAAGGAATAGATAAGAAGTCAGATTAAATGAATTACTTACATTTTTTTTTCCTTCTGGATAACTGTGTGTTTGCGGGGACTTAGTAGCTGTATCAGACTGTGACATTTTCCATCTTCAACCCGGCTTAAATATACAGGATTCAAGTACGCATTTTCCATATTCGGAAAAAATACAACGTGGTAGAAAAATCATAGAATAACGAAATAAACAGTATACTAATATCCGCATCGGTGTCGATATATCACTGTAGGTAAACATCTAACTCTGGTTGTGTGGTACGTTAGTAAGCAAAAGTAAACCTTATTTTCTTTCTCATAGCATTCATTCATTGTCAAGGTGTGTGCAAGACAATAAGAATGTAATATCACTGCATGAAGATAAAGTACTGCCTTTATCGGTTTCACTATGACAGCGAAATGCAGCGTAAGAGAAAGATTGCGATCAAAGTTCATCTTCGCCATATTTGGGGGCCAGCCTGCGATGAATGAATGACTTCGTAATAACATTAAGACAAGCAGATATTTCTATCCCAAAATGCCTCCAGTAAATAATGTTTTATTACCAAGGAATAAGGCTCGCTTTGAAAGTAACATGTCATTGACACTACTGTTAAGTTGTTATAAAATAATTAAAACACATAATTTTAAGCTTTAAAGGCATAATATTTGTAACATATAAAAGACACACGAAAATGGTAAATCACAGTTGTGAAATCGATTTCTGACTGCGTACAAGTTTCGTTTGTTTATACCCAAAATTCTGGGAAAAGACATGCCGGTAAGATCTCACTATTTATATTGTTGTTTTTTATTTAAATATTATTCATTCTGTATTTCTTAGAATGCGTACGATTTCAATAAGAAATTATAATTGTTTTCACGTCGTTGTTTCAGGGATCTGATGATATAATTTTTAATAGAAGCTACTCACCAATAATACCAGCAGAACAAACAATCCGTCAAAATGTTCTCAATTATCTCGAGCAGGAAAGACCTTTCGAAATAGATGAACGTCCGAACAGTGGCTCCAGCATCCACACCACCAACGTCGACAATAACAATACTCGACGGAAAAGAAGAGCAGATGAAATTTTGTGTTCGTACATAAAAAAACCGTGTAAGAATAATTCAAGATCTAGAGTAATAAGATTACAAATATTTGAGATCGATGATTTATGTAATAATATCGATTGTAACTGTACAGCTTCTATCTGTGCTCAGCATGTGGTTGAAAATACATTTAGTGATGAAGTGTATAGGGGTGCAAAAGACTTAATTTCTAAGATTAACCGAAAACTAATGTAATTGATTATAAATAAATTTCGAACGTTTATTTTTTGTTTTATTTTTTCAATCCTTTCATTGTATATTAAGACGTCTGTTGAATAATAAGAAGTAAATAGATGATAGTTTAAAAATTGGTTAAAAGAATAACTAACAGTAATAGATGAAGGGGTAAAATTGTAGTACTTGAATAAAAAAAGGTATTTTTTCCACCCGACTTTACCCTTTCATCTATTCACATAATTATTGTGCTGAAAATATGTAAGACATAACATAAATTAGATTAAGTAGGTAGTCGTCAACGACCTCGCATGGTGTGTACTATTCACTTTTCATTACTCTAAAGAGTCGAGTGATGAACAGTGAATACATGAAAACATGAATAAATAAAAGATTAAAATTGGGGTGCCTGGATCTTTTTTTGATCCAGGTGCCCCAATTTTAACCTACTAGGAATAAATGAGAAATTATAATTTTAAATCTAGATGAACTTAAAATATAGGTTTTGCATTAACTAGAATACTTCCAGTTACTGGCACTTGATTGCAAGCGAAGTTATCAGTCTTACTCACTTTAAAATAGAATCTTATGAATTATTTTAAATAAAGGAATATAATTGGTCTTAACCCAATCTGTTGGCTATCGAACTAGAGGTCCCGGGATCGAAATCTGAATAATAATTCGTGATTACATTAAATTTATTTACGCTGTTAATGAAGTGGACATTTTTTCTTATTTACATACATACATACATAAATCACGCCTATATCCCCGAAGGGGTAGGCAGAGGTGAACTAGCACCCACGTTTCTCCAGTTATGTTAGGTCCCATGTAATATGTGGCGAGCCTATTGCCATTTATCGAGCACAAAAGTCGCAGTAGGTACATAGCTAGATAGTATAAAAGGAACGCTGCTGCCCATTCCTCATCACTGATTTATCCTTAGCCGCCTTGTACGACACCCACGGGAGAGATTTGGGGTGGTGACAATTGTATTCTACTCTGCCGTCACCACTCGGCAAAATTTTTCTTGCTTTATCGTTGTTAATTTATTTTTCTTGCTTTAAAATTTTTCATGCTTTATCATTGTTAATTTATTTATGTAGTATATTTCGATTAATAATAGGTTGTATGTCGTACTTCTATTATCAATAGCATCAGTGATTATGTCCGTTACTTTGGCCTGAATGAGTGTAATATTATAACAAGATTCATAACCATCAGTGCCATCTGTGATTAGGAAGATTAGATGCCGCCCTAAAGATGCATTGTATCTAATACCGAATGCTCTTTCACCATCTTCCTGCCTTGCTCCCTGTTCATCTGCATTACGTTTCCTCTAACATTCATATCGGTTAGACGTCATCAAACCATCCACTTCCTTTTGATTTATATCATCCTTACCACCGGCAAGGTGCAAGTGTTGAATGAATGTAAAGAAAAGTTTTTGATCAATATAATTTCTAATAAAAAGATAAAATACCCATGATTAAATGCTGCTACCAATCCTAATTAACATAACGTAATATTAATTGTGAATAATATCATCCAATTTATAGTGTGTTAACAAGCAGGTGTACCCGAATGGAGGCAAAATGAGTAAGTAGCAGAGCAATAACAAAACGCGCGCATTTCAAACGATTTGTCGAACGAAAAGCCGCCTACGTAGCAATTAATTTCCGAACACACACACTTGACGTTGTGCTGTATTAATTAACCAGACACTAATAGCACCTGTGCACCCCTTGGAATCTACTATCGACTAATTAATTTATAGTCAAGTGGTTGATGAACTGATTAGGTAAACATTGCCGAAGATTCTATGTTAATTTGCGACAAGCTATAGTTAAGTGATGTAGTCAGTCGTAGTAGGTATATTATTCGGCGTGTTTTACTAGGTATACCTAATTTGGCGTTATGGAATATTTTTGGTCTCAAACAGTGTGTATGAAATATAATATTAAGAAAAATACTAGTAAAATGTTAGTGAGCTGTAATAATTGTTGCTGTAATAAACATATACCTAAACTCGCAGTATGAGCGCGATGGCAAGTGGCTTAGCTGGCCCGCTCAGCTGACGATTGCGTAAACTAAGCAACGTTCGCTAAGGCCTTTCGTTGGATGGATAATCGTAATATATTGAAAAAACCGTTGGTTCCGGCTGCATCTGAAGGCCTTGATACCCACCAATTCGCACTGGGCCAACCTGGTGGGTTATGAATGACCCATTTTCCCTATACTCTTCCAACCATAGGAAAGGCCTGTGGCCTAACAATGGAGAAAATAAAGGGTTGGTGATGATTATGATGAAACATAATTTACAACACCAACCAAACAACCATGACTTGAGAATAAATGTACGTGTTTATTACACAAATATTTGCCCTAACCAGGAGTCGAACCCGGTACCTATTGGCCAACCAAACTGACATTTTTAATTTTACATTTTATATTACCTAAGTTTATGATGAATGTGCTGGTGGTGATGATATAGGTGAAGATAAAAGTCGGCTAACGGCCACGACGACGTGGCAATAAATTTAAACTGTTATAGGTATGATTAAGTGGAGTTCTCTTCACGCGATTGCCACTATTTTAATAAGGTATTCTGCAAATCCGCTGTACGTCATAAATCGTAATCATTTATATTATCTTATCTGTACTGCAATAAGGCTGCTTTTTGTCTGTGAAATTAATGCCACACGTTCGGCGCATTATAAATAATGTACTACGTAACGAGGTTTTAAGTCATGACTTTAAATGTATCATTTTACATACACACATCACGCCTTTATCCCCGAAGGGGTAGGCAGAGGTGAATTAACGGTGACGGTGGCGAGCCTATTGCCATCTATCGGGCACACATATTGCTAGGTGGTATGAGAGGAATGCTGCTGCTCATTAATTATCGTTATGTTTACATCGTTCATTGAACTACTATTACTCAATGACATCGTTAGCTTAAGTTACGCCAATGTTTTTCCAAATGGTTCAGTGTTTATTTCATTCCAAAGATAGTAAGTATTCGAACGTGTATATTGTGACGACGGCAGAATAAAACTCGATCCAGTTCCAACAGTACTTCCAGAAGTCGCTGACAGGTTCAACTCCATTGTAACATCACCCCCTTTATTACTGTAACATTGTTGAAAACGTATCTATTCTGTATTGTACGAAACGAGATAAAAATTAACGCCCCGTCGACAAAAGGGATCCCGGCAACATTTTACGCGGTAATCCAACAAATAAAACATATGGGTTGGCTTTGGCTGTAAGGCCGGGGTTCACAGTCTAATACGTCCGAAGTGGTGTCATGTTTTATTCCTAGTTGTATGAAAAATGCTTGCTGAAATATCCTTGCGTCGCTCCGAACCGAAATTGGAAGCGTTCTGCTTTTAAATTTGCATACCAGGAGAGTTTTTGGTCACTGTAAAAATTTTTGGAATTCGTTTAGACCATCCAAATATTTATGCAGTGACCAAAAAGTCTCCTGGTATAATGTAGTGGCCAGATCTTACTATTGGTCACTTCGTGGTCAATTCAAAGATTTGAAGATTAACGGATAATGGCCAGTTTAAGCTGGCCATTTAATGAAATGGTTATTTATATCTGGCCACGACATATACATAAAAGTAGCGCCTTTTCGTCACCGGCAGAAGTGAATTAACACCCAGGTATTGATAATTATGTTAGGTCCCATGGAATAGGTGCCTAATGTTATTTTAAATTTTTTTTTTGGGCACGTAAACCGCCGTATACCTATTGTTAAGTGGTATAAGAGGAACGCTGCTGCCGCCGATTACTCATTGAAGTCTTGACTCCTAGTCGCCTTATACGACACACGCGGAAGAGATTGGGGGTAGTGAGAATTGTATTCTGGTCTACTTTTTAGTTATAGTGAATTTCTGCATGACCTTTAGATTAATATCCACCGCGTGAACAAAATTTGTAATTAAATTTGACAAACTTTATGTAAAAATGATAGGTAGGCTGTAAAGTTTGCTTATAAATAAATAAATAAATATTAACTTCAGTTAGAGTGTAATTGTTCGCCACAATGATTCCATCAAGAGCGATGCGCTTCTCAAAGTCTTTATGTAATGCAATTTCATCCAATTAAATACACACGGCGGCCTCAGACCCGGCTCGCGGCTTACTATCAGATATATCTCTCAAGTAGTGTCACGCTGTATAAAATCATCCGAGAAGCACGGATGAGCGATCTTTAATGGCCACTTATGGTCACCGCAAACAAATTACTCGAACAAGTCGGGAGCTGGCGTGTCCGACTAACTAGGTATCTTGTTTGGAGTTTGCTTTTAAAGCGGCCCGTTCTACAATGGTGCCAGTTTTGTGTTGAACTTTTTTTAGTGATTATTTTGAGAAAAATAAATAATTATCTTAATGCTTACAGCTCTCGACTCGCCCCTTGGATCTTGCCCCTTTCCATTTGATTATACTGGACCGCAAAGTAAACGGATCACTAACCTTAACAGCAGAATATACATACATACATAAATCACCTATATCGTAAATAGTTGACGAAACCCGCGAGACCTAGCTTATTTGGCGAAACCCACGTTTCGCCAATTAAGCTAGGTCCTATGTAATAGGTGGCGAGCCTATTGCAATCTATAGGGCACATAAATCGCAGTAAAAAGCTAGATGGTAGAAGAGGAATGCTGCTGCCCATTACTCATTGCTGTCTTTACCCTTAGTCGCCTTGTACGACACCCACGATAGAGATGGGGGTGGTGACAATTATATTCTGCTCTGCCATCGTCACACTATAATATTATTGTCCTAATATTGTAAATTATAATATTATTGTCACCGCCGCCAATCTTTCCCACCGGTCTCGTACAAGGCGACTAAGGATTGAATAAAAGCAGTGATGAAGAATGGACTCAGTTTCTTTTCATCAGAAATAGTCAGGGCTGAAAACATGATGAGGAATTCACAACATAGCAATACTGCGATGAACGTGCCCAGTAAATGGCAATAGGCTCGCCCCAAATATGCAAGAGACCACATTTGGGTAAAAGTGAGTAATAATCAACTCTGCCTATCCTGTGTATCAATCAATGAAAAAGAATTCAGCATTTACTATCACAACCCCTTGGATTTACAAAAACTGACTGAAGATATATTTGAAGACACCACCCCTCAATATTGTACGCCATCAACGTAGACAAAAGTAGGTACAGTTAATAATTCATAGTTATGGTGACTCCGAGTCATTTAGAATAATTACAGGCCGAACCCGAACGCTGTAGACTAAATAAAATATAGATTCGACAAGGCTTCCTTTAGTTGCTAATGAGGGCGCATTGCTTTGCGTAGATCCCGCCTAATTATCAGGGATCACCGGGCAACCCAATTACTTCTCGAGCCCAATTACTTAGGATCAAGGAGCGACTTTGTGACTCAATAATAGTCGTGACAGAAGGACAGCCGAATTAAAAAATGCTGTTACTAAGTACCTACTGTCTATTTACGTAACAACGGTTTATTTATTGGACAAACGTTTAGGTTGATGTTGCTAAAGATAGCTATGGAATAAAATCGTGTCATTGTAATTATAGAAAAAAACAGTATTATTTAAAAGCAAAATAGGTCTTCATTTTTTTCCCAAAAGTTACTGACCTCTATAAATCGCAACTCTTCGTATAGGGAGCGATTATGTGGGCACTCTGGGCACGGTAAGTGCAATTTTTGTTGCATAATATTGGTGACAAAATTGAAATACTATTGTCACCTTGTTCGACTATAACGTCTTCTACTCTTTAAATATCTTCTATTGTTTTGTAACAATACCATTACTTCAATTGAATTCGTTGTCGAAACTGCAGTATTGGTTGATATCAAATTACGTATTCACATAGTTGAATATTCAACACGGTGTGATGTTTTGCGTACACTGTGGAACATTCGTGCGGCTGTCCGAGCGGAATCCTGTGTCAAGTTTTTGCGTGGTAGCGATTATACTGCGCCCGCTTAGAAATGGGCCGGGCTACGGCTAGCTTTATTGGCTTTGGCCCGTTCGCCTGCCAGGCGTTTTTCAAAATACCTCGTGCAGTTGCCTCGCGGCACAAAAGGCATGAGCTAATAAATCTATGACTTTATATAGACAGCTCAAAAGCCACAACAAGATGGCTCTCCACAAAATAAACCATAAAATTTCGACAGTAAAAGGAAAACACTAAAAATGGCTCCCTACACGTTCGCGGAGCCACCGGCTGATCAATAACCTACTTAAGTTCAGTAACCCACTCTTTATCTTGGCATCTAAAGCGATCGCAATAAAACTGTCAAATGTTATATGCGTGATATGACAGATGCGATATCTACATTAGCTCGTACTCGCGTCGTCGTCACGGCGCAACGCAAACGAACTCAAATAAAATAAAACGCGCGTCACGAATCCGAACGTTGCCCGTTGCTCCGCTCCTCTCCGCACCAATGGGGGCTGGCGCGATCGTAAATTAAAAGCCATCATATTTGTTTTTTGAACGAACAAGTAAATAAAAATTCCGATCCACGGAGCGTAACTGTGCGCGGAACGTAATCAACACAGTTTTATTCGGCGATTGCGCTGCCTTGAGCGGGGTACACTAGACGGGCATTTTGCGCTTTGGCGGGCAAAGCGCCAGACAGGCCCGCGCGAACCTCGTTTGTATAGGGCCGACTGAATGTGACGGTCCTACACTAGGCAAACGGTCCGGCGGGCATGTCTGCAGGCATGCCCGCGGGGATGTCCAGTGAATTCCTCGCTTTAATTCCGAGCTCCGTTCACGTCGGTGATCCGGCGCGTTCCTCATTTTGAATATATTTTCGCGTGTGAGTGGATGATGATTAAATTCAACGTGTTCGAGGATTAATATTGAATCGCGCGCCTTTTTTCCTCCTTTGGCCCTTATTAAGCACCGTCTGGATCACTGATTCCCAAAGTGGACCCCCGGGGGTCCACGGTAGACTCGATGGGGGTCTACGTTGGCGTGCCAAAAAATGGGGGTTCACGATTCGTAACCAGGAAGATTTATTTGGACTTCTGCTATGGATAAATGTAGGCAGCTATATTTTTTTTCCGAAAACTGTTTATTCCTGGTTAGGATTTCCAAAATAGAATGTAGAGAAATATGGTAGAAACGTAGCTACAAGGGGTCCAAAATTTTGATAGTGGCCTATGAGGAAAAACAGTTTAAGAACCGCCGGCGTGGCTTGTCAAAATGAACGAGCCGCTAGTTGGGAGTGGGGGTCAGTAATTAGCTGGCGGGATCAACAAGCCGCTTGATGCTAATGGGACCTTTCCACGTCAAAGGACTAAAAGGCGTCGCGGCGCGGCTGTCCGAATAATGGGCCGAGTGGGCCGAGTACCCTTCCCATCGGCTCGGCTCGTGACCCCGGCCCGACCCTCGTCAGATACTCGATTAGCTTAACGTGTGTGCGCACTAATTGTTTTTTTACGATTTACTTACTCGCCACCATCTTGGGCTCCTCGATTGACATCGTTTGTATCTTCGGCATCTGGCTCTGGCGCTGTAATTGGATTTCCGTGAGAGTGGCGACTTATTGGTTGCACTTGGGATTGGGAAGCGCAGACGCTTTTACGTGTTTTCTCAGTGCTCACCTGTTTCGGTTAGTATTTATTTACATATAACATCACAATACAGGTCAGGGAAAAAGTTTATATATTATTTATAAAATGGACAAAATACAAAAAGGTTTACAACTCCTTTTTTTTTGTTATGAAATACAATTTTTATTTTAGAACTTATTACCATTGCCCTAAGTTTAATATACATATATACCTATATAAATCACGCCTATACCCTACTACTACCCGAAGGGGTAGACAGAGGTGGGTTTAACACCCACTATTCGCCAATTAGGGTAGTCAAAGTTAAAGTCTAATTTACCTGTTCTCTTATATAAAACTATTTTCCAATACACAAGGTAAAATGTGCTCTAGTTCCTTCATGCTTTTTTATGGGAGCATCGAGCAGTCATTGAGCCTAGAAAGAATATAATATTTTTTTATAATGGACAAAATACAAAAAGGTTGAGAACTCCTTTTTTTGTGATGAAATAATTTATAATTTTGATTTTTTTTTAAGCTAAGTCCAACATCTAAGAAGATTTATTGAGTTTATTTTAGTGGTCACAGACACAGGCACGAGCCCCCTTTCAAATCCCATGTGACATTTAAACATGACACCTGGCTGTGCAAGTGTTATGGGTTTAATTAATGCACTATCCACGATACGAATGCCGCTGCCGAAATCATTCTCATTGGTAACGAACCGCATTAAGATTAAACTGACAGACCAATTAACGATAATCTGTTGAGAAATGACTAATTACTACCACCGGCCACTTACACATACATCGGAGTGCAATGATTGTGCAATTGACAGCATTCCATTTTTTTAAAGGTATATTTTTATTACATGTAATGGAAAATAGACATTAAAAGACTCGACTGGAATTTTTTAATTTTGCTTCCAAGTATTGAAAACTTACTCATTCTGAAACGAAGTAGGTGCTTTCTGTGGGTTAAAGTCATGGGCTCTACAAAATTTAAAAATAAAATTTACATCACAACTGTCAAATCTTTGTCGTTAAGTTAAATCAATGAGGTGTTAAAAATAATGGATTCAAATGTATTTACAATTCCATTAGTAATTATACAATTCCATTATTGAACCGTTTAGTTTTATTTTTGCAATATCCTTAACTAGCAAGTAATTAATTCTGAAAAAAATATGTAGTGTTCTAGATGACTGAACCTCCAAATAAGACTCGCGTATAATGCTGTAAAGTGATCGAAACGTCGGGTTAATTAATTAACATGCCAAACACCTAATTATACGCGAGTCTTATCCGTAAAAGTTGTTTTATTTTTGGAATTTTGTCAATTGAAGAGAAAGAAAACACTATAGCACGTCTCACAGGAAAATGTTAACAGAAATTATGACGCCATAAACATAAAAGTAGGCACTAGACGGAACTGTAAGTCCAAATATTTATACAATGTTGGATGTTTACGATCTTGCTTGTTCGGTATTTAAATGTGATTCCGTTTGATAAAGTAAACGTAACGCGTGACAATAAAAATGGGAATTTATAATGCTATCCGGGGGTCCGTGACCCACTAACGTCTCTAGTGCCCAGTTGTTAAGTGATTGTGCTTTTTTTTCTTTACAACTCCCAATAATGGTGGAATTATGCAGTGCGAGTTGTGTCCACTTTGGTTTATAGAGGGAATAGCGTATTTTACACCATGTAAGAAAAAATCTAAAATCCTTGTTAATGATAGATTTCATAGAATAAGTAAACGAGAAAAGTCGGTATTCATTCATAAAAAGGCAATTTAAAAATACACATTTTCTAATCTGGGGGCTTACCGCCTAACTCGATTGCTAAAGCAAAAGCTATAGTTTATGACGTCATGCTGTCATTTCGCACCAACTGTACCTAAACTATTAGCGAAAGCTTTGAACGAATGATCACCGAATGATTTTGTATGAATTTGGCACAAAACGTGCCGCCTAAAAATTCAGGATGGCTGCTATAGCCGTAATCAGTGCATTGCAATATAGCTAATCATCAGCAATCGAGTTAGGCGGTAGGACCCCGGTTCTTCAAATGTCTAAAACGCCATTCGCCTTGAATGGATACCGACGTCGTGACGTCACTCTGATTGTGCACAAAGTAGATCTTGGTCTTCCGCAGTCATATTGCTTACTAATAGAGTGACGTCATGACCCGAATATAGCGGTTAGGGTTTCCGATCGAAAATTCAAAATCATAAATAAAAAATAAGCTTTTAAGGCATTTATCGGTTTTATAAAATTGAAATATAAATTCAACTGGTCCATTACAACCTCAGGGTTGATTTGAAACAGTTTTCAATACCCTATTCAAATAGCCGTGTGGTGACGGCAGAGTGGAATACAATTGTCACCACCCCAAATCTCTCCCGTGGGTGTCGTACAAGGCGACTAAGGATAAATCAATGATGAGGAATGGGCAGCAGCGTTCCTCTTATACCATCTAGCTATGTACCTACTGCGACTTTTGTGCCCGATAAATGGCAATAGGCTCGCCACCTATTACATGGGACCTAACATAACTGGCGAAACGTGGGTGCTAGTTCACCTCTGCCTACCCCTCCGGGGACATAGGCGTGATTAATGTATGCATGTATGTATTTAATGTACTTGACTCCCGAACGTTACACATTTTATGTAATCAATAGCCATAGCCAAGTGGCCAATCTATTATATTCTAACGCATAGAAAACAAATACAGGTATGAAATTTACGTATTACAGAGAAAACAAAACGTCACTTTCATACTTTTGTACCCTATGCGTTCGAATAGAAAAGCCACTTGGCTAGGCCCTCTGAATTTACCCGTAACCAATTTGCGCGATCAAAAATCTGACATTCGACAAATGAATGATTAAAATTTCAATATTTAAATAGTAAATTACTGTTTGAATAATTAGCAATCGAACGGACGGGCGACGAGTGCAATTGTTTTGTTTGTCAATTCAATTGTTAATTTCTCATTCGATCGTCGCGTCGGCCATCATTGTTTGTTATTTCAGTTTATCCATTTAAAAGTTCATTAAAACCAGATACATTGCGCTCATTCTATCTGATTTAACATCTGTTAAGTTGTTATATCAACAAATACTATGCCCATAATGAATTAATTAATTCATTCAAAGCTACTGTGTTAAAGAATAACTGAAATATTATCTCTGCAATAGTTACAAAACGGATTTAACTCAAAACATTTAACACCTATTATAAGTAATTTAAATAATAAATGCTAAAATATTATGTAATTATTTATTGAAACTTAAATAGTTTGGCGGTATTTTAGTTTATTTAGAGGAATCTGTTTAATAATTGATAATCCACGAATAAATTTACTTATCTTATAATTTTGAATGGTTTGATGACTTTTTAGCAATATGAATGGAAGAGGAAACATACTGCGTTGACCCCAGATAAACTGGGAACAGGGCAGGAGGATGATGATAATGATGGTGATTTTTATAGAGTATAAATATTTGAACCTACTATAAAATTGCGTTATGTTGCATCAATCGTTTCGGCTAAAAGGCAATTTGCCATATCAAGACATCTTTAACTACGACCATTTGTGTTCACAGCCACGTGAAATTATTCATATTACGCATAATTTAATGTTGTTTAAGCGAGGAATTGCCGCGTATTTTTTGTTTTGCCCATGTCGTGGCAATGGCCCGTGCATTAAATCCGGAAATTTAAAAAGAGATAAACCATACTTAGAAGCAAAATATGTAGCAATCTTTCTTTGAAATTGGAAAATCAATTGTTGTCTTGTTGTAGATATTGTTATTTTCGGTAATAATTAATCGAATAAAAAGTAATTTCTTTTGTAAAAATTAAATATTTTCCTCGTCTTTTGTAGTTTCTTCTAACCCCTAAGAAAAGAGTATGAGATAATGAGATTTTTCTACCTAATTGACAAAAACTCATACTTTCTATTTACTACTTATCCATTTAGCTCTGTCTATGATCTTATTGCAAAGAAATACTGAATGGTGAGATGGCAGAAATCGAACTAATTGTCAAAAATACAACGTTTCTATTTCCATTTGCATTATGTACTTTAGACACGACAGTCCCAATGGTGTTTTCTCACCTTCATACATTTTTATTCAATTGGTTGAAACTGAAACCGGAAAACAACTAAAACTCCCAAATTAATACAAAAGCAACGTAGATCTGTATCACTGCGAACAAACCGCACCGTGTATCGCTTTATTCATAAATTAAATAAATCAAAGCGCCCGCGTAAATTCGGTAACCGCACCGTAGCGGTTCGGTGCGATGCGATGCGGCGCGGTGCGCTAAGCAAAAATTCCGCGCGAGACCACAAAGCCGAATTGTTGAGGCGTATCTGAAACTGTCGGCGGCTGGACTTGCCGGGTGAACGCAAGTGGCCACCGAAGTTACATGCACAGCGCCCTGCCGGCATGACGTACACACGCGGACTTAGAGGCATACCTCTTCGATGTTACTGGATGAGACATGGCAGCATGCCTAGCACGGCACGTGGACAAAATCTCTCTCCACCACCTAAAACAGTGTTTTGTCAGTGGGAGTTAGAGCGAGAGGAGATTATTTTCTTTTGCCCGAGGAGATTTTGACGACGTCCCGGGGGGCAGAGCGGTATCCTTAGTGAAACCGAGTTTTGTGGTGAAACTCCTTTTGAATAAGACAAAGACTGTAGTAGTACATAGAAGTAGCTAGGTGCTTTCAGATTGAATTGGATTATATTATCTCTTACATTTATAAGTTTCAGACTAGGTTTTTGGCTTAGGTTTTACTACTGGCCGCCTGCCTGACACTACAAGTGTCTCTGATGCTCTTGTTGATCCAATCACCAATCCAGTGACCTAAGGTGTTAATTGGTATACACCGGGCAATCTCCATTAGTCGACTTTTACAACTTTCGTTGTTATTTTCCCACACACAGGGCAGGCCAGCATCATATGCCATTTATTATAAATATTAAATTTTATGTAAGGTTTATTACCATTTTAAGGCTGATAACTTAACTTGAAAAATGCAAGGTTAAATTCAATGCTATCAACACCGGACAATATTTTACAATACCTTTTTTGTTTCGGTTATATTAAATTATTTTAAAATAATAGAAAAAATCTTTGGTTTACCCCAGAAGAGACGAGTTGATGCAAATAACGCAGCCATCCAGTGGTAACGTGTAATTGCAGTTTTAACAGTTTCTCGGTAATTAAGTAATTATGAAGATTAGTGCTTAACAAGCTTATTAAGTTTACTTCGAGACCAGAAGAGGAAACCAACCATAAATGTCAAAGTGGCATTGCCACTTCGGCAAGAGTTAGTTATTCTATAATGATTTAGTACTCTCGTGAGGTAATTACTAAAAGTCATAAGTCAAAGCCAACCGTCGTCTTTACTTTACATACAGTTATTTATGCAACTCGATCCTTACACTAATGCATTTAATTGTGTAAATAAAAAGAAGAGCCGGTACTGGTTTTAATAATAAGACTAAAACATCGTTCTGCCAAAATCCACGTTAAACGGTGCTACATACATACATAAATCACCCCTATATCCCGAAAAAGGAAAGAAGCACAGGTGAATCAACATCCACGTTTCGCCAATAAGGATAGATAGTAATAAGTGGTGTAATAGATTGCTATGTATCGGACACGTAAAACGCTGTATATATGCTAGATGGTATAGGAGTAACGCTGCTGCCCATTACACATCGCTGTCTTCACCTTTAGTCGCCTTGTACGACGCCCGCGATAGAGATGGGGATGGTGACAATTATATTCTGCTCTGTCTTCACCACACGGCATAGGTTAGGCTTGCACATTATCAAAATTGAAAGTGAAATAATATATATTTAATTAATTAAAGTCTCTTCCAGTTAACCGTTTGCAATCGAAAATAATTCTTTCCTCTGTGCGATATTCTGAAGTTTGCTCTTCCTGCCGTTGCGTTGGTGTAACATCGGCAATTTTAATCCCCTTTACGGGTATGTGGTATGCAAAGATTCTCCATAAGGTTTTAATGCTAATGACAACGAACTTTAGTAATTTGACTCTCAAACTAACATACTGTTTGGTACGTTGGCCCATACCTGCCAATTAAAGAACGAATCGTTGAACACTTCATGCGCCTATATTGAATACCGCTAAACTCTAGCTAGAGTATACTAAAACGTCTCTAGCCGTATCAAAACTCTGTATGGTCAGCATACATACATAAATCACGCTCATTTACCCTGAAAGCTTAGGCGGAGGCGCGATTGCGTAAACTACTCAATGTCTGCTGTGGCCGGTCATTGCATAGGTGACCAAAAATATATTATCTCGAAAAAATATAATATATTTCCCGCATCAAGACAATAATTTTTCGAAATTCTTCTAAGCACCAAAATCTTTATATTATCTCGAGTTCCATTACTAATAACATCAAAATATTTATTTGAACACATGATACTGGATACAGTCTATTGTGTATATGTAAGACAGGAATGGCGAATTGTGGGTATTAATATAATATGTATATTAGGTACCTCTGTCTACCCCTTCAGGGAGAAACTCAAGAAAAGTTCCCCTATGTCACGACAGCACAGGAATTGATATGTTCAAAACAATATACGATGCCGAATATAATATTCCCACGTCCACGGCCCGAAATATAAAATTCAACCACTGAAACTATTGAAAATATGTAAAATGAAAAGTATCTTTCTCACACGATAAACGTTAACATTGTACGGACGGTGGGTTGCTATTGAGGCGGAAAATCACGTTGCCTGTGTACGAAGCGTAATCTGGATTCCGCCTTGAAATAAGACCCCATGGATGTGACAACGGTTAAGAACTGAGAATGTTATATACATAAATCACGCCTGTAAACAGAGGTGAATTGACAACCACGTTTCAGGTTGCGAAACTATTGCCATTTATCGGGCACGGAAATCGCAGTAGATTGCTAGGTGGCATAAGTGGAATGCTGCTGCCCATTGCTCATTGCTGTCTTGACCCTTAGTCTCCTTGTACGACAGCCGAGGAAGAGATGGGGTTGTTGGCAATTTATTGTTTTCTGCTCTGCCATTACCACAAGGCAGTGGGAATGTTGACATTTCAAATTTGTGCTACGATTCATATTTGTTCTTTATGTCAGATTTGTTTTTCATTTGATGAAGCTTTGTGCTACATTGTTAGTTGCGGGGCTTGAATCCTAACTTTTGTCTGTCATTGTTGGCATATCTAGTAAGCTTAACTCTATCGCAATGTTGTATAGTGAACTCAATAGTGTCGCCAGCTTCACACACGGCTACAAACCAAAACCCAACGACGTCTGCCAGTGTTGCCAGCACAGGTGGACACTAAAATTGCGGGCTCTATCGTGGACCAAATGTGGACAAACTATTGCCACGATTCCCTTAGGCAAGTCTTGCATGCAAGTATGACGTCACCACTTTAATCATAATTTAATTTTGACTCCCTTGGTTCTATAAATACCCACCTAGCTAAAAGCTCCCTTATTAATGTATATTGGTCCCGGAAACAGAATTATTAATTAACATCTCGAGGCGAATATAATATTAATGAGACATTAAATCAAGGTAGAACCGCGCGGATAATACAGGTATAATACCCAAAGAGGGTTAGTGTCAGGCAGGCCGCCGGCTGTAAAACCTAAGCCAAAACTTTGAGCAGTATAGATTGGAATGTTGTCATTCCAATCACTCTCTCCGTTCATCGTTCTCTCGACATGATCCGTTCCGTCTCTTTTCTGTACATTCATTCACCACTAGCACCTTTAAGGTGTGAAGTATGATATGAATCAAAAGGGAGTGGATGGAATATGAATGGAAGAGGAAACATACTGCGCCGACCCCAGATAGACTGGGCAGGGAGAAAGAAGAAAAGAAATGAAAACCTTAACATAATCAGGTTTTAGTGACTTACTTAAAGATTTTAATGGTTAGAAAAAGAATTCCGATTAGAAAAGATTCCCGCCTCAAGATCATAAATTTGCGAAATTCTTTTTCTAACCATTAAAATCTTTGTACTTATTTTTCTAACATTTATATAATGTTAAATTAAAATCGAATAGTTTATAAAGCAAACCTAAGCTTAACCGAACGCACGGTATTTGTAAAAATATCTGCTTTGGAATGTTTGAAATTTATTTCTACATTGCGAGGGTACCCGTTGGCTTACAACGTGAAGTGTAAAGGTTAGAAGAATTTCGGCAAGTTAATTAGTGTCTTGGGTGGCCGAGCGGTCAGGCACCTGCCCGGATAGCAGCGGACGCGGGTTCGATTCCCGCCTCAAGATCATAAATTTGCGAAATTCTTTTTCTAACCATTAAAATCTTGTACTATTTTTTCTAACATTTATATAATGTTAAATTAAAATCGAATAGACTTACTTAAAATAAAAGAAATATGTGGCTTTTTTATATTATTAAATTAGAATCAACGTGGAGTTTGATAGCTCAGTGGCATATAGCGCTCGGCCTGTGATTGCGTAAACTAAGCAATATTCCGGACCGGTCATTGGATGGTTGACCTAAAAAATTCATTATCTCGAGTTACTCCGTGCTTTGCATGACACATTTAGCCAGCAAGGCACATTTAGCCGCTGGATTCTGCAGTCAATAATACCGACCAAACAGAGGCAGAGATATAGACAATAACATCCACATTTCACCAATTATGTAAGGTAACTTATGTAATGTAATATATATCGGCGATCATTCTAAAAATACTGACGATTTTTGAATGACCATAATTAAGTACTGTAACAGTTAATGTAACTTACTTAATTATGGTCATTCAAAAATCGTCAGTATTTTTAGAATGATCGCCGATACAACTTAAAGTCAAGTCGATAAAGATCCGTAGACAAAGTTGATGAGTGTATTATGGGTTACAATAGAAGTGAAAAAAGTCAACAGTTGTTACTATTGCTTCCTTAAAGTTTACATTCCCTAATTCACAATTATTGGGAGAGTGCAGCATTTGCGACAGCAAACGGGACAATACCGTCAAAATATACATTGTTGCACATGTATGCGTCCCAGGCGTCTACCGCTGACTTTAACGGCCGTAGAATTGGCTGTTAGGGAACTTTGTAATCTTGTTTTATTTTATGTTTGCTCTTTCTCTTACCTAATAGTGCAAGGGAGGGTAGTTTTAAATTATTAATTAATTTAATTGTTGTGTAACGCTGCTGTGAGATGATGATTAACTTTAACTTTCTGTCTCTTTTCTATACATCAATTCGTCACTAGCACCTTTCCTGTGTGATGGATGATATGAATTAAAAGGGAATCGACGACTTGATGATGTCTGGCCGATATTAATGGAAGAGGAAACACTCTGCACCGAACCCAGATATAGTGGGAACAGAGCAGGGAGAAGACGAAGTTGTTTAAAGCTTTTGAAAATTGTTAATATTTATAAAAACGGACCATTGATACTCATCATCATCATTATTCAGCCGAGAGACGCCCACTGTTGGGCATAGGCCTCCCCCAAGGATCTCCGAACCGTTCAGTCCTGCGCTGCCCGCATCCATCGGCTTCCCGCGAGACCGCGACCCCCATTGATACTACAGTACCTACACAAATTATAACAACAATACATCAGACATACAGATCTTGCAGTGTCTATGTGATACCTTAGCAATTGCAATGTTTAATTTTTTTTAATGATTCCATAACTCTTATAAGGGCACATTTTTATTAGTGAAATGAAATACTTGTAAAATCTGTCTGAGGAAAAAGGAATAATGCGAGTGGCAAAGTCTGCCTTTACCTCTCCGCCCGCAATCTAGGCGGCTGCCTAGATGACACAGCTTCGATTCCCGCACCAAAACAATACTTTTTCTAACATATTGTATGTACTTAATAATAATATTTACATAAATATACCAAACACATAATAGTAATGGTCCAATAAAAATCAATTTAATGGAATACTGAGTCATGGTAAGCCTGGAATAAACTTAATAACAAGTTATATTGCGTGTAATAGTATTATTTCGGATTGTACAATGGTGAATCTACTCACAGAATATAATATCTTAATGGCCTCATCGTGGTTTGTGAATGAAAATCAAACAACGTTTCTTGCCCAAAGCAAAAATACTGGAAACTGTAAGGAGTTGCTCCCGCTCGCAGAAACTTTATGAACGAACTGGTATAATAGAGTAAGAAATCCACTTAAAGTTATTAAAACACAATAGAGTGGCGCTTCTACGCTATCAGCCTAATTGGAAAGTGCATTGTCGGCGTAAAACTGTGTCCGCAAGCTAGTAGACAACCTTATAAAATATTAGTACTAAATACTTTAGTAATATCCAGGGTTTGTTTCATAATCGACGGATAAGTTCTAAATAGCTTACTTGGCAGATCATTTGACAGTTGTAATATGAAATTTATGTCAATTGAACTGCCAAGTAAGCTATTCAGAACTTACACGTTTATTGAGAAACAGGCCCTTAGTAACATAACAGGGGTATTTCACACCCGACATTTTGCCAAATGTCTTAGGACCTTGTCGGTAATTTAATCGCAGTAAGTTTTGCTTTCTTAACCCTTTGTTTATGTATTTTGTTTTAATTTGTATATATTTTCATCAAGTCATAATAAATAGCAGTCTGGAAACTCTGCTGTGCCGACACGTCATAATTATCCATCAGCCCTGAGATTCACCCCGTCAGTTCTAACTTTGACTGGGAAAAGTTACCAGCTTTACACCGCTTCAGAACAGCCCTATTCTGGACTGGGCCGTCAGTCGTGTAAACTTTTCCATACACCGATTAGAGAACTCTCAAGCTCAAAATTCTACATTTAGAATTTAGATATGAAGTTTCAGACACCTAAATAGAATGTCCATTTTGGTGTACACTCTACGTCGATTGTTCAGAATGTTAAGCTTAGTACGTTCGTCAGAAAAGATATTAATATGGATCATGTTACGTATGATGCGACGTCTGACAGAATTTGTTTTGTGTAGGTCCCCATTGTTTTGCAAAATAATAAGTCTCAAGACTAATTAGAACTCAACTCAATGAAATAAATTGAGTTACATGTTTCTAAGCATTCTAAATTGCTTCTAATCTAATGCTTTAAGTATTTCAATAATTTAAGAGTCTATTATAAAATATTGGATTAGGCCAATAAAGTGGTTTTATTTGAAACATAATAACACTGTTGAATAAAATTTTACATAATTAGATTGAATGTTTTTTTATAGCAAATACCTTAGTATATGTCTTACAATATTATGGCAAGAAATGTTATTGGTATGGTAATCTAATATTACAATAACCAGAAGCAGCAATTGAAAAGCTTGTAATAATATTAATCTCACTACTTGTTAATCTAGTCATAATTTGCAACGCCGTTTAAATTTACATTAGCACTGCGAATTGATTATGCCTCTTGAATATTATGCTTATAATACTAGCGGTTCACGAATTATATGTTCTGGCTCAGTGCGTATATTGCTTTTAAATCCCTATTCTATTTCAATCATCATCATTTTATATACGTCTCGGTGATGCACACGCGTCAGTAGATAGAGAAAACTAATTGATTTCTATATTTATGCATTATTTTATTTGTGTTTATGGTGTGTATTCATTTCCTTTTGATTTTCGAACAAACTTTAGCATAAGTAGGTTATCATAATGGCTGAAAGACATAGTCGATAAGCCGATAGTCGATAAATTAGGGTTACGGTTAGGGACGACACTTGTATTTCTTGCTACATTAATCCTTACGTCCCAGCAGTGGAATCATTAAACTTTATTACTGCCATTACTGCCTGATAGCTCGCTGTAATCAAACCAAGCCAACTCATAATAATAAAATGTCACGAAAATCCTAATGAAATTAAAAATCAGGCACTTGAATTCTTAAAGTTGGATCACGAAGTAAGACATTTGTAAACCGTACAGAATTCGTAAAATTTACGATCAAGGGGTTTATTAACAGTTTTATGTATCTGTAACTTAATGTTGTTCAGAATTTATCAATATATGCAAGGCAACGAAGTACAATACCAGATGCAAGCCACACAATAAGAACGCAATTTATTTGCAAATCGCTTCACGGAAAGTTCTTTATCGGACTTGTTTGTGTTTAATCCTTCTGGACTGAGAAATTCTAGTAATATTTTATAGTTTACAACTTCGCAGAAAACTGCACTACCTATCTATTTTAGAACGGATATTGAGGTATTTTACACCTAATAACCTTACAGAACATGCTCTATTAGGTCACTGAAGAATATTTACGACGCTGATACATTTTTTTTTAATTCATCATATTATTATGTTTAGTGTGGACTTTAAAAATTTTAGTACTTCTTTAAGTATAGCCGAAGTAGATTAACGAAATAGTTAAATTTAAAGTACAACATCCGAAGAATTACTTATTTCATAAGGTTGCAAATATTGCACAAGCTAAAATAGTTGTAGAAGGAAGTCTTGCTTGGGAGATTCTGTTCCTCGTCACTATTGTAGTTTTTATATTTGTCATTAACTGTGTTAATGTGAACTAGTTGGTGATCTTAATAAATATTTAAGATCACCAACTAGTTCGTATATCTTATTTAATATAAGATATATACGAATGGACAAGCTCGATGGCTCAGTGGCTAACGTTAAACTAAGCAATGTTCGCTAAGGCTGGTCAATGAAGGGGCGACCAAAATAGTATGAGTTTCCCTGTTGTAGAGGAAGCTCACTAAAAGGCGTCTTTTGATCGGCTTCGTCCAAATTTGTCTTTTGTCCAGTCAAATTGTACACTAAACAATAACTTAATAATGTGACAGCATCAAAATTCAAATATAAAGACGGTCATGACAAAAGGTGTCCAAAAAGGTCATAACACCTGTGCTTCAGAAGGCACGTTATGACGATGGCCCTGGCTACATCCGCAGCAATACCTACAAAATCTAGGTGGTGGGTTATAGTCAATTCTCTCTATATTATTTGATTTATATTTTGTTTATTTTTATTTACTTGACTATTCGAAACGACTTCTAAATATTTGTGTTTATCAACAACCAACCAAGTTATATGGGAGGTAAGGTACAACAGTTGTTGAAGACCGAGCATAAATAAGAACCCGTACTTTGATTGCGTGAGCTGTTTATTCACCGGTTTCTACTAGACAACAACTACCAATTGATTTAATAATTCTTAATATGATTGATATACAAATGACACTGATAATTTAGAATTATTGTTAAAGACAAAGCCAAAGAGGCTGTTGCAATGCTGGTCGCTAACAACAACATAAAATGAAATTTCTTTGTTACAGTTCGCAATGGCTACTCCTGCGTTCCAGTAGCCCTTTCGGAAGGCTTGGACATCAAGCTGGGAACATCCGTGACAGAGATTAACTATGGTGGTCCAGGAGTTACTGTGAAAGCAGTCAACCCGAGAGCACCGACACAGACGCAAACTTACAAAGGTGAGTCAATTTCAATATTCTGAAAATTCTTTTACACCCAAAAAATTAAGAAGCTTAAGCATTTGTAATATGGATACTAGATGACGGACATAAGATTTATGTAATTAAATCAAGAGTACCAATGAATGAAAATCCTACCTAAATCAAGAATACCTGAGTATAAATCAAGAGAGCATGCATGAAGACATAAATGAGATTGAATGAAGCGAAAGAAGTTAAGGATCGTAGCAAGCGGGAAGGAGTGATCTCTGCCTACGCCTGTGGGAGAATGGCTTGACATGTATGTATGTATAAAAACATACTGCGCCGCCCCAGATAAACTCGAAAAGGGCAAGAAGAAGAAGAAATTCTGTCCTAAATAATATGGCAAAGGTGTCCAAACTCCTCGTCGTGAACATATTGAACATCAATCAATACACAGCGAGCGGTTGATAAAACTCGAGCGGCAGGCAGGTATCGATTTTCGCCGCGGGCGAATACGGCCATACTGCTTTAACGCTCGCATTTTTCCGTGGCAAATAGAAAAATCAAATTCATGTGGCCGTAATATCGAACGAGCGTTAGGTTTGGCTGTGAAAAAAACAAGCCGCCACGCCATAATGGGCGTTATGAGAAAAATCCACAACGCCCGCCCCGGGCTCCTTGTCACTTCTTTGTCGCGGAATGATTTGCAATTCCAACGCGTTAATTTCACTTTGATGGGGTCGCGCGCGCAACAATACGCTCCGGCTGTGTTGACCCGGTGTCCGCATCGATAGAGTACGGAAACGGGCAGAGACAATGCTATTTTTTTTAATCACCTAATGGTAAGTGACGATAAGGGCCGGAGATTAAATCGAGCTTCGCCTGGAACCCTCAACCACAGAGGGGCTGGCTATCTTATTACAATTGTCGAACCATAATAAGCTGTTAGCATTGTTATTATGGCGACAGATTTTCATAACATGGTGGTGATGGTGTAGCTAGCCAGGCGGACTTGAAAGAAGTCCTATCACCAACTAAACCGAGTACAAAATTGTGCCCCCCTGGGGATCGAGCCCGGGACCTTCTTAATTCTGGTTCTTAACCACTTGACCACGCAGGCGGTTAAAATTTACTTAATAAAAACTTAATAAAAATAAAACTTGATAAAAAGTACTTACTTAATAAAAATATATGAATTAAAAAAAAATATTTTATCCTACTGTGCCATCTCGTTTTTGTGTATAAAATTTGCCAGCCATTAAAAATCTTTTTCTGTTCCGTTACTTTGCTCGTGTGGCCGGAGGGCCTTCCGATTTGCATGCAGCGTTCATTGTGACCGTGGTAGTTAGGTGCTCTGTCGGTCAGGCTATCGCCCACTCGTTTGGCTACCAGCACACACGTTTCTTGGACAAAGTGCGATGCGGTGCGATGCGATGGTACGTAATTAGAGTCTGCGAAGTCAGCGTTGCGAAGTTTCAGCGGACAATTTTCTTTGAGTGTATTTTTTATTGCCGTGTGGTGACGGCAGAGCAGAATACAATTGTCACCATCCCTCCCGTGGGTGTCGTACAAGGCGACTAAGGGTAAAGACAGCAATGAGTAATGGGCAGCAGCATTTCTCTCATACCACCTAGCAATATAAATTTGTACTGCGATTTAAGTGCCCGATATATGGCAATAGGCTCGCCACCTGTTACATGGGACCGAACATAATTGGCGAAATGTGGGTGTTAATTCACCTCTGCCTACCTCTTCGGGGATATAGGCGTGATTTATGTATGTATGTATTTTTTATGCGTAGTGTTTCTTGCCTTACTGTCACCATCTCATAAGTTGATGTACACATACATAAATCACGCCTATATCCCTTCGGGGATATATACTGTACCTACCCACGTTTCGCAAAACGATGTTAAGTCCCATGTAATAGGGGGCAATCTATTGCCATGTATCGGGCATGAATATTGCAGTATATTGATGAGATTTGGGGGTGGTGACAAATTATTCCTCGTACCTACACGTCGCGTTTAGAAACTTTTGAGCTATTAATATTATTACGAATATCTTTTACGATTTTGCGAGGTCCTAATGTATTAGGTACACTTATTTGTCAGTGAAGTATGTGAATTTTAATTTGAATATTTTTAGGGTTCTGTCTGTACCCAAACGGTAAAATGGGACCTTATGACTAAGACTCCGTGATCCGTCCGTCCGTCCGTCTGTCTGTCACCAGGCTGTATCTAATGAACCGTGTTAGTTAGACAGTTGAAATATTCAGAGATGATGTATTTCCGTTGCTGCTGTAACAAAAAATACTAATAAACATAAAAAAATGAATATTAAAGGGGGCCCCCATACAACAAACTTGATTTTTTGCCGTTCGGAACCCTTCGTACGCGAGTCCGACTCGCACTTGGCCGGGTTTTTTTTTCATACTGTCTCATTACGGTGAATGTTAGTAATATTTATTGATTTTATTTGTAATGTTCCAATTTCTTCGATCATGCGTTTTGTTTGGGATGTAGCGTAGTTTTTTTTGATAAAGTTTATTTACATAAATAAACCTTCAATTAGTGTGTGTAAAAGGCACGTGTAAATATTTAGTTGGGTGTGATCAAACGTAGTCTCTGTACAAATAATTTTATTCACGACTTGTTCCCTTAATACTTTAGACTTTAGGTCTTGAATACCCGAAATAATTTAACTTTGAACATATGTACTACAATAAATAGAGCGTTGACAGCTGATTTATTGACTCTGCTTATGGAAGAGTGTTGCCAACCAAGGCAGCAATATGCCACGTAATAAAATAAAGTTATAACTATATGCGTCACTTATTACATACAAAAATGACAAAAATCAAAAAATACTAACAAACATTGTATGTTCTAAATAATCATCATCGCCCTTTAATGTCCCCACTGCTGGGTCGCAGGTCTTTCCACTTATTTATTGCCTTTCTTTCCAGAACACTTAAAGACGCTACCTAATACAAAACACAGTTCATTTAAATCTAGACCACAGACCTGACAAAAGAAGCGACTATTTTTTTAATTGCCCAAAAGCACGTTAAGGAGGTTCTTTATAACGGTTTTTATACTTCTGTCTTCTGTGTTCTTGTCAATGAGTACGACTGTAAGACATACCTTCGCAAAAAAAATATAACTCAATGCATTTCTGAGTTTCGTCTAATACGAAGGTATATTCAACATGGCGGCCGACCACATAAAATTAGCTCCCGAATAGTTACACCAAAATAGTTCCATCTCGCAACCTGATTCAGTCACAAAACTCAGCCAAAAGAGAATATAACTGATTAAAATTCACTGACTGCGCTAAAATCAACGCTCCACTTATAGTGTGCTGGTCTGAAATTCGTTTTGCGGTTACGAATAAAGAGCACTGCATCATCTTCTATTATAAATACATTTATCACGCCTGTTTATTCCCGAAGGGAATGGATGGCTTGATGACGTCTGACCGATATGAATGGAAGAGGAAACATACTGCGCCGACCCCAGATGGACTGGGAACAGGGCAGGGAGAAGAGAAAAGGAATAATAAGAGTTTGAGCAGCTCGATAGCGTAGTGTCTTTGCGCGCTCGGCCTGCGATTGCGTTTGCCATGGTGATAAAAAAAATATTATACCATGTGCCTCCGTGCTTCAGAAGACACGACAAGCGTCAAGGTTGCATCTGCAGTCGTATAACCATTAACCAGCGTGGCGGGTTATTGCCCCTATCCGATCCAGCAGTGGGGACATTAAAAGGCTGGTGATGATGAAAAGGAATCAACCTCAAATATTGTTTAAACTATTAATATTTTGAAATTTTTATTTTCATATACGAAGGCGCTGGGCAAAAGCTCAGTCTGTTTCTCAGCCTCTTTGTATTCAATTTCCATTTTACAAAGACACAACATATTCTTGATGTTCTACCGGTATTTTCTCGAATGTCGAAACAAATCAGGGGAGATGTATCATAACATAGCCATTTTCCACAATCCACAAGTCTCGGGCACCTACATATCTTTCGAAAAGAATGCCGAGTATCAAAGTAGAAACATTTACTTACCATGCGAAGCCCCAGCGAACATTAATTCTTTTGGAAGTTTTGCTTTCATGTTGATTACTTTTGACCCAAGCCAAGGCTCGATTTTTGCCGTAGGTACACCTTTATATTAATGCTTACATTCAAAAATGGACCTTTTCATCCGTGGTTTTGGGGCGTTGTTTTATAATAAAGAGATTATAGTCGCTTCTCCGAAAGTTTGATATTTAGACCACCAATTTTGTTGGCGCTGTTTTAAGTTCAATTTAAAGTATGAAACGACCACGTTCTTGTGAAGCAACGGAGCGCGGAGTAAGTTCCTGCTAATGACTTTTATTTATTATATTCTTGGAAGTATCAGCATCAACTTAAGTAGTAATTTGTACTTAACCAGCGGCTCGTGGGCAAAATTTTAATAATTAAAGTGGTATTAAAACAGTGTTATTGATGCGGATGGACTTTTTCCATTTATTAATTCAAATAGAGTTCCCGCCTCCGTGGTCTAGCGGTTCACCCACCGGAATTAAGATCCAGAGGTCCCGGGTTCGAATCAGGTTCGAATCAGTCAGGGCCGGGCGTGACAAATTTGTGCTCGGTTTGGTTGGTGGTAGGACTTTTTCAAGTCCACCTGGCTAGCTACCACCATTTTATCAAAACCTGTCGCCATATCAATTTGTGATTAGATAACCTGAAGCGCGATTCAATCTTCGGCCCTTATTGTCACTGACCATCAGGTGAGAGATAAAGGCCAAGGGCTTCCCTGTCTAAAATAAAAAAAAATCGGGAGAAGATTAAACGGTTTTGATGACGGAATAATGTTGTACAATATCTGCACAACGCCTAACTAAATTCCACTTGCTACGGTCGTCAGTCCTCCTCGGAATGTGCCCTGCCCGCTGCCACTTAAGGTCCGCAATTCTTCGGGCTATGTCGGTGACCTTAGTTCTCCTGGGGATCCCATCATTTCTGATTTGATCTCCCAGGGAAACACCGCAAGCATAACCCTTATATTCATCATATAATAATTTGTGTGCTTGTTATACAGGTGATGTGATCCTCTGTACTTTGCCGCTGGGAGTGCTCAAAGTAGCTGTTGCGAACAATGGACAGAATCAACAAAATTACGTCAAGTTCGATCCGCCATTGCCCGATTGGAAGGTTGGTATTTTACACTTCTTACCTACAACGCTATTTTATCAATACAACGTGGCTCTCACAGAATTTTACCAAATATGGTTGGACAGAGAGAGATATAGAGAGAGAGAGAGAAGTTGGGGTGACGAAGGTGTAGATGTGTTGTGAAGGGGCCCGTAAACCTGTAACTTAGTGCTTTAGTCGCCTTGTACGATAACCGCCAAGCACGGGAGAGATTTGGAGTGGTGACAAATGTATCCTGCTCTGCTGTCTACTCATAAATGTTGTAATTTATCAAAAAATATTTTTTTTACTTAGGTCACTCTTCTAACGATGCGATATGGCAGATACAAATCTTGTCTTGTGTAGTTTATTCAATAAAACTACTATTTTCATTGTTAATTGATTAGAGATACACGACTCGATATTGTCTCCAATTTGGCCTTACACGAAAATTGTATTGTTGTGCTCTGATCTTGAGAAAGGCACGGGGAGATTTCCAGCAGTGGGATGTAATTGTACAATCCGACATGTTTATTTAATGGTTACAAATACCATCGGCAAATTCTCCCACACACTGTTAGAAGTCAGTCACAGGGTTATCTGAAATTTGCCAAGCGTCCTACTACTGGTGGTACATGAATGCAACTTTTAGTTGTATTCTCTTTTGGGTTCACTGTATATACTCGCAGGCAGATCACCGAATTTGGCATTTCATGATCTGACTGCTCATACCGTGAACTTTGGAAGCCAATTAGTCTTCTAACTAACCTGTAAACCGTTCACGATATCGTTGACATTTTACGAGATGCCGAATTCGACCTTAAGTCTTTACGAACGTAGATTCGACCTTCCCCTTAGCCAAAATGAATCAATTATGTTAGAAAAAAATATTACAAAGAAAATTGTTTAGAAAAATTTGAAAAGGGGGTCTTAGATGGGGGAAACGAACCCGGATCCTCTGCAATGCCTATACCACTAGGCCAACCAAGACTATTTGAACTCTTTCTAACCATAATTTTATTTGTATTATACTTAATCATAAGACAATTTTGATCTTGATATTGATTTGCATTTTAAGGTGGCGGCCATCAAACGGCTCGGTTACGGCAACTTGAATAAAGTGGTGCTCTGCTTCGAGAGGACCTTTTGGGACCCGAGCGCCAACCTCTTCGGACATGTCGGCACAACTACAGCCAGCAGGGGTGAGTGTAGACAAATACTTTTGCAAAATATAATACTTAGAGCGGTTTCGCACTACGTCCGACCCGAATCCGATCTGAATCCATGATCTAGAAAATACAAAGGCAAGCAATTCAGGAACCTTTAGGAATACTTAATTTAACGCAATCATCGGATGATGGAGGATCGGATCTAGTGCTTAAGTTACCATAGAAATAGTTCTGCGGCTACTACGGACCATATTTTCACGGATTCGGATCGGACGAAGTGCGTAACCGCTCGTACAGACGTACCCAGAGACGTCAATATAAAGTGAAATTAACGTGTTAATTTAAATCTAGACCATAGACCTGGTAGGAATGGCGACTAGTTTTGAATTAACGGAAAGCACGCTGAGGAACCATTTAAGTGATGTCTCTTGAGTGCAGCCGAAAAACAGATATTTCTATTGGTAGTTTGGAATTGTACCAGGCTCTTAGCGATTTTCGAAATTTCTCAGCTCGCCAACGAAGCTTTATACGAAAGGATATAGATATGGTCTTCCATGGTGGCCTGGGAGGTGGTCTTCCATTCTCGCATGGGAGTGAAAAATAACGTAGAATATCCTAAACAACAACATAACCAAAGAGGGTTGTAAAACCTAAGCCAAAGCCTTGTGCAGTATGGATTGGAATGTTTTTATTCCAATCACTGTCTCCGTTCATCGATCTCTCGACATGGTCCTTTGTGTATTTTTTTTATACATTCATTCATCGCTAGCACCTTTCCGGTGTGATGGAAGATTTGAATCAAAAGGGAGTGGATGGCTTGATGACGTCTGACCGATATGAACCGAAGAGGAAGCAACTGCACCGACCCTAGATAAACTGGGAACTGGGCAGAAAGATGAAAATGATGTATCCTATGCTATTTATTCGCTCCAAGGTCAGCATGCGAGCATCTTTCACACACATGCGAAACTTAAATTATATCTCGCGTAAATAGTGTAAGAGCGACCGATAACGAATTAAAAGTTGAATAATTTAACGCCGAGGGACGTCGGGGGCGCACGCCTGCTATAAATCACGGGCAACGAGCAAGACGGCTTTTTTGGGGTCCTGTATCTTGATGAGCCTAAAATGCTAATGTCTAAAAATCTATACAGCGATTTCGCTTTTTGCCACGTAGGCGTATAGCCTCCTTGCGTGTCGTTCCGTTTCGCGTTGTCGCTCTCGAAACTGCGAACTGGTAATCACATTTAGGTAAATTTGCAGTCGAACAATTGTAGTGTGTAATTTTTTTTTGGTGTATATTTTACTATTAGAAGACGCCGATGATCTAAAAATTGAGGAGTGCATAATAGGTTAGCGTGGTACGGGCATGTGATGAGGAGGGCTGAATGTTACGTAACTAGAGGTATGTAAAGTATGGATGTGCATGGCCTTAGAATTAGAGGAAGACCGAAGAAACGATGGATGTATTTTGTGAAAGATGATTTGACAAAGAGGGGAGTTCATGCTAAGCTCACGTCTAATAGAGGAGAGTGGAAGAAGAAGACATGTTGTGCCGACCTTATAAGAGTAGGATAAGGGGAGAGAGAACAAGAAGAATTTTGGTAATTTGTCCAAGCAACGAAACGTGAGATTACAATATACTTAGTGGAGTTTTAGGTTTTCACCCTTATTTCGCAGTTTCATTGTGAGAATTCATATACGTTATACGTATAGGTAATATAGTCAGAATGTTAATGAGTGTTAGTAATGATTTTCAACCACCACGAAGCTTTTTTCTCTCGGTTTAAAATGGTTTGTAGCGGTTTTAGGTTTTTTTTTAATGTGTTGCGCGTTGCTACGCCATCTTTAAGTATCCTTAAAGACGTACTCAAAAGGGAAACCCTAAGAAAAGTCTCGCACTCGTATTTAAAGTTTGCTCATTATGTTGTGCTGATTATAATACCATATTGTGGTTACTTAACTAAATAGAAATGTAAAACATTACTTAAACATCTGTTGAGAAAAAGTGCTAAAGGCAGATTTACCTGTTTTGCTTCTAAAGCAAGTACTTGCCAATTAGAATAAGATCGCATACTTATAATAAATCAAACATGTTTGTCTCCGAAGACGTCTGGCTAATGCCAGAGGTATTTACAGAGGTATTAACATACACATTTCGTCAACTAGATTAGGTCCTATATCATTGAGGACGAGCCTATTGCCATCTACTAGACCGGTGGTAGGACTTCGGTTGGTGGTTAGACTCCTTTGAAGTCCGCCTGGCTAGCTACCACCATCTTATCAAAATCTATCGCCATAAAAATAATGTTAACAGCATTATTGTCAGCAGTAGTGTCTTGGTTGGCCGAGCGGTCAGGCACTTGGCCGGATATCAGCGGACGCGGGTTCGATTCCCGCATCAAGACCATCATTTTTCGAAATTATTTTTCTAACCACGATATCTTTGTAGCATTATTGTGTTCCGACAATTTGTTATAAGATACCCAGCCTCTGTGGTTGAGGGTTCCAGGTGAAGCTCGATTCCATCTTCGGCCCTTAAGTTCCGTGTCTAACATAAAAAATCGCACTTTATTACACACACAAACTTAGAAATTCTCATTTCTTCAATTTCACAGATTTTGTGAAGTATCTGATGAGTCTTCTTCTACCTGCATTTATCCCACTATAAGTGTAGTCGGCACAATGTCTTTATCATCCATCTCTTCTATCTGATGTGATCTCAGCACGAACTCCTAAATAGAAATATAAAGGTTTGAGCCCTCATAATCATCTATTTCACAATCCATCACTACGCTTCTTCTTTCGTTTTCTTCTCATTCTTAGTCCATCTGATTAGTTGTAATGATGGTAAAACTTGAATCAGGAATGTAAATTTTAGTCAGGTGTCTTGTTAGTATGATTAAGCTTGGCAACAAAGAGTTTGGATTAAATGAAGGCGCAACTTTTTATTGTTTTGTTCATTTTTAGTGAGATACCTAACCGTTGAATTGAAGCTATTAGGTACATTAAAATACAAAAAATCGCAAAGTTACCGAAAAATTTGACAATTGAACTACCAGAGTTCGACAGCAAATCAGTGCTTTAAATTACAAATAACAATTAGTTCTATCGGTCACCGCAGCAAACTCTCTTTTGACAAGCTGTCCTGGTGCACTTTGTTACTTGGTTACTTGGACGGACAATCCACCCAAATCTTTGCCATTCTCATAGTTGTCAGAATATCCGCTTCATGTCACCAGTTCTTTGTCGAGTTTCACTTCGTTCGTTAGGGCTCTGGACCGGAACCCGGTGAGGGTCGTGATTTTTTAATCGTGGCCAATTTAAAGTTTTTTTTTAAAGGCTTGCTCGTGTTTAAAAAGCACTATCTGATGCGGTGCTATCGCGCGGTGTATGTCGCCTCAAGAATTATGTGGGAACTCTGCCCACCGCACCGTCTTGTATCTGCCAGGAATCAATGGCTTAATTTCCATAATTTATTGCCTACTATTTATCCGTCCAGTGTGCGAGACTTTTCTTAGGGTTTCCCTTTTGAGTTCGGATCTGTAAGCGGTTGGTTACTTGTGTACTTAATGAACTTTTTTGCCGGCAGATTTGAAATGCTTACAAAGGTATTACCTACCTACGTTCATTGGCGTTAATTAATGGGGCTACGCTTCATTAGGCAGCTGTGGCGTTGTGCCTTCTTTCCGTAGGTTCGTCCGAGGATTTGTTTTTAGATTGGATGTTCCATGTGCTTGAACTTCTTAATAAAAATTCTCTGAATGATTTTGCTCGTCTCTGCTTCGGTTATTTCGACGGTTTAGCCATTTGTCTTTTGAACCGATTTTGAAATGGATCTCTGAATGACAACTTAGATTTGGCCACAAAGTTTTTATCATTTCAAGAATCTATCTATACATCGTACATTTAATACGAGAAAGACGCAACGAAAAAAAAATTTAGAAACGCTGTCTATTCTAAATTTATTTCTTTGCTTTCCTGCAAAAGTAATTACCTATAGTCTTACTATATAGCCTTACTATAGCAGAAATGCATTTTTGAGATGTATAATAAATAAATATTTCTTACACTCCCACCTATCATCTACTCATCTAGGTTAAAGTAAGTAACCATCTGTTTAATGGATACTAAGGTGGAGAAATTTTACATGCATACATAAATCACGCCTATATCCCCGAAGGGATAGGCAGAGGTGAACTAGCACCCGCGTTTCGCCAATTATATTAGGTCCCATATAATAGGTGGCGAGCCTATTGCCATTTATCGGGCACAAAAGTCGCAGTAGGTACATTGGTAAAAGAGGAAAGCTGCTACCCATTCCTCGTCACTGTTTATCCTTAGTTGCCTTGTACGACACCCACGGGAGAGATTTGGGGTGGTGACTATTGTATTCAAAGTCAAAGTCAAAATTCATTTATTCATATCTGGTATGATTACAATACACTTATGAATCGTCAAGACGCTAGATACCGAAAACTTGTGTGTCCAAGAAAAAAATAGGGGAGTGCGCAGCATGCCTCAGTCTGTGATGATAGGTCTCCCAAACCCGCCCACGCCCCGATCCGCAACGAAGCGCCGACCCTGCCGCGTCCAATACCAAGATGATACTAAACGCATCAGGGCCCAACGCTCCGCTAGCAGAACGGCACGCAAGTAGGCTGTAGAGAAACCCACCATTGTCAACGAGTTATGACATTGCAGGTACATTGTAAATTATGCACCAAATATGTCAAGTGGTGGAGAGAGACTTGTCCACGTCCCCTTGCTAGGCCCGCTGACGTGACCGTGAGATAAGGATAAGGCAAAGAGCTTGCCGTGTGGTGACGGCAGAGTAGAATACAATTGTCACCACCCCAAATCTCTCCCGTGGGTGTCGTACAAGGCGACTAAGGATAAATTAGCGATGAGGAATGGGCAGCAGCGTTCCTCTTATACCACCTAGCAATAGCAATGCACTGCGACTTGTATGTATGTAAAGAGTATGCTCGACAGGCAAGCTCTTTACATACTATGTATGTATGTAAAGAGCTTGCCTGTCGAGCAAAAAAAAAATTCCTACAAATTGGCCATTATAGTCCAGTATTCTGTCGTCTGGTCCAATACTAAGTTCGCATATAAGCTACTCCTACTCTCCCAGTCGTGTGCCCGATGCCAATAACGCAGTACGTAGACACAATGAGCTAATATGCCGCCGCTTGTCGTCTAAGTGAGTATTTAATGAGTTTCTCAGTTGGCAGCAGATGACGTCTCGCTCTTTCGACGTACGCCAGTCAGATGTGTGAAGGGTTTAATATTGCGTCCACGCTTCGATGGAACGACTATATATCCGCGTCGTTTGCTGAAAATGTTTTTTCCTTCTGTCTTTTACTTGATAATACAGCCGATAGGTTATCTGTGGCTAGGCGTTTTTTTTTTATGATAAGTTCCTTCTAATAAGGGGCGAGCATATTGCGATCTACCGAAGTCAAAGTCAAAATACGCTTATTCATATCTGCTCGGATAGCATGACCACCGAAACATGATATGATATACCCATTTATCGCTTTGAGTTGTCAAAAACCTTTAGATCTTTGATAGTTCAAAGCGATAAATGGCTTGCTATATCATATAGTTTTTCAACGGTCATGCTAGCGCGGCTGGTATGATTTACAAGTACACTTATGAATCGCCAAGACGTCGTCTAGACATCGAAAACATGGGTGTCCACGGAGGATAGGGGAGTGCGCAACATGCCTCAGTCCACAATGATAGGTCTCCAAAACCCACCCACGCCCCCGACGCATTCAGTACTGTATCTGGCACGTTAATCGCAGTCGGTCTAATGCTAAATGGTTGAAGAACGCCGCTGCCTTCTCCTCGTCATTGTTTTAACCATTAGTCGTCTTGTACGACACCCCCAAGAGATTGGGGATGGTGACATTCTTCTTGTAGGTACCTATTATGACGTGCCCTCACCGTACTGTTGACTCCTGTTAAAGTTGCATAAATAAATTCGTCAATCACGCAAGCACTTGGCAGGTATCTATGTATCTTTACTCCAGCCATTATAGAGAGTGACAGAATGTAAACAACTTTGATATGTATTCATGTGTGTTTATTTCGGTACACTATAATGCTGTTAACATTATCCATTATGGCGATTTTTTTTCCCTATATTTCCCTATATTCTTCCATCCATAGGGAAGGCCCGTACCCCAGCAGTGGGGACATTTAAAGGCTGGTGATGATGATGATGATACGCTTGGTTTAAGGCTGATGATAATAATGATTTTCAGGTGAGCTGTTCCTCTTCTGGAACCTGTACAGCGCGCCGGTTCTGCTCGCGCTGGTGGCTGGGGAAGCGGCCGCCGTGATGGAGAACGTGACAGATGACGTCATCGTGGGCCGCTGCATCGCCGTGCTGAAGAGCATCTTCGGCCACGCCGCTGTGCCGCAGCCCAAGGAGTGTGTGGTGACAAGGTTGGTCTGGAACAATTTTTTGAAAGGCATTGTCAAATTGTAATTCTATTTTTCTTATCCGGTGATATAGTTGGTGATATATAGATGGATAGATAGAATATTCTTTAATGTGCACCGATAAGTGTTCTGCACAGAAAAAAAAAACAATGTACAGTAACAGGAGCAAAGTAATTTTCTTTAATACACCGATAAATGTTTAGCCCTCCCTAGCCAATGGCCAATCTATCGAACGCATAGAATACAAAATGTATGAAACAGACGTATTACAAAGAAAACAATACGTCTGTTTCATACTTTTGTTTATTTAAAGGCCAGGAAACGTGTAGAATAATAAATGAGGGAAGTTGGACATAGTAGGGAATAAAGTTGGGAGTGACATAGTCAGTGACGGAGTTGATGTCATAGTTGTAGATAGGGTTGGTGATACAATTGGTGACGTAGTTAGTGACAAAGTTGATGACATAATTGGTTACATAGTTTGTGAAATCGTTGGTGACAAAATTGATGACTTAGTTGTTGATATAATTACTAACATAGTTGGTGATATCGTAGACGACATAATTATTGGTGACATAGTTGGTGATATTGTTAGTGGCATAGGTTATAACCTAGTATTTACAACTATCATCACCACCCTATTTCTTATAGGTCTCGACGGGGACCAAGCCAATTGGCATGTACCGGGAGGCAAGATATTAGGTGGTATATCGTTTGACACCCGCGGCTGTGTTGTCGGTAATACTTGTTTCCTGTACCATCATCATCGTAGTGGTTCAATTTTATCGGTCGGAGAGATACTAGTGGTTAATGAATCTATAGAAAAGCATGCATATAAGGAAAAGTTTATAGGTTCATAATATAGATTCATTTTCTTGGATAGATGGCGAGCAGATCCGTTTGCGAGAGGGTCCTACAGCTTCGTAGCAGTCGGATCGTCCGGGACTGACTACGATCTGCTGGCGGCACCGGTGCCTGGTTCCCCCGGAGAAAACAGACTGTTCTTTGCTGGTAAGTAATATTAGAAGTCACTCCCCAAACCCCACCATCCCCTTCCTAAGATATTACAATAATATTAATAAAGTTAGACCTTTAGAACTTTTCGATAAATTATTTGTCCAGGCGGTCTACTCTGAAACTCCGAACGATTAACTCACATCTATCCGTGTTTTTTATCATCTATCTAATTTTTCTAACTTTTTCTGACCACAATTTTCTTTGATTTCTTTTTTTAGTAATGCTCGTTATTGTTCTTATCCTTGCTCAAGTAAAATTATATCTCTACAGGTGAACACACAATGCGTAACTACCCAGCTACAGTCCACGGCGCCTTCCTCTCGGGGTTGAGAGAGGCCGGTCGCCTTGCAGATCTCCTCGTGCCACAACCACCAATCACAAACGCCAGCGTCGCGGCCGCCACCGCTGCGGCCAATCAGAACTCGTGATTTTATTTTTTCTTAGCATAGTCCAATTTTTAGATGCCACATTGTAGCTTGTAGCGCGTTCTTTGCCAATGTCCGGAGAATAATTAATGTTAATTATGCTAACATTAGTTTTGAAGTGAGGCTGAGTCTCTATAGTAATAAGAAATACAGTGTATTGAGCATACTCTGTCAAGTTTACCTGTCCTCTAATTTTGGTTTTCTATAAAATATCTGTCACATCTTAGTGATCAGATTTTATATTTTTGCTTAATTTCATAAACTAATTATTATTGATTATTTTCTGTTATGTCTTAATTGCAACTTTTAGTTCAAATAAATATTGTGTAACGCATAGTGCGTTTACTGATAATTTTTTCGATGATTTAATGTGTTCAACTTTAAAGTAAACGCTTAGTAAATGATTACCGCTTATATTTATTCTCTAAAAGTGACTACAATAGAAGTTGGTAAATTTACGAAGAACAAAGTATTTAAACTTGTAATATCCCATAATCCGAAAGATCAGATCCAACAAACATCTGAAAATAAAATTAGAAACACTGTGAGTGGTATTAGGTTTTCGTTGTTTATTGTACTTTTGTCAGTATATTATGGCTGCGAATAGGTTGTTTTTTAAGTTACCATAAATTAATATAACATAAGCCCCCTTCTAAATACAGCAGAGAGAAAAGCAAAACTTTTCAACTTCTAAATTATGATCACACATGAAATTAGCCGTCATTGCTTCGCTTAAGGGCGGCTGTTCCAGACTTAATTATTAGATAAAGTCTAGACCCACGTATAACATTGAAAACCTAAACTTCCAAGTTGACTCCAGAATGGATTCTGTGTTTAGTTTTAGTTCGCTTAATTACTTTGATTTTCCTCTGTATGTCTAGGATTTAGGTAATAGCTAAAGCTTCTAGAAGTTTACATGAGACTGGGAAGGTTGGACATACCTACGCAATGTTTAGTATCTGGCTGTCTTTATTCTGTTGTCCAAAGCTCAATGAATTTTGTAAGGATTTAGCACTTTCTGTCAAATCCATAAGTAGGAAAAGGAATTGGAGAAATTTTTGTTGTTATTTAAGGATTTTCTATGGCTGGTGATAAGGAATTATGTTGTACGGTTACTAATAGCTCCAATACTGAGATATTTCTGAAAGCACATAATATAAATATTTGATATTAAACCTCACTTGTCAACAATTTCTTCAAGACATTGAGTGTGACAAGCTTTAAATTTATGGGGCAAAATTGCAAAATCGCCGTAAATAAAGTTTTATAGAAAGTGTAGAACATTTAATTCTTTGTGGCTACTTGACTCTCTTGAGAGTACTTTTGATTGGGACTCTGCAAATGAAAAGGCATTAATAAAATATCCGCGGATCAAAAGATACCTACAGTATGAACTGTACGATTAATGTTGGTGGGATGAATACTTTTATAGAAAATTCGAGATTATTAGAGAATACGTTCGCTTTTAGCAGGTTAAGGCGTGTTGTGGAATATCGTCATTCTCCTTAGAACATTCCAGATTGTCCTGAATGTAAGTAGATGAATTAGTGTCTACGTTTTGTGTTTAGAAGATAATATGATTTGTGTTTTGTTGTTTTACTTTTATGTAATTTGTGGATTTGAATAATAAATGAAATGGTTTTTAATAATTGGCTCCTAATTCAATAATTTTTACACTGATCCTGTTAAACTTGATAAAACATAAAGTCCCATATCATTTAGCCAATGATATTTATTTCAACATAGCAATGAGCAATACCCCTTTGCAATAGAGAAATAAATGACTAAAATCCAAAGAGTGCATTCTCCGTTTGTTTTTAAATTATTATTTTATTTATCTTTCAACATTATTTAAATACTACAAAAAGTATTACAAACTAAGTTCAAACATTTATATCTTATATACCTAGTGTTCAAATAACTATCAAATAATAAACAAGTTTGTATTTATCTCTAATCATATTCAAAAGCTAGCGAAATTTAAGCATCTACCTATCCCTTCGGGAAAAGGCCTGATTTGTCCCTGAAGGTAAGTTGTATTTATAGAAACAGGGACTGATCCTTGAACATTTGAAGTTAACCGCAGTTCTATTCTACTTGAACCAAACTAGTGGAAAGTAAAGCCATTATACGAATGACGGACTACGTCGAGTTCCAAGTGAGTATATAAATTTATTTGCTGAATAGAAATACTTGGGTTATTATGAAGGGAAGCCGCCAGCTGCCTCGACAATTCGATCATTTCCAAGTTTGAAACTAAGCTCATAATGTGGTCAAACGTTGAAATTAATATAATAACAAGGAATTTCTTCATCTAACATTCTAGGCTCCGTTACGAATGGCCGAGTACTTACTGAATTATGAATAGCTGGTAAATGTTAAATAGGCACTCTCGCTGCTTCGATTAAATGTGGAAGACTTCTCTGAAATTTTACTATTTCTACCAGACCGACTCCAATTTGCCAAGTGATTGAACTCGCAATCAAAATTTGTTCAGACGTTTGATTGAGTAATTTCCTTTGTTCGAGTTATGACATCGGTGTGAAGAAATTGGGTCATCATCTTCTGGCCCTGTTCCCAGTTTAGCTGGGGTCGACGCATTACGTTTACTCTTCGATTCATAAGTACTTTATCAAGCCATCCACGTCCTTTCGATTCATATTATCCTCATCACCGGAAAGGTGCTAGAGATGAATGGGGGTACAGAAATGTGATGGAAAGGAGCATGTAAGAGACCGATGAACGGAGAGAGTGATTGGGATGACATTAATACAATCAATATTGCTCAAGGTCTCGGCCTAGGTTTATTAGACATAATATATTCTGGGATCATAAGATGTACTATTAAAGCAACACATAATGTCTTATGAAAGTAAGCAGAATCGAGGCCCATATACCAACAACGGAATTTCGACTTCCAACATAGGTCGTTAACAGATCGAATGAACAGTTTCCCCGCCCCCCCTTCCTTAATTTTTCCAACTTTGCTACAAACTAGGACTGCTTGTTTGTGATTACCTTAAATTTACTTATTAAGTTTCAATTTTCTAATGGGGTTACGAGTAACAAACAATATTGTAGTTTGTAATTGTTAGAGGTGACCCACGAGATTAAAATCAAATCAGTGGCAGAGTTGTTTATAATAATATTAACTACCGAAGAGTTCCTTGTAAATTCAAGTGTGACAGGCAGGAAGCCATTTAGAGCATAAAGGTTGACGCTCATTAGATCCAACCGGCATCGGACCTGTGGCCCTAGCCAAGTGCCCAATCTATTCAAACGCATAGAAAACAAATGTATGAAACTTACGTATTACAGAGAAAACAAAACGTCAGTTTCATACTTTTGTATTCTATGCGTTCGAATAGAAAAGCCCTCTGCACCGCCTCACCTCATGCGGTTAGTAACTATTCTTTATTTGGATTTTTATGAATGTGCGCTCAAAACATCAACTCCGTAACGCCTCCATCGTAAGGCGTCCACCCGCAGACGGCGAAAGGACCACGAGCGGTTCCGCGTGGACAATGCAAGGAGAATCGTTATTTCCAGGCTTTCTATCCAACGTGTTGTATGTAATTATGGTGTTTCCTTTCTTAATAACTCCATATACAGTGACGTTAGGTCCACTGGTTGACCACGGCGTATATTGACATCCCGCTATAAAGGTTAATGCTCATTAGACCTACCCGGCACCCGACACGCACCGCCAGATCGATAAAGAAAGACTTATCAAAGAAGTTCGAAAATCTAATTTATTGTATGATCTTAGTGACACCAGTGGGGCTACCGCCCAACTCGATTGCTGATGATAGCTCTATAGCAATGCACTGTTTATCCGAGCGACCGCCTAAAATTGTATCAGCAATAAGCACAGAGTATAACAACAATTGCTAACGTGAACGAACGATATAGTTCTTTTGGCATAAGTGAGCTTTGCATTTGTGTGAGTGATCGCAAAAGTAGGGTTAGTGAAAAAATAATTTAATCAAATATTTTATAAGAAAATAATAATATTTTTAAAAGAAAGGAAGTTATTGAGTAGTTACGAACGTATATAGGAACGGACATACACACAAATCGAATACTTAACCATCCTCCAGCTTTTCCGCAGTCTGGTAAAACACTATTTATGTCCATAACTTACTAAAAAAATATTCTAACTCTTCTACATCGGTCATTGAATCTTCACTATCTTCATCTTCACTCTCATCTGACAACACATCAGAGCCTGTGCGATAATGTAGCGCTCCGTAAAACCATCAATAGCGGCGTCGCGACCATCAAATGCCTTTTCTTCTTTTACTGCATGGTCACAATCATTGCCCATATACTTTCAATGGGATTAAAAATTTCACTAATACCAAATTAAAACAGCGAAATATTATTAATATACGTGGCTGCTAGCGGTACAAAGGAAAGTGCGAGGCAGAGTATTGACAGTTGACGGACGCACCCAGCAGTAGGCTAGGCCTACTGCTGCCTAGCACGGGACGTGTAAAAAATGACAGTGTTTTCTCTCTGGATTTAGTGGGAGTTAGAACGAGAGGAAAATATTTTCTTTCCCCGAAAGAGATGTGTCCACGTCCCATGCTACGGGGGCTGCAGTATTGACAGCTATCAATTTAGATAGCAGTCATCTTGAATTTTTATGCGGTACGGATTTTCTGCCAAATCCATACAAAATCAAAAGCTATTGCTGATAGTGACAAGTTCAAAAACTATAGCTGATTGTGACAGCATGACGTCATAAACTATAGCTTTTGCTTTAGCAATAGAGTTAGGCGGTAGGCCCGCAGGTACAGTGACGTTAGGTCCACTGGTTGACGACACAGCGACCACCTGTGAACCACTTACTGACAACGAGTGGACGTCGAGCGACGTGGCGGGGCTGCCCTACTAGCAAATCTATTCGAACGCTTAAAATACAAACGTCAATTTTCAGCTTCTGTTACATTTGACATGGGGCGGTCGCCAAGTTGTTTTATCTGTAATACGTCTGATTCATACATTTAATTTTGTATTGCCCTGCAGGTCGGAGACCGGTGGGTCTAATGAGCGTCAACCTTTAAACCGGGATGTCAATATACGATTACACTAAAACAACATAACGATGTACTTCTTTATATACAGGTACAGTTTTTAATTCGTTTGTTTGCCGGCTAGGCGGGGCGGACGGATTTATGGAGTATTTTAATTGCATTTTTTAATTATTTTTTCAACGACGGCAAATTGAATCTCACGTGAACTGTTTCAGATGTTATCTTTGGTCTAGTGGAAAAATTTTGTTAATATTATTTTTTAAATAATAGCATAATTGGAATGTGACCATGGCAGGAAATACGCCAGGACATGTTTACTTGTCGATCACTCGAGAACATATTTTATAATAAATTAGTGAACATTATAGGAGAGAGGAGAGGATTATTTGGCTTTTTTACTGGGACTACAAAAAAAAATCTTGGCCAATCAATTTCCTCAATCATATTGTTAAGTTGGTCATAAAAACCGCTACAAGTCCTAAAAGCTAAAAACATAAAACCCTATTTATAGCAATTAAAGTATTTCATTTCAATTAAAGCATTTCATTTCATAATGCATACACATACATACGTAAGTCACGCCTATATCCCGGGGTAGACATACAGAGGTGAATTAGCACCGACTTTTCGCCAATTAGGTTAAGTATTTAGGTCCCATGTAATAGACGGCGATTGGCGAACCTATTGCCATATAACGGGCACGCAAATCGCAGTACATTGCTAGGTGCTACCCATTACTCATTGCTGTTTTAGCCCTTAGTCACCTTGTACGACACCCGCGGAAGAGAGGGGGGTGGTGACTATTGTATTCGCTCTGCCGACACCAAACGGCATAAAATAGTAAGTATTTAAAAAGACCAGTCAATGCCTAGAGTCCATAAAAATAACAATAAAGAATTACTCCCTCAAGACTCCTGTTTACACAAGAACTATCAATCTAGTCGCACACTAACCATTTTTAACGTTATCTAGAATCAGAGAACGGCTTACCTATATTTCCCCGTCAACCACTTAACCCTATCGTTAGATTAAATAAAAAAAAGACTACCAATGTTTCCGACATCTTAATTTCAAATTAATTGTGTCGGAGTACACCAATAAATCTACTGTCTTTATAATACGGTTCTAGTTTGCTTAGAACGCTTTTTTCCTACCCTGTGAAAATACAAAAGTCATTCGAGGCGCCAGACCACTCTGACTCTTAAAGTGTGCAACAAATGATGCTTTTTTGAACTAACGCTACTACCGCTTAGGGTGTTTTGTAGCTGACCACAGCTTTACTAGCCCACGCCCACTGATTAACACGGTAGATAAGATTTAGTTTAATGAAGTATTTTTATACTTTACATTTTTTCACATTGTGAACTGACCGTGAGTTCGGGAACAGGAATTTGAGGAGTAGCTTTAAAGTATTAAAATTATTATACGTGAATTTAATAATGAACGTTGCGTTGTGATGTGACGGCATAGAAATAGAAAAATACCATGACTGTCAGTAACAACATATTACCAAAATGAGTTTTGCCAGGCAGGCCGCCTACCTGGTAAAAATTCTTGTCTGTAAAACGTAAGTCAAAACCTAGAGCAGTTAGAATTAGAATGTTGCCATCTCAATCTCTCTCTGTTCAATGGTCTATCGATATGGTCCTTTCGATTACTTTTCTATACATTCTTTCATCAGTAGCGCCTTTCCGGTGTGATGAATGATATGATCCAAACGCGAGTTGGGAAAACGACAGAAAGTCACCCAGACTTCATCACTTCTGACCTGTATTAATGGAGAGGACATGTATACAACGCCGACCCCAGTAAACAGAGAACTGGGTAGGAAGAAGAAGCATTCTAAGAAGCTCACACGTTCGACACAAGTCTCTTTAGACAGCGCAGCGCTTTTTATGAATACAATAAGCCTAAATCTTCTGAGATTACAATATGACAGCCATAGGTGATATTTAAATAAGAATGAGAATTTTTCCTCCATTAGGTGCTTAAAATAATACTGGAAATCCGGGTAATATTATCCATCTACCTGTGATCTACCTACACACTAAACTTAGAAAATAAATTACGTCCTTGTAAGTTTGTAGAAGAAGTAATGAAATTCGTATTATTAGAATAAATACGAAAACAAATTTTCTTAAGAATGTTCCAACACATTATTTTATGTTGATATTGAATACAAGTTATACGTAATACTTACTATATTATAACATGGAAATGAAAATGGAAAGAAATTTGAAACCTAAAATTAAAATATTTTTAATAATAACACAAAATGGCTATCGTAGTTTTGTATGCTGTTGTGATGGGAGCGGGAGGTATACCAGTTAAATATATTCATTAAGTACCTACTAAAAGACCATAGAGCTTTCGTAAGTTCTACACTGGAACGTGTGTCAAAGGCGGCTCTCACAGAATCTTACCAAATAGGTACGGCTAGGCAGAGAGAGAAGTCGGGGTGGGGGAGGTGAGTGTTGACATGTTGTGAAGGGATCCCGTAAACCTACACTTGGGTCACAAGTCCCAAGCGCTGCCACTGACTCGCCTCTCTGCCACACTATGGACCTGGCACCCACACGGTGAATCCATGGAATGCTAAGAGTTAGTCTCTAGTAAGGATATCCACACTAAGGGCCTGTTTACAATCGACAAGCAAGTTCTAAGTAGCTTACTTCGCAGATAAATTGACAGTTATAATATCAAATATATGCCAATTGAACTGCTAAGTAAGCTACTCAGAACTCACCCGTCGATTGTGGAACAGGCCCTAAATATTTTATTGATCTAGCTGGTGCCTATTCCACGCATTTCTATGGTCCGTCGCTGCGTTACAATTAACCCTCTACTTACAGAACCTACCGCCTTTAGAAAAATGGCCTCTGTGATACAGACAAACGAGGAATTAATATAGGTCGGCTATTAATTTTATGTTCCCACTTAGTCTTACACCGACCAGTACCGGTGCGTATCAAGTAATAATTATTTTTGGAATATTATTATTATGATTGTTGGCTTAAGATTTCTATGATATCGGATTTTAAATATGCTTTCCTTCAGCTACAAGGCCGTTAAACCTAAGAAGTAGTTTTACTACAATAATAGTAGTACTTCTTCCATTTAATATAGTGTTAAAATTAAAATTCAAAATAGGTAATAACGTACTTTTCGATGATGTTAGGTCCCATGTAACGGTGGCGAGCCTATTGCCATTTATCTTAGTTGCCTTACCGACACCAGCGAGAGAGATTAGGAGAGGTGACAATTTATTGTATTTTGCTCTTCTGTCACCACACGACCACATTTATATTTTATAATGTTCAAAGTAATAATTAATTATCGTTTGTTATGTAGGTAGGTATGACCGCTAGGAATTATGGTTGGTTTGGTTACAGAGGTTAAACACTAACTTTCAACACCGTGGTTGGGTTTTTTGGTTCATCGCTTTCTCCTTATATCATTGCAATCATAGAATAGGCTTATCCACAAATAGGTATATCAATTGATATATCTGTGGGCTTATCCCAGCAGTGGGGAAACGAAGGGCAACTATTTAAATATTTTAACTTCTAGTGGCGTGTGTCGAAGTTTAGTTTTTCACCCCCTTATTTAATTAATATTTAATATCACAGTAATTTTTACTGTGATGTTAAATGGACGGACGAAGGACTGCAGAATACATTAATAAATGAAATATTATTATTTAATAGGTAATCTTAATTACCGCCATCTACTAACACTGAATTCAACTACAATGCTGCTGTGTATCGCCCCTATAGCAAGGAGGTTGCTTAAGCATGCGTGTGAGCATATTATGTGCAGCGCCATCTATGCACACTGTAAAGTACTACGTTATAAGTTGCCGCTTTGCTATTTGATGCTGTATACTTACCATATGCTTTCACTTTTAGTTCAAAGATGGCGCTTTCAACTTAATAGCATTTTTTAATTCAATTCTTACACTGAGCAGCATTTTATTTTATTAAATTTTATTCACAATTTATTTAATTTATTTTGCCTGTATGTGCCGTGTAACTCAGAACGTCAGACCATAAAAATCTGTCAAATATCTTAAATTAATTGTCAACCTTATTAACTGTATGACGTGTTGTTTTCTTATATTTGCACGAGCACTACATATTTAAAATAAAAAAAACTTTTACGGATAAGACTCGCGTATAATTTGGTATTTGGCATATTAATTATTTAACCCGACGGTCGACGGCCGCTGTATAGTGATCGAAACGTCGGGTTAAATAATTAATACGCCAAACACCAAATTATACGCGAGTCTTATCCGTAAAAGTAGTTTTATTTCAAGTGTATGACGTGAAACAAAAATTCAATTGCGAAAATTTGACCTAATAAAATTGTCTACTTGATGGTACAGTGGTTAGCGCTTTTAGTTTGCAGCATCAGAAGGGTGACCAAACATATATTCTCCCCAGTTCCTCCGTGCCTCGTTATAATTGTTACTACCTACCTACCACCAACCCGCACGTGGCTAGCGTGGTGGGCGTGGCCTATTCTCCCTATATTCTTTCATCAATAGGGAAAGCCTGTACTCCAGCAGTGGGGAAATTATATGTGATATTGAAACATATGTATACTGTGAAGATATTTTAACACCTAATCATTTACAAAGATTTTGGTGGTTAGAAAAAGAATTTCGAAAAATTATGGTCTTGATGCGGGAAGACCATAATTTTTCGAAATTCTTTTTCTAAATACCAAAATCTTTGTACTAATTTTTCTAACATTTATATAATGTTGAAATTAAAATGGAATACCTAATCATTTTCTAAAATGAAAATAAACAATATCAACTTAAAGTGACATAAATAGATAATACATACAACAATATGCATCATAACGTAACTAAGTAAGAGTAATAAATTGCACTTTCTTTAGAAAACAAACTAACTTTCCTTGCGAATTCAATATGAAGTGCCACCATTTCTTCATTATGAAACGAACGGCTTGTGATCAGCTGGGTCAAATGTCACAGCGAGCTGTGAGTTTACACTTATTGTGTTTGTGACGAGTTATCATATCGTGCAACGGACCTCGAATTCGCCTTATAAAAGTGTCGCAGAGACCAATACAAGCCCATTACCTTTTAGTTCTCAAACACGGGTTCATGACTTTGAAAATTTTAAAGCTATCAGTAACGATCGCGATGTCGCTGCTATCTTTAGCAGTGTTCATTATCCTGATTCTGATATCGACGGCTAAGACGAACGCGACGAAGGAAATGCAACCGCCCACAACAATGCCCAGCATACAAAACTTCAAAGAGTACATCACGAACTCGATAAAGGAACAAAGTTTGAAAATTCAGACACTGCTCAAGATAATCCAGACGAACGCCCAATCCGCTCTGGCGAAGATAGAAAACATGAAACAGGACCCTAACAGTAAATATTTTGGCATCATTCCCCGTTCTGCAGATGCGTCTAGGAAAAGTACGGAATTTGACGATCACCAGGTGGAATCGCCGATATTGAAAAGGAGCTCCGAAGCACCCGTCCCAGAAACATTAGCAGAATCCAGAAACTTCAATAATTACCATGGAACTTCCGGGTTTGGCGCTAGTGGAAATGCTAACTACGGGGGCCACGTGCAGACATATCACCATCACTCGATTGGTTTCGATCCTATCAACATAGTGGTATCTGTGTCGTTGATTTCCTTTCTTCTTCAAGCCCTCCAAGGTCTCCTGAGCAGAACAAGATTTCCAACTCCGATCGTGGAAGGAAGAAAGTTAAACGAAGTCCAGAATTGGCTAAACAGGTTCGGAGTGACACGTATTGCATCTACAAAACCTGACTATCGCAAAAGAAAATACCCAAAGAAATACTACGCCTAAGTAATCATCTCCGTTGAAATTAAAGATAATTTCACTATTTATTGTGCACTTAAGTGTTTAATAAAATTATAATAAATTTTTGAGTAATGTTATTAGCAATTAAACATAAATATTGTAGCCTTCGTATTCTCCTTTGTTTCAATTAGGTTACCTACTATCTTCAATTTATACGACACTCAATTTTTTGCTGATATTAACCCTTTTATAGCCCTTTAAATATTGAATTGGCCTTTTAAGAATCGAAGTGCAAATTCTTGAGTGATATTATTGTAAATATAAAGGCTTCTTTCAAAGGGTGTGATGACCCTGTGGTCACGATTGAGCTCGCAGACGTCCTCTAAGAATGGCAGTACAAAAGGGCCCAATTGTCACAATTAAAATATGTTCTCTGCAATCTACAATCAATGTGTACAGACAAACCTAAACAAAGACTCTTGTATCGGCGTTGTTGTCGTGTATAATTATCCTTCTGTATTCGACTTTGCTACATCTAAAGTTTGTTTTGTTGATTGGTAATTAAGTTTGATCTTGGTAGGTACTTACGAAATCAGATTGTAGACATGGTAGGATAATGTATTGATTGTTTAGAATTCTTAATACATCTATTTCACATTATAAAATTTATATAAATATACCAATTTATTTTGTTTTAGCATATAGCCGTGTGGTAATTGTTAGGCTATAAATACAGTGATCAGTAATTGGGATGACAACATGTCAGTCCATACTGCTCAAGGTTTTGGCAAGGCTTTGTTTTACAGCCGGCCGCCTGCCTAACAACAACTCTCTTTGGATATGCTGTTGTTGGTGATTTGCCCTCCACCATTTGAGTGCCCCAAGCCAAGGTGCTTATCGGTCGGGGCACACCAAGCAATCTCCCTTAGTCGACTTTTACGACACCCGTGGGATGAATCTGGGCTGGCACATTCTACATAATTTTTTCGCTCCAATGCCATTATGGAAGTATTACAGTTGGAAATGTAAGTAAAACATTGACGTCTTTATTAAAAAGTGCACTCAAAAATATATTCGCTACACAAATGTAGGTAGACGTGTATTTGAAGCATTGTTAATAGAAAGAAAACCTCTCCACGAACCCTTCAATGTTTGTAAGCCATCTAGCCGCTAAGTAGTGCGGGAACATATTGAGAGATTCTCACGATATATCACATTGCGAAGCTGAGAGGGTATAGAGGGTATCGTTTACATAGTAAGTGGTACTTAACTCCTGCTTGAACAGTTTCGGGAAGATTATGAATTTCAGTGAGAAGAGGATTGTGTTTTAAGAGATAAGTGAAATTCGTGTGGGTTATTCGAATTTGCCCTCTTGGGCAATCTAAACTGTTGGAAAAGTAAACTTTATTGTTCATGTAAGTATAGTTCAAGTAACTTTATAGATATATAGTGGGCGCCCGCGGCGTTGGTTGATATATAGCCATACAGCCTTCCTCAATAAGTGGACTATCTAACATGAAAATATTTTTTTGCACTAACCAGTACGAACGAACCAGTAGTTTCTGAGATTAGCGCTATAACCACACACACAAACTCTTCAGCTTTATAGTATTAGTTTAGATGAGTTCTTTTGATTATTTTGTTTAGTACGCTGCGGATTGAATATCCAGCATATAGGGCTTGATATGATTTGTTTTTGATCATCCATCCAAAACTGCCATCGGTAAACGTCACCTATTTTATCCATTCAAAGACTGAATGCGCTTGCCACTACGCCACTGAACTCCTTCTGTTCTACTTTAATTAAATAATTATTACGATTTCAGTAAAAAGGGCGAACTAATCAGAAAATTAGATTGATTTAATTTTGAGATTTTTTTTAGAAGCTAGATTGATTGCTAAATATATAGTTCAAAATAGAGTAAAAGTCAGCGTATTGTTGGCTGTATCAACTTTACCTCATTTGTTGGTATATCAAGGATGTCAGTCAATCCGTTCAATCATCATCTGCCTGCCCTGTTCCAAGCTGTTCTCTTCCATTCATCGGTCAGACGTCACCAAGCAATCCACTCCCTTTTCATTCATATTACCATTCCAATGCTCAACGTTTTGCTTGCCTGACTGACACCAACCCGTTCTGTGTATTCTGTTGTTGATGGTTGATCTTCCACTACTCGGGTGTTTCATGGTAGGTACTCACTGGGCAACGTCCCTTACCCCCGAATACAGAAACGCTACTCAAATTTTGAGCACTGCTTATAAAGTTAAATGGACAATAATACCTGTCAGAATTTGTACCTATATAAAAAAACATCAATTTTGACTATACTTAAACGTTAAGAAGGACTCAAACTTGAAGTAGCGTTTTAGTATTCGGGGGTGAGCCGACTACTGCGAACCCCTGGTGTGAGTAGGGCTTGCACAGTCTACGTTATTTTTTTTCGCTCCCTGGCTAGCATGGAAAAAAATTTGAATAAGAAAATAAAACCTCGTTTGTTCAATGTTGGTTGCTTGTCCTCTAGTGTCTGCAACTGAATCATTCTACACCCAGACGAGATAACAAATATTCCTAGAGCCGTCCCAAGAGTAATCTCATTACCATCCAAATGATAATTGCCGCTTTCAGCAAGCAACGGAATAAAAATGTCAAAGTTCAAATAGGAACACCCCTTTTTTAATTTAAATGTTAAGCATTTTAGTGTCGGCTTAGGGAGGTTTCAGTAAAAATCCCGGTTTTATCCAGGCACGCTAGACAAGTCGGCCAGAGCAATAAAGTGACCACGACTCCCCATAAACACGGGACTGTCCCGTTTTACGTCCGACTTTGGTTAAGTACAAAAGCAGTAACCGAAGCAGCTCGCTTATAAAGTTGAGAGCACTGACAAGGAACTGGATACGACTCTGACGGCACTTAACTTGAAACGCTTATGTCACTACCCACGTAAAATAAACTGTTGAACGATCGTGATCTTGGGATATAAAGTGAGTAAATGACGCAACTTAGTTTTGTTAGTTAGAATGAAATGAATCACGCTATTTAGGTGGAGGATATTAAGGATATTAACACCCAGACATCCTTGGCCCCCTAGGAAGAGGGTGACGCTCTTCCTAGGGGGCCATCGGTACAGATGACGCCTGTTGACCCTTCCTAGATAAGGCAGAAAGTATTTGGTCGGGGAGAGTACAACATAACTCCCCAGGAGTTGAAAACAGTAGCGTTCTACCTTTCTCCCTGTATAGAGGGTTGTCGTTTCACATATTTGGGCACGAAAAAAGCGAATTATGTCAAATTCCAAGTAATACACACAATTAGTATCATAAGTCACGTGTGTTACTTACTACACCCACGTTTAATAGGTGGCGAGCCTATTGCCATCTATCGGGTACGTAAATCGCAAGTAAGTTGCTAAGTGGTTTAAGAGGAACGCTGCTGCCCATTACTCATCGCTGTCTTAACTCTTAGTCGCTTTGTACGACACTCGCGAGGGAGATTGGGGGTGAAGATAATCGTATTCTGCTCTGCTGTCACCACACGACACACACCTCGTCTAATATCTATAATTTAGACATGGAACCTAGATATACTTGGTCGGCTATTGTATCATAAGTATAGTAAAAAATTATAAAATGCCTCATTAAAAACGTCCCATTGGACACTGACCACGAGCTGTGCTCTGACTAGTGAATAAACGAGTGCATCATCTTCCTGCTCAAGTTATCTGGAGCGGTGCAGTATATTTACTCTTCCATTCATATCAGTCAGACGTCATTGAGACTTGACTAGATAATAAAGACAGAATCAAAATTGTTGCCATAATAATAATGTTAACTGCATTATTGTGTTCCGCCAATTTGTGATAAGATAGCTAGCCCCTCTGTGATTCAGCATTCCAGTTGAAGCTTGATTCGGCCCTTATCGTCACTTACCATCAGGTGAGGTGAACACCAAGAGCTTCGCCATATCAGCAAATAAACGGAACAGAATGGCAGCTTGTCTACTGGCTGCTAAGCGACACTGGAAAAAACCGGTTTACGCTCATACAGCCAGCGTTTATAGTCCGACAACGTCGTGCGCGACGAAATAGCCTTTCCAAATATGACATCAATGATACTTCTACGTTTAATTGCTATTGATTTTATGTAGGCGCTCAAAATTTGAGCAATGTTCTCGAGTCTATCATGGTTGTTTAATTATCTCGTTGCGTAGTTATAAATATCATTGTTATATACTTATATTTGTCTGAAATTGAATTATTATATTAAATTATTATAACTCAAATAGGGCTAACTGATGGGTATGACAAAAAAATGTTTTTTATTTAAATGTCAAAAACCGTTGCGGTCATAATACCAATTCGAGCAATGGGACCACGATCTACCCTCCCTATATTCTCCCACACATAAGAAAGACCTTAGCCCCCCCAGGACAAACATTTTTGTCACCCGTCCAATAACAGACTTTAACGATGATCGTTTAGTTGACGCATTTTCAAAACCTATCGTGCTCTCTGAGGAGCTCGATATGTATTCTCCCTAGTACATTTTACCATCCATAGGGAAGGCCTGTGCAGCAGTAGGGATATAAAATAATAATAATCATTTATTGTCAGGCTACAGAGACCCATAGGATGTCCCCGCCACCACTCCTCATACCGTAGGAGGGTCGCGCACGAACTTGTCAGAATATATTACAAAGATTTTGGTGGTTAGAAAAAGAATTTCGAAAAATTATGATCTTGAGGCGGGAATCGAACCCAAAAATCTTTGTACTAATTTTTCTAACATTTATATAATGTTAAAATTAAAATCGAATTGTCAGAATATAGGCAAGAATGTTCCAAGAACCCTTCACTACCTGGACACCCTGGCTCACTCGTAAGCTCTGTGACGCAGGCTAATGCATCACGCGCGTCCCGGGAGCCCGGATTGTACATTCTGCATCAACTATTCAAGGGCGGGATACTGTACTGTGCGGGTATTCTGTTTTTATACGCGGTAAGGACTGTGATTACTGTATTATTAATGCACGAATTGGAGGAAATGCTCTGCGGGTCTGAAAAATGGGCGCTGGGAACAGCGAATGGGGTCTGCGAGCTTTGTGTTTTACTATGCTATTGATTATGAAGAACACGACCGTCATCATCATTATCACCAGCCCTTAATTGATGTTTAATTTTTAATACTATTTATTGTTAATATTGAATTTATTTACAAACATACATAAATCACGCTTATATCCCCGAAGGGGTAGGTAGAGGTGAACTAGCACCCACGTTTCGCCAATTATGTCAGGTCCCATGTAATAGGTGGCGAGCCTATTGCCATTTATCGGGCACAAAAGTCGCAGTATATTGCTAGGTGCGAGGTATAAGAGGAACGCTGCTGCCCATTCCTCATCACTGTTTTATCTTTAGTCGCCTTGTACTACACCCACGGGAGAGATTTGGGGTGGTGACAATTGTATTATACCCTACCGTCACCACACGGCCACGATGATTTTATTTTATTTTATTAATTAATGAATAATGTTTTTTTTTAATGACCAATGTTTAACATAAACTAATATCCTATGGGTCTATGTAGCCTGACAATAAATGATTACTATTATTTAATGTCCCTACTGCTGCACAGGCCTTCCGTATGGATGGTAGAATGTACTAGGGAGAATACATATCGAGCTCCTCAGAGAGCACGATAGGCCTTGAAAATGCGTCAACTAAAAGATCATCGTTTAAAGTCTGTTATTGGACGGGTGACAAAAATGTTTGTCCTGGGGGGCTAAGGTCTTCCTTATGTGTGGGAGAATATAGGGAGGGTAGATCGTGGTCCCATTGCACGAATTGGTATTATGCCGCAACGATTTTTGACATTTAAATAAAAAAACAAATGTTTTTTTTTCATACCTATCAGTTAGCCCTATTTGAGTTATAATAATTTAATATAATAATTAGATTTCGGACAAGTATAAGTAACAATTATATTTAAAAATACGCAACGAGACAATTAAACAACCGTGATAGACTCGAGAACATTGCTCAACTTTTGAGCGCCTACTTAAAATCAATAGCAATTAAACGTAGATGTATTATTGATGTCATAAATTTTGAAAGGCTAATTTTATAAGAGATTCTCAATTTTTTTTTAGGAGTAATTGGTTATATATGACATTGATGGTTTTTAATTTAATGTTGTAGCTTTATTACATACCTATACATACATACACACAATGTTTTGGTTTTCAATGCGGATTGGTGGGTTTGACGACTGCAGTCAGTACCAAAGCCAAAACAACGTGCCTATCAAACACGGAAGAAGTAGAGACTAGAGAAAATATATTTTTGATCAGACATCCAATCATTGCCATCAAGTTCCTTACAGAGTTGCTTACCTAAACAAATCTTAAGTCAAATTCTTCACTATTCGATTTTAACTTAACAAAAATTTGTACAAAGATTTTAATGGTTAGAAAAAGAATTTCGTAAAATTATGATCTTGAGGCGGGAATGGAACCCGCGTCCGCTGCTATCCGAGCAGGTGCCTGACCGCTCGGCCACCCAAGACACTAACTAACTTGCCGAAATTCTTCTAACCTTTACACTTCACGTTGTAAGCCAACGGGTACCCTCGCAATGTAGAAATAAATTTCAAACATTCCAAAGCATCTTGTCTTCTTGGTCTTGGGTGGCCGAGCGGTCAGGCACCTGCCGGATAGCAGCGGACGCGGGTTCGATTCCCGCCTCAAGATCATAATTTTTCGAAATTCTTTTTCTAACCATTAAAATTAAATTCTTCATTAAAAAGGGCCTCGCATCAACCCTTCAGTTGTAGATGACAAAAAATGACAGCTATTGTGGTCTTTTCGTCACTTGACGTCTTTATTCCATTTCGAGTTTCACACGCGCTCTTGTCAATGTCACAAATGCAGCTGTCAAAAAATCAACACTCGCCAAAATGGAACCCTCTCAATGAGTTCTTTGTGTGCTCCTTCCTCGATATAATTCTCGCCTCTCTCCTGGTTCCAGTTAGCATTGTTAATTTGACAGTCGCGTGACAGCTGCTAGAAAAAAAATTGACAGCATTATTTGACTAAGAGCAGGGACAATGCAGATGGTCGCACTCAAGGGTTAAAATTTAGATTAGCCTGTTTTTTATTTATTGAGAAATTCTCTTCGAAGAATCGGTTTACTTCTTGATTTTATCTAGAAGAATAAAAGTAAAAAGTTTCTGGTGGCAAAACGGATATTATAATAGCTGAGAACTAAATGTTTGACCCTTTAGCCTTTACCTGTAAGGAGGAGATAATTAAAAGTAATCCACAATGCTGGCCCAGTGCGGATTGGTGGTTAGGAATAATTATAACACAATTTTTAGACAAAAATAATGGGATAATTTCTACATACAATTATAAATAAAAAGATAATCAAAATAACTATTCCCTGTAGTTTCGTTAACTTCAATTCAATTCAATTATTCTTTATTGTACACACACAGAAACAAAAAATAACAATTACACAAAGAAAACTGGACATGCATGAACAATAGGCGGCCTTATTGCCATAAGCAATCTCTTCCAGAATAATAGAAAACATATGAAAGAAGGGCAACTAAATAATATATAAATACAAAACTAATTAATAAACTAGATTAAATATTGCCGTGTGGTGACGGCAGAGTAGAATACAATTGTCACCACCCCAAATCTCTCCCGTGGGTGTCGTACAAGGCGACTAAGGATAAATCAGTCATGAGGAATGGGCAGCAGCGTTCCTCTTGTATCATCTAGCTATTACCTACTGCGACTTTTGTACCCAATAAATGGCAATAGGCTCGCCACCTATTACATGGGACCTATCATAACTGGCGATACGTGGGTGCTAGTTCACCTCTGCCTACCCCTTCGGGGATATAGGCGTGATTTATGTATGTATGTATGTATTAAATATAGACAACAAAACACAAGAACGTACTATAACCTACTTATATAGAGGTTAGGTGGAAATGGCTAGTGACTAACCGCTTGAAAGAATCCAAGGTGCGCGAGCTCGTCTGATGCTTTCAGGTAAGGAGTTCAAAACCAGACAGCATGCACGGAAAAGGAACACGAAAAGAAACTGGTACTATGTAAAGAAAAATTAAGAATATGAATGGACAAAGAACGCAACTGGCGACTTCAAGAAGAAGAATAAAATGTAAAGAAGCTGCGAAGGTAACATGAGGTCCTAGACAAAGTAACACACCGACAAAGATAACGAAGTTCGCTAAAGCAAAATGTATGGGATTTGACGTAGGTCGTCGTGAAATCACGTGACCAAAATCGTCTTCGTAAGTTCCTAGTTATGTTGGTAGCGCAAGCTAAGACGCTGTAGTGCCAAAGTAATATGGCCGATCGTGACGAACTTCGACACGTTATCGTTATGAAACGATTGCCACTTGGCTACGGGCCCAGGTGACGTAGGCTGGAAAAGAATGGAATAGATGAGTGTAAGAACATGTAAGTCCCTCCGCGGCTTAGTAAGCCAATTTAGTTTAGTGCGAAAATACGACACATGGTCGAATTTACGCAAATTAAAAACAATCTTGATGCAAAGGTTCTGGAGACGCTCAAGCCTATCAAGGAGTACTTCATTATGGTTACAATAACATACGTCAGATTAGTCCAGCAAAGAGAGTAACAGTGATTGGGCAAGATTAACTTTTCATATTATACTACTTTATAAATTAAAAATAAAATAAGGTTTTGGCTTTGTGCTATTTTGTGTATAATTTTGTGTAAACATACAATAAATAGATTTAAAAATTCTGTCTCCTAAAATTATTTTGTTTTTACTTTTTACCCATCGTATTCAAATTTTTAATCACATCCTTAAACTAAATAAGCTCCATTCAAAGCCCCCCTTAATAATCCTTTGATAATCAAAATGTCATCTATATTCTAATGGCAGCAAACGTTTACTTCAAAAGGACCTTAAACAATGCAATCGGTACACTATTTGTACACATGTCAACAGTATTCCTCTAAGGGGAATTTTCACCCCAATCTATATTCAAATATCACGATGGACTTCGTATGTCCAATCTAAACATTCATTATGAAATTCGAAAAATTTTATTCAAACAGAATCACCCTAGTTAAACCGCTTAAGCTAATTACATAAAACATTGCTGAGGGTACCACTGCATCCCGCATTTTCATACTAAAGGGTGCTGTCATGGTAGGAGCGGAAGGCGGTTTTCATTGGTGTGGTACAAATATTACGTAGAACTCGAAATATTGTATAAATTGCTAATTAACGAACACTAGATTAAGCAAGTTTAGATTTGATGTGAGTGAGACCCTACAATTATTATTCAAGTAGGATTGAAATTGGATAAAGCAGAAACATGAACTAAGGTAATTAATAAAGAGGAAGAAATCGTTTAAAAACAATTTCACGGCCAAAGAAATTTACACGCGAAGAAACTTAAAATTTAATAATCATGGCAGACTTATTATAAGGCTAAATTCAGAAGATTACACAATGAAATAAAATAATATGACAAATTCTTATAGGGTATCGTCATCATCGTTCGTCAAAAATATAAGTTATACATTGGAAACTTGTCACGGTCATAGCTTTTCAATATTTAACGTGATAAGTTACGTCATCCGTTCGTATCATTTCGTTCGTATCGTCTTATTCTGAGAAGAACAGGCAAGAAACTCTGCAAGTTTTGTTCCTCCTTTTACTTGAAGGTTTGAGGTAATAAATGATAGATTTTGTTTTATCGAAGAGTAAAACATAACACGACCACAGTCAATTCATTCAGTCAAGTCATAGAAAATCGCTTACGCTTAAGCCACGTGCCATCATCCTTACACAGGCACATAATAAAAGCTCATTTTGTTGGTATGTTCCCCTCCGCACATAGCGTTTTGTTTGATCTTCGGCTGAGCAAGTAGAGCGCGTTGTAAAATGCGAGCGAAATCGGGGTGTTTTGGAGTATTATAATGCAGGTACGTCTTGATTAGATTTGACGTGATACCCTTTTAACCGGGGAACGATTCATACAAATACACAATTACACACATTACATCTTAAGAACACAGGGGACTTTGAGCTAAAAATTATTATACGACGACTGACATGACAACGGCTCAAGATGTTATTAAACTAGCTGACCCGAGATTGTTTTGTGCTTATCACCTAGGGGAATGAAAGATAGCCTACTCCATATTTTCAGACCTATCACATTTATACAAAAAATTGAATAAAAATCGGTCAAGTCGTTTCGGAGGATTTCAATAACAAACACTGTGACACGACATTTTTAATATATTAGACTAGTCGTCGCCCGTGGCTTCGCTCGCGTTAATGTCGGTTGTTATAATAATTATTCCTTCCTTCCTGCTTTCCTCAATAAATTGACTATCCAACACAAAAAGATTTTCAATTTGAACCAGTAGTTTCTGAGATTAGAGCGTTTAACTAACCAACCATACAAACAAACAAACCCTTCAGCTTTATAATATTAGTAGTCACTTCGGTTACAAAGATGGGTTGAATTGCCGGTGTTAGGGCTGCGTTATGACTCTGACTGCCACCATTGGATATCAATTGGATTTAATCTAACACAAAAAATCTAACTAATATTAACCAAACACGTGGTAAATTTTCTATGTTATCCATGCATTTGTAAGCAACATTATGAACAATAAGACGACTGGCCGACCTTATTCACAATCATCAGCAGTATTAATTCATTGAACTAACAAATCTTCCGCCATTGAAATCGCGTCCTTCAACGCAAAATCGTATTCCGATATCTGTCATTTAAAACGTCCCTCTCGCAAGTCAAAATTAACGAAAAGGCAATCCGACAAGTCCAAAGGTAATTGGATTGAGAGGCATCAATCGTCGCAAGATCTCCTCAAAGAGCGCGTGCAAATACTAAAATACATTACTGATTCGTCCCCTCTAGGTGAGTCCCCTAATATTCCCTAACCGTGAAGATGTCAAAGGCGAAGCTGGAGACTCACTTGTCTATTTGTAATTGAATATGAAAATCTTTCGCAGTGCGAGGGCTTTAAGCGGTACGCAGCTAAGTTGATGCTGGATGCGACATTGGAATATTACCGTGAGAATTAAATGGATGGGAGAGCAATAGACGATAAGAATTGAGACTAAGGGCCTGTTTCACAATCGACAAGTAAGTTCTAAGTAGCTTACTTCGCAGATCATTTGACAGTTGTACTATGAAATATATGTCAATTATACTGCCAAGGAAACTACTTCGAACTTTCTTGTCGATTGTGAAACAGGCCCTTAAATAAAAATAGTGAAACTACAGCAAGAGCGAAAGAGGAGGTGTAATTAATAGGGTAATTGACATACATACATAAATCACGCCTATATGTCTGTCTTTACCCGCTTTGTACGACACCCATGGGAGAGACGGGGGTGGTGTCAATTGTATGCTGCTCTGCCGTCATCACACGGTTTTTATACATTTAATATTACATTCTACAGATTCATTACGACCTCATGAGTACTGACCTCGGGATAGATTAAAAATATTTCACAAAAAGGTGTACTACCCTATTATTCAAGAAAGGATCGACTGAAAAAGAGTAAAATTCACCGATTCGACTACATGCCATTTCCAGTAAACAAATATTATTTCGTATCTCGCTTTTAGCGGCTTAGGGGAAAACTTGCAGTGAGCATCTCTTGTTGGGTTGTTCACGTCTGCAAGCCGCAAAGGAATGGCGGAGGGAATTTTCGACTTCCCTTCTCCAGCCACTTCTCAGTGAAAACTCTTTGATCTCAATAGAAGACTTGGATTTTTACATACATACATTAATACATAAATCACGCCTATATCCCCGAAAGGGTAGGCAGAGGTGAACTAGCACCCACGATTCGACTACATGCCATATCCAGTAAACAAATATTATTTCATATCTCGCTTTTAGCGGCTTAGGGGAAAACTTGCAGTGAGCATCTCTTGTTGGGTTGTTCACGTCTGCAAGCCGCAAAGGAATGGCGGAGGGAATTTTCGACTTCCCTTCTCCAGCCACTTCTCAGTGAAAACTCTCTCAGATAGAAGACTTGGATTGGAGATCTCAATAGATTGGAGATCTCAATAGAAGACTTGGATTTTTACATACATACATTAATACATAAATCACGCCTATATCCCCGAAAGGGTAGGCAGAGGTGAACTAGCACCCACGTTTCGCCAATTATGTTAGGTCCCATGTATTAGGTGGCGAGAGCCCATTTGCTATTTATCGGGCACAAAAGTCGCAGTACTATTGCTAGGTGGTATAAGAGGAACGCTACTGCTCGTTCCTCATCACTGATTTATCCTTGGTCGCCTTGTACGACACCGGCGGGAGAGATTTGGGGTGGTGACAATTGTATTCTACTCTGCCTTCACCACACGGCGCAATCTTCTAAATACATTTCCTTCATTTCAGCACCTACCTAAGCACTCTGGGAATCTTAATATGTAATTTGATTAATTTTCTTTTTAACGAGCAGCAGAGCAGGAGTAGGGGGTTTGATTGCTTTAATTAATGGATATTGCGGAAATCTCGGAAAAATAATTACTTGAAACTTTTCCATTTGAGTATTTTCCCGTTTATAATAATTGACGAAAAGCAGTATAGAATGTAGTGTAGTAATCAGTCACCGTGTAGAGACGGCAGAACAGAATTTAATTGTCACAACCCCCATTCTCTCATGGAAAGCGACTGAGGGTGTAGGCAACAATGGGTAACAGGCCGTAGCTTATAACACCTAGCAATATACTGCGAATTACCTGCCCGATAGATGGCAATAGGCTCGCCACCTATTACATGGGATCTACTAACCTAATCGACGAAAAGTGGGTCATTCACCTCTGCCTCATCAGCATCATTACCAGCCCTATATATACCCCATTGCTGGGGCACGGGCCTTCCCTATGGATGGAAGATTATAGAAAGATTGGGCCATAACCCACCACTCTGGCCCAGTGCGGGTTGGTGGGTATTAACGACTGCAGATGCAGCCGGAACCAACGGTTTAACGTGCCTTCCGAAGCACGGAGGAATTCGAGATAATACATTTTTGATCACCTATCCAATGATTGGCTCTAGCGAACGTTGCTTAGTTTACGAAATAGCAGACGAAGCGCGCTATATGCCACTGCGCTAGCGATACCCCGGCGTAATTTATGTATGTATGTGTACATAATTAGTGTTTGTTGCTTTAAGGCAATCTTCATTAGGAGCATCTTTTCGTATCAAAATTAGCTTATTCAATTACACTCTTGGGAATGTTCTAAAGCTTTCGCTGCATCTTTGATGTTGGGAGCGACTTTATACGATTTTCGAGTCGGTTTGCTCAACGTCCGCTTTTTCATTACGCGAAGGCGGAAAAAAAGGAAAATTGAATTTGGACATGAAAGATCGGAGACCTTTCAAGGGATACTGATTTTAAGAATAATTTAATTAGAAAAAAAGTTAAGATTGAGAAATGTATCTTCTTAGCGTGATTTTTTTTTAAGAGTTTAACTTAATTTGCAAGGTCGGATCTTTTAGCGAATTTTCTATCCGTAAAATATATTACATAATTATAAATTTGAACGTCTGCGTTGATGTAGGTGCATTAATAAATGTTTGTAATAATTAGAATAAGTATGTATTTTATTTTGTTGTATTTTCATAACTGATTAACACTCGTAAGCCGTGTGGTGACGGCAGAGTAGAATACAAATGTCACCACCCCAAAACTCTCCCGTGGGTGTCGTACAAGGCGACTAAGGATAAATCAGCGATGAGGAATGGGCAACAGCGTTCCTCTTATATCACCTTGCAATAGTACTGCGAATTTAGTGCCCGATAAATGGCAATAGGCTCGCCACCTATTACATGGGACCTAACATAATTGGCGAAACGTGGGTGCTAGTTCTCCTCTGCCTACCCCTTCGGGGATATAGGCGTGATTTATGTATGTATGTATGTATTAACACTCGTCTTGTACAGTGCCGAGTGGTGACGGCAGAGCAGAATACAATTGTCACCATCCCCAGTCATGCAATTGTCGCCACACCGCTTATCTCTCCCGCGGGTGTCGTACAAGGCGATCAAGAGAAATGACAGCCATGAGCAATGGATAGCAGTGTTCCTCTTATACCGCCTTCCCTTATATTGCATTTTGCGTACCTGTTAGATGGCAATGGGCTCGCTCATTGTTACGTCATGGGATCTAACATGGTGAATCGGTGGTGTTAATTTACCTTTGCCTACCCCTTAAGGGCTAAACAGGCGTTTTTTCCCATGTATGTTGGTATTGTACAGTAAAGTGTAAATCGTTCCTAATTACAAAATTGATTATAAATTATTTCCCCATACAACACAACAAAACAACATCAAAAACAACGACGTCATGTTTGGCTTAGATGTTAAAGTTTGTCTTAACGCTGCCTTTCTGTGTATCACTGGTAAACAGCTATAAAGTTCCAATAATTGTTATCTCAGCGATCCAGCCGCTCGGAGCCGGTATACCTACCAACCCTGACGATATTTACTCGCCGCCGGTTTCCAGGTTTATATCTTTTTCTGTGTGGAGCGTCGAATAATGCGGCACAATAACAATAAAGTAGGATTTCACCACAGATTTCTGACATTTTCCCTGAGACCGAGCCTGTATATAAGCCCAAAAGAACTCTTATTAAAACGGCTTTACATACAGAACTGGACGAGATGTTTTACGCAATTCTATCTGCGTGTTTCGAAGGAGATAAATTCTAAGGGGTAGCAAAAATTCATAAATCACGCCTATATCAGTAGTAGGCAGAAGTGAATTAACACTCACGTTTCGCCATTTAGGTTAGGTCCCATTGTGGCGAGCCTATTGCCATTTATCGGGCACGGAAATCGCAGTATATTGCTAGGTGGAATAAGAGGAACGCCGCTGCCCATTACTGCTGTCTTAACCCTTAGTCGGCTTGTATGACACCCGTGCGAGACACAGGGTTTGTGTTGACAAGACGCGTGTACAGTGGTGAGTGGTGACTGCAGATCAGAATACAGTTTGTCACCACCCACCACACCATGTCTTCCGCGGGTGTCGTACAAGGCGACTGAGGGTTAAGACAGCGAAAAGTAAGGGGCGGCAGCGTTCCTCTAATACCACCTAGCAAATTACTGTGATTTATGTGCACAAGCCATAGTTGGACCACTACTTAAAATTGTTAACCTTATAGTCCGGTCAATATAGACATTTAAAATAACAAAAATTCCCGAAGAGCCAAATATTGGTTTGGGTTTACCATTACAAATAAAGTTTTAAAAATCCCTAGCGATTATAGGTATATACAAAAGTTATTCGCGGTCAAAGGTGAAAATTTGACATTTTCTGAATCAAAGTTATAGATTTTAAAATTCTCTACAAAAATAGTTTGTATGTTTTTTGTTGTAAGACTTACCATTCTTGACGGCCGCCGTGGTCGAATGCTCAGATTGCTGGGTATTGGCCAAGAGGTCTCGGGTTCGAATCCTGGTAGGGGCAAACTTTGTGATGACCACAAATGTTTGTTTCCTAGTCATGGTTGTGTATATGTTTATGTAGTATATTTTCAACATTTATATACCTACATAAGTATATTAAAAATATGTCCGTCATCTAGTATCCATAACACAAGTGCTTAGGCTACCTACTTTGGGCTTGATGATAGGTGTGAGTGTAAAAATATTTATTGTTATTATGAAATATCGCGATTCAAGTACTCATTAATTAACGTTAAAAGACGTCTCTGAGTGCGGTAGAAAAACACTGCAATCGAATGCCCGTTTTCACCATCAATCCCTAAACAATTACTTAAGTAGGAATCTCCTAAGCAAAGTGATTCTGCTTGAATACAATAAATAAAAATATTGGAAACTATTTATAAAGTAAATAAAATCTTTAAATCATTTATTCCGTCTATTTTATACATTTTATAGAATATTTATAAAGCTGTATGGCATGTTCCTTGGTCTCATAGTAAATTTTCAATTACCTCTGTATCATAGCAACGCTTGTTTATATCTATAATTGTCAGTTCTTGTCATATTACGATAAAACTGTCACTTAATTATTAGGGGGCCGAACATCGGCCCCCCAAACTTTAGGGGCACCCTTAGGCGTTAAGAGTCACCTATGTGTTGGTGAAACAAAAAATGTCATTAAGGGCCACCTAAAACTAGTTAGGGGACCCTTAAAATTTAGGTATTGATGGTGAAAACGGGCATAAGAATCACATTATACATAAAATGCACACATTTCCACGCCACCAGTGAGGTAATGTCACAGATATAGTCTGTGTCGTGGTTGCCCCTGTAAGCCTACTCCACCAACAGTCATGATAATTTTAGGATAACTTAATGGAACAGCACGATATATGGCAAAAGGCTAGACTTGGGACCTAACACATTTGGCGAAATGTGGGTGTTAAGGCCCTACGGAAAAAAAAATAAGGGTTTTTCAAATGCTTTATCTCGTAATCTATTATAAGCAGGTATTTGATACTCAGAATTGTGTAAATTGGGCACATATGAAGGGCGTGGAACAGTCCGTTACGAGATTTAAAAAAATTTCCTCGATAAAAAAAATTCAAAGTAACCTCTGATTTTGTTTTTTTTTCAATTTTACAGTTAAACGGTTATACATTGAAAGGTGAGACTTGTATCAATGTAAAGTGTATATAATTTCCTAGGGATTGCTCGGCGATATTTTGAATAAAAACTGTTAATGTAGTCACAGTTAATTGAAGTATGATTTGGCGCTTACGTCAAATTTATTGAGCAGGGTACGCTGCGCTCTGTCTCGCTTTCGAGACCGTGCGGCACAATACAGCTATCTCAATCACCTTTGTGCTAAAGCGCCGCCACTACGACACAAATATTTTTTTCCGTAGGGCCTTAATACACGACTTCAAAAAGGTTACAGGAAAATAGGCCTTTTAATAAAGTAACTATTATGTATCCATGGCCCTACTTAGACTTTGAGCAAGCATTATTTCGTAGCATTTGTTTTTCGTCGGTTACAGAGTCAATTCAGAGTAAATCAAATGAACGTTTTTGTTTGCGGGGACTGGTGTGTTCCGTAATTGTATATTCTTGCGATATCTTCCGACAAAATATGAAAATATGGTCCTCGCGAACAATTCTGAAGGAGAAAAAATGTGCCACGTAGGCTTCCGTTGAAAAATACGAGTACCGAATTTGTGAGGAGATTCTGAGCGGACTTTGTAAATAAATTCGGAGATTTACTCTCATAAACGAGTCACGAACGTTAGAAGGTAAGTATTTTATAATGCTGATGGATGCTTAAGAAGATGCGATTCATTTTAGACTGTTCATAGGTAATTAGGTTATCAACGTTATCATTCACAAATTCAAATAAATTGTTAAATTATTGTAATTGTAGTTTTAGATGAACTTGTTCGACATTTTGAGAAGACTAGAATTATATAATAATGATATATAATTATAAAATTATTTAGCATAGTACAAAAAAGCTTAAAATTATGAAAAAACCATGTTCTGAAACACTTATTTTTGATTCGTGATGCGAATCATAATTATTATTATGGATTGTTTATGAATGTTTACGGTGGACTAGTTATAATTATAAATGTAATGAAGCCAGCTATTGATTTACCCAACCCTTCTTCAAGAGAAATAACAAAGATACATGTCTAGGGACGAGCTGTTGAACGACTAAATTATTACTTTTGCTATAAGTACAACGTTTTGTTTAAGATTCGTGATTCTGAGTTTTTACCCCCGAAAACAGAGACGGTACATAAATTTTGAGCACTGCTTATAAGTTAAGTGGACAATACTTGTCAGAATTTGTATAGAAAAACGAAAATTTGGACAATAATTAAATGTTAAGCAGGGCTCAAAATTTGAGTAGCGTTTCTGTTTTCGGGGGTAAGTGTTCCTAGCTTACAGCAAACTTGAATGAGATGCCCGATGAACGCAAGCCTGTTCATTGTCACCCTCATCAAAGGCGAAGTTATAATATTATGAGCTTCCTTCCTGCAATGTAAGTACCGCGAGCCGAGCTACTCAGCCGTAGAACTTTCCAGACGGTTCGAAAGCGGTTGACTTCCAATGAATTCCCATGTGCCAACCCATGCCATGGGGCTATCGATTAGCAGATGTCGGTGAGGCGAATTAGACTTAGTGCTGAAATTGATACTAACATTTTAAAGAGTTCCTCCGTGCTTCGGAGTGCACGTTATGTTTCTGCAGTCGTTAATACCCACCAATCAGCACTCGGCCATCGACCAGTGTAGTGAGTTAGTTGTGGCCATTCTTCCTATATTCTTCTATCTATTATAGTGAAGGCCTGTGGCCAAGCAGTAGGGACGTTAAAGGTGATTATGATGGTACCAAAATGTCAAATTAATTTAAATACCTACTATTGTTATACAGAGCGCTGCCTTCTGGCACAGGCATTTTCTGCCTAAAACGATAACTGGTCAACTAATTGGCGTTTGTGGAGGCAAAAGTAAATTGCTTTTATGCCACAATGCGCGCGAGGTGCGCGTCGATGGCACGCAGAGTCCGGGCCAGCCCCAACAACATCTTGTCAATGATAGGGACTAGACTAGATTGTCCATATTTAGCGCATGGTATTAAATAGATAAATAATTTAATAAATAATAAAACTTATCTCTGCCTACCCCTGTAGGAGAAAGGCGTGACATATGTATGTATGTAAAATTTAAACATGTCAATGAAATTGTACTAACATAGATATAAGGCATTATGTATACTGACAACTTTTGAGCCAATGGTTGCTTCAATAAATAAAATAAAAATTATTATTATAATTAACTAGTCTAACCGTCAACTATCGGGCACGCAAATCGCAGTAGGTAGGTATATACATACATACATACATAAATCGCGCCTATATCCCCGAAGGGGTAGGCAGAGGTGAACTAGCACCCACGTTTCGCTAATTGTGTTAGGTCCCATGTAATAGGTGGCGAACCTATTGCCATTTATCAGGCACAAAAGTCGCAGTACATTGCTATTGCTAGGTGGTACAAGAGGAACGCTGCTGCCCATTCCTTATCATTGATTTATGTATGTGTTAGATAGGTATATAGCTAGGTTAGGTTAGGTATAATAAAGTTTAAATAAGAGAAATGATGCTGCCTTTATTGTACGACACCCGCATTAGAAATTGGGGGTGGTGATATTTGTATTCTGCTCCGCCGTCCCCACACGATGACAACATTTTGATAGCATCAAATCCCAAGTTGTTACTTGTTAAAGTTGAACCAACAATAAAGCTGAACATAGTAATCAGCTGGTATCGGTACCTAAATAAACAACACACTGTGACGTGACACCAGCAATATGTTACCTCAATGTATATGTTATAGTCAAAACTCTTAACCGGCCAAAACCAGTTTTGACTGATTTCAAGCAAATTTAAAATATAATTAATATGATGATAATGAATATAATTTAGATTCTATTTGTGCACAATTCACCGGCACTCGCTGGCCGCTGCCGCGACACGCTCGCTTCGCTCGCCCGGCTCGCGCTGTTCGTTGGTTCATATACAAACCTAACCTAACCAAATAAATAAACCTAGTCGGTATTAAATAGTAATTTTTATCAGTCTAAAGTGGTTTTGACTGACTTAGAAAATCAGACAAAACTGGTTTTGCCCGGCTAAGAGTTCTGACTGTAACATAATATACACCACACCAATTATAATTATTCTGCCAAAGCCAACACGTCATCCCGGCCGGCGGACGTTCAGAATGAATGTTTGATTTATAAACTATTTGAGTTGGTTACGCGTAAAAAGGTCCACTTAAAACGTCAAGCGAGTGCGTGAAAGCGCGATGAGCGATCGTTAGCCGGCATTTAATTACTGTTATTTAACAGAGTAACGTCAATCAGGCGGGCACTATATTTTTGTCAGGTCTGGGTGCGACAGGGCTTGGCTGCGTCGAGATGGAAAGAGCGCAGATTGCTGATATTTAAATGAATATATATTACAACGTGAAACAGAAATTACTCACACCCCGGATACTGCAAAATATGCTAACTAACTGCCGCACTCAGAGACGTCAATTAACTTTAATGAGTATTTAATGTCAAAAAATGTTATTCAAATTTAGACCATAGACCCGGCAAGAATAGCGACTAGTACTCATTACCGTTATTTGACGTCTCTGAGTGCGGCAGATAGTCTTATAAATGCTATAGCGACATCAAAAAATCAAAATTGTTAAATGAATTTTCGAATTGTCTATACATTTTCATTTACTAACCGAACTATTTTAATGGGGGAAGAAAAAAATAAGAATTTCATATTTTTAATAACACTTACTGCCGCACTCAGAGACGTCAAATAAATTTAATGAGGACTTAATGTCAAAAAATGACAATTCAAAACTAGTATCTATTCTTGTCGAGTCTATGGTCTAGATTTAAATGAAAATTTTTGACAATAAGTACTCATTATTCAGTAGTAAGTATTTAACTTTTACTATAGTTTATTATCAAAATTTGCCATGAAAACTCCTACTATGGGTGTCGTGCAGGGCGACTAACGGTTAAAACTGTTAATAAGTAACGGGTAGCAGCGTTCCTATTGTACCACCTAGCAATATACTGCGGTGTCTGCGATTTACATACATACATACATAAATCACGCCTATATCCCCGAAGGGGTAGGCAGAGGTGAACTAGCACCCGCGTTTCGCCAATTATGTTTGGTCCCACGTAATAGGTGGCGAGCCTATTGCCATTTATCGGGCACAAAAGTCGCAGTAGGTACATTGCTAGGTGGTATAAGAGGAACGCTGCTGCACATTCCTCATCAATGATCTATCCTTAGTCGCCTTGTACGTCACCCACGGGAGAGATTTGGGGTGGTGACAATTGTATTCTACTCTGCCGTCACCACACGGCATTGCGATTTAGGTGAACGATATATGGCTAAAGGCTCGCCTCCTATTGTTTGTATCATATATTACTCCAGGTTGCAGTCGTTAACACCCACCAATTCTTTTCCCATTCACAGGGTAAGCCTGTACCCCAATAGTAGGGTCATTAAAAGCTTACCCTTAAATACCTCAGAGAACCCTTTGAAATTTGTTATCTTCTGCCTCAACTTTTACTTGTACAAAAACGGAATACGCCGTAATCACTTCCTTGATTGGCTTTTGAAATACATTTAATAAACAATTTAATTTATCAGATGCTTCCCATTATACTTACTGCTTCTCGGCTTTGTAAGCAATTAGGTAACTTAGATTGTACCCTTCAGTTGCCGTTTTTACGTAAATTTTCTTATAGAGTACGAAATTTAATAGAAGTATTAATTTTGTGGTTACTTTTATGATAATTTACACTTATCAATTCTTTGTAGTTTTTCAATGTCTTACTCCATTGAATAAATTGCATTTTTTCTTTTTCGCCGATACAACATTAAGCCAATAAAATATCCTTGGATGAAGTTGCTGAGTGTAAATATTTCTTTCACTCGGATACTAGATCAGTGCGGACTTATTTCAATATACCTATTGTATACGGCAGTGGCGTGGCGTGAAAGAGCAAGTTAGGCAAGCCACAACTATATGAAGCCTCTTATGGTTTAAGCATTAACTTTTAACACCGCCTGCTAGGACACGGCTACAACTGTTCAACGCCATCTAGTGACGAAGCGGAGAACTACGTTGCCACTTTTGCGTGCTTGTGCTTTGTTTTATACAGCCAGAAAGACGATTCAACCCGGTCCGGAGCGGCTTGCAGGAGCGGCGCACGACCGCGATATTGAGTGCAGTTCACAAAAGAAATTCCGCTTTTATGGCTATTGCAATAAGATCTAAAATATTTACTTTTGACGGAACTTGTTTTCGTGGGAGTTTATTACTAATGTGTGCGTGTGTCGTAGTGTATCGATGCATAAGCGCGTAGGCTGCCGAAATGCCGGCTTGATGCCGGCTTGTAGCCAAACTTTAGGTACCATTTCGCGTTGCGTGCGCCTGACAAGACTACGCTTGTCTGTGTGCGTGCAGGCGCTGTATAGCAGGCGTCCATAACTCGATGTTTAGCGAGTTAGTTGAAGGAATCTAGAGAGCGGGAGCGAATTGTATGTACCTGTGTTGCATATTGTTTCGCGCGCGTTTAATACTGTTATGATAAGATTATATTGATGGATTTTTTTTATTTGCTTATAAAATGGTATTGTACTTGAATTATGGTAATGATTTTTTTATGCTCGCTCGTTTGGTACGGCTGTTGGGAATCGGGTTATATGGACGCTCCGCCACTGGTATACGGTCAACGGCGCTTCTGACAACCCAAAACTGTACATTTTTTCAATCGATTGTCAACCTTAACTTGTTTGTAGTAAAGAATAAAGTTGATTGAGAAAACTGGACATTTAGTCGTAGCCTGGGGTGCTGTTGACTTAAAAATATCTGTAACAACTACAAAAACATATAAATAACAATCATGACTTCAGAACAAATGACTGTGTTCATTAAAAACATTTGACCCTGTCGTAAGACCTAGATAAGTGGCCAATTTATTCGAACGAATAAAATACAAATGTCAATTTTTGACAGCTTTTCTTACTGACACGATTGTCGCCATGTTGGTTTCTATGTAATACGCCAGTTACATATATTGAGATTGACTGCTTGTCTCGAGTGGCAGGATTCGAACCCGGCACCTCTTGGCTGATCGTCAATGACGAATGTATCAATCTATTTAGGAGTAGTAGTAGTAGGATTTTTATTTATATTTATGATATTTTCTTTTTCTTCTATGTTGTCTTTTTAAATCCTGGTAACATTACAAGTGATCCAGAGAACTTGTTAGCACCACTCAATTATAGTTTCGCATTTATTTGCAGTCAGAACATGGTTATTCTTAAGTTGGTTTACAATAAATCTGTCTTTACCTAAGAGTATGTACGCGAACCCATAAAGTAGTAATAAATCAGTAAGCCGACGTACGAGTAAATCTCCAAGTAAACACATATATATTTTAATATCATACCGACGAGGCACGGGTTTAAATAAAACTGTAGTTAATACTAAATCAATGTGCACTTGCATAAAAGTTCATGTATGTCAGCACACTCGCTGCCTACAAGCGTATCCATAAGTTAAATGGGGCGATACCGTGTTATACTCGGTTCAAGTTGAGAGCGCCCGGCCATTTCTTTACAACACATAAGTCACGCTTATTTTTCCCCAAAGGGATATGCAGAGGTACTACAAAGTTGACATAGGTATATATATTACAATAGATATTTTAATTTTCAACAAAACGAGGAATGGGATCAAAATTGGCCTTGCCCTATATTATCCCATAAACAGGGAAGGCCGGTGCCCCAGCAGAGGAGACATGAAAGGGCCGCTGATGATATTGATCTCTTGGTCACTCTTTTTGATTGAAGACACAATTTTTTACATCCAATTTGCTAGTTTACACCAATTTGCTCATAAATCCCATCAATGCATTTTCCAAAGAGGAGGACAGTTTATTTTTTGCATTGAAACGAACTTCATCATCGGATCATCCGTTTGTAGTTTATAAATTAAAAGCATAAAAGTTTGTTGTTGGAGCAAATCTTAGGTCATTAATGACATTTGCGAAAATACCGGTAAGTATTTTCGCAAATGTTACGCTTACGCCTAAGATTTATTGTTCACTGTTGTCTGTTAAACACAGGGAGTGTTTTGGTGTTAAAGTGATACTACATAGCTATTAAGAAGGGAACGATTTCAGAATCACTACTTCTTCTTCTCGACAGAGCCGCTCGTCGCTTGTAATTTGTCACTGATACTAATAACCAAGACTCTGTCATACTTACCCTGTTATTGGGAGTAAATGAAACAAATACATGGGCACTTTATCACCTGCAAAAGGTAAGGATATAAATCATTTTATTTGTAAGGATTATCCGTGCCAATGTTAATGTTTATTCAATTATGAGCTCAATGTCTGAAGCTTTAAGGCTAGTTACTTATTATAACCAGCGTGTACATGGCAATTAAGAAGGGGCGAGTCATACGCACTAAGTTCTGCAGGGGAAATAATAACATTTTATCTGGAATCTGAGAACATTTATAATAATTACATCACACTATTGACAGGGCCATTAATATCTGATCGATACTAGTAAGGTGGACTACCAAATCTATAGAGAGGTCTTTTCAAATAATTGTGTTCAGCTATTATTTTTCTTAGGAATACTAAATATGAGTCTTTTAAAATTTTCTTTTCTTAGCCATCGTAAGAAAAGAACAGTAAAATGTGTGCTTTTGTTTCAGCTTGCTAAAAATACTACAACATTAGACTCGTCCAATCGTCAATTCATAGTCAACTGCCAGAAATAACAAAGAGATTGGGTTTTTCATTTCTAAAATATGACGTGGCGTGACAAAGTTATAGCTGGTCACAACAGGCTCAACACTCTTCCATTTTTTAATTATGAAATATAACAAACTAAAATCTCCATCAGGATAAATGAAACATTATAATAATGACCTTTTTATTCGAATGGTTTCTCCATTACTCTGTTCTCTGATTGTAACTAATATAGTAAGTAATCGCGATGCTCTTTTAATTAAAGCTTAAGAAGTTTCTTTGCGGCTTAGCGCTGGCAGGGTACCTCATTTGTCTCTTGTTTTTACGCTTGCAAGCGATTTTAGTTCCTATCGCGCAGACCGTGAATTCATATTAAAATGTGTCCGTTCTGCAAACGTAATTAAAGGTTTTCATCATCTTTTAATTTAATTTTGAATTATTTTTCGAAGTATTCTGTTATTATCTGCAGTATAATGCCATGTTGTGGCCGTGGTTCCCAATGAAAATTGTCAATCACTCATTTCAAATCCAAAGGTTAGGAGTTCACGTACAGTGAGAACATGGCAACAATGATTTGTTAGTTCACTAACCATTTTGATAATTATACATTGATTGATGATGGCTCAATTCTTAATTGGTTGGAGCAAGAATTTTTTTCGTAGCACGATTGTGTTACTTGCATTTTTGTACTTATGTGTTGAAATATTACAACACCCTGACTCAAGAACAAATAGTTTCATTTTAAGAGATCATTAAAATTCTGTTGATCATTGAGTTTTTGTATAATTTCTATTTACAAGCCCACATCATCAGTTAAAGTGTTGAATAATAAGAACAAAATGTAATAATTATGGAATATTACAACAAAGATATACAAAGTAAGTCTGTTTATTTATGTATGATGTGCCTAAATAAATCAATAAAATAAAATCAAGAGACTACAACAAATTAGGGTTGTGGAGACATATACGATGATGGCCATTGTATTATACCGAATTGCTATGTCAAGAAACGCTAACATAATAAGATGGATGAATATGAAACAAAAAATAGGAACGATTGAAACAGGTGTCGTCTTTTTTCTAATAATAAACTGAAATTGTACGCCCCGGAAGACATTCAGCTAAATTATCCAATGTACCGAAGCGAAGAACACCACAGCACATGTTGCATATAACAATAAAGGTAGACGACAGACAAGATTTGTGCGTAAGTTTGAGCATACACCGTGCGTAAAATACGGCTGCGGGCACGCCACGGCTTGCACTAACTCCACTTGATTGGAATCTACCGCAGGGCAGCGATAAATGAAAGCTGAACAAGCTATACGGTTACCGCAAGGATTCAAACTGCAAGAAGTGGCAGTTGTTTTTCTTTCGTAGGGCGTGTTAAACTCACGAAGAAGAATTAGCAATAAAGCTACAATGTACCGATCTATTTAGATATACATACATAAATCACGCCTATATCCCCGAAGGGGTATGCAGATGTGAATTAGAACTGTTGTCATCTATCGGGCCCATAAATCGCTGTATATTGCTACGTGGTATGAGAGGATTACTTATCTAGGATTGCTGCTAGCCATTACTTATCGCTGTATTTAACCTTAGTCCCCATGTACGACACCCACACGAGAGATGGGGGTGGTGACAATTGTAGTCTGATTTGTCGTCACTTATTAATGTTTGTAATACACCCAACAGACACTTAAATAATATTGGACCTAATAACCGAATCATCGAAATGGCTAGATACCGTACAATCCGAAATAATACTATTATTGTATTTACGTTTATATGGATGATCGTCACGATCATCCATATAAATGTTTTCGCAGATTGAGACACCTCTAATTCTGAACACAAACATCAGACCCTTCCAGCAGTTGCTGATCAACGCGTATAAAACGCTGGCCACAATTAAACCCAGAGCCTACAAGGCCCAGTTGTCGCTACGTGGACGTACAACCGCGAACCTTCGCCTTGCCGATACGCGATAACTCCCTCGCGTAAATTACTGCCTACAATACCTTGTACCCGATTTTAATCTCGTTCATTAAGCGCTTATAATTTGATTGCGCATTGTAATAATGAAAGGATACAATAATCACTTTGGGGGCACATGTAGTTTAATAACGTTGTCATTGTTTATTGTTTTTGACAGCGTTTTTGATTTACGATATCGCTTGTGGATTGTCTTTTTTCGTGGGATTTTCAAGAAGAGCTGCTTATGAAGCGTGTTCTGCGATATTATCGTTATAACTGCTAACTACAGTAATTTTAATTTGTCAATTAAATGTAGCGTCTTCCGTCTTGAGTTTTTTCGGGTTTCCTTTTTGTTGGAGGCAACAATCTCCAATTCACCAGAATGGGTGAATTATCTGATCTCGTTAGTTAATGTTTTAGTATATAATCAGATAAAATAAATCTCTGAGAATTTGCGTAACTTTCTTCTAGTGTGTAATGGTCTGTTTATGGGCCGGCGACTTTCAATGAAGCACTTCTATGATTTACAAATATGCATTTATTAGCTTCTTCCGGTTGAAGAACGGAAGGAGTACACGTTAGTTTTTACACGGAGGCACGTTAGTTATTAGTCCCGGCTTCATTAATACAGTATACCCACCAATAAGCACTGGTCCAGCGTGGTGACTCATTCACCGTTGATTGCATAAGCTCGTATTGATGGTGACTTCTCTAAAATAATCAAATCGATCCCATAATTTGCTTGAGTCTATGGAGTATTCCATGAATTATGCAACGTAGCCAAACTTAACACTAATACAGAGTAGGAGCGCCAATATAATACGTAACACACTAAAGTGGGTACACGCTTAATATATTACCGCAAAGGAAGTTTGTGAACTGATTATTCTGGATATTCAATACCATCAAAGTAGAATAATTTGGCACAAGATTCTCGCAAAGCTGCGCTCGGTAGGTATTAAATCATTTATAGGGTGAAAATTGAGAGGGAATAACTAGATAATACTTCGCTCACCATTAAAGTTTTGCTCCTATATGTATTTTATATTTGAAATTTTAGAATAGCACAGTAAGGAAGTAATAAAATCCTCAGATCATCTTAACAATGATCAGCTATTTGTAGACAGATTATTAATTATGACAGCTTGTACCCATCATTGTCATCAGTACTCTCAACCAATAAGGTCGCAGAAAATTATGAAGTATAAAATTTTCTCCAACATTCTCTTATCTCTCTCATCTCATTACGGATGATGATGAAGTGTTTATCATTAAAAATGAACTTAAATACCTCGAGGTCGTATTGTTTAATTAGTTGATCGTTGTATTGTTTTGATATAATAAAGGCATGCCTGAGTAATAGCTGGTTAACTGTGGGATGGGACGTACACCTCTGCCTAACACTTCAGGATAAATAGGCGTGAAAATATTTATGTCAGGAATGTGTATTAAAGGGAGAACGGCCCATTACCGATTACGTGGAATTGTATGTATTACGGACTGCAAAATTAAATGCACTCGTGATTAAAAGTTGAATGTGCCTTACGAATTACCTACAGAAGTAACTGTGCATGTTTGGTCACCCATACGAGGATCGGTGTTTACTAGATCGATAGTAGCAGACAACCGTAAGCCCACGCCAATAGCTTACGATAAACATGAATTATAATATTCACAGGGAACTCCTAGCTATACATATTACGCAGTGTTTTTTTGTATCTATGTATCTTTGTCTATTTTGTTTTGACAATCTATGTCTCTTGGGTACATCGTTTTTCTCAAGGTCTGAGCCTGAAAGAACACAGTAAGTATTCAAGAATGAATTTGGAGTAGAAGCCAAAGATCGTATTGCCTTTTCTGAACAACGAAGCACTCTAGATGATTTCATCCAATGATCGGCATTTGTGAACATTGATTAGTTTACGGAATAGCAGCACCTTCTTTTTTTAGTGGTTCCGTTTAAATTCAACTCCTACTTTCAACTGCTTCGAGTCCCGTTAATTTTATTTAAACGCCAACTAAAACTAAATGGCATGTATTTCTATGAGCTAGACGAAACTTCAGAAGTGACTCTCCGAAGTTAAATTTGTTGACTTGTGGAGTGAAATTTACAAGTTGGGAGATGTCGCCGGCGGATGGCAGCGCGTAGCATGCAAGTTTGTTTTAATTATTTATTAAGTAAATGTAGTATTTTTGTCTGTGACATTAACCCATTAACCGCCAAAATGAAAACAGGAAAGCTATTAATGTGAAATTTTTATTTAACTATTGCTTAGACATCAAATAATCATTAAATTATAGAAAAAATATATATAAATATTAGCCCCCCCCCCTAGGAGGGGGTGTACACAATTGCGTACAGCGGCGTATTATAGGTGAAATTTTTCAAAGCATTGTTTTTCTACACACAATGGTTTTAGACATTTTTTGCATTGCCAACGTAAGAGTACGTTGGCAATGCAAAAAATGTCTAAATGGCATATTACACATCGTGATGGTTTTTCAACCTTTTGAGGGTAGTGTCCTACACCATCTTGAGGCAATCCTGGAACTAAAGAAGATGATAGTCGAGCCGTATATTGCGTTTTCTATCTTAAATAATACCTTGCAATGGTACGTCTAAATAAAAGCTGATCTATGCTATCACTGTGACTCATTACATGTAAACGCCAGGAATTAGCAATAGCCATATCTATCATATAGGTAAACAAAACCCACCACCACTTCTTTCCATGAATTGCAATTCTATATAGAGATATGGACTGATCTAACTCATCCACGCCACCCATATTTTTATTGTATGTTTTTCGAGCTGTTCTTTTACTACTTTCTGTCTATCTATCATATCAGTTTTCTCAGCAGTAGTAGAAGAGTATGTTGGCGCACATTTACGCCATACTGGTTGCAGATCCACCTGATGTCGACGACTCCTCTTTACCTTGTCAGACAATGGTTCATCATCATTACTGTCGCCATTGTCACTTTGAATGGTGTGCTCAACAGACCTAAACACTTCTATATTACTTCTGGCGGTATTACAGTAAATTCGTATTCATCATCACTGTCACTTTGCTCTAAAATAGCGTGAATTGCTTCCGCTGTAATTGCAAGAAACGTCAAAACGTTTGGTGCTCATTATTACTAAAACCTGAAACAAAAGACGTGTGATCATAACATGGATTCGGCCGCTGTACGCATTTAGGTACAGGAGGCTTACCACCATCTCTTAACGCGATCAAGTTTAGGACCTAAACTCAGTAGAATCGCTAATTCGTACTACGACGCTATCTACGTGACACTGTTTTGACGTCCGCTTTTGACAGCAATTGAGCTTAGAGTTGAATCGTAAACTCTATATCATTCGTTCAATTTATATGGAGAATTCATACCATGACCTTCGTAAATAGCATAACCTGACACGCTGATCTGTCATTCTAAGCAATCGAATAAAAGTGACATTTCTGGAACCTAAAAATGTCTTCTACAAGGAATGTGTAGGTAAAATGTGCAATTTGAAGTGAATTTTGATGTTTTTATTGAATTAATTATGTTGAGGCTCATTAAGTATTAATTAAACATCTTTATATTAACAATTATCAGTGTTTGAGAAGTGAAAAAATAATGTGAAGAGTTTTCGAAGGGAAACAATCCAGTATCACCAGTATGTAACCCTACAAGATGTTTGGTATGTTCCAGCTATAAACCAAGAATCTCTTTTCGGTTCTCGCACTCCACGATAAAGCTCGTAGTAGCGTTTTCTCTTCCACATTCAAAGAATGCACAGTTTTTGGTAATGGAGAAGACTGTTTGAAAGGAAAACGACATAAGCACGGCGGCTTATTCAGCCTCCAAGTCGAAAACATACTGCCTGAGAAACTCCCAGAAGTCTATGCGACGTATAAGGCTCGTTTAGTCACTTCTGGTAATGAATCAGTTTTACCTAGACATCGAAAAATGTCAGATAAATTGAAACCCGAGGGAGACACTGTCAATAGTCCGGGCAGTCGTACCCGGATCGTAATGAACGTACTTTTGAGGGAGGAATGTAATACTAAATTACGATCATGATGATCTAGAAGAAGCAGATGATGGTGAAGAGTTTCATGGCGCTGAATGCCTGCTACCTAGTCGTTATAATTTTCATGATCGCAGACAGATCCAAAGCCCAAAGAAATATAATGATGATGATGTTTGCCTTTCCAAAACATACCCATCGAAGTTCTCTGATGCCGTGAGACGAAATGGTCGCGAATAATGGCGAAAGGTCATCGTTTGGATGCCCCGGAAGTTGCCAAAAGGCAAACCGCACAAGTGCAGGTAGTGGTGCAGCGTTTTAACCACGCTTTAAGTCACTGTGATAAGTGGCTTAGGATTAGGTCTCAAATACAGTGTAGATAGTGAGTTAGTGAATAATAGATATTATTGTGAGTGATTTATTTATTAGTTCGTTTCGTAAATATATTATTTTATTGTGTACAAGGCCTCGTGTTCTGAATGTCCGAATTGCCTGGAGCACTACACTGAAAAATTTATTTCTACAGATTGTGTTAACATACATACATACATACACAAATCACGCCTATATCCCCGAAGGGGTAGGCAGAGGTGAACTAGCACCCACGTTTCGCTAATTATGTTTAGGTCCCATGTAATAGGTCGCGAGCGTATTGCTATTTATCGGGCACAAAAGTCGCAGTACATTGCTTGATGGTATAAGAGATATATAGGATGGCCATTCCTCATCACTGATTTATACTTAGTCGCCTTGTACGACACCCGCGGGACAGATTTGGGGTGGTGGCTATTGTATTCTACTCTGCCATCACCACGCGGCTTTTTGTCAGAATGTGTTTCATTTCATACAGACATACATAAATCACGCCTATATCCCCGAAGGGGTAGGCAGAGGTGAATTAACACCCACTTTTCGCCAATTATGTTCGGTCCCATGTAACAGGTGGCGAGCCTATTGCCATATATCGGGCACATAAATCGCAGTACAAATTTTTCATCTATTTTATTAAATAATTAAATTGTTGATAAGATTTCCTACTACAAGAATAAATTCCTTAATTAGGTACGTGTGTACGTAGGCCGTGTGGTGACGGCAGAGCAGCTCACAATCGTCACCACCCCCATCTCTCCCGTGGGTGTCGTACAATACGACTGTTCAGAACCATTAAAATACATAATATTATGATAATTTACATTTTTCTCCAAAAGAATATTATTGGTTTTAAATAGTTGCTTTTGCATAATTGCTGTTGAGTTTAGGTAGGGGATTAGCTTAAGATTAAACTAATTGAATTAGTAATTGTTCACATGTGTGGGGGTGACCTCACATATTATGTCCGCCCTTTTCTTTGTACCATTCATTCACTTTTCTAATACCATATTACACGCACGATAGTCATTAAATTACTAGCTTTTTATTTGCATCTTTACAATCTCAATTCCTGTACAGCGACTAAGGATAGGTAAAGACAGCTATGAGTAATGGGCAGCAGCATTCCTCTTTTACCATCTAGCAATATACTGCGATTTATGTGCCCGATATATGGCAATAGGCTAGCCACCTATTACATGGGACCTAACTTATTTGGCGAAAAGTGTGTGGTAATTCACCTCTGCCTACCCCGGGGATATAGGCGTGATTTATGTATGCATGTATGAAAATACATATAATAAAAAGCCTTTTAGGTAGAATCGAGTTTTTATTTCAAAAATTTTACAGGAATAAAAATTGTTTTCTTCAAAGTAATTAACTTTTAATAATCAATCAAATAAAAAGTGATGATACTTGTAACACTCTTAGGTACAGTTGGTTCCTCAAGATTTCCTACGCTCGACTCAACCTCAAGGAAGAAGTTGTTATGTCAAAACTTACTTGAGGTGTTCTCTCCTAAGGCCGAGTGGAGGAAATCTCGAAGAACCGACTATACATATGGGTGTTAGTCTTTTCTCTCCATCATTGTTCTTATAGATCAGACATTTAATAATCATAGTTACATTGTTTATATAAATAAAGGCAGGGTTATATTTTTTTTATCACCATATGGGACACCCTTAATGTTTGTCTATACTAAAAGGGCCAGTTACCCTAAAAATATTACTTAATGCTAAATTTCTATAAAATAGTTTTGTTATAGTAATGGCTTGACATTGATATTTTTAATTTTAATTATAAATTCACTTAACATATTTAACAGATTCCGCTCCGGTTTTCCGACGGCCGGTTCATCATTGGATTGTTCTCCGACAGGACGATTTACCTTTTTACGTTTGACCAACAGTCTTTTTCACCTATGGACATTTCGCAGCCAAAAGTTTTCATCTATGTCACTTCCAACCAACACAAGTTGTTAAATCAAAGTACTTATTGGTTTAATAGCGTGGTCTTTGGGGATGTTCGTTTCCCGTGATACGGTCAGTTCGACTGGAAGTACACGCTTGAGTAGTCTCGAGTAAAGTACCTAATATATCCGGTCTAGATCTTGAAACCGCTACTACGTCATTTGGTATTTTGTAGTGTTTTTCATACGAGTCCATCAGAAGAGTCCAGTCCGGAGCCGAACCTAAAATTGAGTACGGTTTGTGATTCGATTTCGATGTTGAGCCATCATCATCATAAACAGCCTTTTAATGTCCCCACTACTGGGGCACGGGCCTTCCCTATGGATGGAAAAATATAGTGAGATTGGGTCATAACCCACCACGCTGGCCAAGTGCGGGTTGGTGGGTATTAACGACTGCATATGCAGCCGGGGCCAACGGCTTAACGTCTCTTTCGAAGCCCGGAAGAACTCGAGATAATAAATTTTTGGTCACCCATCCAATGACTGGCCTTAGCGACATTGCTTTTACGCAATCGCAGGCCAAGCGCGCTATGCCACTGCGCTAGCGAGCTCCCTAATGTTGATCCTTGGTTGGTGAAATTTACGAAGCTTTTGTTGGTTGTAAGCTTCCTTTGTGCTCTCGCAACCGTTATAAAATAGTAATACAATACTATTTTATTACGGTTATACAGAGCTCGCTAGCGAACTCTGGCGAAACTCAATGTAACACTTACTGCCGCACTCAGAGACGTCAAATAACTTTAATGAATACCTAATGTCAAAAAATTTCAAAGAAATCTAGACCCTAAACCCGGCAAGAATAGCGACTAGTTTTGAATTGTCATTTTTTGACAACTAAGTAGGTACTCATCATCGTCAATTGCCGTCTCTGAGTGCGGCAGTTAGTACTTTACTTGCCTTGCACTAACCTTTCGAGTCTTTGGAAGCCTCATCGTATGCATTTAATTTCTCTCTAATGTTACTCCACATCCTTTTCGAAAACTCTATCGCTTGCGAGGTTTTGTTATACCCGTCGGGAGTAATCTACATATTTTGATCTAAGTGCCTCCAAAGTGCTTCTTACTGGGTATAACTGACTCTGCGACGAGGCCCCAAACTAAAAATGGTATAGATAGAAAGACCACTTGAAAGAAAACTTCTTATTTGTCATGGCTTACATAAATATTTTATAGCATAATTTAAGCAATTATTAGATTTAAGCCTAAGAATAATATGATAAATATCTTATAACTTACGACATTTTGTCAGGTTTATTTTGATTTAGTTGAAAAACTTAAAAATCTAATTTTAAACACCGCGGGTCTCACTCGACTCAATTTCATGTGCCAACGGTGTCAACACATAAAAATGACAACGTCAAACAAGATAAACATTTGGTGTGAACATCTTACAAAGTCACTATTCCGTATTCAATTTATTTTATCAAAAAGAATATATAGTGAAATAATAATATCTTTTTATATATTTTTGTTAATACATGATACATAATATATATATATTACTTAATTTCCACACAATAAAGTATATTTTTTCAAATGTTTAAATGACTCTTCAAGAAATACGGTTTTTACCGGTAAGAAAATACGCAAAAGTTTTTGAACGCACTTCGGCATCAGTAAACTGAGACAGCTATATGTCATTTTTATATAGCGCTGTTTCTTTCACTCTGTAACAGACCAAATGCAGACCAGCGGCATCTTTCGTTCATTCAAGCGATTTTTTAAGCGACACGTTTTAAGAAGATGATGGTACGAATTAAAACGATGCAGTTTAGGAACCTACACTCAAAGGACAGGAATAACAATCGCTTTTAAAAAGATGGTGGTAAGCCTCCAGTACTCTTCAAAGCACAATTTCTATAAAAATATAAATTGCAAAACAGTTATTTACTAGTTAATTTATATATAAGTATATGTACTACAAAAATTACAAACACAAAATATGTTTTTCCATATGCAAGCCCTTGATAATAATAATATGATGTACTTACTTCTGTACACAAATATACTGCAACGTTACAACCCTTACAGTGACCGATTTAAAAATTATATCCACTAAAACTGCTGTTATTTCGAAGCACTATTTCTATCTCCTACTATATCGAACGGTCACTACAATTATTACTTAAAAAATATAAAACTACCCTCAATTTTGTTACTGTACACAATCAGGTACAGGGGCGCCAAATGGGTTAAAGTCGAAATTTCTTCGGAAACGTGCTTAATGAGTGAAGGTCAAAGTCAACGTCAAAAATTGTTTACTATGATTACAAGGAGGAGCTCTCTAGCGCAGTGGCATAGCGCGCTTGGCCTGCGATTGCGTAAACTAAGCAATTGAGCTAAGGCCGGTCATTGGATGGGTGACCAAAAATGTATTATCTCGAGTTCCTCCGTGCTTGGGAAGGCACGTTAAGCCGTTGGTCCCGGTTGCATCTGCAGTCGTTAATACCCACCAACCCGCACTGGGCCAGCGCGGTGGGATATGGCCCAATCTGCCTATATTCTTCCATCCATAGGGAAGGCCCGTGCCCCAGCAGTGGGGACATTAAAAGGGCTGGTGATGATGATGATGATGATTACAATACACTTATGAATCGTCAAGACGCGAGACATCGAAAACCGGTGTCCGAGGAAGGGTAGGGAAGTGCGCAGCATGCCTGAGTCCATATTGATGGTAGGTCTCCAAAACGCACCCACAGTCAAAGTTGCCGCGCAAGTAGAGAAATAACAAGGGGACGAATATATAGAAAAGTGATGGCAAGGACCATGTCAAAAGGATGATGATGAGAGTGATTGGGATGACATCAATCCAATCCACACTGCTCAAGGTTTTAGCATAGGTTTAATTTACAGCTAGTCCTCATGATCATCAACCATCTTTAGGTATGCTGTTACTGTTGGTTTACTCTCCCCGATTCGGGTGCTTCATGGTGATTATTAGTATCTACCGGGCAATCGTTCTAAGTCATGATATTAAAAAATATCCCGAAGAATAACGACCAATAAACTTATTTTAAAAACATTCGAGTCGTATTGAGTAATTCTTGATGTTGCGTGCGCGCCGTAATTATTTTAACAACGATTTGTTTAACTTTTCTAAGTACAGTTTGGTCGGTGAAATTCGAGGTTGAATAGGTGGCCACCCATCTAGCCGAAAAGTCGTTTTAGTCGGTGAAATTAGGTAACTTCGTTTTAAGTAAGCGTTGTCTTTAAAAGTACCACTTACTCATGATATCTTCAACAAGCTTCAAATTTCTTCATTTTTCTAATTTGTATTGGTAATAGGTATGTTTCTGAAACTGTTTTCAAAACGGGGCCTTGTACAATCTAGTTGGCGATCGATGGCAAAGGGGGAAGTCGTTTACGGGATTCCTTCACAATGGGGTAAGGCTGAGCGATCGATTGTATAACAGTGTGATAAGAGAAAGGTGTGGTTTGAAAGAAGATGTAATGACAAGGATTGAGAAAGGGATGTGAAGAGTCCCTGCTAAGGCAGCAGTAAATAACACAACATCTCTGGAGCAGCCATTTATTCCGACTGACGTGACACTTGTTGACTGTCATAAGTACGTTCTAAATAGAAACATAGTAAAACCTTAGTGTCAATACACTACATCTCTCCACACTTAATTTACGATCTATGTAACCACCTAATGCTATTGACAATAACTAAACAATAAGAATTTAGACGATAACAGCAGAAGGAACTGGCCTAAATAAATATACAACACCTAAAAACAAGAATTCTCAAAATAACCTTATAAACTAAGTTATCGTTGGTAAGGTTCAGAGGAAGTTGGCGTCACTACCTGTCTTTGGTCATCCGAAGACTGACCGATCGACATTCCACTATAATCTGAGTTAGGTGTAGCTATAGGATTACCAGATTTCCGCCTTAACTGATCGATATGCCGATGTACCTCGTTTCCCTCTGTACCAATGACCCTATAATTGGATGGTCCTATACACCTGTCAACCTTTCCCGGTAACCATTTTTCCCCCCTTGAGTATTCACGATACCACACATTTTCCCCCGGCTCTATTTTCCGATCTGCTCCCCCAGCTAGATCTACCTGACGTCTTTGCACTTGCCTCATCCGCGTTTCCCTGTCCGGCCTTAACATATCTAAACGCATCCGTAACTGTTTCCCTAATAGCAACATGGCTGGGCTTTCTCCAGTTGAACTATGAGCCGTGTTCCTATAATACAATAAAAAGGTATTCAACATTTTTGTTATATTTTTCTTTTCAAATTTAGCCTTTTTGATAACCCTTTTTAGTGTTCTTACTGCATTCTCAGCAGCACCGTTAGATGACGGATGATATGGTGCTGAAAATAAATGCTCAATACCAAGATTTTTAATAAATAATTTAAACTCATGACTGGTGAAGGGTGGGCCATTGTCAGTTACTATTTGTCGCGGTATCCCCCATCGACTCCATAAACTTTCTAACCTTTCAATAGTAGAACTTGCCCCCGTACTAGGCACGTTAAATATCTCCAGCCACTTTGACGTGGCATCTACGACTACAAGATACGTTTTACCAAATATTGGCCCCATAAAGTCAAGATGCAGCCGGGTCCAGGCGCGAGACGGCCACGGCCAAGGTCGTGGCACCTGCCGAGGCGGCGCATCGGCTTCTGCCGCACATGTGGAGCATTCACGGCACACCTTTTCCACTGCTTCGTCGATACCCGCCCACCAGACATAACTTCTAGCTAAAGCCTTCGACTTAACAATGCCCATATGAGGCTCATGGATCATGCGAAGGACCTTTTCCTTGCAGTTTTCCGGTACCACAATTCTATGGCCCCACATTACACAACCTAATTCTTCATACAACTCATTCTTCCTATTAAAATAAGGTTTCATTCCAATGATCTCACTTTCTGTCGGCCAGCCATCCCGAATATATAACAATACTCTACTTAAAAGCGGATCCCTAACTGTGTACTTCTTAATCTCATTGTAGTCTAAAAACAACGCTTCCTGCGCGAAATGTAAGTACGTCTGCTCTGGAGGTTTCTCTAACCGCGATGTCTCCTCGCGCAATGGCAGACGCGATAACCCGTCTGCGCTGTTAGCATGAGTCCTAACGTAAACTATGTCATAACTGTAGGCTGATAATATTACCGCCCAACGTTGCATACGACTTGCCGTCATTGTCGGTATACCATTATGTGGCCGAATATGGAGACCAGTGGTTTATGATCTGTTCGAAGTGTAAACCTGCGACCAAAAACGTATTGGTGGAACTTTTTCATGCAAAATATAATTGCTAATGCCTCTCTATGAATTTGAGAATAGTTCCTTTCGGCAGGTGACAGTGTCCGCGAGACATAAGCCACCAAAAACGTATTGGTGGAACTTTTTCATGCAAAATATAATTGCTAATGCCTCTCTATGAATTTGAGAATAGTTCCTTTCGGCAGGTGACAGTGTCCGCGAGACATAAGCCACCGGCCGCTCCGTGCCGTCCGGACCGCTCGGCTGCGATAGCACGCCGCCGATGCCTACCGCGCTCGCATCGCACGTTACTATTAATGGTTTATCTGGATTATAATGTGCTAACACCTCTGATCCTATCAGAGTATTTTTAATACCTATGAACGCATTTTCACAAGAATTACTCCAGTTCCATTTTGTCTCTTTCTTAAGAAGATTGTATAGAGGTACTAACTTTTCACTGAACTTGTTTACAAACTTAGCGAAGAAGTTTATGAGACCTAAAAATGATCTAAGTTCTGGGACATTCTGAGGTCTCGGTATTTGCTGAACTGCTTTTATTTTGGCTGGATCCGCCTTTACTCCATCCTTCGAAATAATATAACCTAAATAGTAAACTTCCTGTACCAGAAAAACACATTTCGATTTTTTAAATTTTAGCCCGTTATTTAATAAACGTTCAAAAACTGCCTTTAAAGCTATAAAATGTTCCTGTTTAGTTTTCCCACCTATAATTATGTCGTCAATAAAAACCGCTACGTTAGGTATCCCGCAAAGTAGATTAGTCATTATGCGTTGAAAAATGCCCGGACTAGAAGCTAAACCAAAAACTAGTCGATTATATCGAAACGAACCGCGGTGCGTGTTGATGACCGTATATTTTTTTGAGTCATCTAGTTCGATTTGATTGTATGCTTGTGATAAATCTATCTTACTGAAATACTGCGCTCCATCCAACGCAACCAAAACATCATATACCGAGGTAAGGGAAATCTATCGATCAACAGGACCGGATTTAAGGTAACCTTATAGTCTACACAAACCCTTAGTGATCCATCCGCCTTGTTCACTGGAACCAGCGGTGAAGCCCAGTCGGAGCAGTTGATGGGCTCGATAATGCCAGCGCTCAGCATAGCGTCCAGCTCAGCATCAATCCGCGCGCGCAGCGCGTATGGCAGTGGCCGCGCACGGTGGAACACGGGCGTTGCGCCCGGCCGCACGTGGAGGGTCGCCTTTCCTCCAGTGAACCTTCCCAACTTGCCATCAAATAATTCCTTATACCTATCCAAAATATTATTTATATCAAAATCTTTTATACAATCCGCGGGTTTAGCTGAATTACAATTTCCAAAACTTGACAATTCTATTTTTAATTCCGTCAACCATTGTCGACCTAATAAAGAAGTGGTTGCACCGTCTATCACAAAAAGTTCCAATTGTTTCCTTATACCCTTATGTTCGACACAAGGCATAATATAACCCCTGGGCTTAATAGTTGAACCATCAATAAATTTTAATGATAAATCTTCCGAGAAAATTTGCATATGTTTGAAAAACTGGTTGTAGATAACTTCATTAATACAAGATATTGGTGTTCCGGTGTCTACTTCCATAATAAGAGTTTTTCCATCAATTAATATTGGCAATCTTACCGGTTTATAATTTCTTAAACATAATTGATGCAAATCTAGTATGTCCTCCTCACGAGTTCTTCCGTCAAATTGTCCCTCCCGGGTCGCTGTCCGCTCATAGATTGATCTCTGACCCTTTCCAGTTGACGCTACCCCAGTCTCACAGACACGGCGCAAATGTCCTCGATGTTTGCACCTACTGCAAACATAATTACGACACCTACAGCTTGAGTAGTGGTGATCAGGAGCTCCGCAGCCTCTGCAAGGTATTCCACTGGTGGTGGCGGCACTACCACCGGCATCACTGACACGGCCACCCTTACGTAAAAACATATCTCCACCGCGCTCTTGTTCCTGCTCCTTTCGCTTAACAGCTAACTCGCCGAGTTCTCCGATACTTCCCGCCACGTCTGTCACGTTCTGTGTGTGCCCGGCAGCCGAACCCTGTTCTGACGTTTCTAAGGATATTGCAAGTTTGACAGCCATTGTAAAATCCAAACTATCACCCTCAACAAATAACCGTTGGCGTGTAAAATCTCCCTTTAGACCGCATACAAATTGATCACGTAGATTTTCGTTTAAGCTGTCAGTGAATTTGCAGTTGCTCGCTAACCTTTCTAACTCTGATACATAGTCACTGACCTTTTCTTCAATACCTCGTTTCCGTTCTGACGTTTCTAAGGACATTGCAAGTTTGACAGCCATTGTAAAATCCAAACTATCACCCTCAACAAATAACCGTTGGCGTGTAAAATCTCCCTTTAGACCGCATACAAATTGATCACGTAGATTTTCGTTTAAGCTGTCAGTGAATTTGCAGTTGCTCGCTAACCTTTCTAACTCTGATACATAGTCACTGACCTTTTCTTCAATACCTTGTTTCCGCTGCCGAAATGTATACCTTTCAAACAAAACTGATTGGCCCAGTTTAAGGTGTCGAAGCATCGAGTGTGAAGCTGTATACGATGTCCAAGTACCATTCTTAATATCGAATCCCGATATGTTAGCGATCGACATTGTCCATCGATCTTCTGATTGCACGCTGTGTTCGAATTACCATAAAATGGTTCCTCGTCGCCAATGAAGAGTCCCTGCTAAGGCAGCAGTAAATAACACAACATCTCTGGAGCAGCCATTTATTCCGACTGACGTGACACTTGTTGACTGTCATAAGTACGTTCTAAATAGAAACATAGTAAAACCTTAGTGTCAATACACTACAGGATGCTCGCATGGTTTGGTCACGTAGAAAGAATGGATTAAAGGAGACTGACAAAAAGAAAATACATGGCGAAAGTGAATGGAGAAATGGGAAGGGGAAGGCCTAGGCGGATCTTTCATAATCAAATTGAAAGTATATTAAATAAGGGCCAGGTCAAGAGTACCCGAAACCGACGGGCATGCATGAAGAGATTAATGAGATTGGATGAAGCGAAAGAAGTATGTAAGGATCGTAGCAAGTGGAAAGAAGTGATCTCTGCCTACCCCTGTGGAAGAAAGGCGTGACATATGTATGTATGTATGTGTATGTTCACAATGTGATATTTTAACACTCACATTCGCTACTCCGACCGTTCTCTTTCTGCCCAGCCATATTTGATAAGATTCCATATACTTAAATTATTATCACGTTTAAATCAAATTGAATTTTGCTATAGCCTCATAAAGAATTAGAAATATTTAATTTTGATCTTGCTTTCCTTACAGTTATAATAAAATTGCCATACTATACCTACTTGTAACAAATCTTTGCTTTACAATCTACAGTTAGTCGCCCATTTTCAAAGTTTCACTTCAAAACACTTCTGCTGAAGCTGAACGTTGCGATATTTAGCCTTTTCGAGCAGCATGAATATTACAAAACGGGTCCCCATTGCTCGTTAAAAAGTGAATTTGAGTTAGAAACGTGCCGGAATCGCTCAGGACCACTTGCACCGATATTCATGCAGCAAGTGCAAGAGCACTTCGCACATTTTAAAAAGTTGCCAGCAACTAACTGGGTTAAACTGCAAACGGGTAAACATGGGGAACTTATTTCTAAGTAAGTGGGTTTAGAAAAGTAAATTCTGATGTTGCTGTCTGCAAAACTGAAATGAGTTGTAGACGTGCTGTATTTGATGTTAATTAAGAATACTATTAGACATTACATGCATACGTAAATCACACGAATTTATATCCCTGAAAGGGTAGGTAGAGGTGTATTAACATCTATATTGCGGTTATGACTATTGTGAAACCCTAGGAAGGTAACATTTAGACTATTTTGCAGTTTGCCTTTGACTACAAATTGCCTTTCAATTTCAACTCAAATAACAAAGAATAAGAATAGTTTCAGAAAACTAGCAGTCTCTTGCTTATTTACATAATGGAATGAACAAGGCCATCCGTTCAAGAATCAATCAGCCACTAATTAAACAGACCTAATTTAAATACTTCCCAGAAAGTTTAGCTCGTCCTGCAACTTTGCTTGTGCACTTTAAAAAAGAACTCTCGAAAGCCTTCTGACGCTAATTAAACAGAAGAGTTGATTAATAAGTCTCTTAACTATTTAACAAGCGGCTACCATTGTCTGCTCATAAAAAGCAAGTAAAAAGGGTAAGTTGAGGAGGAAAGAATCGCCGGATTAAAAGTGCCGAGTCATTCATTCTGGGCTTTAATTATCCACTGTTTAAACAAATCGCAAGAGAACTGACATTGCTTCAATGGGGAAGGCGCAGATGAATTAAAGTTTCTATAGTTATGTCGACGATTTTTCAACCTGAGAGGGCGCATTGTTTCTACGGTTTTCATGATATCTTTTTATATTTTATACAAATTGATTTCTGTTTCAATGGTTTTTATTTGTGTTTGACTTCAACAATGTTATCTATTATGCTGTCGATTTATAATACGATGGTAAAATTGAGAGATGTCCTGCCGTAAAGCTCAAATCATTATTTTAAACCCAGTATAGTCATATCATCTGTATGAAACCATCAGCCATGGTATTAGGCCTAAGAGATAGGATTAAAGCAAAGGGTTTTTTTTAATAAAGTTTACCTACATTAAGTAAAGAAAATGCACCAGTCTTTAATCTTGCTTTAGTGACTTGACTCGTTTTGCTACCGAGTGTACAATGAAACCAGAGCATTAATGTAAGTAAGTAAAAATATGAAAATACCTCCCACGCTGCGTGTTTGGTTTTTACGGACATTAGCAAAAGCGGCAACCGCAGAGATAGTCTCCACTTCTTCCGGATGGAAATGCGTTTTCAATGGTCCAGACATGTCGCTACGAATGTTATATAGTTGGGAAATTCTCGCCAACTCGTTTTCATGGCACCTTCATCAGGATAAATATCTTTGGGGTATTAAGGAAGACATTTTTCTTGTTAGTGTGTTTTCTTTTGAGAAAAATTCAATGCACAGGATGCTTAAGAAGGGTATCATTGCAAAAAATTGGATATATTAAGGAATAGTAAAAAATATACATACATACAGAAGATTAACCTAAATATTAGCAACAGAGTATTTTATGGCATTTTAGATATTTGACATGAGGGTTTTAAAATGGTGTGACTCGGTCTTTAATGTATCGATTTATTCTATTTGCATCTCCTTTAGATCTTCAACCGCTTGATACCATCAAGAGCTTTCATTTCATTGACCAGAAGTTCATCTATTAGATAATGTTTATTTCTAAGCTTTGCTAAATATTAGAACTGTCACAACAACCAAGCCTAAATAATTGCTCTTGATTTGAATTTGATCGTAAGCTTTTACGACCACGCCATATCTATTTCAGATTGCATAACGCTTATCACAGTTATTAACAAAAGCAATATCACGATAAATTTCATAGATGTCCTTATGGCTTGAGACTGTTCAGCTGTGATCCATATAATAATATGGGATAATATGGGATATTCTTCGAATTACCACACGGTTTATAGATGCAAGAGTGGTTTTTCATAGCCACTTTGATTGAAACAGTTTATATTCACATAAAACGTAGCATAGGTGTGTGTAATTCTGACTTTTATTATACATATAAGTTTAGTTTAATACGAGGAGTAACGTGCGGGCACTTTTAACGGAATTCATTTTTATTGGATTCTTTATTTCACTTAGCATTTTATGTTCCATATTTGTTTTGTTATTATCCTGAGTCGCGTGTCGCATGTTCTATTTTATTAATTTACCAAGCCCACTCGTTTTAATTTTAATTCCTACAGGTAATAATCGTCAATCGACTAGCCTGCAATGCTGTAGAAGGTGAAAATTATAGTTGGCTGATATTAGGTAATTTAATATTCGTCTAGTGAACATTTCCATTTGATTCTGGAAAATTTCGTTTGTTTCGAACATTTCGTTTGGCATACACATTTATAAATATTAGTTTTTTCCAGTATACATAACTTTGCTTAAAATAAAAAGTGAAGAAAAATTTAAAAAACTGTACCTACTTAAATAAATAAATTAAGGTTTCTTAGCAACTTCTAGCTGACTGCTCTGAAATAAATAAGTAAAAAAAAAATAAATAAACACTGTTACTACCTAAATGGTTGTTGTAACTAGGCCAATGCGGATAATTTAAAAAGCGGTCCTTTCAAGTTCTGTAACTACAGTCACAACTCCACACCTTGCAAATAATATCAATTTAACAAAGCCATTACCCATTAATTGCTATCATTACGTACAACTGCAACGTTCTGCAGATGACGTCACGTCGGAGGCAGTGTGTGACCTACTGCAAATAATACCTTTAGAGTAAGCCGACGACAAAAACCGTAACGAACGAACGCGTAAATGGATGTTCAGAGCGCATAGTCGCGTACTACTAATACGTATTAGTAATACCAATTGGCTATCGATTTGCTCTAGACGCAGATGTATGAACAACGGAAGTGGCTTTGGTAATTTTATTGACTTTTGTGTAACTATCTCAGTTTTCTCAGTTCTACATACATACATATACATACATAAATCACGCCTATATCCCCGAAGGGGTAGGCAGCGGTGAACTAGCACCCACGTTTCGCCAGTTATGTTAGGTCCCATGTAAAAGGTGGCGAGCCTATTGCCATTTATTGGGCACAAAAGTCGCAGTAGGTAGGTACATAGCTAGATGGTATAAGAGGAACGCTGCTGCCCATTCCTCATCACTGATTTATCCTTAGTCGCCTTGTACGACACCCACGGGAGACATTTGGGGTGGTGACAATTGTATTCTACTCTGCCGTCACCACACGGCTAACACAATAAAGAGTTACATTATAGCGACACTGTTATTGATTGTCAACATAATTCTCAAGGGAAATCAGATATAGATTTGTAGCAAACTATAAAAAGTCATAAACTTATGATGCGAAGAAACATAAAATCAAGATTGACATTGCCATATAAAAATGTTTTTATCGAGAGAAACTCTCTATTTTTTATGAAAATATAAATACCGTTTGACTATTCGGTAAAAACATTTCATGGAAACGAAGCAGTTATCTTTATTATCTAATAATTCGATAGTAAATAGCGTTGTTGTAGTTGAAGACGAGACGATGACTCTTGGCATTCCATGGAGTACGGGTGCCGGGTCCATACCCACGGCAAACCACCCGGCATATGGTTAGACCGCGCCGAGGGCCTCGCCACCAGACCGGGGTCGAGCACAGGGGGGCGAGGGGGAGCCCCGCCGTCTTAGACGGCGGCTCAGACCACCGGGGGACTGATGTCCCCTGAGTTCATGCCCGGGTCATGGGCTACCGCTCGATGCCCGCAGCCCGCCATCAGGCGGATGACCCGGATGATTATGATGATGCCGGGTCCATAGTGTTACAAAGGGGTAAGTCAGTGGCAGCGCTTGGGACTTGTGACCAAAGGTTTACGGGATACCTATTATGCTGGATGTAACAACGTAAACCGATCTAGCAGATATAAGTTTGAAGAAGCCTTCCATTGATTTCCCATCAGTTTAAAAAAAACGTAATTCTTTTGTAGACAATTTCACGAGACCCTCCCATCCATCTAACCATAACTGCACGTTTGTTTCATTGAGGATATGCGTTAATTGTTGGACCGGCCGATTATTAAACAAGTATCGGAATGTGCGCTGTGCATAGAATCCCTTTTTATACGCCGCCGCCCATTGAACTGTGCCGTCTGCTAATTAAAAGCTTTGTTTGAGTCCCTTTGAGACTATTTGTCTAGGCATTGCCGCTGTAATTTGCCACAATGTTGTACTGACGGTCTTTCGTGCTTCGAGATGTTTAAAAAAATCCTCTTCGATAGAAATCTTCAGGGCACTGTCTGTTTTTATACATAACATACACACATAAATCACGCCTTTATCCCCGAAAAGTTATGCAGAGGTGAAGTAAACATCCACTTTTCGCCAATTAAGTTACGTCCCATGTAGCAGGTGGTAAGCCATGTAACGGGCATGAAAGTCGTAGTACTCGTATATTGCTTGGTGATATGAGAGGAATACTGCCCATTACTCATCGCTGTCTTTATCCTTAGTCGCCTTGTACGACACACGCGGGAGAAATGGGGGGTAGTGACAATCACCACAGGGCGAAAACACATACCTACATAAATCACGCCTATATGCCCGAAGGTGTGAACTATGTTTCGCCAATTATGTTAGTTCCCATGTAATATGTGGCGAGCCTATTGCCATTTATAAGGCACAAAAGTCGCAGTACATTGCTAGGTGGTATAATAGGAACGCTGCTGCCCATTCCTCATCACTTATTTATCCTAAGTCGCCTTGTACGATACCCACGGGAGATATTTGGGGTGGTGACAATTGTATTCTACTCTGCCGTCACCACACGGCCAAAACACACAATGAAATAATTTAGTGAGATAATCTCGGTCGCCCACATCGAGCCCAGGTCGAGTTACATTCCACTCTGAAGTCAAATCAGCCAAGTGGAAGCTGTGGCTGAATAAATTAGTATCGAAAGAGGCGGTCTCATTTAAAAAAAATACACTCCCCTGTCCGAGTGTGCCGGGAGAGTATTAATAATTTCCCTCGCAGAATTACCATTTTCCAGCAAATCTGTTTGCATATTTCCGCCGGAGGAGGAGATGCGGACAAGTAAGTGATGCGGGGAGTTCCCGTAGACATCCCGGGGGAAATCTGCACAAAAAGGTTCCGTGGACAAACAACGGAGAGACCAGCCTGTTTGAACTTTCGGGGGTGGATCCGGGAGTTGCGGAATGGAAACTTGTGAACTGCGTTAGTTCACAATATTGTCTCGCAGTGCAGTGCGAGCAGTGTTTGTGTGTTGTGTTCTAAGTCCGGTCGTCGGATGGGTGGTCAAATAGTAGATAGATTATATACCAAGGGTGATAAAACAAAGAAGTTTTTCTAACATCTATAATAATATAATGCTCAAATTAAAATCAAGATATAATATTTTTGTTTGATTACGTAAATATTTTGCCTGTTTGGGACTTTGTAGATGATTCTGTTGGAACTTTGTAGTTGATTCTGTTGGCCTTGCCAATTAATTAGAAAATCAATGGCAGTAGCTAAATGTAAAACCACCGCAATCGTGAAAGGGTCGATACGTCGAGACGAATTAGCTAGAAACACACTAGTCAAACCCGTAAACATAGCTTCATTTTAAATGTCAGCTCATGTATAATATATAGTGAGCGAGTTGTGGGATTAATTATTTACTATTCTAATGTGTCTTTATTTATTTAGCAGTAAAAAAATACTTAATTTCACGGACCAGAATTTAAATCCTCCTACGAGTAAACAGCAGTCCTATCTTTCAAGCGCGGTTGAAATAACTGTAATTTCGTCAAAGAATTCATCTCCAACAACATTCCCTTGTACAATTAAAAAGTGTTTCAAATTCAAAATGTCTGTCCAAGAATTAACCACTTGATTTTATTATTACGTACCATCTGTAACCAAAAACGGCAACTAAGAAAATAGCGTCTGGAAACTTGAGGATTTGAATTTCGGCGTTGCCTCAACGTCTGGCCAGATAAGAAGACCGAATTATACCGAGTTAATACTATTTTGCATTTAAGTACGAGTAAGCTGGGATAAGATTTATTTCTGAATACATTTATTCGGTATCTTTCGGTTTTACGGGAGCATAAGCTTGCGTACCGTGTGTTTCCGTGTTAGACAGGAATTTACGATGTTTTTTACTGATTGACTTCATTAGAGTGCTTGTTCATAGGCATTTAAGACCGAAGAATCGATGGATGGATTGTGAGAAAGATGATAAGAGGAAGAGAGGAGTTCATGCTTAGCTCACATTATAGAGGCGAGTGAAAAAAAAAAATACATGTTGTGCGGACCCTACTTAGAGTAAGATAAGGGCAGGGAGAAGAAGAAGATAGGCTAGACCTTCCATGGGAGTCAAAAAATACCGCAGCATGCGCCAACCCCGACTCGAATACAGAAACGCTAATCAAAGTTTGAGACCTGCTTATCATTTAATTTATGTCAAAATTGACGTTTTTCCATACAAATTCTGACAGATACTGTCCACTTAACTTGATAAGCAGTCCCCAAAATTTGAGTAGTGTTTCTTGGGGTTAGGGATATGGTCCAGTTCATACAAAAACGACATTGAGGTAAACCATGTGAACAACAGTATACCCAAAGAGGGTTGTCGCCAGGCAGGCGGCCGCAAAACCTTAGAGTATTACCGATTAAAATGTTGTCATCCCAATAACTCTCTTCATTCATCCCTCTATACGATTCTTTCCATTATTTTTCTTTACATTAATTTATTTATGTACAGAACATTAAATTCATTACACCGGAAAGATGCTAGTGATACACTAGCTCTTTTCAGTGTTATCAATGATATTAATTAAAAGGCTGGCCGATATGATTGAAGGAGGACATATTATTTCCCTGTGTTATATTGTTAAAATACATACTACAATAACAGGAGATTATGATAATCTATAACTCGACCTTTAACGTCTTCCTTTACTCTTAAATTGTATCAATTTTGAGAGGATTGTGACTTTTTAGAAGACATGCTGTCTTTATTATAAAACATTTCTATTAGATGAGATGCTAATTAAAAAGATATCTTCCTGAAAGATTTTGATTACTTAGCGGGGTATAATTGAAGGCAAAAATATTTTTACCATTTATTAAATTGTAATACAGATGTTAAAAAAAAGAGTTCTGTTTCCTTGCGAAGAAAATCAACTTCAGTTAATTTAATATGGTACTTTGGAGAAGTTACCGAAAGCAATTTTGTAAAAAAACTCTTTCGTACCTTCTCGGTGGAGATACCGAAAAGTTTAATCATAACAAAACATTAATGAATCAAAAGGAAAGTAAACAAGTAGACTTACAAGTTTGTCTCTAAGCCGTCGCAGGTGGAAATTCCCAAGAGCTGCGTGCTCCGGATAAGGAGTCAGAAACTAGGGCTTTATAAGATTTCAAATATACGCCTCAACTTTATTAAACATCTTACGGTCTAAATAAGTCTGGTGTAAGACGATGCTTCAGTAAATTGTATTATTAGAACGAACAATATTTACCAGATCTATCTGATTACATGAAAGTGCTGCTAGGTACCCATAAGTCAATTTATAACTATATTAGCATTTACATCTGAACAATTTGTAACAATTTGGAGCGAATCAGATGTAAATATAATAAATAATAAAGAAGAAAAATATAATCAATAATATAGCACAACCTGTTAAGTAATATGTCGTCGTTTAACGTCACTTTAGATAAAGGTTCAACAGAAATGATAAAAGTAAAATGTATAAACGGGATTGATACTTATGCTTAAGCATCATTTCCGAGAGTTCGATGGTAAAACAAAACTTTTTCTGAAAGAAGGGAATATTTTTTTCTGAGAAAACAACTTATTTCATTATTGTGGAATATATTTTCTGATTTCGATGTTTGGTTGTTGTCTTCTGGTTAGATTGAATAAGTACATCAACAGATTATTAGTTTCTAATATTTTTTTGTTGTTCAGGCCCATAATAATATAACAGATTCACAAGTAGGTCCCAGAACTTGTAGTTGGATGTTAGTAGTTAATATTACTTGAAATAAACTGCTCGTTAAGCCATAGGCAAATATTATACAAGTTAGCGACGCGAATATAATTAGGTGTTATTCAATTAACAGCCTGAAATGTTAAATTCACTTCATGAATTATGGTCAGAGATAAATAGGAAATGCGGGAAGCTGAACATATCAGGTAATGAGCGGTTGAAGATATTGTATATTGATTGAGTTATAGTAATAGAATAGGCATAACTCTGACAATAGGGAAAGGAACAAGGAAGAAGTACACTTAAAACATTTTAAGCAGGGTGTTTGGACAGCGAATTATTGGACAGACGTTAGGGAAGCTTAGACTGATATAAATATCTGTCCCCTATCTCTCCCCAATGCGTCCTTTTTTGTCCGCACCTCTGCCGACTTGAAAACGTTGTGATCATGTTTAAATGAATGACAAAGGGCCACGCAGACCGGAAAATTCGGTTGTCTGCCTTACATGCGGGCGGGGTAAATACATGTAGGAGTACACAAATATGGACACCGATTAACGCGTCTGTTATAGACTTAGAAATGTTATTTAGGAAAATTTCATTGATTTCGTTAAATGACTAATTGTATGGTACACTTGAGATTTGATTGAAGGATCTGTAAGATCTTCACTGTTTTCAGTGCGATTATATTTTCATGCATTTATATTTTTCATGTAGTTACAACAGATTATTTTATAGAATTGAATACTGCTCCCGTTTTTGCTATGTCTAGCCATGTGAGTAGGGGCTGGCACATTTTCTTTATTTTCTCGCTCCCAACCCATCATGCTATATCATTTTTTCATCTGAGTTTCTTCCTATAGGTCTGCTCCCAAGCCTGTTCCCCACCTCTTTTGGTGATTTGGTGCTTTGTTGAGAGACGGAAATGCTTTTGAAAACAAATATGTGAAATTGATAAGCTAATAAAAAAAGTTGTAATCAATATGTCATATGTATAATGCGAGTGTTAAGGCACCTCTGCCCACCCCTCAGGGGCGTGATTTATGTCGATGTTTTTGATGTAACTAGCATAATAGTGAACGTTCAAACGGAGAGCCTAGCCGTTGTACACTGTTTACTGCAAGGCCAAATTTAAATTCCACGTCCGTTCAGTTATTTCTAAAGGCTATAAAACTTGACTCGGCTCGGCTATAATAAACAAACGCGTATACGGGTGGTCGGGGCGAAGCGCGATTTGTTGACACGTACAGAACCCTTCCGACCCGACATGTGTTTAATCGATAGTACTGCGAAACTGTCGAGTGAGGCGGAATAACAATGCGCCTATGATTCAGCGGCAGACTGCTTACGGGTGTGTTTGTTCAGGATGATCATTGAATTCAATTAAAATTTTGACACGGATCCCAGAATGTGTTCGCGTTTTGATATAAATTATACGATGTCACGACACGATCCATCTCAGTCGGAAGAAAATACGTTCGTCCGCCATCATTCCGTTGGCTCACAACGTGAAGTGTAAAGGTTACAGAAATTTCGGCAAGTTTACTAACGTCTTGGTTGGCCGAGTGGTATGGGCTTTTGCCCGGAAAGCAGACGGCGCGAGTTCGATTCCCGTATCAAGTCTACAATAGATTTTTGGAACTTTTTCTAACTGTAAATATATATCTAAATAGCTTATAATATGTCCAACTGCAAATGAGTCAATCGAGTGAATATTATTTGCTTGTTGCTTTCATAAGTTCTTCAATAAATGGACGGAGAGAAAGTAGCCAAAACCATTTTGCTTAAACTAGAAATTCACTAAACCGATGATTCTGTTTTAGTAATACGAACAATGCAGTTTAAAAATTAACAATCCAATTACTTGGGTTCGGGAAGTATAAATTTAATAATGGTGAAAATAGAGTTTGCGTATCGGCATAGTGAAAGCTCGAGCAGTATGCTTTCATTATTTTGGTAATTTGACCTTCAATGTTCGCATGGTCTGGTTAACCAAAACTATAGAAATATTTATTTATTGTTTCTTACATGAAGTGAAAAATGAAGGTGATAAAAGGGAAGAAAAAGAATTAAACAACATCTGACAACAGTCCTGTATTATATCAAATCAAATCAAATCAAACGTTTATTTGCTTACTTTTTATATTTTAGGATAATGAATAGATGATGCATGTGCACGAAAAAAGCCACCTATCATAAATCAGTATCATTTGCTAAGTGATATAAAAGGAAAGCTGCTGCCCATTACTCATCACTGTCATTACCGTCAGGCGCCTTGTACGACACCCACGGGAGAGATTGGGTTGGTGACAATAGTATTCTGCTCTGCTGTCACCACAAAGCTTAAGACAAAAATAATCGCATAAAAAAGTTTGCATCGTTTTAGGAGTACGTTACCTACTGTTGGCACTTTCACTGTGGGAAAAATATCGTATGTGCAAACAACGTTAATAGGTAGGTACTGTGGAAATATTTATTTTGCGCTTATAATGCGGAAATTAAGTGTACCTACGGTGCTTTGTTAAGCATAATGGAGCTGTTTCCTCATGTTTACACTCTACATTTTGTTGGTACAACGGATAAAATTAAAATTGCGTTGAATCCTAAACGAAAATAGACACTTGTAAAGGGAATTTCGTTTGAGCTTTATTTTAGTCGTGTAGTGATGGCAGAGAAGAATACAATTGTCGCTACCCATGCCTCTCTTGTGGGTGTCGTACAAGGCGACTAACTGCCGCACTCAGAGACGTTAAATAACGTTAATGAGTACTTAACATCAAAAAATGACCATTCAAAACTAGTCCCTATTCTTGCCGGGTAGTTTGAATGAAAATTTTTGACATTAAATACTCATTAAAGTTAATTGACGGCTCTGAGTACAGTAGTAAGAGTTATAATATAACGAAGAATTACTGTTTAAGTTCCCGGTAAATGGCAAAAGGCTCGCCCCCTATTATATGAGACCGGGTATAAGCTCCCGTGTGGTGACGGCAGAGTAGAATACATTTATTATTGTCACCACCCCAAATCTCTCCCGTGGGTGTCGTACAAGGCAACTAAGGGTAAAAACAGCGATGAGGAATAGGCAACAGCGTTCCTCTTATACCACCTAGTAACATACGGCGAATTACGTGCCCTTTAGATAGCAATAGGCTCGCCACCTATTACATTACATTGGACCTAAACTAATTGGCGAATAGTGGGTGTTAATTCACTCCTGCCATCCCCTTCAGGGATATAGGCGTGAATGTAAAAAGTTCGAAAACTTATATAGTCTTGATGTGGGAATCGAACCCACGTTCTCTGCAATCCGGGCAGATGCCTATACCGCTCGGCCATCCAAGACGTTAGTTAACTTACCGAAATTTATCTAACCTTTACACTTTACGTTATATATAAGCCAACTTTGTACTTAATATCACTGAGGAGCTCGCTAGCGCAGTGGCATAGCGCGCTTGGCCTGCGATTGCGTAAACTAAGTAATATTCACTAAAGCCGGTAATTGGATGGGTGACTAAAAATTTATTATCTTGAGTTTCTCCGTGCTTCGAAAAGCATGTCAAGTCGTTGGGCCCGGCTGCATCCACAGTCGTTAACACCGATCAATCCGCACTGGGCCAGCGTGGTGGGTTATGGCCCAGTTTCCCTATATTCTTCCATCCATAGGGAAGGCCCGTGCCCCAGCCCTTTAATGCGCCACATTAAAGGGCTGGTGATGACGTTGATGATGAAATATTAACTCGTTCAATTGCATTGCCACCTGACCAACAATCACGGAAACAAGTCAGAATGTTCCAGAGAGTCATATTTGCGCTTAACGCCATAGCTGATGTATCGACTGAAACCGGCAATGATCGTCCCGAGATAATGATCGCGGGCATTCGTACCGGACGCATCGGATTTCGCATCACGTCGTGTTGATTGTCGAACGACAAACCCGTTGGCCGCCGGCGTACCAATTACTAACGACATAGACACCACCCACCCCACGATACCCGCGGCCATAGATCAACAGAGAACAGTCTGCCGTAGACCAGACAATTCTCATTGGCCTGGCCCTGTATTATGTAAGCTGATTTCAGTTGCTTTGGTCTACCCGTCACTCTCACACTTTGCTATTATTCCCAATGAGTGAGAGAGACGGGTAGGCTTAAATAATACGGGGGCTGATAATAATTGTGATCGAAACACAACTAATAAGACCAAAGACTTTTCTATCAACTCCGTGGTCAAGTGGTTCTCCCATCAGAATTTGGATCTCGAGGAGATTACAAATTTCTATCCGGTTTGGTTGGTGGTAAGACTTTTTCCAAGTCCGCCTGGCTAGCTACCACCGTCTTATCAAAATCTGTCGTCATAATAAAAATGTTAACAGCGTTATTGTGTTTCGTCTATTTGTGATAAGATAGCTAGCCTCTGAGGTTGAGGGTTCCATTTGAATCTGGATTCCATCTTCGGCCCTTATCATCACTTACCATCAGGTGAGATGAAGTGTAAGAACTTCATGGACTTATAATAGACCTCGTAAGAAGTCACTCAAAAACTAATGGAGCAGGCTAAGCTCGGGGTTACCTTGCGTGATGATATCGTTAATGGTGAGATCCGCAGGACAACTAAGGTCACCGACATACCCCGAAAAATTGCTTGCCTTAAATGGCAGTAGGCAGCTTGCGTAAACTAAGCAATGTTCGCAAGGCCTGTTATTGGAAGAGCGAATTTACACGAGAGTGTATTCATACCTAAAAAAATAATACCTATAACTTACTTGTATAATGAAATCATTATTGGATAATTATTGGAATAATGATGAAAATTAAAGGTACGAAACAGCACGCAATATAAATAGATAGCGCTCTATTTTACCGAAAGTATTTGCGAGTTTAAATGTTGTTACCTATTTAAAAGGTGCTGATTCTCAAACGGCCGCAAATCTAGCCACAAATTTGAGACCCCACAAAGTTGTGGGCTCACCACAACTGTATAAATTTAAATACGCCATAAAGCTTAATATCCCTGCCGTATCTAACTCTGTCGTTGAGTACGAAATACCTTGAAAAGGTGTATTTACCAGCCACGGAGGTTGATAAAGTAATATGTACCCGGAAATTTCCGCGCCGTTGAATGTTAATACAAAGGGACCTCCTTGCCACAATGATAATTTACATTCCATAAAGTTAAGAACGCAGATCGGTTAAGTCTTGGAAAAATTTATAAAGATCCTGTCCGCTACTTCGTCTGCTCGTCTGGCATGACCACCGAATCACGATGTGATATTAGTCATTTATCGCGTTGATCTGTCAAATATCATATCATATCGTGTTGTGGTGGTCATGCTAGCCGGGCTGGTATATTTAATTTTATGTCTCCCCATATCAATTGGGATTGTGTTTTTGGCGTAATACATTATTTCATATCTATCTTGTTATTTGTCATCTCCTCATTCGCTCCATTTACAATAATGTCACCTAGCAATCTATATCCCTCAATGTCAGCAGTCTTCTTTGTCCTCTCCATCGTTTCATGTTCACGTTTTCTATGGTCATATGCAATTCGTGTCTTCCCACAATATGTTAATACCAGGCTTGATGAATTGTTTAAATATGTTCTCTGTCAATTATGCGCTTATCAAACTTCATATTTTTGTTACTTCAATCTATCTCAAAATTCTAATTTCTGCTGTATATAATTATTTCTCCATTCTTCTTCATTGGTGTAGTAACTATCCTATTTGCAGCGCAATGTGTGCTTCTTTAATCCATATTTTATGCATTAATTAGCCTAATATTATGCATTTATGAACAACAATATCTGATCTAATATAACATCTGTTTTTTCGAATCTCCCATTATTTAGTCTTTGCCAGGTCTCAAACAAAACCCCCGACTCTCACTTATCAGGACTTACGGGCTAATGCCACCCGAAGGGCGCCCCCCAATCTGCTGCGGTTCTTATCTCAATTTAATGGCCTTCGTATTAATACCGCCTTTGTCTAATTTGAGGATAGCTTTAGCTCGGCCAATGTTCAATCGATCGGTAAAAATTTATGTAAGAGATATAACTAAATGATACGTAAGAGAAGATAATACGCCTTCAATTTCTAAGCCCGTGTGAATTTACTTCTTAAGTGTAAATATAAATTTTGGTTGGTCCGTTGGTGGTGTTTGTCTTAATGGTATGGCTTTCTAAGCATATATCTTTCATGACATCAGTATTTAATTCATGAGGCATTTCTCTTTGTCTTCGAGCTTTAATTTCTGTTTCATTTATAAATCTTCAAGTATATTGTAACTAAAGCTATATTTAAAATACCATGTTAGTTTTTATAGCCAGGTTTAATTCCTGATCCATTTGTTTCATTCATAATCATAAGTCTTCAAAGTATTATCAAATTTATATCAGATTGTGGATTTTAAAATCAGTAACTAAGGCGATATTTAAAATACCATAGGGTTTCCTTTGCTCCTCAATTTCCCATAAAAAACGGAATTGCACTACCGTAAAAACCATTATAAATAAAATAACTAAAAGCATTTTGCCCTGGTGCAGCTACAATAGCTCCAATCCACTCTCAAATTACCCAGTCGCTATAAATAAATACAGAAGTTCTGATTTCGATAAAGGCTCATTTGAAACGACATCACGTTTAGCCTCAAATCAAAGGAACGATATAATCCCGTCGTTTCCTTTCGTGGGGCCGCGGCAGAAAAATTGTGAGTCAAAGCCATTGTTTCCAATATCGAAGGGAGGGAAACTTTTATAGGGCACAAAGTGGGTATTATTCACGGGACGAGCGCAATCAAGCGGGCCGGCCAAAGGACGCCGGACACGACGCCTCAGAATGCAAAGATATTTTTCCAAATGCGGACAATTTTCAAAGGGTTCTCTCTGGCGCGTCTTATGAGAGAAAAATTGACGGTCCCTTTTCCATTACCGGCGAGACGTGGATCAAAAATCGGGCGCAATTAAGAGGGATTATTCGATCTCCAATATGCGGTTCCGCCATTGTGTCCGCAACCGACGGTATCGTCATCTTTTGTGCATTCTTCATTAAAACGATGCCCTGAGGATCGTCACAGGTATCGATTTCAGATTTTTGCTATCGGGATCTTTTTAGTTTTACAGTTATATCATTTTACTTTAAAATCAAAATAGGCGAGAGACACTTATTTATTTATTAATAATAAATTAAATATGTAGAAAACACTTGTGTGTTTTTGTATTTATTTGTCTTTTTCTGTAGCATTACCTACCGTTATAAATAAATGACCTGCAAATGGTACTTTTAATTTGATTTTTATTATATTTTAACATAAAATTAATAATCTCTCCCGTGGGTGTCGTACAAGGCGACTAAGGATAAATCAGTGATGAGGAATGGGCAGCAGCGTTCCTCTTATACTACCGTCCTGACAATGTACTGCGACTTTTGTGCCCGATAAATGGCAATAGGCTCGCCACCTATTACATGGGACTTGACATAATTGGCGAAACGCGGGTGAGAATTCACCTCTGCCTACCCCTTCGGGGATATGGGCGTGATTTATGTATGTATGTGTAACAGACCTCCTTGTCAACAGTTGACATTTCAGTTTTGATAAGTATTTTAATGACATGTAACGACAGATAGAAAATATACGTCTTGAGTGGAAGTCGTAATATTTATTTAAAATATCAAAAATAATATTTTGTGGCCTCGCGCTACAAATTGGTGACCCCGATCTCGAACAAATACAACAAAATGAATACAGAACTGGAACAACTAGAAAAAATTTAAATAAAATTACCGACGTTTTGGACCAACAAACCTGAAATTTGGTTTTACCAGGTAGAAGCTCAATTTTCTATTAATAATATCAGATCAGAAGACACGAAATTCAATTATCTCATCTCACAATTAGAACCGAAAATTATCGAAAACATTTGGGACATCATCAAAAGTACGGACAGCAACAAATACAGTTTGGCAAAAGAAAGATTACTAAATTTATATACCGAAAGCGAAGAAAAACAAATCCAAACTCTATTAACAGGACTAGAATTAGGAGACAACAAGCCTAGCCAACTATTAAGGCAGATGCGACAACTCGCCGACAAAAATATTTCCGAAAAAATTTTGCGATCCCTTTGGCTTGATAAATTACCAAATTCTATAAAAAATATATTGATAATATCCGAAGAAAATTTAGATAAATTGTCAATAATGGCAGATAAAATGCAAGACTTCCATTCTGACGAAATATTTGCAAATGACATACAGCCGTCAACAAGCCAAAGTACAGTCAACAACATAGACTTGATACAAAAAATTTCTTCACTTGAAAAACAAATTGAAGCTTTACGAACGGATTATAAAGGACGTTCTCGTCCCAATTACCGTGCAAATGGAGCAAGATCAGCAAGTCGAAGTCGATCACGAAATCGAAAATATAATCCAGATGGCAAATTTTGTTACTATCATTTTCGATTTGGAAACAAATGCTTACCCGAAAAATGCAAGAAACCGTGTTCATTCAATTCGGGAAACGCTTCAAGGCAACAGAATTAGCGACGAATTCCGCTGCCAAAATATACTGTCGCAAATCAAGAATATTTATCAATGACAGCAAATCAGATATACCTTTTCTAATTGACAGTGGAGCAGATGTCTCAATCATACCACCATGCAAAACGGACAAACTCGACAATTCTTTTAAATTGTATGCTGCAAATAACACCCAAATTAAAACTTATGGCATCAGAATCATGACAGTTGAATTTGGATTACGCCGCAAATTTACATGGCCGTTCGTAGTAGCAGATGTCAAACGAGGAATATTGGGTGCTGATTTTTTGAAGCATTTTAATTTGATAATCGATTTACATTCTCGGAAAATTATTGATGGAATCACAAAATTATTTATTGAAGCAGAACTAACATCTATTGATGAAAATGAAATATTAAGCACTACTGACAAATCTTCGCCATATTTTGATATTTTACAACAATTTCCCGACATAACTATACCAAATTTATTACCAAGTAATTTCAAACATAACGTCAAACATTATATTGAAACCGAAGGTGATCCTGTGTTTTCTAGACCTAGACAACTTGATGGGAAAAAGACACAGATAGCCAAAGAAGAATTTGAGTTCATGATGAACAATGGAATCATACAACCATCAAAATCACAATGGGCTAGTCCATTGCACATGATCCCAAAGAAAGATGGCTCATGGAGACCATGTGGAGATTACAGACGCTTGAATAATCAAACCATTCCGGACAGATATCCTTTACCACGAGTTGATGATTTCCAACATATTTTAAAAAACACAAAAATATATTCAAAAATTGATCTTTTAAAAGCTTATTATCAAATTCCGATGGCAGAAGAACATAAACATAAAACAGCGATCACAACACCCTTTGGATTATACGAATTTAACGTTATGAGTTTTGGTTTACGCAATGCACCATCTACATTCCAAAGATTTATAAATGAAGTCACAAGAGGACTTGGATATGTATTTGCCTATTTAGACGATATTCTGGTAGCATCCAGTGACGAGAAATGTCACGAAATGCACCTACAAGAATTATTTCAAAGACTAGATCAATATGGGCTACGAATGAACCTATCAAAATCAATACTTGGAGTTAAACAAGTAGAATTTCTGGGCTACCTTATAACTAAAGGAGGATTGAAACCTATTCCAAAAAAAATACAAGCTATCATAGACTATAAACTACCAGAAACCTACCGTGATCTTCGGCAATTTCTTGGTATCATTAATTTTTATAGGAGACATATTAAGAATGCTGCTGAGTCTCAAGCCTCATTACATGATTATTTAAAAGGAGCAACGAAAAATGACAAACGAAAAGTACCATGGAATGAAGACACTAAAAAAGCATTTGAAAAATGTAAACAAGATCTTGCAAATGCAACCATACTAACCATTCCTATTTCAGATCTTCCATTAGCATTATTTACAGATGCTTCTAATACAGCAATTGGCGCAGTACTTCAGCAATTTGAGAACAAAGCTTGGAAACCAATAGCTTTCTTTTCCAAAAAATTAAACAATGCACAAACTATGTACAGTACCTATGATCGTGAACTATTAAGTATTTATGAAGCAATCAAACATTTTAAACATTACGTTGAAGGAAGAGATTTTACAATTTATACCGATCATAAACCATTAATATTCGCATTCAAACAAAGAAACGACAAAGCATCTCCTCGTCAGTTACGCCATTTACAATTTATTTCGGAATTCACTACAAAATTTCAGCATATTAGTGGAAAAAATAATATCGTTGCAGACACAATACCGCAAAAGGTATATGGAAAAACTATCCGACAACCCGGAGAATTTTTTCAAAGTCCAAAAACTGAAGTGCAAGACGACTTTAAAAAATCGCAGAACGTCATAAACGATATAAGGCCATTGCCTAAAAAATATAACAGAAAGAAAGTTACCTTCTTCTCTAGAAGAAACCAGGAGGGGGAGTGGTGTAACAGACCTCCTTGTCAACAGTTGACATTTCAGTTTTGATAAGTATTTTAATGACATGTAACGACAGATAGAAAATATACGTATTGAGTGGAAGTCGTAATATTTATTTAAAATATCAAAAATAATATTTTGTGGCCTCGCGCTACATATGTATGTATGTAAAATTAATTTGTTACAAATTATTATTGTTAGTTACGACAACCTTACAGACTTATTTGGTTCTTTATTTTATAAGAATACAATAATAATTGTCATCAACACCACTTCTACATCTAACAATTATGGATTATAATGATCATCCTGCTCTATTTTCAGGTTATTCGGGGTGGACGCAGTATGTTTCTTCTTCCATTTATATCGGTCACAGATCATCAAGTCATTTGGTTCATATAATATGATTGTATAAACAAATGATGGAAAGGAATAAACGGAGAGAGTGATCGGGATAGCAAAATTTTAATCCATACACTATTTCTAAGTAGGTACGAGATCAATGTATATAATATTCTATAGTTATTATATTCATAAGTCCATCAGAATGAACGAAAACAGGCATCTATCGCTGAACCATTCAGCTTATTGCTACGTCGCTTCGTCCAAGAATTTCATGTGGCGAAATATTGAAATGTGCTCGGAATAGTAACGATTCTCAGAAACTGCTACTGCCTAGATCGCAAATATTATGTGGTGACACGGGATTATCTACTGGAAGCACGGAGTTATGTATTTTAGTTCATTGACCAGACTCGTCTTGGTGATGTGACAAATCCTATTACATTTCGCGAACGTTTTTTTAAATCTGATTGATGATTTTAACAAAAAAGCAATATTTTGTTATGCTTATTTTCAGTAGATGTCGGGGCAGCGCAGATCAAATCGGTTTGGAGCTCTCGGCTGACTAACTGACTGTGAATGTTAAATCAAAAGAAGGTGAATTGGTGTCTTCGTTATAAAAGCATAATATAGGCTTTCGTGAAGACATGTTTTGCGTCTGCTCAATGTCTACTAATGCCGACGGTACTTCGGTACCCAACGGAGGAAATAACGATCAGGTGAAGTCAATTAATTCTAAAACAGATCCTAAATCCTTATTTGCAACAGAAAATCTTGTTGCTCAATAATTCCTACGCGGTTTCGACTTCTCAAATGTTAAACTATTTCCCCGTGCCTACGGTTATTGTATTTATTACGTTGCTGTAAGGTTTGGATTAGTTTGAGATGGGATGTTACTTCAGATTATTTTCGTGCCATTACCACCTTGCAGGTCTTGCAATACAGGTACTTCTGACAGGTTCACCCTAGTTTATAGGTTTCTGTTCAAACATTACACACCTAAACAAACATTCTGCCAGTGCATCGAACTTGTAAGGGCTTTGCTTTCCGAAAACGTGTTGTTATTCTATTTTAAGCCTTGTTTACTTGAAATAAAAACTGATACAGCTAAGGAGTGGTATTAAATTTGTTTTTCCTCCATCTTGTAGCTTGAGGATACGCCATAAAATTGGTAATGCTGTACGGATATTTTTATTATTCATCTCTGGAGAATCACTGTGAGTAGACACAAGTTAACAAAATGCGTGTTCCTGTTAATTTTGGAACTCTGCCTGGACTTGTAAAGTTTTTTACTTAGTAACACGATACCTTTTACTTAGTAATCATGCCAATTACTAAGTAAAAGGTCTCATGTAGATTAGAAAGTAAAAGGTTACTTCGTATGTGGCGTTATGACTTAAATGTTTAGATATATTACGACATACCCGCAAGACTATTAATTTTCTAAGATTTTCCTTAAGACTTTCTAAAAATATGTATACTGTACTTAAAATCCGTACCCTTTTAAGACTTGCCTCTGTCTTAAATTCAACATTTCCCTCTGAGTTAGCAATTTCATAACATTGTCGCCACCTTCTGCAAAAGAGTTTCGCTCTTGTTGCCAACAAGCAAGGCACAATTCACCCCGACCCTCAACTACTCATAGTTACTTTTTGCGATACTAATTTGTGGCGGCTTTAGAATTTTTACGAAGCTTTAACTTCCCAGGGGGTTTCTGTGATTTTTGACTCTATTTTTAGATTGTGTAAGGTCTTGTTTCGTCCGGAATAAAGAGTGGGATGTGGGGTTTCTTTCTGAATATTTCGCTCCAGCCAAAGGTAGTCCCTGGAGGCATGATCCCAAACTCCTCATTTATCATGCTTGTCACGCGTTGACCATCCTTCGTGTGTACTGCAATATAAGTACATAGCTATGCTTCCATATAGTACCCACGTGGAACGTTGATGTTATATCGAAGTGCTCGATAGTATTGAATAAATATTGACTTCTTATGTAAGCTTGGAAGTTTCATACTAGAAACAAAAGTAACTGCAATTTCATAGTATATTGTTAAAAGAATCTTTCACAAAAAGCAGTAAATCAGGTTAATTATTTTAGTAAGGTTACAGTACAAATATTTTTTGGCTAAGTACATATCATAATTAAAGACGCTAATTAGCGATGGCTACCCATTTTGATATAATTAAGTGAGGCCCAGTTTTTCGACATCACATTCTATACCCTCTGGCTCTAATTATATGATAGAATAATATTTCGTATTTTCTAAGAGACCATGTAGATTTAATAAAGAATTTCAGAGCATGATTCTATAGTGCTTAATAAGTAAGTCGGTCTTAGAGCTTAGTAAATTTCTGGAAAATGTACTAAGATTTCAGTACAAAGTTCCTTAAATATTTAAGTTCTCCATTCCAGAAACAAGTCAACGATATCTAAAATAAGATAGTTTAAAAGAAAAGGCTGAATATTCCTCATTATTAAAATAGTAATTTCTCGAAAATTATTTTGTTTAGTTACTTCATATAACATTATCAATTGAACAGTTGTAATGTTTTGTATAACTTAATGTGTTGTTCATAGTACAAAGTAGTGGTCTCATTAAATTATCGACTTTTATAAAATTCAGTACGCAATAAAGAATGTTATATTGTAACAGTCGGGATCAATCATTCTTACAAATTGTCTGTTAAAATATTTATGCTGAACTATACGTTCATATTATCAGATCGGAGATATATCTTGTATATTGCTAACGTTTAGTTTAGTTTGTATATTGCCAAGGAATTTTATGAAAAATTATGATGGGTCATGAAATTATAATATTTTTTTTTATCATTTCATTTCACCTGCTGGTAACTGGCGATAAGGGCAGAAGAAGGTATCGAGCTTCACCTGGAATGCTCAATCTTCTAATTAATTGTTGGAACACAATAATACTGTTAACTTATTATTATATTATAACGACAGATTTTGATAAGATAGTGGTGGCTTGTCAAGCGGACTTAAAAATGTTCTGCCACCCCGCCTATGCACACTGCGCCAGGGTGGTGGATTATTTCCCATCCACTCCTTTTTGATACATATCATCCAGCACACCGGAAAGGTGCTATTGATAAATGAATGTATAGAAAAGAGGCGGAAACGACCATGTCGAGAGACCGATGAACGGAGGAGTGATAAGGGTGACACCATTCTAATCTATAATGCTCAAGGTGCTGGCTTAGGTTTTACGGCCGGCCGCCTGCCTGACACCGTACCAAATATACCGAACACAGTAATCTACTTACGTAGGTTTAAATTTCATGCAATCTAATTAGACCTCTATACCAATTTAAGTAAAAGCGGAACCATCTTGTTGAAAGCACAGCTATGCAGGCCCAATATCGCGCGAGTTCTAGCTGATACGGAGTTCTATAGTTGGCGAAAACAAACACAGAATTTAATGGAACCGCCGACTGATTAATGCACGCCATAGGAGCTCCGAATCTGGATGGTGAAAGCTTATTTGTTTAAAATTTGGCACTTGAATAATATTCCTCGTTCCGGACTTTATTCGTATTTACATTAAAAGATTTTGAGCCAGAATTGGAGCACATACATACACTCATCAACAATGTCTAAGGATATTTTATATCCACCTACTTCATGTTATATCTGCCTCCATTCTTTTACTGACATTATTTTCTGCAGTTTATCAATGACTTACTTAATTATGGTCATCCGTCATAACATTGAATAAATTGCATAAAAATCGGCAGTATTTTTAAAATGACCATCCATACAACAATCCATATAGTCAATAAAATATCCTTAGATAAAGGAGTGTACAATTTTTCGCAACGCAGTTGCCTCACTCAAATTGTTTGTACGAAAGCAAAAACCTCAGTCTGATTCCATTATAAGGTAGATTAACTTTAAGACTACCTCGGCAAAACATTTCAGACCTGATGCGAGCCGTTTTCGGCGCAAATCCCCCAAGTCAATGTTAACATTCCACAAAGAAACTTTGACTCGGTCTTTAGAAAATCTCTAGTTTTGTGCTTATCACCGTAATCGAGTTTGACGCATTTGAAAATGTTCCAACCAATAATACTACAGCGTTTGCAAAGAATTGACTGGATGAAGGAGGGGCACAAAGCGAAAAATGACTACGGAGCCACAACAATAAAGCAAAACCAAATTAAGGATTCCACAACGAGTATCTCCTTGAAAAAGGAGGCTAGAATTACGTCGGGTTTGTGATTTGAATTTATTACCCCTTAGGCTAATTTTATTTCGACGGAGCGGGGAATATGGTCGGTTCTTCGGAAGCATCCCGGGCATAACGTCGACAATATTGTGAGAGATGTCTCCGCGTTACTGGATCTTTGTACAATCAGGAATATAATAATTTCCTTGTTTAAGTCGAATGAGCGTGGAAATTTTTTGGGACGTTCGCGTTTTTTGTCTCTAGTTGTAGTTGCTTTTGTTTTGTTTACAAACGCAATCACTTTTGAAGTGGCAAATTGCAATTTGCACTTTGAAGCAAACACTTTTTTATGCTTGTTTCCGTAAAGACGTTACTATTTTATTTTTTGGGCTTTTTATTAGAGAATAAATTCAAGATGGCCACAAAAGACGTACAAAGATTGTATAGAGCCGTTTTTCAATTTGTCGAGGGACAATTGGTAATTTTAACTTCTGAGTGACTGGCCAAGGAGAGTATTTGGATTTATTTTTTCGTCCCTTTTGGTCCGATAGTTATTCAAGAATGGGATTTTAACTCATGTGCAGTATAAGTATGTGATTTAAGTTTAAGTATGTGATTCTGAAATGTTTTGCCGAGGTGGTCTTAAAGTTAATCTACCTTATAATGGAATCAGACTGAGGTTTTTGCTTTCGTACAAACAATTTGAGTGTTGTATAGCAAGGAATTAGCAGCGGTATTCCATCTGCATTTTCTAGCAATATCACAGTTGACGTTATCGGTAGATGACTATCCTAATTACAAATCTTGCAAAATACAAGCGTAAATGTACCGTAACTCATGCTTGTGGCTAAGCAATTTAAGCAGTAGTTGGCATTAAACCACTTAAATTTCCCCCCATCTTGTTCGCCAATAGCATTTATTGCACAGCAGGTTTTCCAGTTCGCAAAGTTTGAATACACGTTTGTGCAACTTCATAGCGTTCTGTGCTCGACTGTACTCTCCAAAGTTACATCCACAGGTGAAAGTCGGCGCTTTAATAATAAAAAGAACGCAGGAAGGGGAAACTGGGGGAAAACGACCACTGTTTATTGGGAAACAAAGCCACTGAGCCGTGCAGTATGCACAACGGTTGTACTAAATTAGAAAAAGGGCCGCTTCCCAAGTTTGCTGGTTGCGCTTTCCAGGGGTATGTATGCAAATTGGAAAATCTCGTATTTTATTTAGGGAGCCGAGAGAGTGTTTCATAAATTTTTATGATTGAAATTCGTTTCGAGATTTTTTTTAGGGAAGTATGTAGTATTATGGATTTGAGCAGCATGGATCAACTGATTGAACACTCGATTCGATATTCAGAGTATTCATTCATATACATAAATATCATATAGCTACAACGTTTCTGTAAAAAATTTCACAGGCAGTTTTTTTATTATCCTTTTACTCAAAGTTCTGTTTTTCAATTATTTTATTTTCAAATCACTTTATGTTATCATATGATATCTAGCACTACAAATACTTTATTTTTATCAAGGAAAATAACCTAATTATAAGAATTATTTAGTAGTCTATTAGAGGTTCGCCCGCCGGAATTAGGATCCTGAGCTCCCGGGTATGATTCTCAGGAGAGTACAAATTTGTACTCGGTTTGGTCGATGGTAGGACTTTTTTCAAGTCCGCCTAGCTAGCTGCCACCATCTTATCAAAATCTGTCGCCATAATAATAATGTTAACATTATTGTGTTCCGACAAATTATGTGTTATGATAGCCAGCCCCCGGGTGTCGTTGAGTCTTCCAGGTGAAGCTCGATTCCATCTTCGGGCCTTATCATTACTGACCATGAGGGGAGATAATGGCCAAGAGCTTCTGTGTCTAGTTCAAAAGAAAATATTATTATGTAGACTGTCTGTCTGTGATGTAGGTATTGTCTTATGTTTTTTCTTTAGGTCAATTACAAGCGGCTATTTCTTTAATTAAAATACGAGACTTTCCTTGACGACTTAATCTTCAATGGTTGGCATAGAAACTAGATTATACTAGGAATTCTCTCGAGAAATATTCTCTTAATTAACATTTCTATCTGCTTACTTCTAAGCTCGCACAACGAAACCGCTGTTGGTAATTTTCGTTAGTAATGCTTACCATAAACTTTTGTCATTGTTTTTCATCAATCAAAATTCCAAGATCATCTTAAATGATTTAGCTTCGGTGATAAAAAATTATAATAATACACTTTTACTCCAAATAATTGTTCTTGGTATGTTTTAATTTTATTTCTTTGGCTTTCTTTTGCAGATAAGTGATAGATCGCTGCGAATATTAAAAAATCCATTAAAGATTTGCTGTTAATGTAAACAGTGATGAAATATAATTATGATTGAGAACCTTGGTTCTGTTTTCTTAGTTTGTTTACACTATCTCTTTTTCTAGATATGGTTTGGAGAAGACAAGTGATAAGTATGACGACGATGATAAAGACCATAAGTAAATATTTTTTTAAATATAGTTAAGGATTTTTAAAAAGAGTCCTCTCTTTAAGGTTTGTTTTCGAATAACCCTTCGACGATCGTTCGACGGTAGTGATAATTGTATCCTGCTCTGCTGTCACCATGCGGCTGTCCTAATAAAGAGGGTAGTCGTTGAAATTAGTGGCTTTGATTTACCTTACTCACCAGCTATTAGGCAAAGGGTTGTAATGGCTAAAACCATAGTAAACGCAATAGCAAATGTAATAGCGATAAAACGTTAACCCTCTCATAATGGGGCCTGACAACGGACACGACTTACATTGCTTTGGTTACTTTAATTGTGCCTATGTTGATACAATTTACGGTTTACTCCAGCCGCGACAAAACACCTTTGCCACAGTCAACCAACACACGTTTTACGATCGAATAAATTCTAAACGCCATTGTCATTCAAATCCACTAAAATACGAACAACCCCGCGCTCTATCGGCGTTCGTAAAAAGGGTTTGGAAATAAAAGAGCTCTCCCAAAATATTTTTCAACAATGTATGTGTGTGTCGCCTTTTTACAACATTTATACGGTAGGAGTTTTATTAGTCACGTATGCTTGGGTGATTAATAAATTATACTCTGTACCTACACCTTATGAATCTTTAGTGCGTAAAGGATTATAGTGACTTTTGATCGCGACGTTCTTGTGTTAGTTATTTTTATTTTCGGGCACGTTTCGAACATCTGTTGTCATTATTCATATTATGCGGTTGATTTATCTGCAGCAGGTTATAGACTGTTAATATTAGTTAGGAATGTTGTTATAGTAAATTTAGATTAGGTGTCTACGTCTAACCCGTAGGTGCAAGAGAGCGGGAATTCTGTTATAAATATTAATGTTACAGTAAATAAGTTTTGAAATAAAATACTAAGCATTAATCTAGCAATAAATTTTTTAAATTTTCTTTGAATTTTCTGATACCAAATAGTTTAGTGTCTTAGCGCGCTCGGCCTGCGATTGTGTTTGCTTTGAAATTAAAACACTTTGATCTAATATTAGCTCTAATTGACAATTTTACGTATATTTGTCGTGTCGTAAATATTGTTACAACCCCCTATCTTTCCCGCTTGTGGCGTAGATACAAGGCAAGAATAAAAACAATGATAAGCAGTAGCATTCTTCATAAACCTAGCAATATACTGCGATACGTGCCCGATAGAAGACAATAGGCCCGCCCCTATTACATGGACCTACATAGTTGGCGAAATGTGGGTGTTAATACAACATGTAACATAAATAACATACATCCTGAACACCACTCATGCTAACATAGCCATATTAATACTATAATGTTACTAAAAATTGAAATTGTTAATTTTTTTCTTCCTCCATACTAATTGTTTCGATAGTAAAGCAAAATGTGTGAAAAATTCAATAATTAATTTTGTAACTTTGACTTGATTTGATTTTGATATCACTTTAGTTTTTATCTGACTAAAAGCCGCACTCAGAGCCGTTACTTAATACAAAAAAATGTCAATTCAATACTAGTTACTAGTAGCTGTTCTTGCTCTATGGTCTAGTTTTGATTGACAATTTTTTGTATTAAGTATTCATTAAAGTTAATTGCGGCAGTAAGTTAGCATGTAGTGTTCATGATCACCAGCTCTTTAATGTCCTGCTGCTGGGCCAGGGGCTTACCCTATGGGTGAAAGAATGTAGGGAGACAGCCGGGACCAACGGCTTAACGTGCCTTACGAAGCACGGAGGAACTTGACATAAAACATTTTTGGTCACCCATCCAAATCCGGCCTTAGCGAACATTGCTTAGTTTATGCAATCGCAGGCAGTGTGCTAAGCCACTGCGCTAGCGAGCTGTTCCATAATTTGTGTGTATCTATAAATGACAATACAACTCGGAAGCGTGTTAAAATTCCAAAGTGAGCGCCACTCGAGCCCCGGCCTCGGCACGTAAACATCACACGCAGGCACAGTTGAGTAGCGAAAGCTCCGAGTCTGCGAAATACCGGGGCACGGGGCTCTCCATGCGACAGGTGAGCGCTTCGATCAAAGGGCCCCATTGATCCGTCTGCGGCCGGAGGGTTAACATTTGCAGGGATTACTTATGTCCCCGAACGCGCTCCGATCGAGTAGTTTGACATTAAGGTTTTGCTACTGTTTATAAACGTAAATGTTAGTTATTCGACTTCTGTACAGAAAAAATGATAAGATTTATTATTATAATACATACGTTCATACTTCTTGTTTCCCATAAGGGTTGGCAGTAGTGTTGACTACAGGTTCTTGCTTCAAGACCGATATGCATTAGCTTGATCAAACAGTGTCACACTACATACAGTTGATAGTGCATTGTTACACTACATTCCTTGCTTCTAGACTGATATGCATTAGTTTGATCAAACAGTGTCACACTTAATAGGTACTCTTGATAGTGCATTGTCACACTACATTCCTTGCTTCTAGACTGATATGCATTAGCTTGATCAAACAGTGTCATACTACATACAGTTGATAGTGCATTGTCACACTACATTCCTTGCTTCTAGACCGATATGCATTAGCTTGATAGCTTGATCAAACAGTGTCACACTTTATAGGTACACTTGATAGTGCATTGTCACACTACATTCCTTGCTTCTAGACCGATATGCATTCGCTAGATCAAACAGTGTCACACTACATACAGTTAATAGTGCATTGTTACACTACATTCCTTGCTTCTAGACTGATATGCATTAGTTTGATCAAACAGTGTGACACTACATACACTTGATATTGCATTGTTACACTACATTCCTTGCGTCTAGACCGATATGCATTCGCTTGATCAAACAGGTGTCACACTTCATTCTCTCGTTTATTAGTAAATACATTCTCTTGATCAGTGTCAATGTCAACTCTAGGCTGAAATGGTGTTATTATTATCTCTTCAATTGATAGTGAAATATCTGATTTAGGTATTGATCGTTTAGGTATATAAATATAAAAGTACGGTAAGACCTGTAATATTCTTAACCTGTAGGATGAACAAGTGAGACTTTTAACTGGAAACAAGTAGTACAGGCACCGAACAATAGTTTTAACGGCAAACTAGGTTATCCGGACACAAGTGTTTGCCCCCTTTGGACCTTTTGTGTCAGGCGTCTCAAAGGGAAACTGCTGATCGACTTATTTCTGAAGATATAGGACAACAATTAGAATGGTTAACTTGGTTACGAAGAATAGGGTACTGTCGATAGCGCATTAAGGGTAACACTTGAAAATGCGATTCGAACAGGCATTCAAGCAGTTTTGATAAGGCGATACCTATGAGCCAAATACAGACATAGCTTTGACGTGAACCTTTAAAATTAATTTCGTTTTTGTAGGCACTGTCCGAGGAGGTTAATAGCGCTAGGGCAGTTTGCTCTTTTCCATTTGGGTGACCTAAGTTGCATAATGGAATACACCAGCCCGGCTAGCACGACCACCGAAACACGTTGTGATATAGATATTTATCGCTTTGAACTGTCAATAATCATTGGACTTTCGACATTTCAAAAAGATATATGACTTTACTTTATGTTGAAGTCATATTTTTTGGAACCTATCATATCGTGTTTCGGTGTTCATGCTCGTAGCCGGGCAGGTAATCTTCCATAGTCGACTTCTACCGCCCCTACCTTCAGCCCCGACTCATCCCAAGGGCCCTTGGGATGAGTCGGGGCTGGCGCCTTCCACGTTATTTTTTCGCTCCCAGGCCAGCATGCAAGAGTGCACCACCAATCTGAACTGATAACAAGACTTCCCTTTCTTCCGAGCTCGACCAATTAAAAAGTGAAACGAACATAGGAAGCCGAGCCAGCGGGGGCACGCCGAATAAATCAAAGTGATTTGTTGTGGACGCCGCGGAGAGCCCGTCAACGTCCGACATAAATCCGGCCGAGTTATTGGCCCCGGGATTTCGGCAATCGCATCTTCGGATTCGGCTTTAAATCAGGGAGAAACCTTAGCAGATGGATAAACATAGATTGGGCACTGCTTCTGAATTAGTACTCAATACATCTATGATAGATAAGTTGTGAAAGAGCGGGTCACTTCTGCCTAGATTTTCCTTACGGCATGATACCAGATTACGCAGACGCGGGATCGGCGGGATTTGCGGGACTGAAAAAAAGCGACCTCTCGCGAGCATGATCGCTCGCTGACTGACGATGGCAGAAGTTCTGCCATTGCCAGTACCTACTTCACCATCAGCCCCCACCAAGAGGAGCTCGCTAGTTCAATAATTAGTTGGTGTTAGGACTTCTTTCAAGTCCGCCTGGCTAGCTACCACCATCTTATCAAAAATCTGTGGCCATAATAATAATGTCAACAGCATTATTGTTTCGACAACTGTGTTAAGATAGCCGGCCCCTCTGTGGTTAAGGGTTCCAGGTGAAGCTCGATTCCATCTTCGGCTCTTATTGTCACGTACCATCAGCTGAGTTGAAGGGCAAGAGTTTCCCAGTCTAGCATATAAAAAAAAACAAAAAGCAACCTTAGCAATGCTCGCGGTGATGGATCAAGATTGGGCACTGTTTCGGAATGATTTCTCAATGCATCTTTGATAGATAAGTTGTGAAAGAGCACGCCATTTCTGACTTCTGCCTAGACCTTCCTTCCCGGGTGATACCGGATTATGGACGCGGGATTTGCGTGACTAAAAAAAAGCGGGCATACGACTTCTCGCGAGCACGATCGCTCGCTGACATCACCACCAGCCCCCACTAAGAGGAGCTCGCTAGCGCAGTGGCATAGCGCCCTTGGCCTACGATTGCGTAAACTAAGCCATGCCACTAAGGCCGGTTATTGGATGGGTGCTTCGGAAAGCAAGTTAAGCCGTTGGCCCCGGATGCATCTGCAGTCGTTAATACCCACCAACCCGCACTGGGCCAGCGTGGTGGGTTAATACCCAATCTCCCTATATTCTTCCATCCATAGGGATGGCCCGTGCCCCAGCAGTAGGGACATTAAAAGGGCTTCAAGTAAAGCCTTGGTAGGCACTTACGCGGCTGACTTATAAAATTCTCGTACATTCTGGTTTCATAATTTCCAATTAAATGTCTCAATTCCCCTGGTATTACTAAATAAATATTTTTAAGAAATAATAAGGAAAGAGTCACAAAAAGGAACGACATGTAGTATATGCACGGTTTTAACATAAATACATTATTCTTACCTCAGATATTCAAACCATCCTCCATACGGAAATAGTTCAACGCATGGCGATGACTGAGTACAATTTTGTGCTTTTCTACAAACCAGTTAATTTGCCAATCGAAACAAAAAAATTCACAGTTTATTTGAAATAAAACAACTTTCACGAATAAGATTCGCGTGTAATTAGGATTTGGAATATTTATTAACTAACCCGACGTTTTGATCACCTTACAGCGGCCGTGGTCACAGGGAGACTAAAGACAGTTTATTTAACAGTTTATGCCGTTAACTGCACTTCGGCATAATCAACTTCGAAGTTCAGTATATCAATTATAAGTAACACACAAATGCATCGTCAATTTTTGCATATACTACACACGTGACACATCGAATGCGACATTTACAATAATGTTCCAATTTTATTGGCTTATTTAGAAAATTTACTGCCCAAATCAATGGGCGTAGCATGTGAAAGAAGTGGGCGAGTACACTCACTTAACATCGTCGAGGAATTCGTGTTCTTTTGTCAATAAGGTCGCTTCTTCAATCTGGAAGTTGTTCTAGAAAACTATTTTAATAAAGTAAAGTTTTGACTATCATTGTAATATGGGCTTCAGCTGTTGACTGAATACAACAGGTAGGTACTTCTACCTGCTGCGATGGTGATGGTGAAATGGCTATAGGCTCGCTGAATGTGACACCTCTGCCTGTCGAAAAAGACTGCCTGTGATTTTTGTATAAATAAATTATTTATTTAGCCGAAAGTATGTAGCTTACTCTAAGAACTTGAATTATCGATTGGTAGTCATCGACTAGATGACAAATTTTAATATACGTACATAATTATCACGTAGATTACATTACATACATACATAAAATCACGCCTATATCCCCGAAGGGGTAGGCAGAGGTGAACTAGCACCCACGTTTCGCCAACTATATCAAGTCCCATGTAATAGGTGGCGAGCATATTGCCATTTATCGGGCTCAAAAGTCGCAGTACTATTGCTAGGTGGTATAAGAGGAACACTGCTGCCCATTCCTCATCACTATTAATTTATCCTTAGTCGCCTTGTACGACACCCACGGGAGAGATTTGGGGTGGTGACAATTGTATTGTACTCTGCCGTCACCAGAACGAATGTCTGAGTTCTTTAATATAAGAAACACAGTAAAAGAACATTTGCCCCTACCAAGATTCGAACCCAGGACATCTTGGCCATTGGACCTAACCGGCTATATGAGAGTTTAGTGTTGCTGTCAATCAATCAATAATTGATCAACCTAACTGGATTAACATACCATCACATAATATAGTCTCATTTCTAATTTGTGCCAACTAATAACCGCTCTTAGCTGCACCCATGATTTTAGGCCAACAGCATAGTTAAAATGAGAATCCATAGATGTCATTTCAAAATGGAAAATGATCATGCATTCAGCTTTGAGAGGCGGAACGTTAACGTACTGGGCTAAATATGTTTCGTACATTGATTTTACGCGTCTATATTTCCGGAGAATTTTGTGCCGAAATAGGGATGATTACACTAACAAAGAATCACCGATATTATGATTTATAATAATAATTTAGGATAAGGAGATTCGTTAATAGTCACTTGTTATCAGATTATACATGTGATTGATATATATTTTATAAAAAAAAGTACAAAACTTAGCAATCCGCGATGTTTGCTAAAACGCCGTGTGACGTCATTATTTAGTTATCTCCATTTTGACATTTTATTTGCCAATCAAATTCACTGGTTTAATATAAAAAACTGGCCTTTTTACGTAATAGTGACGTCACACAGACGCCATTGCTATTTTGGAAATTTTAAATTGCATTATTCAAAACATGTTTTTTTCTATCAAAATCGAGAGTTTTTATAAAAAAAATATTTATTTTGGGTAAAGTAGACACGTAGGCAAAAACATGGTGTAGTTTTTCAAAATTAGTCATCACGCCTATTGCCGTGTGGTGACAGCAGAGCAGAATACAATCTTCACCACCCCAAATCTCTCCCGCAGGCGCACGAGGCGACTAAGCGCTTGGGTGCCTGATACTGGCAATAGGATCCCCTTATTTAGAACCTCTGTTTTCTAGTACGCCGTGTGTTGACGGCAGAGCAGAATACTATTGTAACCACCCTCATGGTGAAGAAAGCAATGAGTAATGGGGAGGAATGGGCAGCAGCGTTCGTTTTTCACCTAGCAATATTATGCGATTTAGGTGCCCGACATAAATGGCTCGTCACTCATTACATAGGGCCTAACCTAATGTGGTAAATAAAAAGTGGACCTTACTTCACCTCTGCCTACCACTGATTGATTTATATATATATAGTGATTTATATATACACGTATCTTCTGTTTTAAATAATCTGGCGTGCATTTTACAGTACAAAAACAAATAGTATAGCCATTTATTTCTCTCGATTTACTCACAATAAGCATTCATCTGCAATTACTGTTCCACGCATCGGCAAAGTACGGTCAACGTATTGCTCCAATCGATTGTCAACCTCAACTTGTTTGTAGTAAGGCACAAATCGATTGAGGAAAATTGACAATTTGTGGTACCCTGACGTCCTGTTGACTGTACACAACAATTATCTAAAAAAGGGACACCGCCTTAACTGTCCGTGTGTCCAATCTGGTCCTGTGAAGTGGCGGCCCAAAAAACTCGGGTCACATCGGACAAAATAATTGATCAACAAAGAACTCTGGACTACGTGAAAGACCGCCTGTTTGTCGGTTGCATTAATTTTCAGGATTCGTCAATAAATAATTTTCAATACATTTTCTTACACTCGCACCTATGATCTAGCCCAAAGTGAGTAGAATAAGCCAAGTGCTTATATTATGAATACTTTTTTTTTCCAATGTTTCTATCTGCAATCAGCCTCTTGGCTATAATCAGTTGAGAGAGATGCATCGTCTTTGCGGAGTTTGCACATCCCGTGATGTGTCACCTCCCTTCGTTTAGCACGTTAGACCGAGGCTAATCGTGCTCTTTTGAGTCTGAAAATGTTGCCATTTGTTTTTGTTAGTGCCAAGGCCAGGTAGTTCTTATGGTGATTAACTCTCTGCTTGTAGGCTGCAGTAGACCTTTCTATTTTGATCTCCCTGATCGTAGCGATTTCTAGGTACTTATGAATTTCTGCGTTACGTGTGAACCATGGCGCATTATAGTATATTATGAATACTTGATGACGGACAAACTTTATATATCATCTTCACCAGCATTTTTAACGTCCCAACTGCTGTGGACAGGCCTAGCTTCCCCATGGATGAAAGAATATAGGGGCCTTAACCCACCACGGCCCAGTGTGGGTTGGTGGGTATTAACGACTGCCGATGCAGCCGGGACCAACAGCTTCACGTGTCTTCCGAAGCAAGGAGGAGCTCGCGATAAATTTTTGGTCACTCATCCAATGACTGGCCTTTACGAACATCGCTTAGTTTACGCAATCACAGGCCGAGCGTGCTATGCCACTGCGCTGACGAGCTCCTCCCGGATTCCGTACCCAAAGGGTTAAGCGGGAACCTATTACTAAGACTCCGCTGTCTGTCCGTCAGTCTGTCACCAGGCTGTATCTCAAGAACCGTCATAGTGAGACAATTGAAATTTTGACAGATGTTGTATTCCAGTTGCCGCTATAACAACACATACCAATAAACAGAATAAAATAAATATTTAATAGGACTCCCATATAACAAACGTGTTTTTTTTACTTGGTGTGTAGAGAATGGTACGGAACCTTTCTTGCGGGAGTCCGACTAGCACTTGACCGGCTTTTTTAATCGGCCGACTTAATTTCGCGACGAACTGTGTCGACTTGTCGGTAAGGTACGGTGTGACGTCGACACACTTTGATGGCACCGCGCGCTTGTTCGAATTATTGTCGTACTCCGCTCTTGGTAAGAGACTGTTCAAATAAACCAATAAATATTTCTTATCGGGTTCCGAGACGGTCAATCAGTTTGGCGTCAAGCACGTCGATTTTAGTTTGCTTCAAGCATTTTCATCGTCTATAATGCTTTCTTGATGCTTGACTCAGCATTTAAGAGCATTTTTATGTCTATTTGATTTGTATGATCTGAAAAGTCTGCCTGATTGTCGGTGGAATTAATTTTTAGGATTCCGTCATCATTACCAGCCTTTTTTGACGTCCCCGCTGCTGGGGCACAATGGATGGAAGAATGTACTGAGAAGGGCCCAGTGCAGATTGGTGGGTATAAACGAGACTTCTCGTGCCTTAACGTGCCTTCCGAAGCACGAAGGAACCCGAGATAACAAATTTTTGGTCACCCATCCAATGACCGGTATTAGCGAATACTGCTTTGCTTATGCAATCGCAGGCCGAGCGCGTAAGCATATCAACTGGACGTTCCAATTTAAATTGTTGTACAAAAAAGATGATTAATTTTAGGTCACTCATCCAATGACCGTCCTTAGCGAACATTGCTTAGTGCAATCTCGTGCAGCTGTACAAAAACATCTGGAGTTAAGATTGACAGTGCCGTCTTTCTCGCCGGCATACCTGCCACACGCGCCGTTCCCCGCATACCTTCGCCCCGCTTTTTCCCTCATCTGCCGAGCAGTAATGATGATTGGTCATTTTCAAAGATCGAATAAAACTGTCATTCGTGAAAAAAAAAAACAGATCGAAATTGCTCCGCGATCGCCATTTTTGGGTCTTTGAACTTTTGCGGGAATTTTGATTCAATTAAAATTTTATTGTGAGTTTGAGAAGGGCTGGTATGCTCGCCTTGTGGTCACTGCGATTACGTAAGCTAAGGAATGCTTGATAAGGTAACCAAAAACTGCACTAAAATAAAACAATAACATGTTACACGTAAAAGGATATAAATATCGTGTGGTGCCGGCAGAGTAGAGCACAATATTGTCACCACCCCCATCTCTCCCGTGACGTGGGTCATACAAGGCGACTAAGTGTAAAGACAGCGATGAGTAATGGGCAGCAGCATTCCTCTCATACCACCTAGCAATGTATTGCGATTTACGTACCACGTGAATACGCTCGCCACCTATCACACGGGACCTAACCTATTTGCCGAAAAGTGGGTGTTAATTAATTCACCTCTCAGGCAGAGGTGAATTATCACATTTATCACCTATTGTGTATTGTGATTTATGTAATGTATGTGTCAAAGGCTACGCTTGTAACTAACTTTCTTGCAGATTGCAAAAACAAGTCCTACACTAAAGTGATATAAAACTCAAGTTCTAGATATGGAATTATTATATTAAAATAATAACACCTACGTACACTGTTCAATAGTCTCTGATATCGCATCTGCCACTCACAGAAGACCTACCCTACACAGGCCTTTCTTTGAAATCTTGAGTATCGAAGGGATTTGTGGATCACTTGCACGGATCAGAATAGCCTGGTTTTACCATTTAACCCACGCGTGCTCCTTTATTGGTCGAAATTGCCCCTAAACGGTACCAATGAGATGTTATTTTGTTGTATATTTACGACATTCAGCTTGCATGATAATACGTTTGTGCTGACATAAAATTTGTTGTAAATAGTTGAAGTTAGTGCTTGTGAAAATTGAATCTAGTCATTTAAGTAGGGATACAATGTCAAAAGCTTGAATAAAGTTGTTTGTCAACTAGAATAAATGGGTGTTATTCTTAGATTTTTTAATTACATACATATTATTATGTAAGTCACGCTTTTCTCCCCGAAGTGGTAGGTAGAGGAGTATTATCACCCGCGTTTCATTAGCTTATTTCAGGCCCACCGTAATATTGCCATCCACCGAGATCTTTAATAGTAGTTGTTAGCTTCTCTGCTCACTTTTACTTCAATGGTTTATTGACAAGTTATAGTAAATATACTACTATGTTGTTACCTCCAAATAGAGTTGACCACATATAACTGAGAATATTCTTCGGATTTCTTCATTTACATGCGAACTCTAAATAATAAGGAGACGGTAGCTAATCAAGATCGTCAATCTAAATAAGGAACGCCGACCACAGTAAGCCATTGATCAGAATTCCAACCCACCGTATCGTAATAGGACCATCCACAAAATTCACCAAATTTATCTTTCGACGTGAAATTATCGAGCTCCGTTTGCTTGTTCAGGTTGCAAAATAATTAAAGATAATATTGTGATTGTATCAAATGGAACGTTTAATTATCAAGGTGGAACGGCGAAATTAAAAAGAAAACTATTTGGAAAAATTTACAGAAACACTGTTACATGCTTCCGATTATTTGGGACATTCATACGTCACGCCTTTCTCCCACACGGGTAGGCAGAGATCACTTCTCTAACATTTTAAAATGTAAATTTAACTTACTTTGACAATTCGATTTTAATTTTACTTTGACAATGTTAATTACAAATTTCTCCCACAGGTGTAGGTAGGGTCAATTATTTATTTTTCTCTAACTTTTTTACTTTGGCAATGTTGATTTATTTATACATAAATAGATATTTTGAAGTACCTATGTTTTTAAAGTGAAGTGACTGTTAAAACGTATGTTTTTTTTATACTAGACAGGTAAGCTCTTGCCCTTCATTTCACCTGGCGTAGATATTATTTATACACAGTACATAACAAAGGAAAAACATAAAGGTTGACCCCGTTATTTTAAAATTAAATTTAACATTTTAATATCTGCCATCATACTTACTTTTATTTACCGGATGAATAGAGAATTCATTGTCGGATGAATGTATGGGTAACTATTTAATTTCAATTCGGCTTATGGATGAAAGTAAAATGATTCGTCTTCTTGGCCGTGTGGTATAGGCATTTGCCCAGATTGCATAGGACGCAGGTGCGACGGTAATCTTTCGAATATTTTCTGAATTATTTTTATTTTTAAAATTGATTATTAGGATTGAATTGTACTGTCGACAAATAGTCTAATGTATTTGACTTTCTAAACTTAACACTTTGAATGGTTCATGTTTGCCCAAGATGCTGACCAATAGGAATCTCGGCTCCTACGGAATCTTACCAAATATGGCTGGGCAGAGAGAGAAATCATGGTGGCGGAGGTGAGTGTTGACATGTTGTGAAGGGGCTCCGTAAACCTACACTTGGGTCACAAGTCCCAAGCGCTGCCACTGTCTTCCCCCTCTGGCACACTATGGACCCGGCACCCCGGCGCCTTCCAACGCTGCGTCTCCCGGTTCGTGGCCGCCATTCGAGGACCTTTCCGCCCCAACGGCCGTCAATCCTCCTCGCAATGTGCCCTGCCCACTGCCACTGAAGGTCCGCAATTCTTCGGGCTATGTCGGTGACCTTAGTTCTCCTGCGGATCTCATCATTTCTGATATGATCACGCAGGGAAACACCGAGCATAGCCCTCTCCATTACCCTTTGAGTGACTTTGAGTCTTCTTATAAGGTCCATTGTAAGCGGCTACGTTTTGGTGCCGTAAGTCATCACTGGCAACACACACGCATTGAAGATCTTTTGTCTTTAAACTTTGAGTCCGCTACAGGCAAAAACTGCCCTTTTTCCCCCAGCACACATCACCGCTTTTCGTAAATCACCTTGCGAGCTGTTAGCCCGGGCATCAATCAAAACAATTAAGAGTCGTACAACGCCCACACATGCATTGGCAACAAATCACACACAGTACTAAAACTTTGTGACACGTTGTGTACCGCAAAAAATGCACAGACTAGATTGGAAACGGGCGTATTCAATAATCCATTAGACTACAACTACGCTGTGACGGTTTGACAGATGACGTACGACGCCATGCATGACTGATGGCTCGGTGTGCTCGTGGCGTTTGGACTATGGAGTTAGATGACAATTCATTTAAATGAGAAAGCAGTTTACATGGGAAAATGAAATTGTTGTTTTTACTATTTTCCTCGAAATTTTTCCATATTTTCTCACCTTTTATACCTTGGTTGGTCCAAGACAGTCATTTCAAAACCAAAATCAACTAAATAAAACAAAAAAAAACATTTTTATTTAAAGAAGAAGAAGATAGAAGATTAGTCACCAATACGAAATCAGCCGTGTGGTGACGGCAGAGTAGAATACAATTGTCACCACCCCAAATCTCTCCCGTGGGTGTCGTACAAGGCGACTAAGGATAAATCAGTGATGAGGAATGGGCAGCGGCGTTCCTCTTATACCACCTAGCAATAGCAATGTACTGCGACTTTTGTGCCCGATAAATGGCAATAGGCTCGCCACTAATTGGAACCTAACATAACTGGCGAAATGTGGGTGCTAGTTCACCTCTGCCTACCCCTTCGGGGATATAGGCGTGATTTATGTAGGTATGTATGTATGTACTAATAATTACCAATAATGTTAAAACAAAGCATTTTACAAAAAAAATACATGAGATAAAAAATCTAGGGTTTACAAGTATAACAGATGTGCAAAACATTCATTTATACACAATATAACAGCGAGTTACAGCTACCATGCACGTGGCGGACCACAAACAACAGCATGCCCAAAAAGGGTTGGTGTCAGCCGAAGCCAAATCCTTGAGCAGTCTTATTTGAAAATCAAAAACTTTAAACCAATCTATTTATATTTCTTATTTAATTACAACATTCAAATTCTTTTGAATATAGCTAATATAATAAAGAATAAGCGATTTAAAACGCATTAGTTATATTTATCAGATTTCCAGTGCTTTTCATAGAAGTGCTCGAAATTTTCATGTCTTAAATTAGCCATAGTCTGTGAGTCCTTAAATATCAATCAGCTATCAATTTTTATTCATGCGTCTACATCAATCGCAGGTATCAATGTTTTGAAAAAAATAATAGGTATCCAAACAAGTTTAATCATAAATCTGTTTTTAAGTTAAGTTTAAGTTTCAAGTTATCATTCGTTTTGCTCTGAAGCTTTTTCTACTTATGTTTGGCAGGAGATTAGTTCCGAAGCACGGGAGGAGCTCCGTGGCGCAGTGGCTTAACGCGATTGCGTAAACTAAGCAATATTCGCTAAGGCTGACCATTGAATAGGCGACCAAAAATATATTAACTCGAACTCCTCCTAGCTCCAGTAGGCACTAAGCCGTCGCCGGTCCCGGCTGCATTTACAGTCGTTAATACCCACCAATCCACAATGGGTCAGCGTGGTGGATTATGGCCCATTATCTCTATATTCTTCCATCCATAGGGCAGGCCTGTGTCCCAGCAGTGGGAGCATTAAAAGGCTAAAATGATGATGACTTATTTTTGAAAGTTAAACTATAATTTTGGTGCTTATTAGTTTTATACTTTTCGAGCATATCGAATCAGTATTCCAGCTAGTAGGCGACTGACTTTTTTAATATGTTATTTGCAGTCTTTATACACCAATGAAGACACTACAAATATGGCCGAACAACATTAAATTTACTTTTCACGAGTTTGTAACAAAAAACTGCTGTTATTATTGAAACCTACATACACCATACTTTCTGTAACAATCGTAATTTATTCCAATGTGTTGCTATTACGGCCTCTTTGGACGTAAAAATATACGTATACTTTTTATGTCTAGTATACGGTTACAAAATAGCCACTTCGACTGTTTAGTCAAATGTTTTGTGAGAGTTCCGTTATTTTTCACTAAACTTTTATGTTTTGTAATTCACAATCCTATCACGTAACAATCTACAAGACTGTTAATGGCAATACAATGTTTCTGTTGAGTAAGATGTAGCCAATGGCTGCTCTGGCCAAAATTGTAACAATTTTCTCGATTTTCAAGCTTTCATGTAAAACGTTAAATTAATGGTAAGTGGATTGACCTTCTGTATGTAGGAATTATTATTTATTACTAGCATCTCACCCCAGCTTGCGAACGCTGTAAATCTATAGTATATAGTAGATAAGCTAATCTATATAGATAGACTATCTTCTTCTTCTTATTCTTCATGCCCTGTTCCCAGTCTATCTGGGGTCGGCGCAGTATGTTTCCTCTTCCATTCATATCGGTCAGACGTCATCAAGCCATCCATTCCCTTTTGATTCACATCCATCTCACCGGAAAGGTGCTAGTGATGAATGAATGTATAGACAGGAGACGGAACGGGCCATGTCGAGAGATCGATGAACGGAGAGAGTGATTGGAATGACAAGATTCAAATCCATACTGCTCAAAGATTTGCTTAGTTTTTACAGTTGGCGGCCTGTCTGACACCAACTCTCTTTGGGTATTAATCGTTAGGACTACATTATTATGTATATAGGGTAGTATAGGGTATGCTGTTGTTGGTGATTTCCCTTCATCATTCAGGTGCCCCAAGGTGCTCACTGGTCTACACCGGGAAATCTCCCTTAGGCACCTTATACGACAATCATGTGGTCATTTGGAGATCAGAATTGAAGATTATACACACTGTTTTAAAAGCATATTCATTGATTTATTGCAACATCAACGATTTATAGTTACTTATTCCATTTATGTCTGAGATGCCGTATCATCATGCACCAGATGTTTCAAACCTAAACCGCACAAAGTTTCATGGCAAACATTGTATGTAACTCCTGCGTCATATTAATTTATTACCTCATCGATATGGACCAGGCCAAGATAGTGGAGCTTGCGGCTAGGATCTGCTGCACTCAAAGTTTTTAATAACAAACACACCGGGTTGGCAACTCCTGATATATTCAGATATTCTTCGGAACTTTCCGCATAAACTACATTCCTGTTATCACCAAAGCCGATAAGTGCTCGCGTAGCATTTTTCGCAGGTAACTGCAACTTCTCAACTTCATGTAGAAAATTGTACTTTAAAGTCATATTGTTCTTTCAATATCCGGGAAAATTCAAATGTTCTGAGTTGGACGGTCGGTTAGAATCGTTCGTTTCGAATGGTCAGATCGATTCTGGTATGGGCAAATGTTTGTGATGAACACATAGTAATACATTTAGCTTTGTTCTCGGGTCATGGTTATGTTTATGTAGTAGACTATAGATATTGTACCCATATTAAAATTTGTCCGTCATCTAATAGGTATCCATAGCAAAACTGCTTATGCTACTCACTTTGGGCTAAATGATTTTTTAGCGAGTGTAACAAAAATTCTATATTTTGTTTAATAAAAATAAGTATTTCTGTTAGTAATAATAATTACTAAAGCTTTGGACTTCGTCTTCTGAATTATAGTTTACATAATATTTGTGTATAGAATAACCTCTTGGCGATGCCGCAGTGGCTAGCTTCGTCCTGCGATTGCTTCAACTAAGTAATGTTGGCTAAGGCTGACTTTTGGGCGACCAAAAAATAAGTTATCTCTGCACCTAATGTTTATTTTTATACAGTCGAAACTTTTCCAATCTTTAATCTTTATTTTTTTACTTAAAAGTTGCAAAAATGTCATTCTCATCAGATTTGATTACAACAGTGGTATTTACCGCTGCGAGCTGTATAATAGGTACAAATTAATCCGTTTGATTTACGTAAAACAATTGACTTGTGAATAGGTGGGCAATTCTCACATACTAGATGTAAATGAAAATAATGTTGTGGATAGCCAATAGGCATAATTATTATTTTCAAATCGGGCTTACCTATGTGGTATTCACTAGAGTTCTAAATTAGTTTGAAAAGTTTAAAATTGTAACCTTCGTGAAAAGGGTTACACTATTTATAATAAGATGAAAATATCTAACTAAAAAATGTTTAATATTGATTTACATAAAGTTCAAATAACAATAAAATATTAATAGAATTTATTAATGAATAAAAAATGGTGACAAATAGTTAGACACATTATGAAAAAACTGAATTTTGGGGTTGTTTTAAAAGCCCCTAGTATTTAAAAAAGCTACTACCTTTGTTAGAGACTAAAAAGATAAATTTATATAGCACTGCTTGATAAAAAAAAAACACGAAAGAAAGATTAGAATAACCCGCCTAATAAATATGTGCATGTTCCACATGAAACGTGAATGTGTACTAATTGACGGTCATATAAATACCTCTCCCGTATCAATGGATTCAACGTCTAACCAAAAGTGGTTCGTCCCAGGCCGTGTTAGTGCGATCGAGTTACAACGAGGTACCTATTCAGTTGCGCGCGCGCAATTTTACATACAATACTCGGTGGGCGGTACATGTGCTTCTAGCTAAAGGGCTGTCTTACACTTAAAGATATGCTGCATAGTCCATACATAAGTACATGTATAAATCATGCCTATTGGGGTTAGGTTAGGTACACAAATAACGTAGAATAGGCCAGCCCCGACTCATCCCATGGGTGTCGTAAAAGTCGACATAAGGGTAATTGCCCGGTGTAGACCAATAAGTATCTTGGGGCACCCGAATGGTGGAGGGCAAATCACCAACAACAGCATACCCAAAGAGGGTTGGTGTCAGGCAGGCGGCAAGCTGTAAAACCCAAGCCAAAACCTTGAGCAGTGTGGATTGGAATCTGGTCGTTCTAATCACTCTCTCCGTTCATCGGTCTTTCGACATGGTCCGTTCCGTCTTTTTTCTATACTTTCATTCATCACTAGCACCTTTCCGGGGTGATGGATGAATCAAAAGGGAATGGATGGCTTGATGACGTCTAGCCAATATGAATGGAAGAGGACATACTGCGCCGACTCCAGATGATGAACTGATGATGAAAAATATTTTCGATTTCGAAAAATTAAGATAAACAATTAGATTCTCTAAGGAATCACTTTTTCTATAAACATATATTTTTTTAATTAAATAATGTGTCTAATATTTTACATCATCAATATGTATATACAATATAATAACTTGTTGGGAAGTTAAATTTATACCAATAATAATATTCAACCGCTTTGTAACATTACGAGGCGGTTGAATATTATAGCGACTCTTGCAGTGTTAAACAGGCATATTTGACTACACTCGGGCGACGGATGTGCCCGCTTTAGTTTTTGTTGTGAGTGACCTTTTCATAGCATTTGCTATAAAAAAATAAGACCTTCTAGGGTCAACAATTCTATTGATTATATGTAAATAGGTCGTGACAGATTTGTAATGGCAGATTAGGAAATCGTATCATTGTTATGACATATGACCTGTAGTAATAAAATAAAAATTCATGCTTCAAATTTTTAAAATAATTCGGAGAACTTTGTTGAATTTTGAGATAAATATTTTTAGAAACTTTAAAGCTTAACCCACAGATATTTAATAGCATGCTATCGGTCTGCTAAGTATTTCTGAGTCTTAAATTTAAGGGGAAGTAGCTAATATTGTGGATTTTGTCATATTTTTTTTAGACTTTTTTTAATTGCATCACATTCCTGTTTTTATTTCGATTATTTCACAGCTTAATGTAATTGAGTTATTTGTCTTTTATTTATTTGAACAATATATTATTGTTAAAGATAATATTACAAAGAGAGATGGTAAAAGCTTAACTCCAACTTAATTACAAAAAGAAAAGAAAAAAAATGTATGTCCAGTTGCGGGTATCGAACCCGCTTCCTCAGCAATCCAAGCGGTTGCACTTACGGTACCACTTGGTTTTTCGATTTGATTTTTTCTTTGTCATTGAGTAAGTTAGAGTTGGGCTTTTCAGGTCAAACTTTATGAATTTGTATTTGATTTTAATTTTAACATTATATAAATGTTAGAAAAATTAGTACAAAGATTTTAGTGGTTAGAAAAAGAATTTCGAAAAATTATGATCTTGAGGCGGGAATCGAACCCGCGCCCGCTGCTATCCGGGCAGGTGCCTGACCGCTCGGCCACCCAAGATACTAGGGTGCAGCAGACGCAGGTTGCGCAAGATAGCAGCGGACGCGGGTTCGATTCCCGCCTCAAGATCATAATTTTTCGAAATTCTTTTTCTAACCACTAAAATCTTTATGAATTTGGTCAACAACTTCTTCTCTTGACGGCAGACCAGTTGTCATACCCCTACTCTATATAATTACTACGATTAACGTGGCCTAAAGATGACAATAGGCCCTATTACATGGACCTTTAAAATTATAATTGGCGAAACGTGGGTATTAATACACTTTTGTCTACATCTTCGTGGATAAATAAGGCAAAATAATTATAATGATTAATTCAATTAACAAAATATTATACACCAGTGAGGTTAGAGCGTCTAAATTTGAACCTAACTTAGCACCAACGAAAGCTCAGGAATTCTCAACACTGAATATCCAACAAAGAAATCCCTAGGGATACACAGACGGACAAACCGGCAGATATTATCGTTGCAGGCCCTAGCCTTATAGCGGGTGATTTATCTTTTGATTATTTCGCCTCTGAATGCGTCGGCGCCGGCAGTGGCACGCATTTAACGACTATCAGAACCATGGGTGTCGGCGTGCAAAGTCGGGTTGTTAGCATTACTTGTTGCTTAACTACAGTGCCTCTTAGAAATACCATTTACAGAATATCAAGCGGGATTTACGAGTCGACCCGGCGATTATTTAAGCGTAGGGCGAGTTTCCGACGGCATTGATTTCGAGTTAAGCTTAATTAAGTTAGTACGGAGTACTTGATAGTTTTCCAGTTCAAAGAAATTTATGCTGAAAAAAATTATCGTCTTTATGCGATCAGAATTATAAAGATCGAAATAAATAGAAAAAAATTTAAGCTTTAACTTGGATAGGATACCTATAGCTCACGTAATAATATATTAGATTCATCTTGAAGAAGGAGTCCTTAATTTTATTATTAAAGAATCTGCTAAAGTACTTTAACTCCATGTTACCACTGTACTGCCTGCTGTTGATACCATTCTGCAATAAATTGATAATGTAATATTATTGGACAGCCTGTTACATATTACATTCCATAATAAAATAATATACAGTCTGTTCTGTAGCACTTTCCGAACGCATTCGCGCTTATAATAACACAACAGAATTTATTCCAAATTGCGTAGGACAGTCAACTGTGATGGGTCGAAGAAACTCTACTAAAATTTGAATACGTGGTTTTTAATCCTGAAATTTATGTCGTCCATTTGTCGCACCTCGCACTTAAAATCCTTTCGGAGTCCCTTAAACTCTCGTAAAGCGTGTAACAACGTAAGTGTAGGTGTATTGCTTGGGAATAAAAAGTGGATTAGTGTCGCGTGCGTTATTATAACCAGAATTTATCTCGAAGATTTGCAGGACAGCTTTGGAATCGTCGAGAGAAGCGGGCGTGAACCAAGATTAAATGAATTTCCGAATTATACATTTTTTTCCGTCTTCGTGGTGTAGTGGTTCGCCCACTGGAGTTGAGATCCAGGGTTAGAATCCTAGGGGAACGGCCATATTTGTACACTTGGTAGTAGGACTTTTTCAAGTCCTGGCTAGCTACCGCTATCTTATGCCTGTCGCCATAATATAATTGTTAACAGCATTATTGTGTTCCGTCAATTTGGTCCCTCTGTGGTTGAGGGTTCCAGATGAAGATCGACTCCATCTTCAGTCCTTATCGTCACTTATCATCAGATGAAGGCCAAAAGCTTCCCTGTCCACCATAAAAAGGAAAAATAAAAAGGAGAAGATATGACGGTTTGTATGACGGAATAATGTTGTAGAACATCGGCACAAAACCAAATTCCGCTTGCTTAAAGTAACTTAGTCAATAGTGCCGTGTTCCACTGGCATAATTAACATATCCACTGTTTCATCTCAACCAGTTCCCACTTTTGAATTTCCTATTAGTGTTTACAGAGGCAAAGTCAATACGGTGCAGTAGCCAGAAATTTCGACAGCTAACAAGATTGAATTATGGACTCTAAATTTTGGGTGATTGAGTCTTTTATTCGTCTGCGCCGGGCTATTGTTGAAATTTGTTTACCATATTTTGTCTATTGACTTTGCCGTGAGAATTGGTGTCTAACGTTTTAGTTGGGGCGGTCTGATCGATCAAATATCTAGCATACTACTGTTAAAGCTTCTTGACTTTAGGAGTGCGTGTAAATGAACCAAATTTAAATTTGTTTGAAATAGATGATGGAGTTGGTATTTGTCTGTGTGTATGTTATGTAGAATGCTGTGTGTTAATTGGCGGCGTACATTGATTGATTGGGTGTGGTATTAGGTTTGTTCAATTTTAAGCCCATGTATGTTTCTTTTCATACTACATACATACTTGTCATGCTGTTCCCGGCGCCATCTGCAGTCGTCAATATCCTCCAATCCACATCCCGAACAAACATAAAATAATCTCTATCTCCCTTTCCAGTGCCACCTTATATTATGATTATGGTGTCTTTTACCCCGAATTCGCCTCAACTTCTATGTTCTATGTATTTTCAGCTACTTGGCATACACCCATGTAATAGGGAGCGAGCCTATTGCCCTTTATTGGGCTCGTAATTTGCAAGGTGATGAGAAATGCTGCTGCCCAGGGCCCGTAGCCAAGTGGCAATCGTTTCATAACGATAACGTGTCGAAGTTCGTCACGGTCGGCCATATTACTTTGGTATCTACAGCGTCTTAGCTTGCGCTACCAACATAACTAGGAATTTACGAAGACTATTTTGGTCACGTGATTTCACGACGACTTACGTCAAATCCCATACATTTTGCTTTATAGAACTTCGTTATCTTTGTCGGTATGTTACTTTGTCTAGGCCCCCTGGTCTGCCCATTACTTATCGCTGGCTTTGCCTTTAATCGCTGTTCTCGCAAATAAATGTTCATGTTCTCGCAAATAAAAAAAAAACAGTTCTTACAGAGAATTTGAAGAGCCATGTTAGTCTTTCGAACTATAATCTAATAGGGTGTGAAATATGGCCTTCTAATGATTATGATTGATTTATATTCCGACCTAGTTCAACCAGGTAATTGTTACACTAATAAATTTGGACGTGTTGACTTTACGGCACGTTTACCTTATTACCATCTCATCAGGAAATGCGTGACAAGCACTATTGCAGCATTAATTAGTTAGAAGTGTAATTAGTGAGCTTTGTAGGGATGAACAGCTATAAATAATTGGGAATTCATCACCAACAAGATTATCTAACGTCTTATTCCTTGAAATAAATTCTTCCCCGTCCTCAGAATTACAGGCCCTCAGAATTTCAAACGCCAAATGAAAGCATTGACCAAATCTGGAAAGGTTAATTTAATAATACGTATTCTAATGCCGTGTGGTGACGGCAGAGTAGAATATAATTGTCACCACCCCAAATCTCTCCCGTAGGTGTCGTACATACAAGGCGACTAAGGATAAATCAGTGATGAGGAATGGGCAGCAGCGTTCCTCTTATACCACCTAGCAATGTACTGCGACTTGTGTGCGGCTCGCCACCTATTACATAGGACCTAACATAATGGCGATACGTGGGTGCTAGTTCACCTCTGCCTACCCCTTCGGGGATATAGGCGTGATTTATGTATGTATGTATGTAATTCTAATAATAATACCTAATTTCAGACATTATTTTTCTGGCCTATTTTTCTTTGCATAATATAAAAACTAAATATTTAAACAACATGTAACAGAAATAACGAACACCCTAAATACTACCGTGTCGAAGTAGAGGAAGACCACAGAAAAGATGGATGGATTGTATGAGGTGTGATATGAAGATTGTGGAAGGATATGGATGAGGAGATGACGAGTGACAGAAGAGAAAGGGACATACTGCGCCGACCCCAAATAGGAATGGATAAGGGTGATGATGATGCGATATCACCATAGTTTTTATCTGAATTAAGATGGGTAGTGTTAAGGGTGAGCTTAATTTCAGTTTTAAAATTACCGGGTGTGTCAGTTATTTTTTCAACTTCTTCCAATTGGTCGCATCAAGCATAAAAATGTCTAAAATTAGCACCGCTCCAATGGGAATTAGGTACGTCCCAAAAGCCCCCAGCACCGACATCCTTCCCTGTTCCTTTACTTCCTTCTGTCGTAATGGGATAACTCAAATAAACTCAGGTGAAACTTTTCAATACTCTCCGTGACCGTGACGGTTACGACTGAAACGCTTTATGCGTGAACGGAACAGCCATCTCGAGGAAGTTACGGCCATTTTCACATTTCTCGGCCTGAGTGAGTTTTTAAGTTTTTCTGGACGTGTTTGTTTGATTTTGCGAGATTACGCCGTGTTGTGACTGTAGAACATAACTATTGTCACCGCCCCATATATCTCTTGCGGATGATGACTATGCGTTACAACAGGATAAGGAATGGGCAGCAGCTTCTGCCAAGCAATATACTGCAATTTACGGGCCCAGTAGACAGACGGCAATAGGTTTGCCCAATATTTGGCGAAATTTGGGATCCTCTGATTATCTTTTTTGGGGATGAATAGGCTTGATTTTTAAATAAATGTCTAATTTATGTAATCGAAAGCGAGTTATAATAAAGTTCTAAAAATCATAGTCTAGATGCGGGAATCGAAACCTCGTCCTTGGCATTGCATCTTTGTGATAATTTTTCCGAACATTTAAATAATGTTCAAATAAAATCAGAATAATAATTTAACACCCTTGCTTTAAAGCAGTAAAGTCATCATCGGAATCAAGAAGACTTAAAGTTTCAGACTCACGAAGGAACTCGAGATAACATATTATTGGTCACCTATGCAAAGGCCGGCTTTGCTTTCTATGCTTCCTATTGCTTCCTACGCAATCTTAGTCCGAGCCAACTAGCCATAGCTAGAGTCATCGGTCTAATATTTTCTATTGCATTATTCACAGTGTGTTACACATGTCAGTCACCATGGTGTGAAGTATTCTTGTAGTTTATTACACTTTTTCTTGCAACATCCAAAGTGACACGCTAAACACACAGGTTTTTGTTCCAGTCACATTCTAGCATAAACCGGTCCGCGGCAAGGCTTCTGTAATACGAAACACGAAGATCGATTCGTTCCAAACTCGCACCTTGTACGGCGATGCTTCACAAAAACCCAACTGAGATCCAATTAAAGTCACACTGTGTTTTTGTGTGTGCGACAAACAAAAAACTCACTGATTTGTGAATTGTGCGCGCTGCACTGTGTGTCTCTAGTTGGAAAACGTTTAGTTTTGGCCTTGTTAGAGAATCAGAGGACGAGTTTTTCGAGTGATTGTAAGAATGAACATCAGAGGACATAATTATCGCTTTGCGGTTGGCCTATAACACACTTAATTAGATCTGGGAATCGTAATCGTGTCTAGTTTTGACTGTATCGATGCTCCAGTTAAAATTGTTATGTCGGAAACACTTTTTGTTTTATCGTATGATGTATGTCAGCTTTATGTTACATAACATATCCGCCTATTTATTCATGAAAGGGTAGGCAGAGCTGAAGATTATGGGTCCCATGTAATAGGGGTCATATTATATAATAGGGGAGCCTATTGTCATGCAATAGGGGAGCCTATTGCTATCTATAGGCCACAAATCGCAGTATATTGCTAGCTGCAATAACGTAAACGCTGCTTTTTATTACTCATCGGTGCCTGAACCCTTAGTTGCCTTTTTCGACACCCACAGAAAAGATGTGAATTCACCTCTGCCTAATTGTATTTACCCATCCATAGAACTAGAATACTTCGAGCAATGTTCAGTTGTACGTGTAGTTTTGAACGCAATGATACAATTTAGGATATCCGGGACTATTACGAAATGACACAAAACACTCAATGAATACAGCATTTCATTATTAAACCATTTGTTACAATTACAAATGAAAATGATGTCAGAAGTGGGAATAAATGAAGTGATACATGTTTTTGTGTGTATATACAAACTTATTGATTCGTAGTTATGCGTATAATTGATGCGATGTCACAACCTTTCACATTTTTGAAGCTGTTTTAAATGCAGTTCACTTTAGTGATCGATGAACGCTTTAATTGTTCGTGATTCATGCTATGAAGGTGTAATTGATTTAACAATAATGATACAAAAATTATTCCAAAGTGTTTATACAAATCCAGGAACTATGAATACATTGGACAAACTACCATGTTTGGATGTAAGTAGTCAATTTCAGACTCTGACATCGCATCATGAATTTTGGTTACAAGTACAAAATTCTTATTCAAATATATTTTAGGTAAGTATTGAGAAGTCAAATTAGGTCTACTAATAAATATGAGGATACAAAGAGTAGTCTAGATGAAGATATAGAATGAAGTATATAATTATAAAAATATTATTACAGAGGGTTATGACAATGTTTGGAACACAAAATGAATGTAATACGAAATATATTTTGATTGTGTTAGCTGAATTCCAAACATTTTGTGTTCCAAATTTTATGAAATTACTATAAAATGCTGTAAAATATAATCACAATAGATTAATGTCTCTTATTATTTAGCGCTTCGTCATTCTTTAGTCATTTGTGCATAAGCATTTCACAGTCTCCAACTATCATTCAATGATAAAATATACTTAGCATGTTATCCAACAAAACCTTATCATTTAATGTGACTTTTTAGACTACATTTATATTATTTACATTAGGTAGTAGTACATTTTGTACATTTTCGTTATTTTAGATCGTATCTGACGAAACATGGAACGTGCTACATTATAAAAATAAATCTTAATCTACAATAGTGTCATTATTATTAAGACAATAGTTAATATCTAAGTCATTAAATACAGATTACAGTAGGGGACGTTGGCATATAGTTGATATACTGCAAAATATTGTATTTTAATATGCATTGATACTTGAGAATACCAGCTTTAGCTTGCCTTCCCTTACATAAATAAGCATTTATATAAATAAATTATGTTTGAATAGCTACTGGGTTAAAACTAGAAATAGTAACCAGTAACATGAGTCTGGAAGTAGTTCTTCAAATAGTTATTATTTCAAATAGTCTATTTATATTCCAAAATCAGTTGAAATATCAATTTTAAGGATTGTTTGGTTTCATTTTGTCTGCACCAATGATTCACTTTATATAATTATTTACTGCACAAGCAAAACATGAAGGTAGAACAATTTCGTTCCTCTTAAACTGCTTAAATGTAAAAATAAAATTAAAAATCACAGCAAATCTCGATCACCTATCTACTGCCTTAACCTTAACTATATTACTGGTGTTATATCTTACATTCCTTTTAGATTTCTGCCTTAATATTAATTTAATGTTATAGAAATTCGTATTTGGTAGATATAGGAATTATTTATTGACATCTAGTACGTTATCGTCTATACTAGATCCCACCATATGTTACACATTAACTTTTGACCTTAGTTAAATAATTATATAACACAAACACTTACGCTTTAAGGCAAAACAATTAAAATATATTACAGCAATGTAAATAAACATTTTGCTGATTCACAAGCTGGGTATGGATATATAGAAAGGCTTTTCTAAACTCCAATATATATCACCGAATAAACGCCACTCAAAGTATTGAAAGAAGCTATCGATAATATTGACCAAGCCAATGTTGTATCCTAACATGTAACGAACTAGAATCAGACTTTTGTGATCCAGTTTCGTTCGATAAGTCGGCGGAATACGTTCTAACTTTGTCCATAAATGGCGCATTACTCGTGGCCTGTCATAAATATTCATTTTCGGCAACCAAGACGAAGTTTTGCGCTTCTCGTTTCCAAGTAGATGTGAGAATATTAGCGAATTTATGAGCAAAAATATTCTGCAGTTTGCGAAGATTTCACGTTCGAACTTGGAAATTTTTATCTGTCCCTATCGAGTTTGTATGATCAATAAAGTACGGTTTGTTGTTTTTTTCTCTCTTTGGTCACGTATTCTGAATTTAAAAGCTCGGTTGGAATGTGGACTCGCAAGAACAGCACACAATGAAACTATTGACAATGACTAGCATCGTGAATTGATTAATTTATCTATTTACACAATATATAACAAACGCTCGTTTAACACCTACGTAAACGTATCTATCTATCAATTTAAGTCACTTTCTGTTAGAATCTCACTGAAGGTCGATGTAAGTACATAAATATACACTAGGACTGTTTTCGTTTTCACACAATGAGTGTCCGTAATCAGAGTAAAGCTTCTTCGAGTTGATCGAAGCTCTCGCACCATCAGTCACTTTCGTACACGGTGGAATTTGAACTCCCTCGCCGGTTGTAGGGTGAATTGAACTCAATTCTTGTATCTGGCAGCCAGGAGTACGCAGTGCGCTCAGATGATGCACTGAAACAAAAATAAATAACATGTTATACTATTCGATTTTAATTTTAACATTATATAAATGTTAGAAAAATTAGTACAAAGATTTTGGGGTTAGAAAAAGAATTTCGAAAAATTATGATCTTGAGGCGGGAATCGAACCCGCGTCCGCTGCTATCCGGGCAGGTGCCTGACCGCTCGGCCACCCAAGACACTAATTAACTTGCCGAAATTCTTCTAACCTTTACACTTCACGTTGTAAGCCAACGGGTACCCTCGCAATGTAGAAATAAATTTCAAACATTCCAAAGCAGATATTTTTACAAATACCGTGCGTTCGGTTAAGCTTGGGTTTGCTTTATAAACTATTCGATTTTAATTTTAACATTATATAAATGTTAGAAAAATTAGTACAAAGATTTTGGGGTTAGAAAAAGAATTTCGAAAAATTATGATCTTGAGGCGGGAATCGAACCCGCGTCCGCTGCTATCCGGGCAGGTGCCTGACCGCTCGGCCACCCAAGACACTAATTAACTTGCCGAAATTCTTCTAACCTTTACACTTCACGTTGTAAGCCAACGGGTACCCTCGCAATGTAGAAATAAATTTCAAACATTCCAAAGCAGATATTTTTACAAATACCGTGCGTTCGGTTAAGCTTGGGTTTGCTTTATAAACTATTCGATTTTAATTTTAACATTATATAAATGTTAGAAAAATTAGTACAAAGATTTTGGGGTCAGAAAAAAGTGTCTTGGGTGGCCGAGCGGTCAGGCACCTGCCCGGATAGCAGCGGACGCGGGTTCGATTCCCGCCTCAAGATCATAATTTTTCGAAATTCTTTTTCTAACCCCAAAATCTTTGTAACATGTTATACGTAAAAGAATATACACCCATAGTATATCTTAGCTTAGCAATAGTACCAATAATAAAGTGGTAAAGATTGTATGTAGTGGGCGGAAAATGACACTTTCTGGTTAGGTGTGACATAAAATAAATTTAAAGCCTTGTGATGACGGTAGAGGAGAATACAATTGTCACCACCCTTCTATTCCGCGGGGCCACTAAGATTATACACGGTGATGAGTAATGGGTTCCTCTATATCCATCAGCAAGCAATACACTGAGATTTACGTGCCAGATAGATGGCTTTAGGCTCACCTATTACATGGGACCTAACGTAATTGGCGAAAAGTGGGTGTTTTAGCAGTAAACAAACAAAACATTCATCAAATTCGGTCTGGGAACTTTTAAAGGGATTTGTAGCATATAAGTTACAACGCCGCTATGGCCTAAATCAGTTTTAAGCTTAAATAGAACTCGTCCTCTATTTCCATTAACGTAAGTGGATTTCTTCTGTCTGCGGTCGGGATACATTTCAGAATGTTTATAAAAGTTTACTGCTTTAGTAATAAAATGAAAACGTAACCAAAAGGTTGGTGTCAGGTAGGCTGCCGGCTATACCTAACATAAAACCTTGAGCAGTATGGATTAGAATATTGTCCTCACAACACTCTCTCAGTTGTCCCTCCTCTCTTAGATTTACCTATTACTGGGACCTTTACAGTGTGATGGTTGATATGCGTAGTATGGTCAAAATTATACCTATCTAGTAAAATTTTGACCATACTACGCTCACTCCAGATATCCCGGGAGCAGGGTGTGCAGATGATAACTGGGATATTTATGAATAATTTTAATAATGTGTTAGCTTCGATTTCAGAAGTAGTTCACAATATTGTTTCCCTTAATTTGTAAATTCAAAATTAAAACAATAATCTGTATAGTTTTACTAAAGCAATGTAATTTGTGAATATAAAAGTAAAATGATTAATAATGATAGCCATGATCGAATTAATTCAGTTCAATAAATTATGTAACGTACGTAAATCGATTCAGAATCATTTGAGAGAGCGAAAAATTAATTCAGAATTTTAATATTCAACAACACGTCAGACACAGTTTAAATCGACTTTAACCAATTCAGTATAATATTAATTAATCTTTGATAATCTCCAATGCATGCACTATAATGGATCTCCCATGCGAGTGTCGTACAAGGCGACTGAGGGTAATTGGTAGCAACGTTTCTCGTAGATATACTCTGCGATTTACGTGACCAATAGATGACAATAGGCTCGCCACCTATTACATGGAACCTTGCATAATTGGTGAAACGTCGGTGTTAATACATCTCCGCTTACCTCTTCGGGGATAAATGGGCGTGATTTATGTATGTATCTATTTAGACCTTAATGCTTACTTAATCATTGAAAATACAGAGAATCTTAATTAAATATTCAGTAACAAATATTGCACTTAACGATGTGTCTTAATTGATGATGGTGTTATTTAATCTGATGTAATCAGATGCCAATAGGCAAATTAAACTGTTACATCTTTACGTTAAATTCTACTCAAACGAAATTAACATGCTGCTTTTTATTAAAGTAATTTTGTGTAAATCGAAAAAAGGTACGAAAGGCAGCTATCAAACGACATTAAGTTTACAGCCTCAATGGATGGATACGCTCCTAACGAAGCACAAATACCGTGAAATCAAACAGAGTCGGGCTCTTCAACTTTGAAACGGGAAAGAAAATTAGGTTCTCCGGAAAATATAGGCAAAATTAGGGGTGGATACTTTTGACGATCAATCTTTTTTGGAACTTTCCTCTCTCACACGCTTGAAACTTTCTTGTCATAATATTTTAGGGATCAATAAATTGAGACTGTAATGTTAATATTTCCAAAATGGAAATGGAACATAATTTCTGATTATAATGAAATATCATAAATGTTATTTTTATTTTTGTTCTTTCTACCATCATCATCATCATATTCCATCTGTTCCATCATCATCATATTCCGATGGTTGTGTCACTGGTTGTCGTGGGTTAATCGTCTCTTACTTATTTTATGGTCAAAATGTATCCTGTCTTATTAGTAGTTAGTTTTAATTACAGATAATGTCGAAACTATATATTTTTCAGGAAACCAAGACAAGAAACAAACAAAATTAATTTCGAAACCCAATTCTTGACCTATATGAGGTTTCAAAATTAATGCTGTGTGGTGACGGCAGAGTAGAATACAATTGTCACCTCCCCAAATCTCTCCCGTGGGTGTAATTAGTGATGAGGAATGGGCAGCAGCGTTCTTCTTATACCACCTAGTCTAGCAATGTATGTACTGCGACTTTTGTGCCCGATAAATGGCAATAGGCTCGCCACCTATTACATGGGACTTGATATAGTTGGCGAAACGTGGGTGCTAGTTCACCTCTGCCTACCCCTTCGGGGATATAGGCGTGATTTATGTATATAAAATTAATGATTGCTCCAATAAGAGTCCTGCCTGTCGCTTTTAAATAATACTCGGTCACGCTACATGGTCCTTTCCGTCTCTTTTCTATACATTTATAAATCATCATCACCTCTCCGGTATGATATATGATATGAATCAAAAGGGAGTGGATGGCTTGATGACGTCTGACCGATATAAATGGAAGAGGAAACAAACTGCACCCATCCCAGAAAATCTGGGGACAGAGCAGGAAGAAAAAGCTTCAAATAATTATTATACCGAAGCACCTGACGACGTCTTCGCAAAAGTACTTGTCTCGTAATTATTTCAGTCAAAAGTCAAACTTAGATGCCGATGTCAAACTAAACTAATATTGAAAAGTTGCAGAGCTGATTGTTCCACTAAGCATGAAACTTTCGAAATATCCGCTAGAGAGTTTGTATGACAATCTAATGAAAGTGAATGTGCTTGTTTCAACTCCAATTAGCGTTCGCAGTATTCAAAGGGTGAATTTCAACATCGTTCGGAACTTGTAAGTACGCTTTCAATGGTAATCGGGAACAACATTTACAGACAAGAACGGAACATGGTTTATTGGACAAAACAAAGGCGTGCCTGCATTCGAGTTATATCTGTTTAGATTTAACTAATGCAGTTTTTGACACGCACCTATTTTGAACGGAAGACATTGGGCAATGTAACTATTCCGAATTAAGAGCGACATTAGCCGTAAGTATGAAAATCGGTGACGAAAATGTAGTGAAACTTAGTGTGCATGATAATATAACGCTGACTCAGAAATAAAATGAAAAAAATTTAAGAACGTTTCGTCGACAACTATATTGTATTTTAGCGAGCAATGATATCGACGTAAGCACAAAATTACACCATAGTGATAGCAGAACAGAATTCTGTTTTACCACCATCTTTCATATCCACGAACCAAGAGAACTAAGAAAGGAGGATTAAGGAAAATTTTATAGCAGTATATTTGAAGCACGTTGAGGTCTGATATATTTTAGAACTAGAAAATAATAAATTTAATGACGTAGTGTCGAATCTGTTTTGCTATCTTGTTTCTGTCTCGACTACAAAATGTCGAAGTACATTTTGTCCCTTATCGATCACTTGTTCAGTAATGACAAAATTAGTAATTCCTGGAAAAGCGCTACTTACTTCAACTCATCCAGTAAACATAATAATTGTAATAGTATCTAAATACGAAGCGAATTAAAAAAAAATAAGAAACTCGATCGAAAAAAAATAAGAGCGATCCCGTTTCACCACCGCTAGCCGGAATTTAAAATATTAGGCCACAATGAGGTTGAAGCTTTAATGAACGTTTATACAGACCGGCTCGGAGAGGAGAGCAGATTTTTAACACGCTTAAATAGGAATTTTGAATCATTGCAAACAAGCTTGAGAGCAAACCTAACGTGCTTAGTGTAACATAATAAAAGTAGTGACGCTGATGGTGTACTCTTCTGTGCTCGAGTATCGTCCGGTGGATTGGTCGGATCCCGAGCGTATAATCCGCGCCAGTCAGTGTTAAAAGAAAAGAGCGCTCCGATCCTCTATGCGTCGGTCTGTGTGAACGGACACTTAGGCAGAAAACAATTTCCCAGGAGTGGTACTTATACAGGCAGTAGATGATGACGATTACTAGTTGAATTTCAAGTGTTTTCTTAATAGGAGCGTATTAAACGGTTCTGCTACTCACGCCATGTTCATCTAAGGTTATGAACAAGAGGTGCAACGTATTGATGTAACGCATACATAGTCGAGTGCTTCCTACGAGCTCTCTCCATAACTGGAGGTATTATTTATCTTTACCTCACAGCTTGTTGTTTCAGAGGCGCCTCTCAATACAAGAGAACACTCTTGACACACTTTATGAGAAGCATCGAACAATACACGACGGAATATATTGAAAGACTGACAAAGGAATGCCGAGACAAATGACAGTGTGGAGACTTATCTATTTTGTTTTTGTGCTGCCTTCCAGCTGAAATGTTGGAACTTCTTTATTAGGAACCTTCAGTGGAGTTAGGATATTATGCATCATTAGTCTTCCATTCAGGTTAGGTCGTTTGGGTGTATCAGCAAACAATACCTGGCAATACATACATACATACATAAATCACGCCTATATCCCCGAAGGGTTAGGCAGAGGTGAACTAGCACCCACGTTTCGCCAATAAGACTAGGTCCCATGTAATAGGTGGCGAGCCTATTGCCATTTATCGGGCACAAAAGTCGCAGTACATTGCTAGGTTGTATAAGAGGAACGCTGCTACCCATTCCTCATCGCTAATTTATCCTTAGTCGCTTTGTACGACACCCACGGGAGAGATTAGGGGTAGTGACAATTGTATTCTACTCTGCCGTCACCACACGGCAGTACCTGGCAATATCCATTATTAAAGTTTTTAACATGACAATCTTCCGCGTTTTACCATAGAAAGGTAATTTTTAAAAATACTGCGCATCCGGTTAATGTTTCGTCGATAACAGAAAAAGAACGAAAAACATTTTTGAAAAATTGTCCTGTTGCGGGAATTAAACCCGCGTCCTCTCCGGGTCCTCAAATCCTTCTGTTTCTTTGTAATAATATTTCTGTGCAAATTAAATTCGAATATAAATTCGGAATAACTACGTTGTTTGCTTTAATCGAAGCTATTCCTTTACTTTCAAATGAAAGTCATTCAAATAATTACAAATAAGTTTGTTTTGCGACTTTAGCAGAACTTGTCCTCCACAAGTTCTTCCAAAGTGTTAATGAAATTTCAGAGCTATTCAGAGACATCAAAGTAAAGTTTTTCTGAATTACTTAATTAGGTACACTTGCGGGAAAGACGTTACATACACTTTATCTGCTAAGAGAATGCGTTTGAATAGGTACTGTCAGTTTCTTAAGTCCGCTGAATGAGGTACACGTTTTCACTATTCGAATGACTACCATCGATAATAAACTCTATTCTGTTGACATAAATAATGTCTTCCATGCTGGCATGGGAGCGTGGAATCTCATCCCATGGGTGTCGAAAAGTCTACTAAGGCAGATTGCCCGGTTTAGACCAATCGGAACGTTGAGGCATCCGAATGGTGGAGGGCAAACTACCAACAACAGTATACCCATAGGGGGTTGGTGTCAGGCAGGCGGCCGGTTGTGAAAACTAAGCTAAAACCCTGAGCATGTTGTCATCCCAATCACTCGATTGGGATGACAACATGCTCAACAACATGCTCTTGATTGTTCATCGATCTCTCGACAGGGTCCTTTCCTTCTGTTTTCTATACATTCTGGTAACAGGGCAGAGAGAAGAAGACTTTGTTGACATTAAAAACTGACAGGATCTTTCACAAACGCATTCTATAAACGGCAGCTACAGTGGTACCGTCTACCCGGTTAAAATATCTGTAGACCTGGCTAGAATGTGAAGACCCTCCTCATTCCTAACACAATACCTATAAATCAATCACTAGTAATTAATAATAACTGACGCCACAAGTAAAAGAAATCGAAGTTAATAGTGATACTTGTTTTACACATTTTTATTACAGGCGCGTCGACGTGACTACATCAACGCCAGGTCTACAGATACAGATATTTTAACCGGGTAGTACCTACGTGATTCTAATACTAGCAAAGCTAGTCTTTGTGGGTTAGAATGAGCTAACAATGGTCATTCCAGTGGTCAATATAGAACAAGTTGGACAGGGACACTATTAAAACGGAATGAGTACGCCGACGAACGTCGCCGCGGCTCGAGCGAAATCCAATTTGAAATAAGTGCCTTCTGAATTAATCCCAGCACTTTGAGTGTGCCGGATGAAATTTCTGGTATTTTCCACGTCCACCAATAAAAACGGGCCCTTAACTCGGCAAAAGGATGAGTAATAGCCTCGCCCTCAACTCTCGAGGAACTGTAAGGAATAACAATATTATGCTCGCGCGCGATAGAAATCTCTTTTCTTTTAATCCGCATACGTATTGCGGGCCATGATTTAGGAGGTTACTAAGCTTAGAGCGCCGAGAGAAGTATTTCGTTAGCACGTGTGGGGTGTGCAATAATGGACTTGTCTCCTGTACGCACTTAGGTACAGTCAACAGCACGCCAGGCCACCACAAATCGGCAAATTTTCTCAAGCAACTTTGTGCTTTACTTAGTAAGTAACAAGGTTGACAATCGATTGAAGTTTGACAGTTTTGGGTAGCCTGAACTTCCTTTCTCGCCTGAAGAGTAGGCAGAGGTGGTTCAACACCCGCATTTTGCCAGCTTGTTTCAGGTCCAATGTAATAGAGGGCAAGTCTACTGCCGTACACCGCCAACTTTAATCGCAGTAATTTTCATATTTCTCGTTATAGTATTTATTACTCTTAGTCGCCTTGTACGACATCCACGACAGAGGCAGGGTGGCGAACATTGTATTCTTCTCTATCGTCACCGCATGGCAAACGTCCATACTTTTCACTATAATCAATCTTCCAGGTGCAGGGTTAAATTTGTCAACTTTTTAGTTGAGAAAATGAATACATAGTTGGCGTTTTACTGTATTCTTGGAACATACGAGGTGAGGTGATCTCCCCAGTAATGCTACTTAAAAAAAAAATAAGTATTTCTAAAATAGGTAAGGAATAAAGTCTTATAATGTTATTATAAGCTACAAATAACAGTGCAAAACTGCTTCGTGAAATCATCTGTGCCGACGATATTATCAATCTCAACCCCAAATTATCACACTTATCAAATTGCAATAACATGTCAGTCTGTTAACTTGTACCTAAGAGTTGGTACTTCAAAACACCTGCTCATCATTGAGGCTCAAACTATATCAGTTAACACCTCATCTCGAGCGTAGAGAGTGCTTATTACCGATGATTGGTAAGTTATAGTCTATCTGTGATGTTTAGTTCAAATATTTATAATATATATTATACTAGGTGGTGATATTTTGATTTGTGCTCAAGTTCTGATGAAAATTCAAAGTTGAAATGTTCGTTATATTTTTTAAAGACCCATACTTTCATACATACATAAATCACGCCTATATCCCCGAAGGGGTAGGCAGAGGTGAAACTAGCACCCACGTTTCGCCAATTATGTTAGGTCCCATGTAATAGGTGGTGAGCCTATTGCCATTTATCGGGCTCAAAAGTCGCAGTACATTGCTATTGCTAGGTGGTATAAGAGGAACGCTGCTGCCCATTCCTCATGATTGATTTATCCTTTTAAAGACACATAACCATTAAAATATCGTTGAATGTTGTTTAAAGACTATAAAAAATATTCTAAAGTCTATAAGTATAAGTTAAGTATAACATACTAACGCAAACAAATCACGTCTATACACCCATAATAGGAAAATGTATATATTATCAACCATTGCACCAACAATATTTAGGTCCTATGCAATAGTACATACATACATACACACATATATAAGTCACGCCTATATCCCCGAAGGGGTAGGCAGAGGTGAAGCACCCACGTTTGGCCAATTATGTTAGGTCCCATGTAATAGGTGGCGAGCCTATTGCCATTTATCGGGCACAAAAGTCGCAGTACTATTGCTAGGTGATATAAGAGGAACGCTGCTGCCCATTCCTCATCGCTGATTTATCCTTAGTCGCCTTGTACCACACCCACGGGAGAGATTTGGGGTTTTGGGGTTTGGATTGGTCGTATACCAGGAACGCTGCGGGTAATATGGTGGTGACAATTATGCGCTGCCGACTTCAGCATTCTTGCCATCATGGCAGTTAAATAATATTAATATACAAAATAAAAAATGGTAATAAACCAGAAAATATTCGAATTAAATGTCCAAGGAAATAATTTTAAATAATTATGAACTTTCATTTGCAATTACAGTAATAATTATGATGTTATGATCAATATTACTGTATGTTTCTATTTAAACTACCTGGTTCCAAACGCGAATACCAGGAGTCCATAAAATATTAGAGAGCTACACGGTGGTGGTTCGACTGACGGGCGAGAATTGTCTGCGCAAACAGACGCACCGGTCAAAATGGAAGCCCCATTGTATCAGAATGTATTCATTTGTATGGCAAACTTAATATTGACACTACGAAACTCGTACTGTGTAAGTAAACATTGGGAGCTTGGAACACGGATGTCTTGTGATTAGTTGGTGCATGTGTGTTCTGAATTGTCCTACTAAACTACTAATATTTAAACGGGGACAACATTTCAATAGTTTCTTTTAATGTTGCTATGTTACAAATCATAAAATTTTATAAATTTGAGTCATCCATGCTGGCCAGAGAACGAAAAAAATAAAGAAAAATGTGCCAGTCACGAGTGTCCCAAAAACTTACTAACCCCCGAATACAGAAACGCTACTCAAATTTAGGGGACTGCTTAAAAAGTTAAGTGGACACTACCTGTCAGAATTTGTATGGAAAAACGTCAATTTTGACAAAACTTAAATGTTAAGCGGGACTCAAACTTTGAATAGCATTTCTGTATTCGGGGGTAAGAGACATTGCCTAGTATAAACCAATAAGCACTTTGTGGCAACTAAATAATGAAAGCGAAACCACTTACAAAAAAAAGCATACGCAAAGAAAGTACCAATGGATGTAAAAACTTAGCTGAAACCTTAAGCATTATGTATTGAAATGTTGGTTTTTGTACTGAAATTCACTCTCTCCGTTTGATACTTTCAATCACTTTACTATGTATACATTCGGTCATCATAAGCACATTAGCGGTGTGAGGGAAGAATAATATGAATGGAAGAGGAAAGAACTGAGCCGACCAAAAAGCCAGTATAAATAAAATATATATAAATATTTTATTTAATAAATATAACACCACGTGGTGACGGCAGAGTAGAATACAATTGTCACCACCCCCTAAATCTTTCCCGTGGGTGTCGTACAAGGCGACTAAGGATAAATCTGAATATGATTAGGAATGGGCAGCAGCGTTCCTCTTATACCACCTAGGCTAGCAATGTACTGCGACTTTTGTGCCCGATAAATGGCAATAGGCTCGCATCCTATTACATGGGAATTGACATATTTGGCGAAACGTGGGTGCTAGTTCACCTCTGCCTACCCCTTCTGGGATATAGGCGTGATTTATGTATGAATGTATAAATTAAATCGTACAATTAACAACGCTGGAGCTACAACAAAATACCTTTTCCCAATAAATTTTCTACAATAACAATTTATTTGTATGTGCTGATTTTATTTTATTGAATTTACTGGGATCATTTAGGACCGTAACATGGAAACGGATCCCCAACACAGCAATATCAAATTTTAATGTGTTACCACAATCATTAATTGGAGTTATTGTACCGCTATTCTTTAGTGTCTTGTCTACAAGAACGACTTGTAAAAAACAAAGACCAAATATTTATTTACCCAAGTCACGTTAATGCGCTGTTATGAAGGCGACAAATTTGTATTCGCATACATATTTTTGTTTTTATGTTGAATCAGCTTAGGTGGTCGAACCTCTGATTAGCATTTACCGCCCAATTTATTCTGTTATCGAGCTTCGAGTGTGTTAGGTTAGTCGTAAAATAAATTTGGACTCTTTACGATTATATCCAAGATCTAATTTCCAATGATTACATCGACCAATAAGATTGTTGAAAAGCATCCATTTATTTAGTTAATTATCAATAGAGAGTTTATTGATCATAAATGTTGAACTAACGGTCACCACGTTGCTGTTTCAACTTGAAATGCCTGATTATCTTATAAATTGGAATTACTTAGAATGGTAGCCGCGACTAATTTTGTATCTTTAAAATGTACCAGTCAATAAGAACGTCGACTTAAAACATTGAAATATCTCCTGGCGATACTCAAATTTAACTTATTTGACCTAAGGCTAAAGTCATTAAAAAATTTACATATGCATACATAAATCACGCCTATATCTACGAAGGTTTAGGTATGCAGAGGTGAATTCACACCCACGTTTCGCCAATTAGTTTAGGTTCCATGTAATAGGTGCATGCCCATTGCTGTCTATTGGGTAAGTAAATTGCAGTATATTGCTAGTTTGTATAAAAGCAATACTGCTGCCCATTACTCATTGCTGTCTTTATCCTTAGTCACCTCGTACGACACCCGCGGAAGAGATGGGCTGGTGACAATTATTCTGCAATCACCTACAGTAAAAGTAAAGTAATATAAGGCATAAATAAGTATAAGGCTAAGAAAATTCCATTTTGTGTACTAAGTTTAGCAGCATAGACTGAAATGACCGTCATAGGTCATAGGTCATATTGTGGATGAGTACAATAAATCCCTAATTTTAACGATCACGAAAATTCAGTAATACGTTCTTAAAAGACAAAAATTACGTTAAATTCAAAGATTTTGGTGGTTAGTCTTTGTACTAATTTTTCTAACCTATAATGTTGAAATTAAAATAAAATAGTTTACGTTTAATTGTTCAGAGTTGTTTAATATCGAAATGCCGTATGCCGAAGTTCAGTTTTTAACCTAGTTTCGTATTGTGTTGACTGATATGCTGTGGATTTCATGTATCTATGTAAGTCACCAAACCTACCCAATCCAGAATGGAAGCTGATAAGTATTAATATTTTGTTCTAATTTAAATGTCTACTACGCACATTATTCAACAACGCCCAAAATCCAATTTCAATATCTGCACATCGTAAATTCAAAACAAAACATATTAAGACGATTATGAAACCCAAAAGCGCACAGTGAAACATTAAATTAGGCCAGAAATTACGCTTTAATCTCAATCATTCTCACGCGAACCCAAAATAGGGTATAAATGAGGGGATGAAATGGTGTTCCGACCGGCCCCCGTACACAAATGGCCTGGGAAACTTCAAACAATTCTCGGAATGTTTGTTACTACAACATTAAGGTTCGTCAAACACGGTGAATAAGCTAGTACGTTATCATCATCATCACAGCTATCGTCAAAAGGTAACTGTCATCTGCTGATTCTCGTTCGGATTCTTCGTCTTCTCCGAATCAGAAATCATAAAATTAAGTACTCATTAAAGTTTAGTGACGTCTCTTAGTGTTCACTAGGTTTAATTGAATATAAGAAATAAATTTATGTATGTAAGAAATAAAGTGTCTTACTACCACACTTTATTTCTCATATTCAATTATACTTTCTGTTCTGGTTTAAATCATAATTTATCATTTGTCGCTTATTTTCCTGATCATACGCCAATTTCATAAGCAAAGATCTATGATACTGGATTGTCTTAATTATTGTGTAAAATAAATGTTTAAATTTTAAACTTACTGGTTGAATTTAGAACTAGGGAGTAGTTATTCCGTTAATCAATTTACTCTATCCACTATAATACACTATCCCACAGTGTGTGACGGGCTTAACGGTGAATAGTCACGATTGGTAGCCAATCAGCCCTCCCGTAATTGTCACACGCAAGAATGGTCACTGATATGCATATGATACCATTGTTTTGGTTCGTCCTGTGTCTATGGTAACACTGTAACGGATATGACGATTGATATTATTGGTTTAAGGACCAATTGTTTAATGCTCGAGTAAATTTTATCAGAGCGATTAATCAAACCAAATTGAATTACCTAAACGTTGCCTGGGAGATGTTGCTTAGAAATAAGGCTGCGTTTTTGTACTATTTGTAGAAGAAGAAGTAACAAAGAATATCCTTTTTGTAATACCTAAGCCAAAAAACTTTGAGCAGTATGTTTTTATTTATCTTTTTAATTTACTGAATTGTTTTAACAACCCATTCAATCCTTATTCAATTACCAAATTAAACTATGATGTGGTTAAGAATATTGCCTGCATCCGGCCTTTGGAATAAGTCCTGCCTTAGAACAATTTGCGGTCGAAATAAATGTAATAGCTCATGTTAATACAGTGCTGTAATTAAACAAATTGTTGTTTATAGCTACAAAGTTCTGTCACGGACCTTATTTATTACCTTGGCTTAAGGGTCATATTTTTCTCTGAAGCGGTGTACCCCAATGGACTGTTTGTTGCCTTTACAGTAACGATCAACTACTATAATTATAAAAGGGTCCTTTTTTCTAGGAAGCAACGAAGGTACACTATGCGTGCAAATAATGGTGGTATTGGTTTGTTTTCTAGTTATTTTTTTTTGTTTTATTACAGGTTGTTTATTATATGGCGTCATAGACTGTTTTATTTTTACTTTGTGGGACAAATCGGGACCTTTTTATAATGTATTAAATTTAAAACTATTTAAGACATTGAGTCTTCTTATGAGGTTTATTAATTGGCCACATTTGGTCGGTTATAGCTAGCAGCACACACGTATTAAAGAGTTAAAAACCTTCGTCCTTATACAATATTACCTCATTTCAAATATTTGCTGCTACGCCAGTTAAAACACATCATGACTAGTTAAACTTGAATTGTAAATTGATGCTTTATGCCAATAATATTACCATTCTGCGGATTTCATTGAATCCACAAATAGAATCCCCTGGTTTGTCGCCATAGTGCGGGGTCAGATAACTTTAAATGTATCATTAGTTATATCGATACAATACACTGAACAGTCGGCAGAATATTTTATCCGGATATATTATTCACATTGCCTCAAAAAGTGCAGTAAATTAATCATCTAAGTTTTTATTCATCATCCATTCCTGTATTACTGTATTTATTTTAACAATTGATCTATCTACGGTTATTTTAACAATAATGGATTTATCAGTATTAACAATTCTGTATTATTTTAATTTAAAAATTGTCATATTTATATAAAACTTCTGAGACTAACGCATATAAAGCATATCAATTATCAACCAACCAGCCCAAATTAAGTCATTCAATTACGTCATTTAGTTTCCAGAGCTTATGTCTATGGAAACTAAATGACGGAGAAATACACATCATCATCATCATCATATAATATTTGTTTGTATTTAAATATTATTAATAATATTTTAAAATTTAAGGGCATGTTTTCAATATCCATAAACATGTTAACATTTTTTTTTAAATTTAAATTAAAAAATATAAGGCAATATTATCGCTACCGAAATATCGACAATGCAAGTACAACACTACAGTAGGAAATGACATAGTGCGTGATATGCGGAAACGTATTTAATGAAACGGGAGGGGTGCGAGCGCGTGGGCACATGAGTAAATAAACGGAACAGAGAATAACGGTCATACAACCGCGCGAATCGGTTGCACTACTACAAGCACGCGGGGCATGTATGCGTTACCACTGGCCGCTATCGCGCACGCGGCGAGACTGGAAAAATCCGGCTTATGACGCATGTTAGTGCGACGGCGGTCTTAGGAAGCTTTTACTCTGTTCCGTTTATCTACTCATGTGGCGTGGGTTAGCTTAGCACATGGTCGAACCATTGTGTCTGGTAGGGAAGTTTACGCACTGCGCATTGTGAGCGAAAGTTTCGCCAATTACTTAACTCACATTACATCGGGAAGTAAATTTATTAACGCGAATGTTTGTCCGAGATCGGATTCTGGACGCGGGAGCGAATAATGCCGGTGAATTCTTTTTGGCTGGGTTGGGGTTTACTTAACAATTTTGTTCAGGTCGTGAAAACATAGTAATTTTCGGAAAACTTGTGGTGTGCCGTGAGGTGACCACAGAGCAGAATACAGTTATCACCACCCCTCAATCTCTCCTCTCCACAATCGCACTTCACACTACTTAAAACTGCCAGAATTTACTGACAATCTTGACAATCGATTCTGGCAGTATTCAGTTGACTGTATGAATCGACAAAGGGTTAAGACATACATGCGTAATGGGCAGCAGGGTCCCTCATACCACCTAGCAATATACTGCGAATTACGTGTGCGCTAGTAGGCAATAGGTTCACCATGGCTTCTTTGAGAGAAGACGTGGTACATATTTATTTAGTTGTTTTAAATATTCCCTTTCATTTATTCCCTGCTCCCATCCCCAGCTTAATTTTTTTGTTATTGTCCTTTCCCTCAAGGTTGCCTGGAAGAAATAGCTTGTTAGCAATAAGGCCGCCTACTTTGTACTGTTTCTTGCTGTGTATTTGTCTATTGTATTGTTTATTTGTATGCAATAAAAGTGTTTATTATTATTATTATATTTGCAACGTATATCAATAAAAATACACTGGTGGCTACATGTCCGGTTTGGGCCCCTCCCCCTAGTGTCGGTGTTTGTAATTATCCTTCAAGCCCTCCATGTCTTAACGGTCTTCCCCCAATCGTAATTGCTCAAGCTAATAATACAGCCGAACTCCCTAGAAAATTACGTGCAATCCATTCAATGGCTCGAAACATAAACCAATTGTCGCAATAAAAATTTGATCGACAGAAATTCGAAGCCACGCTGCGCCTTACCATATGGCTGTATCAACTGCAATCACAATTGGGTACAGTTGACACGGCTTATTAACAGAGAGGCATTTAGTCCTACGGCCCTGGGCTAAACCGATAATTGTAGGCTAGGGAGGTATTGAAATTTTTCGCAACAAAAACACAGCATGCCGATTTCGTGATTCAACCTTTGGGTTAGGGCAATTAATATTATTTTTGGTCACAAAGCGTATTGATCGGATATTTGAAATAGAATAACTTTTCTGGATATTAACTGTAGTGTATTCAGGGGCTTGGTTTTGTTATTATTATCAACAAAGGTTGCTTTTTAATTGTGAATTTTAGGAAAGCGTTAGTTTGCGCCCCCTTGCTTATTATGTATTTACCTATATTATGTATTTTGATGTGCCATGTGGTGACGGCAGACTAGAATACAATTGTCACCACCCTAAATCTCTAAGGCGACTAAGAATAAACCCGTGATGAGGCATGGGCAGCAGCGTTTGTCTTATACCACCTAGCAATGTACCTACTGCGACTTTTATGCTCGATAAATGGCAATAGGTTCGCCACCTATTACATGGGACCTAATATAATTGGCGAAACTCGGGTGCTAGTTCACCTCTGCCTACCCCTTCTGGGATATAGGCGTGATTTATGAATGTATGTATATATTTTGATATGCTGGTGACAGTACACGCCTAATTATAAGATAAACTCAGCTGAGCAGCCAACTATCAATGCATTTAATATTTAATTATCTAGTGCTATTAAGGCCTGAAAGCTTGTGATCATCGTCTAATTGGTACATTGAATAATATACGTAATTACTAATCAAAACTTTGCTTAATTATAGCAAGTGCCATGACGTCATATTTGGGTACATGTGCGTTAGAAAGTACCGTGTAAACATAGAATAAGTAAGAAGAAGACCGAAGAAGGATTGTAGAAGAAGAAAAGAAGAGAGTAACATGATCAGCTGATGCGAGAAAGAAAGAGTAAGACAAGTTGTGGCGACCCAAATAAGAGTGGGACAAAGGCAAAGAGAACATGAAGAGCCATCATCTTCCTGCTTGTTCCCAGGAGGTCTACTCTGAAACTCCGAACGACTAACTCACATCTATCCGTCTTTCTCACGCCACTGCGTGTAAAAATAAGAGCGACAAAGACGCAAAGACTCGAACGAACGAAATTAACTTCCAGAGTAACGAAGATTTTAGTGGTTAGAAAAAGAATTTCGAAAAATTATGATCTTGAGGCGGGAATCGAACCCGCGTCCGCTGCTATCCGGGCAGGTGCCTGACCGCTCGGCCACCCAAGATACTAATTAACTTGCCGAAATTCTTCTAACCTTTACACTTCACGTTGTAAGCCAACGGGTACCCTCGCAATGTCGAAATAAATTTCAAACATTCCAAAGCAGATATTTTTACAAATACCGTGCGTTCGGTTAAGCTTGGGTTTGCTTTATAAACTATTTGATTTTAATTTTAACATTATGTAAATGTTAGAAAAATTAGTACAAAGATTTTAGTGGTTAGAAAAAGAATTTCGAAAAATTATGATCTTGAGGCGGGAATCGAACCCGCGTCCGCTGCTATCCGGGCAGGTGCCTGACCGCTCGGCCACCCAAGATACTAATTTTATTACTATTTTTATTTACTAAGTAAAATCGACTAGTCCGCCGACAAGTCCGCATCGTTTTACTGAAAAATGTCTACTAAAATAGTGTTAGTTAGGAAGGAAGGAAGTTATTATATATTAACTTCAATCGCAAACAATAAAACTAACTGCCGCCAAATCGACAAACGCCATGAGAAACACAAACAAACTTAATGAATAACCCCGCCGATTCAATGCAAAATAATGACCCCTTCTAAGGGAAGTTAACAAAAATAATAATTCATAAAAACCTGCCATAAACGGTGGACGCCTGCCAAATATTATACAGTAATAAATAATGGTACACCCCGAGTTTAGCAGCGCGTACGCACGCTTTGATAGCTCAACCCTACGTTTAAGCCCGACATTCAATTCATTGACATAATGTTCGCACGAGAGCGCATAAGGGTGCTTTCCCACCGGAGATGTGTGAGGACAATGCGTCGTGCGAGGATGGGTTAGCTGTGCTGTGGAAATGTGTGGGGTTTCCACCAATAGTTTGCGAGGAATCGAGGAAAGTGTCTCTTACGTTTTCTACACGCAGGTATAGTAGATACTACACGAAATCGTCGCAAACCTCGCAACACATAAACACTTCGCTCGGTTAATACAATAGAGGCAAATAGGGGCAAATCAAACAAAACTTAGAAACCTGTGTATTCTAAAAACATACATGCATACATACATAAATCACGCCTATATCCTCGAAGGGGTAGACAAGGTGAACTAGTACCCACGTTTCGCCAATTATGTTAGGTCCCATGTAATAGGTGGCGAGCCTAGTGCCATATATCGGGCACAAAAGTGTCGCAGTACATTGCTAGGTGGTATAGGAGGAACGCTGCTGCTCATTCCTCATCACTGATTTATCCTTAGTCGCCTCGTACGACACCCACGGGAGAGATTTGGGGTGGTGACAATTGTATTCTACTCTGCCGTCACCACACGGCAATAGCAAACAACAACTTGCAACAGTGAGTTTAGTTGACATATTCTAAAAATATGTCAATAAAACTCACTGTTGCAAGAACGCAATTTTGAGTTGTATCTGTTTTATTTTTAAGAAGCGACTTGTTTAGTTTACTGTACAAAAAACTCACTTCGCAAAACCCTTTTTCACCAAAGTTGAGCTGAGCGAAGCTAGGAAAATGCAGTAATTATATTGGTTCCCTTTTAACTTCATATTACTCCCAACGCATCCTAGCACAGCTCCGATGGAAAAGCACCCTATTATTATTTATTCCGACCCCGCATGTGTCTCCGCAGATGAAAAAAAAAACTGACGCACAAAAAGTCATACGACATCATTACATCTTTCCACTTTTAATTGTACACAATGGTTACGCAACAAAGCACAGACATGGTGTATTCAAAACAGGACACCGATTCACAATAACTACTGAGGCATGTGCGTGCAAAGAGAACGCATTTGTTGCGGCATAGATTTTAAATGGACGAATTTGAATGATAAAAGTCGGGCCTCGGACTTGCTCGAGCGCGTTCCAAATGAAGATGTATTAATCTAGTTGGGGTTAAATTGTTATTAAAACTATGATTAATAGTGGTTGTTAATGGAGCCCAGATTAAGGAATACACGCAACCAAGTTTAAAATTAACGTCGGTTAGCCCGTGACATACAGTGTTAATTTATCTTCATCACATACGCGTTAGTTTCGATAGAAGGATTACAACGTTGCAGAAGAAACTCCAAATTACGTGATAAATAGACAACGGGCTACCTTATTATTTAGCCTGTGGTGTTATTAACGTAATAGGTTTTTGTTTAGTTTCAGAATAATTATCAGAAATGTAGTAAATTAAAAACCAGGAAAATGTATAAAAATTTGACTATGAGGTCCAGACATACAATAGCGCAGAGAAGAAGAAAAATCAATAAAAAAATTAAAACTTTAATTGATGATAAAGGTAAATTGATCTATTCATAAAACGGAACCCCACGAAAGAAGAACCTTACAATTAAATACAGCGGTTATAATTAGGTGACTTGATTCAGCTACGATCAAGAGTCGGTGGCATTCTGATGGTGCAATTCTACGTCTCGCGATTGCGCAAACTAAGCAATGTTCGAAAATATTAGGTTTAGTTCGTTAGATTTGTGAACAAACATAAATATTAATATTATCTCGAGTTTCTCCATGCTCCGGAAGACACGTTACGCTATTGTTCATGGTAGCATAGCATATGGCTCATTCTTCCTATATAGCAAAGCTTGTGTCTTTGCAATGGGCTAAGTAAGACGCTGTTCTATGCCAAAAAAGATAGGTATCAATAGCATTGCCTAGATATAGAAATACTTATACTGAAATTATTTTACCTAGATATAGAAATAGTTCTTTTGCCACTGGAATAAAAGCCGCAGACAAGTTTAATGCTTTTTAGGAAACAATTTCTAGTGCCGACAACCACACAAGACAAACCGAAGCCAATAGTGGCGTAGAAATTTATGGATTACAAACATTGACGCAAACAGTCCTCGCACACGGCATGTTTTACTAACTCATTACCACTAGGAATTTCATTTCACGTTCAAACGCGGCATGCGGTCAGCATGCCGCGTTCACTAGCAAAATTATCCGATTTCATTGCCCTACCCAGTATGTGGCAAACAGTAAATTGCAAATAAAGTAAATATCTAGAATTTTGATCCAATAGAAAAATACATAAGTCTTCTATGCTGGCCTGGGAGCGAACAAATAACGTAGAATAGGCCAGCCCCGACTCATCCCATGGGTGTCGTAAAAGTCGACTGAAAGGAGATTGCCCGGTGAAGACCAATAAGCACCTTGGGGCACCCGAATGTTGGAGGGCAAACTACCAACAACAACATTCCCAAAAAGGGTTGGTGTCAGGCAGGCGGCCGGCTGTAAAATCTAAGCCAAAACCTTGAGCAGTATGGATCGGAATGATGTTATTCCAATCACTCTCTCCGTTCATCAGTCTTTCGACATGGTCCGTTCCGTCTCTTTTCTATACAATCATTCATCACTAGCACCTTTACGGTGTGATGGATGATATGAATCAAAAGGGAGGGGATGGCTTGATGACGTCTGACCGATATGAATAGAAGAGGAAACATACTGCGCCGACCCCAGATAGACTGGCAACAGGGCAGTGAGAAGAAGAGATAAATACATAAGAAAACTTTTGAAAAAATATAGGTGCTGCCCGTCTTTGTAATAATTTTAGGAATAAAGCATAAATTTAAACAAAATGATTGTCCTTAGAAGTCAAAACAGTTTTATGTCATCATCATCATCTTTTACCATTCATTTCCCTAATACATTTTTTATGTAGGGTTGGCGCACTATTTTTTCTTCCATTCACTTTCTATCCTTTCTCACGCAATCCATTAATTAATCTTTTTTTGGGTCTTCCTCTTCCTCTGCATCAGATTCACTAAACATTAATGTTCTTCAAATGTGTTTCTTCTTTATTTTCTTTTGTTTCTTCTTATAACATTGCCATACCAGGCCAAAAGATTTTGTCTTCTCTATCAATGGTGCAAAAATTAATAAAAGGAAGCATTTTCGACACAAATTCAAGTGTAAGGTTTCATATTCAAATCCGCGCTTCAAAGAACTTCTTCTTCAAGTAAGTGGAATATTGAGGCAACTCGATTGCAACTCGGAAGTCTCGTCGCGTGTGCTCCCAAATCCCCCCCAGCCTGGATGCAAACATGCTAATAAAGCTCCAACTTCGACCGTTGAATCGCAAAAAGAACGTGACGAGTGCAATTTCGATAATAAAATTAGCATAATCAATACGAGGGAATAAAATCGTTCGTTGGGCGCAGTGCAGTCACATGTGTAAATAAACGGAACAGAGAATAACCTTCATACAACCGCGCGACAAACAAGCACGCGGGGCGGGGCATATGTGCGTTACCACTGGCCGCTGTCGCGCACGCGGCGAGGCTGGAAAACACCGGCTTATGACGCACAGCCAGTTGCATACTTTCAGGGTTAGCGCGACGGCGTTCTTAGGAGCTTTTACTCTGTTCGGTTTACCTACTCATGTGGTGCAGTCCTACGGCCCCTGTCGAAGTTTATTGGCAGTTCAGTAAAGTTTACATGTAGTTAATGTACAGGGAATTGATATTAAGCATTATTTCATGCAAACGACCGCGCACAACGACAATTACTTAGATACGATCTGCGTCGTGGCGTGCTCCCGTTTCCCGGCCGATATTGAAATTGGCTCGTGTCACTAAATTATTACCTACACAATAATTGGTTTTAGTTTTCAACTGCGGTGTTTTTGAATTTTTCATTACTTTTTCATTACATTACTTTTTCATTACATTAGGTAAGCAAAAATTTAGAATATATATTTTTTTAACAAAGTTTTTGTCAACAATTACTTATTTAAGTATGATTTAGAATAAAGTTCCCATTTCCTTATATCGCTACGCTAGAGTTCAGAGCGTTTCTGGTCCTACGGTTGCGAGCAGAGTGGGGGCTTTCTGGGATGAAGACTAAGCTGTTACCTACCCTTAGCACCCCGTAGCTGCTGAAGGAAGCCAAAATATCCCCCATTGTTTTCCATCTGGGGGATATTACTCTATAAAACCTTGAGGAGTATGAATGGGAATGTACTTGATGCGAGCTACTGACGCTGCAGCCGGCGTTGCTGAGTTTTGGGCGGACGTCGTTTAGGTTTACTGGCGACACGATAAAAAGAAGAAACAAGCACCTTTGCGGTGTGATGGATGATATGAATCAAAAGGGAGTGGACGGCTTGATGACGTCTAGAGAAAACACTTTTTTTTTGCAAGCGTGCGTTTACATACACGGCTATTGCCGCCATGTTTATTCATGGCACTGTATCAATTGTGTAGTCGGGAACTATTGACAGTGTTCCGACGGAGCCGGACAGTTTGAGCCAGCTCAGTTCCGGCTCACCGACGCGAGATAGCCACGGTGATGCCGCACTAGTGTAAACAGGGAACAATCGTAGAACGATTTGCTAATTTGGTAAACAAAGCTAGTGAGTCATCGGTCTTTATTAACGGTAGGTACTGCGAAAGCTGAGGCAGCAGTCAATCGGTCAGTCTAAGCAGCTTTAGCTGGTTTGAATCCTGGTAGGGGCAAATTTTGTTATACATACATAAATCATGCCTATATCCCCGAAGGGGTAGACAGAGGTGAACTAGCACCCACGTTTCGCCAATTATGTTAGGACCCATGTAATAGGTGGCGAGCCTATTACCATATATCGGGCACAAAAGTCGCAGTACATTGCTAGGTGGTACAAGAGGAACGCTGCTGCCCATTCCTCACCCATCACTGTTTTATCCTTAGTCGCCTTGTACGACACCCACGGAAGAAATTTTGTTATGAACACAGAATAGAATAGAATAGTCTTTATTTGCAAAAACCATGGTTTACATAGATGACATTAACTGCCGCACTCAGAGACGTCAAATAGCGATAATGAGTACTTAATGTCAAAAAATGACAATTCAAAACTAGTCGCTATTCTTGCCGGGTATATGGTCTAGATTTGATTGAAATAATTTTGACATTAGGTACTCATTAAAGTTATTTGACGTCTTTGAGTGCGGCAGTAAGATTTGTAATAGATCATGATCATTCGCTATGAGTAGCAGGCAAATATTTACATCTATAATTTGTTCCTGAGTCATGGACGCTTATAATGTTTATATGTATAATTTATTATTAAGTATATTGAAATGTGTCCGTTGTCTAGTGTAAGTAACACAAGTCCTTAATTTATGCTACTTACTGCCGCACTCAGAGACCTCTATTAACTTTAATAAGTAGGTACATAATGTAAAAAAAAATATTTGAATATAGACCATAGACCCGGCAATATTAGCGACTAGTTTTGAATTGTCATTTTTTGACATTAAGTACTCATTAACGTTATTTGACGTCTCTGAGTGCAGGAGTTACTTTGGGCTAGATGATAGGTGTGAGTGTAAGAAATATTTATTTATTTAACCCATTGCTTTTATCTACAGTTAACACATAAAAATACATGTTTTATTTATCATTTTTGAGGAGCTCGATAGCGCAGTGGCTTGGCGGGCTCGTTCTGCGATTGCGTAAACTAAGCAATGTTCGTACGGCCGGTAATTGAATGGGTGACCAAAAATTGTGCTTCGGAAAACACGT